>CAOKZL010000064.1:0-1200000 GCA_948472985.1 Iguana delicatissima
ATGGCTGAACAGGTATTTGAATCCTGGCCTCCAGAGTTGTAGCCCAGTGCTCAAACCACTACATCATGCTGGATTTTAAAAGCTGTGGTGGTTTGGGTAGCTGTTGATTGTTTTCTGGGCTCGTCCAGCTTAGGCTCCATGTCAGGAGTAAGGTGGGATATAAATTAATGAAATGAAATGAATGAATTTTGGCATAGTAATTTAAGTAGCCCATCTTAATTCTCTGCGTTTCTTGTTAATTTGAGTAATTTTCTGTTAATTGTATGTGAGTCAGTTAGTGATTTCCCTCTCCCAACCAAATTGGTCCTTGTTAATTCTATGATTTGCTGTCTCAGCATGATTCATCTTTAAAGATGATCTCTGTAATTCTTCTGCCTGTTTTCGTGTGTGGAATTTTGCATTCACCTGATCTACCAAGAGGCACATTTATTTTATTCCAAAGCCTTATTATTTTGCACATTTAATTCATGTTGTGAAGCAAAGCAAATAGTATGTTTCTTTTCCAATTCATTCATGTTCATTGGAGAAGCAAATCAGATTGAGCTTATCTCCAGTAGATAAACTTCTATAGAATTAATAATTATAATTATTGGTGTTATACATGATTATTAGTTTACCCTGAACAATTGCCAGAGCAAAATCCATCTGGTGCGCATAGGGAGCGAGAGAGGAAGGCTGGTTTGCCTTCATTCCGAGTGAAACTTGTAAGAGGTAGTTTTGGTGGTAGAGGAAGTATGCTTGCTTCATCTCAAGTAAACTTGTAAAGACTCATGGTGAAGGTAGTGGAAGGGAACCTGTTTCGACCATCAGGAGTGATATCAAGCTTGGAGGTCAGAGTCAGTCAGGAGGCAGCAACAGCATCAAGGCCATGACAAAGGCAGCCCATGAGATGGAAGGCAGAAACTCTCAATCACTACATATTGTCTGAGACCACTTTAAGGTAGTACAAGAACAACAGGAATGCTATCTGCCTTCATTATAAATTGCCTGGGTATTACAGCTGCAGCAGCCTGCTGTGATAACCTAAGAAGCAGTATTGAGCAGTCTAGTGCAGGACAGAACACAAAAAGACCCAATAGCCAGACATCAAGGATAAGACTTGTAGGATACGAACAAAGAATGCTAACTCCTTGGGCAGCCACTGCTCTCTACTTCCTGCTCTCTTCAGGAAACTTAAGAAGGCAACCATGGAAGAGATGAGTTGGAGAAAATATGGGGCAATGAGATGAAGTTTCCATTGCCAGCCTAGCTCATCAAAAGCATTGACTAAATTTTACTTAAAATAACTCACGACCTCTCAGTTAATCAATTCCACTCACTAAGTTAATTAATTACTTAAATAGTTCCAGTCAGGTAACAAACAGTGCCCCAAAAATCAATAAGTTATATGTTATAAGTTATATGTTCAGTAATTCAATTCAAATCAATAAGTAATAAGTAATTCAATAAGTAATTCAATTAGTAAAAAGTAAATATTCACTCAACAATTTAGTACTTTAGCAGCTAGACCATTCAATTAAATACTTAAGCCTTGCTATTTCTAAAATTAAGTTTGTAATTTACAATATAATTTACAATTCAATTCAAATAGATAACAGTCAAATGCTATGTTACGTTATCCTTTCACTTATCCAGTCCAATCATCCACTTCGCTCCCTCCAGACCAGACCTCCCAGCAATTCTAACCTTGCAGAAAGATAATTTTAAATACCTTCAACCTTTTTTCTTTTAAGTAAAATTGGTGGCTAGAAATTATTAACAAATCTAACAAATTAACATAATTGTTCTCTGTGGATTGGACAAACCTAAATAAGTAAGTAGAGGAAAGAAGGAGAAATTAGAGAGTGTCTAGGCTGGAATAAATAGGTAATAAATAGGTAAATAGGCAACTGGATAATTTGATAATCTGATAAACTAAATAATTTGATAAAAGATAATTAGAAGGATTAAAGAAAGCTAAAAAGAGCAAATAAAATAATACAGGATATTATAGGACAAAAAATAAATAAACAAGATGATGGCAGCAGGGAAAAGGAAGGCTGGGGCAGGATCGCAAATACAAACTCTACTGCAAAGAAGAGCATTAACGGAAATCAAGACACAGACTATGGAAATGAAGATAGCAACCACGAAAGTCAAGGGACGAGCCAGAAGGTTGGAACGGATGTAATGGAAGAAATACGGAAACTAACAGCGATATTTAAGACAGAAATGAAAGAAATTAGAACAGAAATGAAACATATGAGAGTAGAAATAAAATCAGATATCAAGAAAGAATTGGAAGTCTTCAGTGCAAAGCTAGATAACATCTCAAAAGAATTAAAATATGTGAGTGAAAAGGTGGAACAGATGGAGGAGAGGACAACGAGGCTGGAAGACCAGATGGTAAAGACGGAGGGAAAAACCGAGCAATTGGAAAAGACAACGTTATTCATGGATATAAGAAATAGAAATAAATCGATTAAAATCAGAGGATTGAAAGAAGCAGATCAAGAGGACCTATATCAAAGATTTGACAACACCTCTGGCACACTATATAGGCTGGGAACCAGAACAACTGGACTTAGAGATCGATAGAGTGTTTCGTATAAATTCAGCTGTGGCAAGGAGGAAGAAGCTATTACGAGACATCGTGATATAGTTTTTAAGAGAAAGAGTGAAGGACCTGGTCTTGAAGTGTAGCTACACAAACAAACTGGTGATAGAAGGAACGGAGGTGAAAGTATTTAAAGACATACATCCAACCCTGCTTAAAAGAAGAAGAGAATATAACTTCCTAACCCAGACTTTAAGAGAAGTTGGAATAAGATACATGTGGGAGAGAACAGAGGGAATTTCATTTATGTGGCGACAGGAAGGATTTGTCTTGAATACAGTCATGAAAGCAAGAGAATTTATGAGAAGGTACAAAGAAGAATTAAATAGAATAGGAGAATCAACACGAGAACAACGAGAAGAAAAGGGAAAAGAAGAAATACAAACAACTCAAGGACTGGAAAAGAAAACGAGGAAAGAACAAATGAAATGGGAATTAGCAAAAGTACAAAGAGAGGAAGAATTAGAGAGAAGACAGGAAGAGGAAGAGGGAGAAGGAGAAGAAGAGGAAGAAGGAGGAGAAGAAGCTAATTCAATACAGGATCTAGATCTAGAATTGGGAGAAGAACAAACGGAAGAAACTGAGTAATACCAAAGAAAAACTGATTTAAAATAAAATGAAATTAAGATTCTTATCTTGGAATGTTCAGGGTATGAATTCCCCATATAAAAGAAAACGTATATTCAATCAGTTAGAAAAATTAAAAGTAGACATAATAGCAATTCAAGAGACCCATATTAGAAGTAAAGATTTGAACTACATTAAAAATCCAAAATTAGGGCAAAGCTTTTTCTCTTCAATTAATAAAAAGAAAAAAGGAGTAACGATATACATGAATAATAAGTATGAAGCAAAACAAATATACAGTGATGATCTTGGCCACGTGGTAGCAGTAGAGGTAAGAATTAAAGATTTAAAATTATTAGTGGTAGCAATATATGGCCCCTTGGAGAAAAAAGTAAATTTTATCAAAAGTTATTAGAGATTTTAATTGATTTAGAGAATTACAAAATGATTTTAATGGGGGATTGGAATGGTGTCCTAAACCCTTTAACAGACAGATCAGGTATATGTATAAGAAGCAATAAAATAAATCAAGGGAAATTACCAAGAAGCTTTTTTGACTTATTAGCTTATTTGTCTTTGGGAGAAGTAAGCAATAAAATAAAGAGAAAGGAAGGAGAATTTACATTTTACTCAGATCGTCACAAAACCTGGTCGTGAATAGATAGGTTTTTTATATCCTCAGAAATGAAAAGAAATATTATCAATATGGAGACACTGCTTAGAACAATTTCAGATCATTGCCCAATACTTCTAAATATACAGTATGGTGAAAATAATTGGGATTGGAAATTAAAAAAAACGTTTATTAAAAAATGAATTGATAGTAGCAAAAACAAAAAAGGAATTAAAAGAATTTTTAGAAAATAGTATGGGTAAAGAACAATCGACCCAGATAGTGTGGGAAACTAGTAAGGCAGTAATGAGGGTTTTTTTTTATAAATCAACAAGCTTGGATAACAAAACGTAGGAAAGGAAAGAGAAACATATATATTAGATAAACTACAAGAGAAAGAATGGGAGTTAAAGGAAAGACCCAAAGATGTGAGAATACATAGCGATATTCAAATTTTGAAAAAGCAACTTACTTTATTAGCAACTGAAGAAATGGAAAGAAAATTGAAATATATAAAACAAAGGCACTTCGAGCATGCAAACAAACCAGGGAGATGGCTTTCATATAGATTAAAGAAAGAAAGAGAAAAAAGTAGTATTACAGAATTAAGAGAAGGACAGACTATACATTATCAACAAAATAAAATCAAAAATATATTAGTAAATTATTTTGAGGAATTATTTAAAGAGAAGGGTCAATCATAAGAACAAAAAATTAAGATGAGGGATTATTTACATCAAGTAGATACTATTAGACTACAGAAATACAAAGAGAAGAATTAGATAAACCGATTAAATTAGAAGAAGTTAGGGATGCAATTAAGAGTTTAAAAGAAGGAAAAGCACCAGGGCCAGATGGATTTATAGCGATGTATTATAAAACTTTTCAAGAACTATTAGCTCCTCTTTTAGTCCAAGTAATAAACTCTATTGATAATAAAGAATTACCAAACTCATGGAAAGACTCAAATATTGTGTTGATTCCGAAAGAAGGGAAAGATAAACAAGATAAAAGAAATTATAGGCCAATCTTGTTATTAAATATTGATTACAAAATTTTCACGTCAATATTAGCAAACAGATTAAAGAAAATATTGGTGGGGTGGATACATGAAGATCAAAATGGGTTCTTACCAGGTAGGCATTTGAAAAATAATATAAGAGTAATCATAGATATAATAGAATATTATCAAAAGTTGAATCAAAAGGAATTAGCATTAGTGTTTCTAGACACAGAAAAGGCCTTCAATAATGTGAATTGTAATTTCTTGTTCGAAGTAATGAATAAATTAGGAATTGGAAGAAGATATAAGGATTGAATTCAAGTGATTTATAGAGATCAAAAAGCCTGTTTAATAATTAATGGGGAGAAATCAAATTCGTTTAAGCTAAATAAAGGTATGAGACAGGGATGTTCACTTTCCCCACTGCTCTTTATTATGTGCTTAGAATTTTTAACTCTTAAAATTAGAAACAATAAGGAAATAAGAGGAACGAGGATTAAAGGACAGGAATTTAAAATCCAAGCATTCACAGACGATATGGTAATAATTTTAGAAGACCCAAATAAAAGTATTAAACCACTCATGGAAACATTGAAAGAATTTGGACAAATAGCTGGTTTACGGATTAATAAAGATAAATCGTTAATGATTACAAAAAATATGATACAATTGCAAGAAGTAGAATTAATGAAGGTTACAGGATTTAAAATAGTAAAAAAAGCAAGGTATCTGGGTATAACAATAATGAAAAATAACTCGGAATTATTTGAAGATAATTATAAAAAAATTTGGAAAGAAATACAAGACGAATTGAAAAAATGGGAGAAAGTAAATCTATTTTTATTAGGGAGAATTTCCGCTATAAAAATGAATACCCTACCAAAGATAATGTTCTTATTTCAAAATTTACCAATATTAGTGAATGATAAAGCATTTAAAAGATGGGAGCAGGATCTTAGTAAATTTGTATGGAATGGAAGGAAACCTAGAATTAAATGGAAATATTTAAAAGAATTTAAACAGAAAGGTGCTCTAGGCATGGCAGATTTAAAATTATACTATGAAGCTTCTACGTTAGTTTGGTTGAAGGAATGGATTTCACTGGAAAATGTAAAATTATTAAATTTGGAAGGATTTAATTTGCACTATGGCTGGCATGAATACATTTGGTATGATAAATATAGGAGCAATAAGGTGTTCACAGATCACTATGTTAGAAACGCAATCTTAAGAATCTGGTTAAAATTTAGGAAAAAAGCTATACTTAAAATTACCATATTGGACCTCCCCCCACAAAGCATTTCACAAGTTAGAGAAAGTAAGAATAAAAGAATGGATAACATATAAGGATATACTTAAAAAAGAAGGGGTTAATACCAAATTAAAAACTAGGGAAGAATTGATAGCAGAGGGCTTTTCAACACATTGGCTATTGCATAGACAATTGGCGGGAAAATATAAAGAGGATATGAAAGATAAAGCAATAACCTTAGAAGAAACTGAATTTGATAAAATAATGAAACCAGGTGTAAAAAGGCCTTTAAGTAAGATTTATAAATTGCTGTTAAATTTAGAATTAGAACAAGAGACAATTAAAACAAATATGATAAAATGGGCCCAGGATATAGGATACCCAATAATTTTAAATCAATGGCAAAACGCCTGGAAAATAAATCAAGAATTCACTAGAAGCTATGATGCAAAGGAAAATTTTTATAAGATGTATTACAGATAGTATTTAACTCTGGTTCGAATTTCCAAAATGAATAGAAATAAGAAAATAACCACATGCTGGAAATGTCAGGAAGTAGGATCCTTCTTTCGCATGTGGTGGAAATGTAAACAAGCTAAAAAAAAATTGGTTACAGATACACAAGCAAATAGAAAAATTGTTTAAGATCAAATTTATAATGTCTCCAGAAATATATCTTTTGAACATTTTAGAAGGGATAGATAGAAAAGTTAGGGAAAAATACTCAAGAATCATATGTTATATGATTTACACGGCAAGGATCATATTTGCGAAATATTGGAAGGCAGAGAATATACCACAGATAGAAGAGTGGATACAGAAAATATATGAATTCGCTGCAATGGATAAATTAACTTTATATTTACAGAATAAGTCGAAGGAAACATTTAGTCGAGAATGGGAAATACTAAAACCAAAGTGGGAAGAGAATTGGGGTAAAAGTGCGCCGATAGGTATGTATGATTAATTTGATTGGAAGATGAAATATGATGAAGATGAAATAAAGGAAGAATAGCTCAAAAAATAAATAAGAGAAATCAATTAAGATTAGAATAAAAGGAATATTTAAGATTAGAACTATAGTTTAGAACGGTAAGTATAGTTAATCGTTAAATAATAAGGAAGAAAGAATAGAGAGGAGAAAGAATAATACAATAACAGCTATAAAAAAGGAAATAACAAATAATAAATAACAAATAATAATAAATAATAATATATAATAATAAATAAACAATATGATAGAGGTAAAGTACGTTTAGAAGAGAGATATATGATAGCAGAGTAGAAGGCAGAAAATGCAGTAACTGTAAAAACAAAAATAAAGTTGAGCAGGAGGATGAGAAGAGGAAGGTCGCACCCAATGGACAGATAAAAGAAGTCAAGGTATGTATGATGGAAGAAGAATGGGTTATCTATGAAGGATTAAAAGGAAGGTAAGGTAATTATTTACAGTTTGGGAAGGTGATGCATGAGAAACACAAAGTATGCATCACTTATAAGGATAAAGAAAGAACTGTAATTAGGTAGGGGTATGTATTTGTATTTGTATTTGTATTTGTGTTTGTGTTTGTATGTAAGAATTTATTGTATGTGTGTATGTAAATGTAAATGTTGTGTATGTATTGATATTTGTGATTTGAAAGAATTTGTTGTTTAATAAAATTTATTTTTAATTAAAAAAAAAAGCATTGACTAAATAGTCCTTCCTGTGCTGTTCAGGGGCATACTTCAACTCTGAACCATAAGGGGACCTCTTAGGGCAGTGCTGGAGAAAATACACCCCAAATCCCACCTTTGTGATCCCTATAGCCACCTAACAGACTTCCATGGACTCTGCCACATGGAAAAAAAAATTGGTGTGGCTCTCAGGAGATTTTCTGCTCCAGAGCAGTACCAAACCAATGGAAGTCTGCAAACATGGCTGTTGTCCTTTTCTCACCCTCTGAAGTTAAGACTCATTTCTCACCCTCTGAAGCCATAAATATGGCTGGAGGTTGGATGGAAATGCTGACCACAAATATACCACATCTGGTGTACTCATATGCATGGGTACGTCCTGGAAAAGGGGGAGTTCGTGAGGGTGAAAATTAGCCCCCCACACACATACCCTTGCAGTTGTTCACCTTTGTCACAGGGGATCACACGTGATGCTTCCAAAGTTACTAGGGGTGTGCCAGATCTAAAGGGTGTCTTGCTTAGACTTACCTAGCCTTCCCATTACCCATCCAATGCCACCAAGCCACCTTTCAGTGAAAAGCTTCACCTCTGGCTGTTACATTTTGATCTGTGTTGCTATTTAGTGCAGAAACACTTCAGCATTCCCAAATCAGCAGGCTATGGCTACCCAGAAACCATGTCTTTGGGACGGGGATTTGCCATTGAGCCAGCCTCCCTGTCTATCTCCACCTGCCTGTCCAGTGTTCAGTGTGCTCCCTTTCAATGCAGTGTGCTACTTGAATGCACCTTAACTGTTGTTCTTTAACTGGCTCTTCATTTTGCAGTTCTTCAACTATAAAGGACTCTAGGAAGATGCTTTCAGTATGTAGGCTGGGGGACAGTGCTAGGACAAAAGCAGCATAAATTAGCAATACTTAACACT
This sequence comes from Iguana delicatissima, assembly GCA_948472985.1. Lineage (NCBI taxonomy): Eukaryota > Metazoa > Chordata > Lepidosauria > Squamata > Iguanidae > Iguana > Iguana delicatissima. The sequence goes on from CAOKZL010000064.1 coordinate 8,631, forward strand.
CACCAGAGTGCACATGCTTTAAAAAATGCTGTTCAGATTTTTGGGCGGAGGGGAGACAGTTTTCAGGATGTTTGGTACAATGTTCCCCAAACTACCTGTCTCCAGTTTGGGAGCTCCCGCTCTCGATTTAAACTTCATTATATGTGCAAGTTATATGGAACTGAGTGGAAAAAAAACAAAAAGTTACAATCATTTTGGTTTCCCACTGCATCTCAATGAGAGAGCTGGCCAGTAGAGCTCGTAACTTCTTCTGCCTGCCTCTGTACTGCACAGCAATTGACAGGTTTGCCGTGCAAGCTGTAGGGGCTGGGGCTGGTTTTGTCTCTCTTTATCATTACATTTATATCTGGCCAATTCTGCACTGAGCTCAAAGCCACTTGACAGGCTCTCCTCCCCAGGCTTATGAAATAGATAAAGCTGGGCCAAGGACATCCAGTGAGCTTCAAGGCTCAGTGGAGACCAAGGCCATTTCTGCACTACACTGTTATAGTGCTATTATTCCACTTTCAACACCCTGTGAAATCCTGGGGTTTGCAGTTTAGGGAGAGGCCTTTAGAATTCTCAGCCAGAGAGTTCTTTGGTCTCAGTAAACTACAAACTCCACAATTTCACAGGATGTTAAAAGTGACATAATAGCAGTATAACAGTGTAGTGCAGAAAGGGCCCAAACTTAGTTCCTCCAAGTCCTAGTCCAATACTCCAAGCACTATCACACACTACACTAGCTCTGTAGGAATAAAGCATTTTCAGTCCTCTTCTACACTTCATATTTGGAGATGTATAATGCAAAAGTCTAGAGATTAGTGGAAAGGCCCCAGGACCTCTTATACTTAACCATAGCTTTCTATCAACAGCATAAAAACATCACATCCATTAGAACATTCTTGAGGCAATTCACACGTAATCTCACAATCTTTCATAAGTAGTGTATTATGATGGATCTGATGATTCCTCTCCCTCGGGGGAAAATGTGAGTGTTACTTCCTTGTAACGTTATCTCAGCATTCAGCATATGAAGGATTCAACATTCCGGCAACTGATTATATAAATGAGAAAAACATCGTAATTCAATTTGCAGCCAGAGACTATGTTCCCCTCTTTTCCTAGTGACAATTTTGCTAACTGAGCAGAATTGTTGTTGTTGTTTATGTGAAGTTGTTTTCTATCCCGCTAAGTGATTAAGATGACTGTTTATTGCACTGCCACATGAGGGAAAATATGTTTCCTGGTAAATTGGAACATTTTGAATTCAGTTGCAATGCCTACACTTCTGCTTTGTTCCTCTGCTTAAATTTGAGTTTATATTGCAAGTCGGCATAGAATAAAGCTCAGTATATTGAGAGGTTCAAATATCAGAGGATCTATAAAGACAAAGGCAAATTCAGTAAAACATAAAGCTGGTATATTTCCAGAAGGGAACAGGACAGGAGTGGAGAAAAGAACCATTTTGATATAGATATATAAATTAGGAGATGAAAGTATAGAATGAGAATCAACAGATGATTTGACTTTGTCTCTCTCTTTCTCTATATATGTACATACAGTCATCCCTCCACATTTGCTAGGGTTACAGGCACGGGATCCCCATGAAAGTGGAAAAACCATGAATAACTCTAGGCCCTCCCAAACTATATTTAACATACACAAAAAAAGTATGATCACCATATTCAACAAACTATGAATTCCTTTGAGGCATCAGGGTTCCTTCAGAAGGCAGAAGTAGCTGGGTGGTGGGGCTTATTGCCACTTCCACTGCTGCCCCATACCATTTTTAAAAGGGACTTACAAGCTCCGTTCGCAGTTTCTCAGTCTCACAAGGCTTGCAGTCTCTATTAAAAATGGCATAGAGAAGTGGTAGTGGTGACAGCAAATAATCCATGAATAATCAAAAACACAAGAGTGAAACCCACAAATGAGGAGGGCTGACTGTATATGGTTCTTCAGCAGTTGTAATTATTCATAGATTGGTGCACAATCCTGTCAACTTGAGAGGAAAGATAAAATTCAACATTTTTATTTCTTGCTTAAGGTCAGCATGAACTTAATTCTGCTGTTCTAATCAGTAAGACTACAAACTGCTTACCTGTGAGTGGGACACACATAGATAATACAGAGAACACTTGTGTATTCTGTAAAAGACACATTTCCTTAGGACTTTGTGTTACATACTTTAAAATTGTTATCCAAGTGGTAATGTGCACTTTCCAGTCAAAAAATTAAAATTCTAAGAGTGACTTCTTAGATGAAAAGGGGAGCCAGTCGTAACTCATCAGGATATTCCGATAGATGTTTCAGTATTTGACACAGGGATTATTGTTGCCATGGCAAGTTTCAAGCCAAAATTTCAAGCAGGGGGCTAAATAGGACCAAAATCAGGAGAGGAGGCCAGCATGCCCCATTTTAAAGGATAAGAACAACAGAAAAGGGCTCATTGAGGCACTGTTGCTAAGACCCCTTAATGGGAGAAGGGGGAGATAAGGTGATCCTGGTAAAATTCCCAATATTGGGGGAAAAAAGAGTTCTTTAAACTTTTTACAGTTATTTCTTTATAAAAGATATTCTAAAAACTTTTTTAGAATTATTTTGACTGTTTTAATTTGGTCTTTAGTTCTTTTATATATTGTATATTGCCTTGGCGGGGGGTGATGGACTGAGACGTGACAAATAGATGCCTTGAATAAATAAATAATCAAATAGGGGAGGTTTTAAAAGGCATAGTAAAACAGTAGGGAGCTTTCTGAGGTACTGCTTGTAACATTTCTGAAGTTCAAAGGAGCATGGGTGGGCAATGGACTCTTAAGGGAGCATTATGTACAGGCTTGGACAGTGTCAGTAATACTTCAGCTATTTTTTGTCCTAAAATATTTGATATGCTTGAGTGAAGAACTGAGCTCTTCCCTTTCAAAATAAATCATCCATTATGGATGTGATCAGGCAAATATTAAGAATTTTTAGGCTCCACTTGTTTCAATGGAAGAAATCTGACCATTTGCTTGGCATCTCCATTGGAACCAATGAGATATGTATGGGCTTTAGTGGGTGAGTTGTGTCCATAATATCTGGTTCTTGTTTCTGTAATTAAAACATTTGCAGCATTCCTGAATGGATGACTGCATGGCTCCCACTGCCAGTCTTTTCCTTTAGCATAAGTAATCTATTCATGCTGAGTTCTTGTTTTATAATCTTAAATTTATTTGATATTCAGGTCTACTTATATGTGATCCCTGTTTCGTCTGAATTGTTTAGGTGGTACTAAATCCACACCAGCCTAAATATCTTAAAAGTACCAGATCCTGTCTGATCTTGGAAGCGAAGAAGAGTCAGCTCTGGTTAGTAGTTGTGTTACCCTGTTTTCTGGAGGTCCCATGAGGAACACCTAAACGTTCTCCAAATGATACAAGTTGGGGAAATTAGTCAAAGAGCACAAGTTAGCAATGCGAGAGGCAGGGCAATGGAGCAAGATCTTTTACCCAATGTCTATGGGTTCAGGCCAAATCAGGAGCAAACAGAATTGAAATAATAATTGTGTTTTTTATTAAAATACAATCAAACAGTGTATGCAACACACTCACGCAGAGAACCAAAGAAATAAAGGTTGGAGTGGGATAGAAGGATTTTTAGAGGAGTTGTTGGTTTGGGTAATACTACACCTGTCCTAAAACTCGGGTAGTCTGCAGCAGAAGTTCGGAGATGTGGAGTCTCAGTACGTGGGACTGAGGGGAAGGCTCGCCAAGCAGAGCAGCAGCAAGGCTGGATGGAAGTTGGGAGAGATCCAAAGAAGCTCACAAAGTCAGGGGTTTTTATAGGGGAAAATGTAGCCACAGGCTAGTCCGTACTTGGGGAAAACAATGAGTTTCGGGCTGAAGACAAAGCCTCCGAAAGGTCAGAATTTAGCATGATTGAGTTAGGTCCAAATTGACAATAGAGTAGACAGAATGCAAACACAGAGTGCTTGATAGGTGAGGATTCTTCTAATCAAGCTGCCTGCTCGGGGCAGGGAGTTCTTTGTATGTAGCGTGCATATGTAATAGAGTATTTGCCTTTGAGGTCTCCTGAAGCGGCAGGACAGCTATTTCTGGCCAACCTGTATTGTTTGGAATATTACAGCGATTAATGGCCGTGCCTGTCTGCGAGCTTGTCCAGGGGACCTTGCAGACACGTGGAGAGGGATGGTAGAAGAAAGCCAAATTATTGATATCAAAGTGATATCTAATGTCACCCCAAGTGCGGCTCAGGAACTGCAGTACAGTTGGATGAGAGACCACCAAATAATATCAGGTGCTGTAGGCTCTATTTCAGATGAAGAAACAGGCAAAAACACCTCAGAATATTTCTTGCCCAAGAAAACCCTATGAAATTCATGAGATCATCACAAGTCAACATGTGACTTGGAAGCAAATACACACACGTGCAAGTCTACACACCAAACATATATATAATTCCCCCTGCCCATAAATACTTATTTCACTAGTTGGTGAATTTTAATGTAAGGGTTTTTTTAATGCAGATATTCTATGTAGTTTTTCAAAAGAAACAGATAGTCTTGCCAATCTGTTCTAAAGTGGCAAAGGACTTAAAAGGCATTTGGAGATTTGCTGACAGTAACTCCTCCTTCCTTTCTGAAATGTGGAACTGCTCCCTTTAATAGCAAAACACCAGTAGAATTCGATGGATGAAGACTGCATTTTCTGTTTGCTGCAGGTTCTTTGGCAGGAAGCCCAATGGCTGCTTGAAGATCACTAGGTAATACCTAGATCATTCTGTCTAAGACAGGGATGGAAATTGTGTGGCCCTGTTACCGAACTGCTGCTGTTAGATGGCATTTTCTAGCGTTCTTCACCATAGGCTGTGCTGGTTAGAGTTAATGGAAGGTGCAATTCAATAACAACTAGAAGGCCACATGATTCTTACCTTTGTTCTACACGTTCTATCGTATCCCATATTTTTTTTAAAAAAAAATACATTAATAAGCCCTTTTCAATTTCACTTTCTCCAGATGCGTTTGATTAAATTTGCACAAACACCTTCTGCAACAGCCAGTGCTTTTGTTGTTATTTGCCATCAAGATGATTTCAAAATATGATGAGTTTACAAATGAGCGATGTCCAACCATCTTGTTCATCAACAGCCCTGATCAGGTCTTGCAAATTCAGAGACGTGTCTTTCTTGATTGAGTCTATCCATCTGTAATACCAAGCATTATTGTCTTTTCTTTTAGTCACATCGTCTCACATGTCCACTGTTCAACTACTAAGCCACATTCACATCCGTTAAATCACTGAAAACAGTAAAAGCAGCAGCCCTCTTCCTCCTCCTCCTCCTCCTCCTCCTCCTCCTCCTCCTCCTCCTCCCCCTCCCCCTTCTCCCCCTTGTTATTGTTATCTTTGTTTATGTTGTTGTTAGCTACCATAAAGTTGACCATCTTATGGTGTTTCTCTGAATGAGAGACCTCATTCAGAGTATGTGAGGGTCACCCCTATCCTCAACCATCCTGCTCAGGTCTTGCAGATTAAGGTATCTTCCTTGATTGAGTCTATCCATCTGTAATGTGATCTTCCTCTTTTCCTACTGCCGTTCACCTTACCAGGCATTACTGTCTTTTCTAGCGAGTCATGTTTTCTCCTGATATGTCCAAAGTATGACAGCCTCAGTTTAGTCATCTTTGCTTCTAGGGAGTGGTCAGGCTTGATTTGTTCTAAGACCCCTTTATTTGTCTTTTTAACAGGGCATGATATCTGTAAAATTCTTCTCCAACACCACATTTCAATGACTTCATTTTCTTGCCATCACTTTTCTTCACTGCCATGAAGGAATATTGTAATTCAGCACATCTGCAAGACCACTGGGGGAGGCCACATTAATGTGAGATTAAAAAAATGGAAAAGAATACAAAACTATTCAATTGAATGATGTGCAGATAAAAGACAAATGTGCTTGTGGTGTTAATTTTCTATTGGATCCAAGATGGCCAGGGAGAAAGAAGACTTACATCTCAATCTTACAATCAGCACTGTAGCTGATTTACATTGTTTTACAGCTTCTGGGTGCACTGTTCATTTCTGCAGAGGTGTCTGATAAACAACATGACCTGGCAGGCTTTCACTTACTGGACTCCAGTCCATGGTCCCAATCTATAGTTCATTTCCTAAAGAGCTGTCTTGTAGTAAGTTGGTCTAGCAAGTCCATCTAGCTCTTGACCAGTTATACCTCCCTGAGGGTTAAGTGAAGGCCTTCATTCCCAGACCCATTGCCTTAAGGTCTTTTAAATCATGCACTAGCATTGAACATTTATCACTGGCTTGAGGGCTGGCCAAGATATTGCTTCCTGAGGCACACCATCAAATGCTGTCCCCATCACCCAATCAAGTTGTGTAGAACCTCAAAGCCAGGTCAATAATTTAGACACCTCAGGCAGCAAAGAATGCAAGCAACATTCTCCTTTCCCTGGTAAATACCATCACAACAAAGTAAATAGATGTTGAACTAGTTGTTCCATTTCAAATAAGCTGCCTGAGGCACCTTCTCAGTCTGTCTAATGGTAGAACTGGCCCTGATTGGCTCTGCTTTCACCTCTAGCCTCTTTATTTTTGAACAATTCAAGTTTATATTCCTTTTTTTTTTGGTTTGGTTAACATATTTTTTAATATTTTTGTTGCAGACAAATACAATAATACAACAGACATAAACAATAAAGAAAAACAAACAAACATGAATATACAAAATTATCAGGATACAATTTATGAGGGTCCAAGTATTTCAAGAGGTTTCAAGAGGTTACTTCTCCTTTTTCTTTTCTTTCTTTCTTTTTTCGTCATTGTTACATTGCTAAGAATTGCAAGGGTAGATAATTCAAAACCAATATTATGGGAACTCTATTGAGACTTGGATGTTGAGTCACTGGAAAAACACACGGGGGGGGGGAGAGAAAGATTGAGTTTTCCCACATTATATATGGTTGGGGTGCAAGGTAACAAGTAGCCCAAGGCCGTTCCTTGAGGTCCATAACTGAAAGGGGATTTAAACCAAATCTCCTGCCTGAGAATCACTCTGCCCATTTAAGCCGTCTCTATCTAATCCTGTACGTGGAGTGGAGCAGCACCAAGGGCTCTGGTTTTGGAGATCAAGCATGCTGTCTCATTGCTTGTGCTCCTCATTATGCATATTTTTCCAAACAATAAAAAAGTGATTTATTTACACACTGTTAGCATTACACTAGCACAGAATTCAGCAGTAATGGTGCAAAGTCCAAACCTCCTGTAATAGATATGGCCCACGTTTTGCAAGGCACAGCTTCTGACTACAAGTAGCACTGCCATCTTGGGTGGCAGCATAGATAGCGCATGGGCTAGAGTGTGAGAACAGAGGCACTCTGAAATGCTTCAGCTTCAGCATATCATTCATCTCAAAATGAATACCCTCCAACTATCCTGGTTTGGCTGAGATGTCCCCCCATCCCCAATCTGCCACCCCTCTTTCTCAGGTACTTTTAAAATGTTCCACTCTCTTTCCTTCCGTATTCTCACTTTGTCCTCCACTTACTTCAATTGCTACAAAAATACAAAGGTAGTTTGCCCTCAGTTAACTCAGCAGGTAGGAAAGGAGGGGTAGAATCTTCTCTTCTCAGTGGACTCATTAGTTTCTTCTCCCTTTCCCCAATTCCGTACATAAATTCCAGGTTTTCCCTGCTTAAAATGGCATTTTCATGTGTCCTTCCTTATTAATAACTGTTGCTCTTTCACTGCCTGGACACTCCCTTTGACCATGTTCTGATGTTACTCTGCCACACATGTCCCAGTGTTCTTCTATATGAGTTCACAGGAGCGAAAAACATTTGGCCCTGTCAGCTATTTTACTGTCTGTTGAGAACTCCTACCAAAACATCCACATTGATTCCCTTTCTGTTGTGCAGCAGAAAGAGACTGTTAGTATAGTTTGTGGCTTCGTTCCACGGTATAGAATTCACTGCCTTCCTTGCTGATCAAATGCCCTTATTTGTGCATCTTCTGAACTTCAGGTGCCAAATGCTTCAAAAATCTGTAAACCACAGAAGCTAAAATTCAACCTTCTGTGGTAGGTCAGACTGTGAAATAGTGTCACCTAGGGAGTTTCTTGGTTGAATGGAAATTTGAACCCAGGCCTTGTCTGTCCCAGTCCAACAGACTAACCAGTTTGCCATGCTAGTCTTTCATACCCATCCCAATATGTCTAGCTATCCCTGCCTAGGATGGAAAATACACACACACATATTTATGCAAAAGAAATGGTAGGCTGGAGGAATAAGCTAATTTAAATTGCCATCACTGCCATTTCTGTGGGTACTCATCCTGTAGCAAGTTGTCTAATCTAATAACAGCAGTGTGTTGAAAGATTATCAGCTCTCTTCATAACCTACGGGTGAACTTGGCTTTGCTTTCCAAGAATGAGATTGTGATAACAGAACAGCTTTAGCAATTAAAATACTGTAAGGTTCACAGGAGAGGCAAATGACTGCTCACAAAGTACCGCAGTGCACAGTTTATGACATCTTTTATTTTAGTGCTGCTCAGTATATCTTGTAAATGTGTTCATATGCTTAAACCAGTTTATTCCTTTGTTAATGGGCCATGATTGTAATCAGGCAAGCCAATAGACAGATCCACACTTCCTTATAAGGAATCATTTGCTTTTCTTTCTTTCTTTCTTCTTCTTCTTCTTCCTTAAAAGCCTTTCTTTAATCAATAAATCTAATTTCTTCTCTAGCCAGATATTGTTACATAATGACTTTCCAGTGTGAGCCTAGAATCAATTCCCCTTAATGGGAAATAATATCTATGAATCAGAAAGTTACCCTACAAAAGCCATACAACTCAGCTTTAAATGCTGCCTTATAGAAAGAAAAATATGGCTTCTATAGCTTATGCATCATGGCCAGGAGGGCAATGCCCAGGATGGAAAGTTGCTTTCAAAATTAATTAGTTAACACTATAATCCCAAGATCCCCAAAGTGACAAGTTAGTTCTTTTAGAAGGAACTTCCTTTCCCATTTATAAACATCACTAAAACAATTACTTTTTAATTACACTGTTTTTTCGGTGGGGCAGGGGAACCCTGAATGCTACAAATCTCTGGCCTTCTGTCTTCAACACATGCAACAAAATGAAGCACAAGCCAGCTGCCTCAGAGATGTTTCTCCTCCTTCATTTAGTGAGACCAGACCCCCGGAAAGTAAAGAAAACAGTTCCAGTCACAGTGCAAAAGGTGCAAAGTTATCCCTTGTTCTGTTGAAATGATAATGTAATGTCATCATATCCTTGTTACTACAGAGAAATATTCTGCTTCCAAAGTGGTGAAATAAGAGAAAATAACAGAACTCTTGAGCCCTGTCTAGGAAAAAAAGGAAGAGATATTAAATAAATAAATAAATAATAAATATATAAATCCTTCAAATCTTTTCACACACTCCATATCTTTACAGGACATTGTATAGTGTGACTACATTTATTATTGTTTAGATTAATAAAACATTTTTCCTTTCTCATTCCTATCTGTCTTACCAAATGATTCTCATATTTTTTAATTCAGTTATTGCATTCAACCAACCTAAACAAAACAAACAAACAAACATCGGCATCTTAATGTGGTGGTGGATCCATTCTGGGTTTTGGTTGGTACTTTGAAGAAGCTATCCAAGGTTCAGAGGCCCTTAACACCTTCAATACATCCTTTAAAGTTTGAGTTGAACTTTAGAGTCGGTTCTCTGACCCACTGACTAGCCACCAACTGCTATTGACCAAAACCTGTCATGTGGTTCCTGAAGCACTTCCCTGTGCATGGATGCTGTGTACTCTCTATACAGAGGAAAAGAAATTGATCCATGCATTCAACATGGATGCATTCACATATTGATTTATTGCAGTGGAATGAATTGGGCAGGATGTGGTATCTTATTGTGCACGCCTTAAAACTGGTGTACCAGGGAGAAACCTATGTATACATGTGATCTTCTAACACAGTGGTTCTCAACCTGTGGGTCCCCAGATGTTTGTGGACTTCAGCTCCCAGAAGCCCTGAGCATTGACCATAGTGGCTGGGGCTTCTGGGAGCTGAAGTCCACAAACATCTGGGGACCCACAGGTTGAGAACCACTGTTCTAACAGCATTTGGAGTTTGGGGATGCTTAGAAAGTCAAATCAAGTTCATATTTTACAATCATCTTAACAATAGATCTTTCTTTTATTTTCATTCAGTTTGAGTTTCATTGTTAACACTTTTAAGCTAAAGGTCAACGAGAAGTAGTCTTTTTTCATTTCTTGTTGTTGCTGTTGTTGTGTGCCTTCGAGCCATTTCTGATTTAAGGCAACCCTATCACGGGGTTTTCTGGGGGCTGAGAGTGTGTGATGTGCCAAGGTCATCAGTGGGTTTCCATGGCCAAGCGGGAAAATCAAACTCTGGTCTCCGGGGTCATAGTCCAACACTACCACTACACCGTGCTAGTTCTATTACAATTTTTAAAAAAATGACAGTAGCACAATCCCAATCTTAAACAGATATTATACTGCTCTAACAAAAATAAAGTCATATACATATTTTAATCTTCATAAATGTACCTGACACCAACGGGAGGAGAACAAGTACATGTTTAAGGTTCCCACTGATACCACTGGGCTTAATGTTCCTTCTGTTTATTAAGAAATAGAATATAGTCAATTGATGTGCTGTTGATATTGTAATTGTCTGGCCATTTACGATCCAGCCAGGACATTTTTGAGGCTTGAAACAGGCTTCTTTTCTTCCTTCAGTCATCTTATAATGCAAACAGAAACCCAATATTCTACCAAATGGTAGCTGTGTTTACTACAAACCTGAAAATGTGCTGTCACCTCTACACCTATGCTAAACTTCTGTCCCAGTTTGTGCCATGAATCTTTGAGTTTTGCACCACGACTTACAATGGAGTACTGGCACACCATTTTCAGAGTTAACACACATTCTCTCACACACACAATTGTCATATTGTCAAATCGTGCCAAAGATTCACAATACCTTTGGGTTTTTCTGTGCCACAAACCTTGAATTTTGTATTATCATCGCACAATTATTCTCTTACTGCACAAATGGCATACAGCACACAGCCGCTAGTTGTGTTGAAAGCAGCCTCATGAACTGGGAAGGCTGAGCACAACAAATGACTGTTGAAGCTTTTTAAAACATGGAAAATTTGGAAATCAAACATTTTTGAAAACCTTTGGAAATACCTGTCTGTAATCTGTTTTGAGAGAGCTTACATACCCTAAAGGCATTAAGTTCCACCTGATCTCAGAAACTAAGCAGAACCAGCTCTCCTTAGTACTGATTGCTAATGAGGAAGCAACTGGCAAAACCACCTCTGAGTAATGCTTGCCTAAGAAAACCCTATGAAATTCATGAGGCTGCAATAGTCGACAGGTGGCTTGAAGGTTCTCTCACACACACACCTGCTCTGAAGAGAAAGGCCAGGTTATCAATGGGGCAATTGATGCAGTTGCTCCAGACAATGCCCAGATTAGGAGCCCAGTGCTGAAAGGGGGGGGATGTTGCTTGCTTCCTCTTCTTCTCCAGTCATCTCCTGAACCTCCGAGTATCTCTGTTATTATGAATATTCTGTGGGTTGACTAAGTGACGAAAAATGCACGGGATCAATCTCAGCAAAGCCACTGGGCTAAAAATGGCTTGGCACATGAAGATTTTCGTGCTGCTTTCAGTTCTGCTATTTAACTTGTATCTCACTGCTCTACAATTGCTCATGGATATGCAGAAAGGGAGTCCAATTTGGGAAACCGCTCCAAGGCCCCAGACACTTAATTCCACATTGCTGATGGGGCTACTCTAAATTTCATGTTTTTGTGTAGGAAAAAAACAAAAAACAAGAAAGGCATAATGTTATATGCGCGACACGTGCAGAAAACCAAACCACCACCACTCGTCAGTGTTGAGTGCAAAAGGTGCACCCAAGCCTCGCACTCAAGGCCTGCCCAGCCTGATACCTTTTTGTGCTCAGAACTGAACACCCAGGGAGATCTCTGAATCAAGCCAGGGCCAGGGCAAACAGATCTGCCTCAGTTCTCCCTTTCTGAGAACAAGTCCCTTCCTCACTCTTGTCCCCCCTTTGACTTCTTCCTTTCAAGACTCTCCCCCTTTACTGCCTTCCCTAAATCTGCCTTTCCCTCAGATGTAAGGATCAGCAGTTTTATTTATATTTTCCAAGACTGTGGCACTATTGGCACCAAGGTCAAGATGTTATTATTGGTAGCGTGTATATTCTAGGATTCAAAATAAGACTCTGTGACAATGTTTTAAGGAAGACAGAACTTCAAACATTTATTGTAACACTGTTACTTTAAATGTGTCTTGTATCTAAATGTTTATAAACAGCACACTATTCTTCTCTCTCTCTCTCTCAATTCATTCACTATCTCCCATACACCCAGTTTCTCAGTTCTCTCCTCCACAGAGCTATTCAAATCTCCAACCTTCCCCAAACACACCACAAGTCACACTTTCCTTTCAATCACTCCCCAGGCAGTTAAAAACCGTTATTTTCCTCTTTCGACCAGCCCCTCCCCTGGGCTATCCAAGGTTCCATTTCACCAGCCAATCAGCTTTAACACTCTCAGTTGCCAAGGTGGCCCTGTTGTTAAGACCCCCTCCCATCAGGTTCGTCACAAATAACCATTTTGGTGTCCAGTGCATGTCAAGGGGAGACCCAGAAACACAGAATTTTTAACCACAATTTGGATTACTCAAGATCTGAATTCAGTTGAACCCAAACCAGTCTGAGTTGAATTGCCTAATTAGCCTCTGAGCCAAATTTCACAACCTTAGCAGATAACCTTCCACAGCTTGTAAAGTTACTTTTTTAAAAAGTTAGTTCCATGTGTGGGGCAAAGTAATTAGTTGAGTTACAATGATAGTTTTACATGATTCTCTATGCATCATTTTCTGGAAACTAAGGACCGTTCCACATTATAGTGCTATTATTCCACTTTCAACATCCTCTGGACTCCTCGGGTTTGCAGTTTAGGGAGGGGCATTTAGAACTCCCAGCCAGAGAGCTCTTTGGCCTCAGGAAACTACAATCCCCAGGATTCCACAGGTTGTTGAAAGTGGGATAATAGCACTTTAGCAGTGTAGTGTGGAAAGGCTCTAACACAAATATTGACATTTTAATTCCCCCCCCCAAAAAAAATATGATTAGTAGATGCTGCTGGCTTGTGATATAATGCACAGTCTCCTCCACTCATGCTGTTATCCTGTCAGCACCCACAACCGAGAATGAAGCAGCAGCACAAAGCACAGCATAAACCAGCATTTGAACCATGTGGTATGCCTCCTCCATCTCTCAGCAAGGTCATACCTTCAGAATGGTAAAAGTTGCTTTAAAAGTTAAAACAAGTGAGAATGTCAAAAGTAGTACAGCAACCTGCTGCCTTCAGGACTAGCATTACACCAGCCTATATATCTATTGGTTATCTGATGGGGGATGCTAGGAGTTGTAGTCCCACATCTTTTGACAGAACCAGGTTAAATGAAATTGTTAGAAATGGGTTATGGCCCTTTGGTGTGCCGCTAAGAAAAGATCAGGCTAGTTAGATCATCTGTAGTGACTGCACTGAAAAGTAAAATATAATAATAGAATTTTTTTCTCTCCAAATGGCAACACTCATTTTAGCAAGGTGAATGAACATATGTATCATTTCAATATTTTTTAAAGGGCTGTTGATTGATTTCTATATTTATTTAGCCTATCAGCATGCATGGATCTTTGCAGAGTTTAAGAGTACTCTGCCCCAAAGCACTTACAATGTAATCGTTCCATGCAAGGAAAGGAACAAAGGAAAGGAAAAAGCCAAAATCTTTAATCTGAGTGAGACATTTTCAAACTGGATGTCATATATTTCTCTAATGCTTATTTCACCTAGTTGCCAAATATTTTCCTTCATGAAAAGTTTCCTTTCTACCCTTGGCCAAGCATATTTTTCCCTGATAGGAAGTACTGTGATTTGATTGAGAAAATGGGATGCAGAGTGAGTGGATGTGTGTAGGGGAGAGGGGGAGATGTTTGGAACCTTCCAAGCAGCCTTAGTTTTACAGTCTCCTTCATATATGTAGCCTCTATGTGTGCATGTCTGTGTAGGCTGCTTTTAAGTTTAATGACACAGTAATACGAAACAATCAGCATCCATCTTGCAGCAAGACTTCAACAGCACAACTTCAAAGGGAAACCACTACTTCTCCTCCCTGTCCAACCTCTCTGCTCACCAGCTTCAGGAAGCAGCTGGATTTCTTTGAACTCTGCTTTAACTTTACTTTAGGGCAGGCACAAGCCCTCCCCCACCCCTATTTACAATGAAAACTAACATGGCAAATATAAAAGGAGCCCTTAGAAATGAGGCTTGGAAGGGACGCGGGGGGGGGGGAGTAGAAGCAGCAAAGGAATGTAGCAGACCCAAAACGTGGCTGTTTTAGCTGCAAAGGGCCAGGAAAAGTTGTGAGGGGTGGTTGTAGAAAGCAGTATGGAGCCATCACATTTACTAATGTAAAGGTGAAAGATACTACTTTCAATACATGTTTGTATTCAGTTCTTGAGATTCCCCACCTGCTTATGCAATCTGTGTTTGTTTATAAGTAAATATTTTATTAATTCATTTATTCAGGGTGGGGACAGGGGGCTTAAGAGGGGTGGATAGGTTACAGGAAAAACCAGGCACTCTGATATCCTTATTTGTATTTGCTGCATTCATTTTCTCCTCTCTTTCTTCCAGAGAGATCAAGGTGCCTACTGTAGATGTTTCTCCTTCTCCTTTCATTTATCCTCATGACAACCCTGTGAGGTAGGCCATACTGAGAGTATCTGGCCCAAGGTCACTCATTGACTTTCATGGCTTGATGGAGACAAGAAGGTGCACCTCTGAGTTATGAGTACAATACTCTAAGATCAGGACATTCAGTGCATGACTCTCTAGATGTTCTTGGATCTTAATACTCAACAGCCCTAGCTAGCATAACCATAGGGATGTTTTCATAACATCTGGAGGACCATCCCTTGCTACAATAAAACACTTCCCCTTTTGCTATTTTTTCCCCTTTCCATTATCTCCCTCTAGAGAAGCTGGGCTGTCTTCCTGAAGCTGCTACTAAAGAACAAAGTAACTGATCCAAAACCATGTTGGGTTTTTAATGGAAGCATCAGGTGGTCAACGTGTCTCCACAAGAGAAATCACAGCTGGTGCCTTGGCTGGCCAGGGGATTCTATGAGATGCAGTCCCTAAAAGTAAACTCTCCATTTATATTCCCAGATAAACCAGTATACAGGTGAGTGTTCACTTTTCCTCCAGATAGCTGTCTGCTCAGACAAGTGTAGCTTGGAACCACTGGCTGCTCAGGAAAAATTGCTGGGGTGGTGGTAGAGGAGGTCTGGAGGAAAGGGTAGTGTGGCAACTGCACCTATATTGTTTAAAGGTTGCTGCCTTACCCCTGATGAATTGCAGGTGTGCCACTAAGATAGTTGCTGGACTATCTGAAAACTCACATGTGTCGTTTGTCATACAGTGAGCATCTTTTTCAAACTGGAAGTGCCAATCTGGTGGCCCTTTTCAATGCAAAAAAATTTCAAGGCCTCTGAATGTGGTTGATTACCCCCTTCCCTTTAAAAAGGAGGAAGGAAGAGAGAAGAAAAGGAATGTGGTAACTCTTTTAAGACTACTTGGTTTTTATTCTAGTATAAGCTTTCATGGGTATAAATGCACCTCCTGAAAGCTCATACTAAAATAAAAACCAGTTAGTTTTACAGGTGCGGCCATATTCCCTTTTTCCCTTCCCTTCCCTCTCTCCTTTTTCTGCTGCAAGAGACTAACGTGACTGCTTCTTGAAAACATCCTGCCCTTTGATGCTTTCAAACAATATGCCTCCTGCCTGACTTAGTGAAGTGGCATAGAATGAGCTAAGGAGTCAGTGGGCCTTTCCACACTACACTGTTCGAGCGCTATTATTCCATTTTCAACATCCTTTGGAATCCTGGGGTTTGCAGTTTTGGGAGGGGCCTTTAGAATTCTCAGCCAGAGAGCTCGTTGGCCTCAGTCAATTACAAACCCCAGAAATCCACAGGACGTAGAAAGTGGAATAAGAGCACTATAACAGTGTAGTGCGGAAAGGCTCAGTGACAGCACAGTGGCCAGAGAATAAAGTGGACCTCCTCTGCTCTCGTGTCTTCAGTGTAGAATATCCTCCCTTTAAAGGCCCAATTGGCTCCAACTCCAACATCATTTCAGTGCCAATTGAAAATGTGGCTTCTTGTCCTTTGTGGCCAAATTGATTTCACCCATCCATTCCTGCACATGCATGTAAATTGAAATGGTCCTAAGCTGTTTTAACTGGTTTTAAACTGCCTTATTGTATTGCCTTTGTCAAAATGTGTAATATGCTTTTTGCCTCTTTAAATTATTTTAATTCTTTTAAATTGTTTTAAACCGTTGCAATTGTTACTGTACACCACCCTGACCAACTTGGCTCTTGGATGGGATATCAATATTTAAGCAAGCCAACAAACCTATGTGGAGATCTGAGAGAAAGAGGAGGAGGCAGCCTAGCATTTTTTTATACCATGCAAGATAGTTGAGCAATTTGTGGATCTCCAGACATTGATGGGTTCCAGCTCTAACCTGCGTAGCCAATGGTGATGGAGGTGGGGAGTTGCAGTCCAGCTACCTGTGGAGGTCGCAAGTCCCTCTTCTCCCAAGTTCACTGCAAAAGATGGTTCCCTGAAGCTCTGCCTCATTGATGGCGCCTAGCCAAAGATGGAAACTTTTTAAATGCCAACCAAGATCTTTGAAGCTGCAGAGCTTGTACCAAAACAAAATGAAACTTCTCTCTGTAAGCCAGCTGGTATGAAGTTAAGATTCCCTTAGAGAGCACCAGGAGAAAACATACTTCAAAGAGACTCTGTGCGGCATCCCTTAGTGATGAGGGCTTCACAAGAACTGTGCAACGTGCACTAGAAATTTTAAAAGAGACATAGAAAAGGAGGGAAGAAAAGGGTGAAAAAACTGGATGCTTCTAAACAAATGCTCTGAAGTAAGAACAGCTGAAAATCCTTCACCTCATGAGTGCATGACACCAAACAAATGGCTGTGATAATGAATATCAGGTAAAGACCCAGGGGTCGGGAGCCTCAGCAAGAGTAAAATAAAACATAAAAACTAAAAATTAAAAAAAGACTGAAGAGTGGTAAGAAACTACTCAGAACCTAATGAGAAAATGTTTCTCCTTTATGGAAGGCTGACCAATGAACAACAATAAGATAAAATCTGGGGAGGCCTGGGGGAGAGACTATACTATTTAAAAGAGCTTCTTGGGGGTATGTATAATTTGGGAATTTAAATAGATTTGATATATTTAAAGTGTATGTGTTTTTTGAAATCTTATCAGTCTGATCTGTTTTGGGGATTTTGATACAAATGTAGGCCATTTCCACACAGCAGGGCTGTCCCGCTGTGGGGACAGGATGGCAGCAGTCTGCAGGTTTCGCTTCTGCATGACGTCGGCATGGTCCTGCTGCCATCTTGTTCCCATGTGTTGCACTTGTGGGGTATTTGTCAAACAGAGAAAAATCCATTTATGCCTCCATTCCTGTGACACTCCCGTTGCCGCTTCTCATGCAGAAGGGCAGGAAGCGTGGCGGCGGCACTTCTTTCCCCAGTGCAGCAATGGAAACTGCCTGGCTGTGCTGCCGAAGGAAGAGGGGTGGCCATCGTGCTCCTTTCTGCAGGAAGTCGGTGAAGTGTGGAAGGGAGCATTCCTCCCGCGCTCCCTTCCCTGACAGAACTACGATGGAAGGACTCACACGAGCCCCGTCATGCGGAAAGGGCCTTAGTGTATTTAGTACATTTAATACTAAGTGAATGTTATGTGAATTTTAGTGTATTTGTGTATTATTTTTATACGTATTTTTATTTTGGTCTTTTACCATAAATGAAATGAAAAGAGCTTGTCCTGTAATAACTCTGTTACTGTAGTCCTAATCACTCGCTGGTTTTAATAGAGCTCCCAGCAATGATGTTTCAGGCTGGGATTTGGGTATGAAATGAGACACATGGCAGATGGATGGAAGAACACAGGCCAGCATATTAATCGGTGGCAGTTACAGAGTGATGTCTTTTTCTAAAGTCACTGGGCTGTGTGCATGTGCATCTTTGTTTAGCTTTCAAGAAGTTCTGCTGTGGGTTTTAAATTATTTGAAAATGCTTCAGTAAAGACTTTTCTCATAAGGAAGGGAGTGCCTGTGAATTTTGTTATGCTTTTCTTCAAAGAAATGTGGAATTTCCCCAAATTTGCAGCCTTCCTCTCAAATGTCTGCAGACAGGAAAATTAGAAACCATGTAACATGTTCAGCTTTAAACAAGGATGTCAATTCCTCTTGATCTCTCAAACTGCTTATATGCTACTGCATAGGACTCCACATTTAAGGGAAATAGAATCAAGAGAATGTAGAACACAGGAAACCTAGAAATATTAAACTCTTTTATATATATATATATATATATATATATATATATATATATCTTTTTAAAGGTATTTGATTTTTTAAAGTCTGATGTTTCTTGTTCACATCTTCAGTGGCATGCAAAGGCTTTGTATATGTTCTTTTATTTATTAACTGTCACAACAGCAATGTCAGGTAGGCTGGAAGATGGCAATATTGGCTGAATCTTTCCCTGGTTGTTTAGTTTGATTATTGTTTGTTGGTGAAGTTGTTTTCATCTTAATTCCATTAAAGATAAACCCAACCGGCTTGTAAACTTTGATGAACAACCGATAATGTGATATGTCAATAGTTTAACCAATACATAATGTGTCCAAAGCAATCTAGATGAAGCTCAAACTAAATGTAAGCATACTGAATCTTTACGTAACAACTGGATCACCATTGATCTCCTGTAAAGCACTGGACTGAGTCACTTGCAGCAGAGCAAAAGTGGGCAGGGAGGTGTTGAAATCTTCTCTCACCATCACCCTCCAGCGATTGAATCCATTCAGGGTTTCTTTTTGATCCTGATGGTTCTCTGAGATGGAAGGTAACTCCCAGCAATGTGACAAAACTTTAAAAATTACTTCTAAAAGTTACCAATTGCAGTTAAAGTCCTAAGGCCCACAAAGCAATTGATTGTCATGATCATTGCATATTTTAAAACGTAACTCTGCCTTCCCATTTATCCAAAGTAAATGAAACAGTTACCTCTTAATTACTTAAGAGCAAACATATGCTAGAAGCCACTGACATGTGGTACAAAATTCATTCTCTTCCTGTGTACTTCATCATCAACCACAACTGAGCACAAGGCACGACATAGGCCAGCACTTGTGATGTTCTTCTTCCACTATTTGGGAAGGCCACAACCCTGTAATTGAAAATAACTGTTCATTTGTCACTGTTTACTTCCAAATTCTGAAAAATGGTTGGAAGGGTTTTTTTTTGTTTGTTTGTTTTTGAGGGGGTGCAGAAAGAAGGCACAGGTAAGAGAAGCATCCTTTCTGTTTTTCCTATAGCAGTCTTTCAATGGTATCTTGTGCCTATAGTTTTGCTTTATAGGAAACTCTCACTACTTGTAATGTAACTCAAAGGTTGTGCTGGCATAATTATTGTTTTGATTCTGAATGGAACTCTGGTCCTAGTGCTCAACCACCAGTGTTCCCATAGCAGAAAGCCTGAAATGGCTGTGGCTTCCAAAAGGGAATGAAGCATACGGATGCTTATCAGTAACATTGTGTTGGATAACCTTGCCTGCAACAGAATAAATATGGTAAGCCCTCCACATCTGTGGGGGATAATGCAGAGAACCCCCTGCAAATGTGAAATAACCATGAATAACTCTCCCCGCCAGCACTTCTCCTTCCCTGCACTCTGCTGCTGGCTGCTGTCCACATGCCTACGTTGGCCATCACACCAGCAGCAGCAGGCAGGAGATGGGAGGGAGAGATAAAATATTTCCTCTTCTTCATCCTCCCCCCTCCAACTGCCACTGGGGTGATCGTTCCAGAACTGCAGGAGGGGAAATGGCAACAGGGAGGAAAGATCTTTTCCTTCCCATTGCCACCTCCCCTCCCAGGGTGATCCCTTCTGCAGCTGTAGGCAGAGAGATGGCAATGGGGAGGAAAGATCTTTTCCTCCCTGCCACCATCTCCCTCACCAGTGGTTGCTCCCAGAGCTGCAGGTGGGGAGATGGCAATGAGTAGAAAAGATCTTTTCCTCCCTACCACCACCACCACTGAGGCAATTGCACTGGAGCTGCAAGCAGGGAAATGGCGACAGGGAAAAAAGATCTTTTCCTCCTTGGTACCAGCTCTCTCCTGCCTCTGGGATGATTGTGCCTGCAGTGGAGGGTGGGAGATGGCCATCAGGAGGAAAAGATCTGTCCTACCCTTCACTCTTCCACCCCTCCTGGGGCAATTGCACCCGCAGTGGCGGGTAGACATCATGAGGGAGAGGAAAAGATCTTTCCACTCCTTCACTCTCCCTCCCCCCTGCCAAGGAATGGGAGGGGAGAATGGGGGAAGCATGGCCCCGCAAATAATCAAAACCATGAGAGTGAAACCCACAAATCTGGAGGGAGAACTGTGCTGTACATAACTAAGTTGTTGGAAATAATATAGGTCAATGGTTCTAAACCTGAGGTCTGGGGACCCCTGGGGGTCTGCAGACCCCTCATAAAGGGTCGGCGAAGCCCTGCTGCCGAAGACTAGCAGCAAGAGCAACAACAGGGACATGGCAGTGTGGTGGTGGTAGTGGAGATGCCAAGGGAGCAGTTTCAGCACCTGCACCCCCCAGCTATATGTCCCTGACAAAAGGGAAATGGCAGCAGCTATGTGTGTGCACCCAGACTATGACTCTGGCGATCATGGTTTGAATCTCCATTCAGACATGGACTGGGGCACCTCAGGCAAGTCATATTCTTTCAAACTCAGAGAAAGGCAGAGGCAATAAATTTTGCCTTGAAAAACCACATGATAGGTTCACCTTAGGGTCACCATAAGTCAGTTTTCAAAGGGGGAGACATTATGGCTAGAAAGACCCTCCTCCTGTCAACAGCACTTTTTGTGTGCCTTTAAGTCACTTCTGATTTATGGAAATCCTAAGGTGAACCTATCACAAGGTTATTTTCCTTTTTTGCAAGATTTGTTCAGAGGGGGTTTGCCTTTACCTTCCTCTGAGGCTTAGAGAATGTGACTTGGTCAAGATCACCCAGCGTCTGAGCTGGGATTTAAATTCTAGGCCCTTTCCACATGATGACAGTGTCCCAGCATGGATACGTGAGTGTGTCCCTTGCACTCCTTTTTGCAAGTGGCTGGTTGCATATGGAGAGGAGCATTGGCAATATGCTCCTATTTTGGCAGAAGTGCTCTCAGGATTGTGACAGGATAACGTGGAACAGCAATGTGGGAAAGGCCATAGTCTGCAGAAGCCTTAAATGAATGAATACATGAATATTTAAATTTAAAACTGAAATATTAAAACCTTAATGTAGTGTCCATTGCCCATTGCTTTTAAAGTAGTGGTAAGACTCCTGATACCAGTATATAAAGTTATGCAAGGTATAAAAGCAGAGAAATTTTACTCCCCTTCTCATAATACTAGGTCCCAGGGTCATTTTACAGAACCAGCATAGTGCACTTGCACTAGGACTGAGGGTTACCAGGGTTCAACTCTCTGCTTGGCCATGGAAACCCACTGGACAAGTCTCAGTCTTCAGCCTCAGAGGAAGTCATATCTTGCCAAGAAAACTCCATGATAGGTTTGCCTTAGGGTTGCCATGACTCAGAAAATGACTTGAGGGCCCCCAATAGCAGCAGACTATTTGTTGAAGCTGAAGGGTGGGAGATTCAAGACAGACAAAAGGAAGTCTGTCATACACACAATGCATAGTCAAACTAAGCAATTTCTTACCACAGGATGTGCAGATGGCCACCAACTTGCATAACTTTAAAAGTGGAGCACACAAGCTCACAGAGGATCATGCTGTCTGTGTTCCTAATGGTTTATATGTGTTCTCTCCAGGAACAGGCAGTCAATACCAGTTGCTGGGGAACAGGAAGTGTGTTATTGCTCTCATGTCCTGCTTGTCCTCTCATTAGGGCATCCATTTGTCCATGGTGGCAACAGTGGCAGCTGCTATGTTCCATGCAGGGGTGCCATGGATCTGTTCTGACTTTTATTCTAGATTTTAAATGAGCTATCCAAGGTGCTAGACAAATTTTGGGGATAGGGTCCAGCTCTTTGGATAGCTCCTTAAAAGTCTTGCATAAACTCGAGAGTGGATTCACAGCATCCCTGACATGGAGCTCACTAGCTATAATTGGTGGAAGAGGAGATTGAACTAGCTAAGTCTTTGGTCCAATCTGCTTGTGGTTTGTTACCCTGATTTCTGGGGGTCTCGTGGAGGACCCTTCACTGTGCTCAATATAATGGAGGAAGGGGAGTTAGCCAGAGCACAAGCTATAGCACCATGAGAGGCAGGGTAACCTAGCGAGAAAAGCCCAATTTTATGGGGTCAAGCCAAACCAAAAACTACACCAAATTGTTGAGAAAATGATTTTTATTTTATTTTTATTAAAAATAAATCACTGCGCACGTTCGCACTTTCACACTTACTCACCCAAGAGCTAAAAAGAAAAGAGAGGAAAATTGATAGGGAATTTTAGAGAGGTATTTTTGGGGTATACTGCACCTGGTCCTGAAGACGGAAGATGGAGACAGCAGCAGAGCGAGGGGAGAAACTCAGCACGTGGAGGGCTGAGGGGATTGCCGGACGGAGCGATGTGGAGCTAAGAGGAAACCGGAGCGATCCGAAGAACCGCTTGAAATCAAGGGTTTTTATAGGGGAAAAGTACCTTGGGGGCTAATCCTTTCCCATGGAGAACAACAGGTTGAGGAGCTAAGACAAAGCTCTGAAATGTGCATGATTTGGAGCTCAGAGCTCCGAAATGTCAGAGTGCTTAGTTTGATTAGATTTGCCGGAGTTTGTCAAAAGCCGCAGCAGTATGTAAATTGCTTTCACTTGACAGGCTGTTTGTCAGGATTGCTAATCCTGTCAAGCTGGGTTCTCGGGGCAGAGAACTCTTTGTCTAATTTGATGATTTGTATGTCTGGAGGGCTCCTGAGGCTACGTAACAGATTGATTACTGGCCAGACATGGTATTTCCTAATTGCGACCATTCAGACGTGCCTGCCTGCGTGCTCTTCCTGGGGACCCTTTCAGACATGTGGAGATGATTTTAATAAATATTATATTGTAGACCCCAGGATAGGGCCAGTTCATCGCAGTAACAGGTTCTTAATCCCAAACTTGACAGCATCTCTCTCTTTTTTTTTTTTCCAGCAGACATGTCTGTTAACAAAGGGCAACTGTGATGAAGTTCTGGGGCTCTGGCTATCTGAAGCGCCAGTGCAGCCTAGAAGCGGATTGCCAGGCAACCAGAATAGCTCCTCAGGAGAGAAACTCAGCCCGGTAGTATCTGGGAGGGGCTGGTGGCTGAGATGAAAAGTTATATAAAGCCAAGTGCCTGAGGGTATTTATTCATTCAGTGAAAACCTAGCAGGGAACTAGGGAGTAGAGTCCCCCTATCAGCCAGGGAGGCTGGGAGGTTTAATCCTCAGTGAAAGCTTAGTGAGAAGCAGAAGAGTAATTGTACCATAGTAGAATCTGGTCACAATGTGTGACCTAGATTGAAGGTTGAGCCTTTGGTGGGAGTTTATCCAAAGGGCTGTTATATGATACTTGTGGTTTATATGAGAGTCTAAAGATATAAGAGAACTGTATAAAAAGTGTACTGACAAATGTACCAACCTTGACCTGCATATGAACTCTAATACTTTATTCTTATTGTTATCTTAATAAATGTTATAATTTATTTTTATAAATACTGACTTGGCTTAGTTGTATACAGCATATAAAGTTACACAAAAAACATGCTGCCATAAAATTATTAAGGGGTTTTAAACAATCATTGAAAACCCTCACCCTTTTACACATAGGTGGTGTTATAAGGAGGAAGGCAGAGCTGTGGGGTAATTGGGACTGGGAATTGCCACACCAATCTGAGTGAAGTAAGGGCCTTCAGAGTAAGCTACAATTCAACTTCCTTTTGTTGGGATGATTCTTGGCAGAAGAAATAAGCTTGAATTCCAGCTGGTATTCTCATACAACCTTGGCTGCTGGAAGAGATGCTGTGAAGGAAATATGTTTAAAAGAAATGTAATAATAATCCAACACATTCCCTTTCAACCATTGAGTCATATCCTGGCCCTTTTTCTTCAGTAGCAACTCAGTTGCTCTCAGACATTAGCAGGACATCTACTTGAAGGTAATGACTGGACTGAAGCACAGAAAGAAGTTTCTCCAAGGTTCCATGCTCCAAGCGACATCTTTGCTTTTCTTTGCATAGGAGCAACAGGAAGCATTATTTGATGTACTCATTGAAATACCTGGGTTGCAGCTTTCAAATTACTTTGCTATAGTTGTATGGCCATGACACAGAAAAAAACATGTGAGTGTTTCTCCAAACACTATGTGCATAAAAGCCATTGAAATGACAGCAATTCATACAGGCTTGCATTCAAAAAATGCTTCCTTAGTCATTGCTGCTATGCATCATTTACGTGGGACTATTAATGTAGAAAAGTGCTTTGCTGTCTTTTTTTCCTGATCACCCCTTAGAAGGAAGGAGACCACCCCCATTGTTCCTTATTTTGTAGACAGGAGACCTGATAGAGAGAGACTTGGCAAAAGTCATCCTATGAGACTATAGCTCTTTTCGCACTCTACCTTTTTGTGAAGTTGTCTGGTGGGAATCCTGGCAGTAGCTCCGCCAGGAGGGGCGAATGACGGGAGCACTCCCTTCCACACCGGCTGGCTCCCTGCAGAAGGGAGTGTGATGGTATTTTGTCCAGCTGTGCTGAGGCAGGAGGCACAGCCATTGTGCTTCTGTGGCTTCCACAGGATGGGTAAGTGCAGGATGGTGGCGCAATCATGTGTTGTTGATGGGAAAAGCCTGTCAATGATTTAATCTGTGATCACACCTCCTGGGGAGGGGAGAAGGACGGGACTGCAACGACATCATATAGAAGTGTTGTCACAGTCTTGTCCTTGTCCTGTCCCTATGGCAGGATGGGACGGTGCTGTGGAAAGGGCCTATGGTACAAAGAAGTGTTTGAACCCAAGCCCCCCACAGCCAAAATCTCTGTTGATCAAAAGGTATGGTGTATAGGATGTAGGACTGGAATGATCTGACTGTGTGTCTCTGATCATCCATAAAACTCACTGGATGACTATAAGCTAATTGAAAACTATATTGTCAAAATTTATGCAAGGTGAAAATAATTAAGATAGAATGATAATAATGTGCATATTCATCATTTTGAATATCAGAGTTGAATATTATCCACAGGTGCATGTGCTATATTCACAAAAAAGTATGCATTCAATGAATAACAATAACATATGTGGCATATTAGAGATTAACCAATGTATTGCAGCATACTTTTGTGTACTAAAGCATAAAGTACTATCCAAAATTTCATATACCTATACAGGTAGCTATGGTGATGCTGGAAAGAGGACTGCAGACAGAAAAGTCAAATGCAGAAAATAGAGCGCCTTTTACACTTAACTTCTCTGTGACCCCACTGTCCACAGTTCTGCCTCTCCACCATGTAGTTTATAGCTGAAATTCCAGCTGCACATTAGGAAGTGGGATGCAGTACACACAGTTTTCTTCCAGGGCTAGGAAATCTGGAGCTTCTTCTGAAGAACTCAAAGCCCAGGCACTCTTATATGAAAGGGTTTCAAATAACATGGATCCAAGTCATGTCAAACCTTATAAATTAAAAATAGCAGATTGCAGCTAGTAGGTCTGATGCAGCAAGGGAGTTGCTCCCTGTAACCAACCTCAGACAACAGTCCAGCTATAGCATTTTGGACCAGTTGCTGTTTCATTCTCCAAAGGCAGCCCAACATGGAACATGTTACAGTAATCCAAACAGGATGTAAGCAAGGCACATGGCTAGATCGAAGCCCATATCAGACGTCTTGCGGAACAGTGTAGTGGAAATACACTCCCAGCCATTTACTTAGACTGGACATCCAAGTTCTATGCTGAATCCAGAAAGATGACAAAAATGTAACCTCATCCAGAACAAGCTGAAACCATATTTCCCATCTGCCTTTCAACTGACTAATAACACCTCAGGATTAAGCCAAAATTTATTTGCCCTCAGTCCATTACTGGCATCAGGCACTGGCTTAGCACCAAAATGGCTTCCTTGGATTTGGACAGAATTAAGAAATAGACTTGAGTGTCAACAGAGAATTGGCCTCAGCTTCTAGACGAACACTCCCATTAGTTCCGTGTACACATTAAATGGCATCGTAGTTTTGTGGATAAGACAGAACCCACAGATATGCCACAGGCCAGCATACAGGAAGTTGAGCAGGAATCTCTAGCACTACAGTCTAAACGCATTGCTCCTCAAAGGACTGAATCCACTGCAGATGTTCTAACCCAAAGAGGAGGTCCAGAAGAATATCATCAACAATGATGTCAAAACCCACTAAGGTCCTGCATATCCGATAGCAGCATAGGCTCACTATCCAGTTCCCAATGTAGGCCACTGACCAAAACAACCATAACCATCTCCATCCCATAAAGAAATATAAAGCCAGACTCAAATGGATGTAGATAGTCCATCTCCTAGAAGAACCATGAAGTTGGGAGGCCATCTCATGTTCCATTACATGTCTCAAAAATGGAATAGTGGAAAGTAGCATTAACTATCTTGAGAGCAAGAGTTATAAAATGGCAATTTCTCAGCCATTACCTGAGAGTGAGCAGATCACGTACACAATGGATGCCCATCAGATCTTTCCCACCCCTGGCGGAGTCAACATTCCATACCCCCTTATAAGGTAAAATCTGGAATCCTGGCCAAGGATTGGTCAAGGTACTGATAAGAAAGTTTCTGTTCCCCTATAACTATCTGCAAGACAAAGGAATTCCCGGTCCCTCCTCTTTGAGGCACCCCGAGTGTGCTCGATCTGTTGTTTTGTTACCTGTAAATAAAACTTAGAATTCCTTAACCAAGCAATGTTTGGCCTTTTGTCTGTCTTTCTTGCCCTTAAGCTGTGGCTTTGAGATTGTGGGCTAACAATCTAATAAGGTAGGCTACGGCAAGGTGTTTTGTTTTGTTTTGTTTGTTTTTAGTAAGCATCTTGCAACTGTCTCTTTTAGGTATGAGGGAACCTTCCCTTCTTGTAAAGAGGTACTGGCCCCTCCTTTTACCATTTAGCCTGCCCTACTTGCTATTTTCATAAACCAGGGAAGGGAAGGACCCAGCACACATGAGCTAGATCTCACTCCTCCAAGAACCCTGTCTACATGTTTGGTTTCCATAAACTGAAAAGTATCCCTTATTATTGGACAAGCTGGTGCCAAAGTTACATCCACTGGAACTGCATCAATGAGTGTGCAAATCAGGACAGATTTGATTAATTTTAGTGCCATGTGAAGTATCCACAAGAGCTATTAAGTGATCTACTTTCTCTTCCCATAGGCCAGAATGGCCACTTAAAACACTGAGCAGATGCAATGCTGGCAGAGTTTAAGTGTTTGTTTGTTTGTTTGCTGCTTTTGTTTGTGAAGGGGGTTTACTACCAAAGGTGGGGGAGAGAAGGAGGAGACTAGTTTAAAACTGATTTGTAATCAAATTACTTCGATGGTTGAACAAAACCAAACTGACTTATTCTATTTGATTGAAGGAGTGAAATAAAGATTTTTTTTAAAGGTACTGTTTCAGGACAGTTGTTTTAAACTACCAAGTGGGAAGGAAGGCGAAATAGTGAATCTGAGAAATTGGGGAGGGTGAGGTCCAAGGATAAGACAGTTAGAAGGGAAATAGGGAGTTAACTTCAAAATGAAATAGCAGATACAAAACAGTGAAAATTGGATTGGCTTAATAAAGGTTGTAAAGGATTTTACAATCTAAAATGCCTTAGAAATATTTGAATGTAGGATAAAATGTAATAGATCTACAGTTTTAGCTATGGAAAATATTATGTAATCAAGTCAGCAAATAGCACTTAGTGCTGATTTCATTTATCACAAAATAGTATTAATGTCTTTTATCATGTAACATTATTTATTATGTGAATCTAATATGTAATGATATGTAATAGAAAGTAATGTTTAGTTATGTTGGCCTTTGGCAGGAGAAAGTTCATTTTCTCTTTTTTGGGTAAGTATGAATCAGGGAAGGGGAAGAAGAGAAATGTTGGATGTTATCTTTGGGAGGCTTGAATCAATTAGACTTCTATAATCTGATTCTTTTTCTTCCTTGTTCTTTTTTTCTTTCTTTCTCATCACCTTTTTTCCACTTCTTAATTTCTAATTCGTGTGTTTCATGTTTTCTTTATGTTGTTTTTTCCCCTATACCCCCTGAAACTGCTCTGTCTATAAAAAATTACCAATTAGGTAGGTAGGTAGGTAGGTAGGTAGATAGATAGATAGATAGATAGATAGATAGATAGATAGATAGGCAAGTAGATGAATGATACAGAGATAGATTTTTCTGAGATCACAGCATCCCATCCATCACAAAAGATCTCTTTCAAAATTTGTGCACTGAAGCATATGGGTGGGGGCAGATACCACTTAGGACAGACTTCTGGTTTTTAAGAAGAGCATGATCTTGTGAGCCACTCCTGAAAACGCAGTCTCAAGCATGGATGCTGAAATCCCCTAGCATGGTAAGTTGAAAAGACTCCAACCCCACTCCTCCTGAGACCAGCTGAGCTAAGTCAGAAAGGGAGGTTGTCAAGCAGAATCCCTATTCTGGCCCAGGTACATACCTTCATAAATACACACTCAGTCTCGTTATGCCTTCTCACTAGAATGGAATTGTGATGAGCCACTACAGTTCACCTTCGCCATGCCCTTTCTCAGATCCCACCTGCTGCTCTCACCATCCCTCATCAATGGTTGATAGGAACTAGAGGCCAGGAGCTTATGGAGGCCCATGGTTCCCAAATCCCTGATTTATGTGCCATAAACCTGTGAGTGTTCATTCCTAGGCCCAGAAGTAGATGAAAGTGTCCCCCCTCCATCCCAACTGCTACTGCCCTGGCCTTGGAGGGAGAGAGGAAGAAAAAGCCTCTGCTGGACTTAATCCACTCCCTCATGCCATCCCAATTCCTTGTCTCATTTCTTTAGATTGTAAGACTGTGGGCAGAAAGCTGTTTTTACTTGCTTTTTTTTCTTGTAAAGAACCATGTATAGTGATGGAGCCATACAAATAAATAAATGATGACAATGATGATGATGATGATGATGATGATGATGATAGCAATGTCAAATTTCTTGCTGGTTTTGCCGCAACAGACTAAGGCCGTTTCCACACTACATTGTTACAGTGCTCTTATTCCACTTTCAACATTCTGTGGGGTCCTGGGGTTTGCAGTTTAGAAAGGGGCATGTAGAATTCTCAGCCAGAGAGCTCCTTGGCGTCAGTAAACTACAAAACCCAGAATTCCACAGGATGTGGAAAGTAGAATAATAGCATTATAACAGTGTAGGATGGAAACAGCCTAACACAGCTGTCCTTTAAAACAAGGAAGGAATCATGAAACCTTTAGAATTTGTTAGTTTGCTAGGTAGGACTGCTAAGACTTGCAAAGTCAATAGCAAAGAATTCTGAAAACTGCAGTCCAACCACGTTTGGAGAGCCACATGATTCCCAATCCAGCTTTAAAAACTGCATGTAAGGATATGCTGGACTCAGAAACATGTTCCTGCATATAAAACAGCATATAAAGTGACCATTGCTTTTCATTTAGAGGTGCTGAATTCAATTAGACACCCTGAGGCTTTGTGTCAGATCTTTTCAACAGAGGTGTGAAAGAATTTGGCTTGTCATTCTTAATGCATGAATTTGGAACACTATAAATCTGCTTAGGGATTCACAAATATTGCTTTACTTTGGGAAACTGTCAGGGGCAGAGGCAAGATCTATGAATGTGTAACCTGAAGAGTTATCCCCTAAACACATGCCTTTTTTTTTTTTTTTTGTCTACTTAAATGGTCAGATCAGCCAAGAAACAATTAGAGACACATCAGCCTCTTAGCTTTAATTCAGAGCTCTCTTAGGTGTGTTCACAAACCCCAAGAAAGGGATTCCTTGTTGCCTGTCTAATGGTTTCATTTTCTTTCCTAAGATCAATTTTGCATATCCCTCCAAATGTGCTGTTTCACAGCCTAAGCTGGTTTCTTCCCCATCTATTTTGGATCATCTGTATTTTAACTGATTAATAAGAAATATGCTCTTTATGGCTGTGGGGAAGGGGAGAAATAGCCCCAAATTATCCATCCAAGAAATGTCAGAAGGGAAAACATACACTGAAAAGTTATATACAAATGATTCCAAGCAGAAGTGGAACTCTCTATGGCGTTGATTTCAAAACTCAGCATATGCAAGGTTCATAAATTAAAGTAATAAAAAGCAGGGCAACATCTGTTCCTCTGTAGAAAAGTAAGGGGAATCTGGACATCTGAGAAGTTGTTATATTTTGCATGGCAACATAGGAAGAGCACTTGTACTAAAAATGTCGTCTGGTGCCTACTTGTATTTCTTGGATACATGTTAACGAATGCATATCTGTTTTAAAGATTTCAGGTACACAACAACTACACTGTAACTTTAATTCCAGTTTTCTTTTGGATCCATTAAAAAACAAAATAGGCTACAGTTAGCTCCATGGAGAAGGAAAGGTGTGTAATATTTTCCCCCATAAAGCTTTTTAAGTGAACTACTTTTCTGCATCTCCTTCCTGTTCCTTGTGGATCAGCAACTGCTCTTTAATTCAGTGTCAAGTATGTGAGAAATATGTGTCCCAACCCAGCACAGCATTTTAAAGCTTCCCAGCACCATATTCCTGGCTATGTTAACCACTAATTACTGCTCCTAATAAAATCCCATGGTAGGCTGATTTAAAGTAAGGTTTGCTTAATTCCAGATCAAAGCCCAGCCTTCTTTAATTCATATCTTGAGAGATGAAGGATGTAATTG
Source organism: Iguana delicatissima (assembly GCA_948472985.1). Taxonomy (NCBI): domain Eukaryota; kingdom Metazoa; phylum Chordata; class Lepidosauria; order Squamata; family Iguanidae; genus Iguana; species Iguana delicatissima. The sequence continues at coordinate 39,754 of CAOKZL010000064.1, forward strand.
AGTTCATATATGGGCTGTTAAGTAAGCTGAATATTTGCTCCGTACTTAAGGCGACTTCCTGAAGCTGGGATGGTTAGCCCTTTTATCTACAGTATGTATTTCAGATAGTAACACTCCTGGAAGCAGGCTGTAAAGAGGAATGGGGTGGGGGAAGGAATTCCTGCATCCTGATTACACAAGATAAGAGGGTACTTAGGGTGCAAGAGAAGGTGGTGAGAGGTAAATTAGCTGTGGGCCTAAGAGATAAAACCCACAGTAAGTTTCCTTAAAAGAAAACATGAGCTAAACACAGGCTCCTCCCCTGTGGAAGAAAGGGCTGCCCAACCAGCAGCCAACTCTGTCACTCACTTAAGGTAACCATTGGGTGTTCTGGGATTCCTCTGTGCAACAATGACTTCAGTTAACAGTGTGTGCATTAAAGACAATACCTCTTGGGAGACAAGGAATGGGAGCATGAGTCTAGTGCTGTACATTCCATCCCTCCTTAAAAGCCAAGATGCAAAGGCCTGGGAAACAATGTCCAAGAGCCCAGTGAGAAAAGTTTACAGCCCTGTCCTGTTCATTCTTCACCCAGAAGTAATTCTTCACCCAGGAGTAAATTTCCACTGACTTGAGCTACCACTTAGTCCCCTCTAGAGTCTAAGGCCATTTTTGCACTACACTGTTAAAGTGCTATTCTTCCGCTTTCAACATTCTGTGGAATTCTGGAGTTTGTAGTTTGCTGAGGCCAAAGAGCTCTCTGGCTGCGAATTCCAAAGGCCCCTCCCTAAACTGCAAACCCCAGGATTCCACAGGAGGTTGAAAGTGGAATAATAGCACTATATCAGTGTAGGGCAGAAATGGTCCAATTGTAGCTGTCCTACTGCCTGACCATGTGACAAACAGCTTTGAAACTGTGGAGAAACTCATAAGGAATTTGTGACAAAGCGTGTCAGCTGTTCAAAGATGTTAGGGAGTCAACTATTGTGCCAGACCTGTGAAGTACACAGTTGCTTTCCATGCCAAATCCCATCTATGTTTACTGGGGAGTCCTACTGGCTTTTGTTATTTTCAGTGCGTGTTGGATTGCAACATTATATTTTTTGCACATCCATGTACGAGTAGGTCACCTGGAACACAGTAGACCTAACTTCTGAATAAATACTCATCTGATCCATGCTATCTTAAAGCTGTAATTCTAAGCTTATTTCTTAAGGTGTAAAAGCCTAATATTTCAGTGGGACTTCTATTGGTTGTTTATGATTGTGTTGTACACACATGATCGTTATTGTAGCTATATGTCCTTAAGTCAACTATGACTTATGGTAAGTCTGTCATAGGATTGTCTTGGCAAGATTTATTCAGAGGATGTTTGCCATTGTCTTCTTCTGAGATTGAGAGTGTAACTCATCCAAGGTCACTTAACAGGACTTCCGTGGCACATTGGGGATGTGCATCCTGATCTCCTGGGGTTCTAGTCCAACACTCAATCCACACCAGCACACTGGCTTTTTGTATGTTTATGCCAGCAAGTTAATAGTGCTTTGCTGCTATAACCACGAATGGAAATGCCAGTTGCATTCTGGGGCGTGTACTTTAGGGGGAAAAGGGCATTGCAGTTATGTTATCACTGTAGCATTTTCACAGGCAAGGCAATGGGTACCTCCATGCTAAGAGCTTCTAGCTCTAGTAGTCAAGATATTTTGAGTAGTTATGTCTTCTCCAGTAACAGATATTTTTTGTTATTTTCTGTATGAAAAAAACAAGTGGGGAAATATGGGAGAGTTACAGACAGATGACTGCCTGCAAAATTCTTTGAATGAGGTAGTGATTATGCAATTAAAAATACTGGCCAGAACTCTATGTGGGTTACTTAGTTACAATTGAGTAATTAAGTAACTTCTCCAAGCCCAGTTCCCCCAAATATACTTTACCACTCATCAGCCCTTCCTTCCAGAGGAGGAAGTGGATTCTGCTTGTGATCTGAATACATGTAGAGGATGTTTCCACCTCCCTCACACCAGTGAACAAGGATGTGACATGAACTGTAACAAAGGTCCTGCTTCTGATTGTCATCTACTCACATCCCAATCACCAGCAGAACAGACCTTCCCTCAGTGCAGCTGATGCCCAGTAAAATAGATTTTGGGGGCAGTTATGATTGTGGCAATAGTGCCATAATTATGACTGCACAGGAATCATTAATTCAGATCAGTTAGGGATGCGTAACTCCAGGTCAGTCATCTATAATTGTGATACTGAATTCTAGCCTTTATCTGGATGGACCCAAAAATCACTGTTCTGTTCTGTTCTGTTCTGTTCTGTTCTGTTCTGTTCTATTCTATATCCTACCTTTCATACAAGATAAAGTACATAGTTCTCATCTGCATTTTATCCTCACAACAAACCCGTGAGATAGGCAAGAGTGATGGACAGTGAATGGTGCAAGGCCACCCACAAAGTTTCATGGCTGAGTAGCAATGTAAACCTAGATTTTGCAAGTTATAGTTCACCACTTTAACCACCAAACACACAGATTTTCCATACTGTAAAAATTCCACCCCCACCCCCCAAAAAGTGGCACTTGCGTTATAGTGAACTAAATCTTCAGTCTGATTCACTGATTATTGATTTGTGGACTTACTAGAAATAGAAATCCTCTGATTTTCATTAAGCTATCAAATTTCTTTGAAGTCCAAGTGCCCATATGGTGATCATTGCATCTCAAGCTATGTGATATGGGGAACCAGCATTTTTTTTTTCTCAAATGTGTCAGGGACAGTTACCATATTTGGGTATGTTGGCCACAATTGTTTGGTCTTTCCTGAAAACTTGCCAAGGACCAGCAGCCAATTGCTATGGGATGAGCACCAGTCCACAGATTATAAATTTGAGTTGGAGAACTTCTGCTCACTTGTCTGTGACTAGAAAGTGTGAAATGCTTCCATTGAAATATATTTTGGCTGAAGTGACATTAGTAATGCTTAACAATTTTACAGAGCTTTCATGCATTGTCACAGTTGTATTCCTTCTGCAATGTTATCTCCCAATATGTGAGAAGATGTGAGAACGAGGAAGACAGTAACACTGATCATCTGTGGTGCTTATGGAAGTAATTAGAATTAAATCAGAAGCTTCATAACTCAGGATACTTCCAGGCAAGGCTTTTATTGTGTCCAGCCTAATTCATGGAATTTTATTGGGGAATCAGACATTGGCAGCTTCCATTTGCTGCACTTCCATCTTTTCCCACTGCTTCTTCCTCCTTCTTCAAGGGGGGAAAACCTTTTAAAGAGGGAAACATGGAATAGTTGCACAGTGTCTTATGACTATAATGTTAAGGAGCCTTCTCTCAGGACACTCAACTCCCACAGTCTCTACAACCCTGACTCTATACCAGTTGATAAGTTAGGAAGGCTCTGTCTGTGGTATTTTGTTCTAAATGGCTATTTCACACCTTTTTTGTTTTGAACAGTGTTGCCTTTGCCAAACAGTGAACATGTCACAGTATTTACATGCAAAGCTGTACTGAGGCCTTACTTTCCTTTCAACCACACTCTAAACCACCTCCTCCTTTTCCTCCTCCTTTTCCCTCCCCACTTTGAAAGGAATTAAAGCTGATCTGTGTGGTGCACTTGTCCTCTGTGGCAACAGCTATCTCATGATTACAACTCACCATATGAGCGGGGGTTAAAATGGAGTAATTCTGAAACCAGTGTTCCACTTTGACAACTTTCACTGATGGAACTGTGGAAACCCACTATGTGAAAGTCATTCACAATGGGTTGGAGGCAGTCATGGTGGGAACTTTTCCGAGGGACTGAAAATAATTCCTGCGTCAAATCAAGAGCTCTAGAAAATCACTTTTTTTTTTTACTATATTTCCTAGAATTTCCTAGCCACCTGCCATGCTGGATAGGCCATTCTAGAATTCTGGTTTAGAAAAGTAAGGTTTCCAAACTCTTTTCACATACAAAATTTAGACTATCTCCAAGATGAAGTGAGATGAGGGGGGAAAAGCAGCCGATTGGGAAATGGCCATTTTATGCACAGAGCAAAATCCCAGTAGTATTGAAGAGTTTTCTTCTTGTGGCAGAATACAGCAGCCACGTCCCTCAGAATAACAGTCTGATATTATCAGACCTGTGACAGGAACTCTCTAGAGACATGGGAGAGGTTAGATGATGATAGTTCCCCTGGGGCACTTGCAGGATCTCTCTGGAGCTGAAGGAGCTCAGAGAAATAAATTTTCCTGCATTGTTATGGGCATCTGTGTAACAAGAAATATAAAGCTGTCTTAGGCCAACTCAGAACATGAGCCCATATAGCTCAATATTGTCTTCTCCAGGCTTCCCCAATAGGGTACCACCAAGAGGCAGTGGGTTACAATCCCCATCATTCCCACCTAGGGCGGCATGTAGTGTAAACCAACACATAGGAAAGGCACATAGCTTGAGGGGAGGGCTGAATTAGAGGGTTCTTCAGCTTTGGACATAGTGTAAGTCCAATACAACTGGAAGGAACCAGGTTGGAGATAGCTGGTCTCCTTTAACTGGTGATGGTTCTTAAGACCCTCACAGAAATATCTATTGCATCCCAGTTACCTGAGATCCATTTAATTGGAGGCATCAGGCTTTGAACTTCTGACTTTGGTTATTAAAAGTGTCTGCTTCACTGTTGACTATGAGGGAACTACTTAGAGGGAATGATGATTCTCTAAGGATTGGGGATGAGCAAACGGAGGTCGTCCAAATGCTGCAACTTCCATCAGCCTTAGCCACCACAGACAATAAATAATGAGGAATGTTGGCAATTGCAGTGCAAGAGTTTCAGATCCCTATCAAAGTTCTTTGGACATTCAAAGTTCTTTGGACATTGTATATATAGCTGGGATCCAAAGGTTCCTTTCCAGTGATGACAGGAGTTTCCTCTGTTGGAGCAAGACTTCTTTGAGAGGAAGCTCTCCCATCAGATGGAGGAAATTTTCTGAATGGATATTTACAAAGAATGGATCCAACCCGTAGCAATGGTTTCTTTCTAAACTTCCTTGCCTGTCCACTTGGTAGAAACTGGAAATATAAATTGGAAACATATGAAGAGTAACACCCAAGGAACAATTATGAAAGAAGAGAAAATATACAAGCAGCAAGGATTTGTGGAGCTCAATTAAAGCAGTCTTATTCTATAAATGTATTGATCCACCACCCCAGCTTCATGTGTCCGTCTTTGCTGGTCTGAACTCTGCTCCTGGAGAACATTTTTCTTATCCCCACCATCCTTTACAAAAACAACTTCTACACAGTAAGCAGTTCAACATAACTTCCAGGAAACATGTGCAAACCATGCAAACAGCCACACGGCACAATATCAAACAGTGCCAAGCATTACACTTTAATTCAAGGTGTGAAAGATGTTTTCCTCTTTCCCTCCAATAAGAAACACACAAAGTCCAAGGCAGACAAACTGGCAGTAACCCACTGAACCCTCCTTTGCTTCAGGAATCAGACTCTACTAGCTGTTGCAGGGAAGGTTAGGTTCAGACAAACTACAGAGACAGCGGCATCTGCCAAGGGTGGTCCCAGAAAAAAAAAGCAAGAGAGCAGGCATGCCAGAAATACATGCTGGGAGAGAATGAAAGAGCAGCTCCAGTTATGGCAATGGGAGCAGATGGAGTCAGAGAAGCCAAGTTGCACTCTCTGTACACCTGTGAAGGTATTCATTGCTTGTGTTGATCTGGGCAGCATCCAATAGTTTTGCCCTAAGATAGGGGATCCCATTCTGGTTTGATAGTCCTGGCCAAGGTATTCCCATAGGTTGATGAGGAGGGAAGAGAGGCCCACCTGAAGCAGAATTCTTTGGTCTGTGTGGGGTATAACTCAATCACACTGAGGTTTGAACAGGTAGCCAGTGACCACAGCTTACCTTTCCCCATCCACAGTGCAAAATTGCTTCCTTGGAGACAAATCATCAAGAAAGAGTACAGATACATAGCCCAAGCTTGCAGGAATAATACAAAGAAAGTTAAAGCTCAAAATGGGCTGAGACTAGCTAGGCAAGCAAGAAGCATGTGGCAAAAGAATAACCAAGAATACAGTTGGGCCACTACATAGTAAGGATGGTAAGATTCTAACAGATGACATCTAACTAGCCCAAATGACTTCAAACATACAGGGCCAGACAAATTGCATCCCAGTGGACTGGAGAAACTTGCTGATGTACTCTCTGAACCACATGCCATAATTTTTGAGAAATCTCAGAGAACAAATCAGGTGGCACAGTACTGGGCATCTGAGGGCATTACTGAGGTCAAAGAGCTCTCTGGCTGAGAATTCTAAATGCCCTTCCCTAAACTACAAACCCCAGGGTTCCACAAAATGTTGCAAGTGGAATAATAGCACTATAACAGTATAGTGTGGAAATGGCCTAAGATGATAGGGTAGAGGGAATCCTTATCAAGTGATACAAAACTGGGAGGAATGGCTAACACATTGGAAGACAGGGACAGAATTCAAGATTACCAAGATAAGCCAGAGAATTGGGGAAAAATTAATAAAATCAAATTCTATAGAGAGAAGGGCAAAATTCTTCATTTAGGTCACACATGCATAGCATGGGGGATACACGGCTTCAGCAGTGCTACCTGTAAAAAAGAGCCTTGGGATTATTGTTGATCATAAGTTGCACAACAGCCAGCATTGTAATGCTACAGCAAAGAAGAGGAATATTATTTTATCCTGCATTAATGGACATAGTTTCCAAGTCAAAGGAAATAGAAGTACCACTACATTCTATGCTGGCTAGACCTGCTCTAGAGTGCTGCATGTTCCGTTCTGGGCACCTTATTTTAAGAAGGATATAGACAAGTTGGAGCAGGTTTAGAAAAGGACAAAGAGCAAGATAAGAAGCATGGAGTAAAGAACACAGGAGGAAATGTTAAAGCAGCTTGTTTTGCTTGGCGAAAAGAAGACTTGGGGGAGGGGATGTCATGGTGAGGGGATATCTGTTCTCTGCTGCCCAAGGAGGTAGGATCAGGTCTAATGGTCTGAAGTTACAGGAGAATAGATTTCATATAGATATATTTTTATTGAATTTCACATAAGTTAAACCAACAGATAATTTAGAACTCTAGGAAACAGAGTTAAATATTTATATATAAAGGAAAATTCCTCTTCTTCAAAGTGAGGGGATATGTATTGATCGGATAATTTAACCACAAATGCCCAGGTTATTGAGAAGCCAGAGGGAGGGGTAAGAAGTGGGTAAGTAGATGCAGGAGTTTGTATGTTTTTGTCTTATGATGTTTCTTCTTTATTATTCTGCTCTCTTGTCTTGTGCTATAATCTTCTTTGTCTGTCTGGAAAATTTCCTTTCCCTTATGTAATTCCTTTCTTTTCTTCTCCCTCAGAGTGTTTTTTTTTCCATTTTTTTTCCTTTTTTCTTTTTCTTTTTCACTTTGTATATGGTAGGTCTAATATGTATAGTAAGGTTTTTTATATTTATGTTAGGATACCGGGGATATTTTTCTTTGTGTGTATGGGCTAAAATTATCTGTTGGGCAGGAGAATAGATTTCAATTGAATGTTAGAAGGAACTTCTTGACAGTAAGAGTAGTTTAGCGATGGAACCAATTGAGCAGAGAAGTAGTGGTGTCTCCATCTCTGGAGATCTTCAAAAAGAGGCTGGGCAGCTGCCTTTGGGGGAATGCTTTAGCTAGAGATCCTGCCCTGAGCAGGGGGTTGGACTTGATGGTCTATGAAGCCCCTTCCAACTCTATGATTCCATGATTTTATGAAAAGCACATCTCACTCCATGTTGGGGCATAAACTACAAACTGAAAATTCCATTATCCAACTAAAATCATCCCCTCCCATCCATGTGGTTGAGAGCATCACAATGAAATTGAAATAAAATCTGACTTCTCATGAAGAGGAAATGAATGTCTCCTCTAGCAAAGCCACCAGGATGAAACTGTGAGTTATGTGACATTCCCCTCCCATTCAATAATGCTCTTCTCATGAGGCAAACTGGCCCATTTCCAGCAACATTTTGGGTGCTAATTGAACTCTCTCCAGTACTTTTTTTCAAAGGCATATTTACCTGTGAAACTGTGTGTATTGAAAGAGAATCCCCACAGCAAAAGGCAGGAGCTCAAAGGAAAGAGGCCAGCATGTTGCTTTCGTCCAAAATCTCCAAGCCCCCAAGGTTTAATTATCGTGTTCAGTCTAGTGTTGAACTGGGCAGGGAGGGAGGGGCGGATAGATCTATCTCCATGATTGGAAGGTTTTCACACTGATACCCACAAAGGAACAGGGCCATTAGGTGATGGGACCAAACTTGGGGGTGGGGGTGGGGAGAAGGCAAAGGTTCATCCCTTAATTCAGGACAACAGCCAAAAGATAAATCATATTACATCAACATGCTATTGGCAGACTAGAAAATATGAAATATTTTTCCTCCAGTGGCTTGGAGGAATTAGAGACAAATAGGATTAGATGTAACTGCAGAGCAAACATGTGAGAAATTCACCAGTTAACATGCAACAGGAGGGGGGAGAAGGGAAGTTCCACCCCCTTTCTTGGCCTTTCTCTTTAGCTCATTTCAAGTTATGTTACTGGTTTCACAGAACTAAAGGGTTGAAAAGCCGCTTGCCATTATTCACTCTGCCAACTATGTGACCTGAAGAGGATTAAACATTTGTTCAGTCTCTTTTCACAGTATTCTTAAAGGTGCCCTCCCCATCCCCTCCCAAAAGAGACTTAAAAAAAAAACGTACATGCTAAGCACTTCTTTTGTTGCTGTCTATTGTATATTTTTACCCTGTCTTTCCAATCGAGAATAACTGCATGCTTCCATTTTCAAATGAAGCTGTAAAATACATAGCTATAAGAGGCAAATTGTGTATGTGTTAATATAACTTCTTGTTGTCTTCTGAAGTCAGGCACTTTGTTTTCATAATTTTTGCAAATGCTTACTGGGAAATAAAAATGTTGTGGGCTGATTATTTCCCCCACATCCGTATGTTGGGAGATATATACATATTAATATTAGAATGATCAGCATTTGGCCCTTGCTTCTGTTTTTCTGTTTTTCAACTGTGTGCATTGCAGGTGAATCACTTCCAAGCTTGCAGTGAATTCTTGCAAAACATTGAGTCATATTTTACAGAGGGCAATCCTCCATCTGAAGGTGGCCCCTGGAAGGCTGTCAGAAGACAAACTGCCATTTGAGAACATTCTCTGTTTCCAGGTGGGAATGTTGTAACCCTGCAAGTGTTGTTTGGATGCAGCTCCCAGAATTCAGTGCTGAAGAGTGCTGGAAGCCACAATTCACAACTTCTGGGTGGCTGCATGATTTCCACCCAGGCTGTATTTGTAGGATTGTCTAGTCCAAATCCAGTTTAAAGATCCCCAAGAAAAGGAACAGAGAGCCTTGAAGTTGACTTTCAACACTTAAACAGCAGCCTGCTAGAGTTAAATCTAATTGCAAATCCCAATCAAAGTAGGGATCAATGTGTCTCCTTTGGTCAGAACTGCAATTAGATTTACACCTGAGAAGGCAGCCAGGTCATGTGGTTGTGGAGCTCCCACTAGAGTAAGATATACTGTATTTCTATTGAAATTTGCATTTATACACATATAAAAGCACAGGCACATTTCATCTGCCCCTGTTGTACTCTTCTTGCAGAGGACACATTTCCTTTTTCTGGAAGTTCTTATGTGACCATCAGACCAATGACAATAGTGTTTATGTACTTTTCTTTTTCTAAAGGAAATGAAAATAAGAAATAAGATGAGCTCCTTTTTTTAAATAATGAGAGAGACCAGGCAAAGTTAATGTCACTGGCTGTTGGAGTAACAGAGTCATCTGAAACAAAAGTGAGATTCTCTGAGGAACCAAGTCAATGAGTCCAATCTAATTTCCATGTCAGGGCTGGTCCTATCCTTTGACAGAGTGAGACAGCCACTTCAGGGAATGGAATTTGAGTATCATGAGAATTAGCAAGTAGCTATTAATTTATTACTGTTGCATTACTGCTGCTAGGTGAAAAGAACTTAATGTTGTACTCACAGAAGCTATGCATTTCCTCATTAGTGAATTGCGGCACTGGACAACTGAATGTGCAACCAAAGGCACTTGTTCACCTGCACACTCACTGTGCATCAATGTGCAATGCACAACTATGTACAATGAACCTATACACCTATCCACATCTCTGTGCAATGAGTGTCAGTACACAGTGGCATTCCATATGTTTCTGCAAATTTGAACTGAATGTGGTCATTCTACATTGGACAAAAACATCCAAATGCTTCTGCTGGGAAACTTATGCACATGTAAGACACCAACGGATGTCTTGCCTATTTACCCTGACTTTACTATTCTGCCACAGGCAGAAAAATATGTTTGGGCAAGGCCCTGTTCCATGTACAATAAGGGGGTATCACTCTTTCCAGGCAAGTAATCATACAGGATTCCACTGTATGTATGCCTGTTTCACTTTTCCCTCCCCTTTCTCACGACACAATGTACTTTTTAAGCTACTTTAAGCCTTACTCATTTCATGGGTAGTCCATTAATCCTCAGGAGCAGAGGACTTAAGGGAGTTGGTGCGTATCAGTGAAAAATCTGCTCCCTTCTCAGTCTCCCTCACACACAACTCAAGGCAATGTACATAGTTCTCTTCATCTACACAATATTCTCACAACAACTTGTGAGATAAGAAAGAAAGAGAAAAAGAGAGGAACTGGACACAATTAAGCAAGTTGAGGTCTCATTGGCACAGATATTCCCTATTCACAGAATGCCCTGTTATTATCTAACTGTTACAGGCACACCATTCCAGCTGGAAAGATTCTAGCTACCTCTACTCCTTTCTAGAATAAACAGAAACACTTTACTGATTCATTGTTGGATTGTTAGGTGATTATTCATATCTGCATCCAAAGAGTCTGCTACGGAGGAAATACTTAGTGTAGATTCGGGGCTTTGGACCTCTGTATCAATAGAAGTTTATTTGAATGGATAGACTAGCTGTGGAAGAAGGGACAGGATCAGCATGGTTTGAGTGTTGGACGATGAGTCTGGGAGGCCAGAGTCTGAATCTTCTCTCAGATAGGAAAACAAGGGTGACGTTGGGCCAGTCATAGGCCCCTTCCACAGCACCCTCCCATCCTGCCATTGAGGGGTTTTCCTCATCAGTGGCATGTGATTGTGCTACCATCTTGCACTTACCTATCCAGCAGAAGGCCCAGAAGCATGATGGCTGCACTTCCTGGCCCAGCACAGCCTGGGAAAGTACCTGGTTGTGCTGCAGAAGGAAAAGGTGTGGCCATTGCACTCCCTGCTGCAGGGAGCCAGTCTGGTGCAAAGGAGAGCACTGCTGTGATGCTCCCCTCCCAGCAGAGCCACTGCCAGGATCCCCACTGGACAACTTCACAAAAAGGTAGGGTGCGGAAAGGGCCATATTCTCTCAGCCTAGAAGGAAGCAATGGCAAACCTCCTTTGGATAAATCTTGTCAAGAAAATCCTGATTGGAGTCAACTTGGAGGAGATACATAACAACAACAAAGAAAGCAGAGAGACACTGAAGCTCTTACTTCTAAGATGATGATTATGGTGATCATTTGCTTATATAGTACCTATAATTGTACATGGCACTTTACAAGTATAAGAAAAAGAGTACAGGCTTCCCTGTACTCAGGCTTACAATGAGGACATGACAGACAAGGGAAAAGAAATGGCAATGTGTGAGTGGATTAACTCCAGCAGATATAGCCTCTTTTTCTCTTCCTCCGAGGCCACAACATTGGCAGTTGGGATGGAGGGAGGGCGTTTCATCTGCTTCTGAGCCTAAGCATGATGGACCTGTGCCTACTGCTTTGTAATGTTCTAAGATGTTATTTTATGACAACAGAGTTTTTTTGCTGTCAACTGCCATCAAGTCAGCTTTGGCTTATGGTAATCTTATGAATGAGAGACTTTCAAGACACCTTGTTATTAAATCTTGTTAGATCTTCCCAAATCAGGGCTGTGGTTTCCTTGATTGGGTCTATCCACTTGTAAAGCAGCCTGCCTCTTTTTCTTCAGATTTCCATTTTGCTGAGCAGTATCATGTTTTCTAGTGTGTCATGCTATCTCACGATGTGTTCAAAGTACAACAGGCTCAATTTAATCATGTTGGCTTCTAGGGAGAATTCAGGCTTGATTTGCTCTGGGATCCATGTATTTTTCTTTTTGATAGTCCAGGATAATCATAGAACTCTCCTCTGGCACCACATTTTAAATCAGTCGATTTTCTTCTTGTCAGCTTTCTTCACTGTCAGTTTTCACAACCATTCATAGAAACAGGAAATACTATACTGTGAATGACCAGGTTTGGGGACTGCAGTATGCATAGTCAGGCAGAAGACAGATAAGGATCTATAGGTGGATTTGTGTGATTTGGACTCTTGGTAAGGTATTTTTTGAAATTTTCTCTTGTCTACCATTGCTGTGAACAATAAGTGACTCCTTCACCAAAACACAAATGCAGGACACTGAAACAGAGAACATGTAGGGGGAAAACAGGTGTGGATTTGTTTATGATAACTGCAAGCTCAACTCTGGCAATAAAATAAAATTCTGAACTGAGCATGAGCTCACAGATATGTGTGTATTGTCTGTTGCTGTCATGTGTGTGCTTGTATGTAATTTAGCTTAATAATCTATCTTCCTTCCAACGAACTCTAAGCACATACATAGCTGCCACCCTCTCCACTTTATCCTCACAACAGTTCAGTTAAGTAGGTCAAACAGGAAGGACTCAGACATAGATTATCCAAATATTCTAGTTCAGTACTCTACCCACTGCACTGTACTGTCTCCCTCACATGCTGGGCCTCACATTGTTATTGGAGCCATCCTGTTACTTACTTCTTTCTAAGTGTAAGCCTTTCACACTTTCTTCCACCACTAATAAAGCTTTATTTTTCTCCTCTTGGCAGAGATCAGCATTATACAGGTAGATCTATCTGTTAACCTCTTCCTATGAGAGCAAGGAGCTAAAATTTAGCATGATGCCATTGTGGCAACAAACCCTGTTGACATCTACTGCTGCATCTCATTTATAGCCAGACACAAAGATGTTTCAAGGACTGCCCTGAATTGCTGCCTTATGCTTTGGGCATGGTGAAGCATAAAGATGGACACTGTCTGCAAAATGGCAGTCTTTGATGACTTTTGATGACAGATCATCCGTATCAGAAGCTAGAAGGGAACACAAGTCATAAAGCCAATGATAATCCATTGGGTGAAGATGAGGACAGCAACTGTTTGCCCCACCTCCTGCTCTCTTGTGTTCTCTTCTATTCCTTTTTGCTCTTATGAATGCCTCTTAGGTACTTAATAATAGGTTCAGCTCTGATCCATGGTGAACTCCTGCTTGAGCCACTGCTTGGACAAATTGTACTCCAACTGCAGCAGAGATTGGCTGTCTCTGACCAACTGGTAGGGACCCATGTACGTCCTTTCCTGCAGTATGTATTTTATCTTCATTTCCAAACAGGAAAGGAATGACAATGGGGGAATTACTCACATGCACAAGATCCAAGCAGTCACACAATCACACAAGGCCAACTGAAGGAAACTGCAGGAAAGTTTTGGATAGCGAAGTTTCAGGACAAAGTGAGTGATTTTTAACAATCTAGAAGAGCAGCAAAGAAGCAGCAACATGACTTAGACTCACATTCAAGGAGAGTACACAATCAGAAATCAGAGCAGGAGAGTGGCAACCAGCAATCAGTGTACTGAGAGTTGACTAGCCAAAAACAGGGGTTTATATACCCTATTTCTGCCTGGAAGGCAACGGTGTCAATGGCTATCCCACCAAGTAAGCAATAGAGTTCCCAGTGTGGACAGTGAGGTCTGAAATAGGCTAATGATGTTAGTGCTAGCTGACAAAGGGCTAATGGTTGTCCTGATAACTCAGTACTTGTCAGACAGATTATAGGATGGAGGAGAGGTTTACTTGGTCTGAGGAAGAGGAGTTAGGATAATCTGCCATTTTGTGGGAATCTCCCAGACACTATAGTCCAAAATGTTGAGTCATTAAGGCTAAATGTAAGCCTATTGTCTCTGGAGTTTCCTCGTGGTTTTCTGACTATGACCTGGCTATACCTGGAGGTGTTTTCTGACCTAATTCACAATGCACGTGTTTAGCCAGCCTTTTCCTCTTGTCTAGCCTGGCCATACAGCTATAGCAGGCTATGTTTTATATTAGTGCCAATCAATATATTTTGCCAATTAAACTATATCAAAGTGTGGAGGTGTATGGCCTGATAACAATGCCTAATAGAAATAAGCTGGTCTGGCACCTTTGTTCTCTTGCTGACATCAGGCTCTTGATGGGCTTGCCAGACCAGCTGAGATAAGCAGGTGCAGATTGTATGAATGAATCCCAAGTAGTAACAACTTGTGCAAGCACAAGGTCTTTTTTTCCAAGGTCTTATGTTTTCAGAAGAAAGCTGAGATCTTATATCAAAGATCATGTAGCATTAACATCCGCCCACAGTTTTATGTCCAAAGCCCTCTAACATTTCACAGATGAGAACCAGAACATGTGTGACCCAGCAGCATTAGAGTGTGATCAAGATGGCAAATGTTATTAATGAGGAAAAACATGCAAGCCGGGACATGCTGCAACAGTTGGATTTTCCAGACCCTATTAGGAAGGGCAAAACTCCACACCTTCCTCTTCTCCCCTTCCCCAATGAGTTAACTGAATGCAAACAACTTTGGCTCTTTGAATTCAGGTGGCAACAATTGAAGCAAGCTGAAAATAAAGGGAGAAAATGGGGAGAGGAGAAAGAAACTGGAACATTTTTAAAAATATTATATTAACGTGTGTTTAGTATATAAAACAACAGATAGGGGATTACAAAGTCAAAATAAGTAAACAACTAGAGAAACTCTGATGTCTAACCTAAAACTAAATTAAACTAAACAAAAATACATATAAGTGACTTCTAACTCACCAGTTTTTTGTTCCAAGATAATTTACAAGATATACTTCTTCGTGTGTTTGTCATTATCATACTACTGCCTAGTATTTAATAACTATAAATGTAGCCTTCAAAACCAATAATTGGTTTTGAGATATACAATCAATTTATCCCAATCATTTTAAAATTTAACCAAAGATCCTTCCTTAATTAAAATAGGTAATTTACCAATTGATGGCAAATGCAGTATCTTCAACAGCCAGTCTTCATGCAAAGGAATTGCCACATTTTTCTATTTCTGTGCATACAACACTCTTGCAGCTGTTACGATGTAGTGAAAGATCCTTCACAACATCTCATCAGTTTGTTCATCAGTCGAACCCAATAAAACAGCTCAGGTTTGAGCTGAATCTTTACCTTTAAGATGTAACATTTTCAGAAATGACAAGGTTACAAATAAACTGGGCAAAATCACAGCTAGTGTTATTTAACTATACTAAGACAGAAGAGAAAGATTTTTTAAAGGAAAGAAAAATAGATATTAAAATAAAAGAAATAATTAAATATTTAGGAATAAACATTACAAAAAATTTACAAAGATTAGAAGAAAGAAATTGTAATAAATTAAGACAAGAAGTGAAATGGAAATCAGAGGAATATAAAAGTATTAAGTTATAATACTTTTATATTTGTTTTTTTTTTTATTTAGGATGTTCCCAATAATAGTATCAGAAACAGAATTGAAAAATTGGCAGTTATTATTGAACAATTTTTGTAATGGGGATAAGAAAGCAAGGATTGATAAGAAATTTTGGTACACGCCCCAAAAAGGAAGTGGATTGGGCCTCCCAAACTTAAAATGGTATTATAATGCAAATCAGTTGAGATATATTATAGATGGAGTCTCAGGAAAAGGGGATTTAGAATGGTTAGAGATGGAAGCAATAGAAATTGAGAGGAGACTAGAGAGTATCTTTTTCTGGAATCCTGTCAAGAGAGAAATAGAAAAAAAAATAGAAAACCCCTTTTTAAAGAATACATTAGACATTTGGAAGAAAAACAAGGAAAAACTAATGCCAACTACCTCACCATTAACTCCAGTAGTGATGATGGAAAAATTCCCGATAAATTTGAGGGATGAATTAGAGAAGGAATTAAAAAAGCAGAGAATATATAAGTTAACAGATTGGATGAACATAGTGACTAATAAAGATAGAATAGAATAAAGGAGAGATTGCAGGGTACTAAGATGTCATGGCTTAATTATATTCAGCTGGAGCAGTGGATAAGGGATTGGGAAAGCAATAATAAAGATTTTAGAGAATACACTAGATTTGAACAAATGATTAAGCAAAGAGATGATATGGAAGAAAATGAAATATTGAAGGGTACCACAAGAGAAATATATGAAATATTGTCAAAAGGTGAAGATGAATATCTTTAAAAAATATGGGAGGAAGAATTCGTACAAAAAAATAGATACTCAAGACTGGGGGAAAATTTGGAATCAGCGCCATTTAAAAAATGTATCCACAAGGATAAAAAAGAATTATTATAAATTGGTTTGGAGATGGTACCTAACATCAGTAAGGTTAAACCAGATAGACAAGAATCATTCAAGGTTATGTTGGAGGGGTTGCCAAGAGATTGGCACATATATTCATATGTGGTAGGATTGTGAAGGTGTACAGAAATTTTGGCAAATGGTGTTTAAAGAGATAAAAGAGACAACAGGAATTGATTTACAAATATGTCCGAGTATAGCATTATTATCTATATTTGATAAGGTTAATTGTACCCAGACAATGAAGGAGTTAATTACAAATTTATTAACTGTAGCAAGGCCAATTATATCAAGAAAATGGAAAAACTCAAGAAGATTTTCAAATAAAGGATTGGTATAAAGAAGTGTGGAAAATCGCGATCAATGATAAGTTAATATGTCGAATTAAGGTTAAAAAAGGGATAATGAAAAGGAATGACTTTGAAGCAACATGGAAAATATTTGTGGAAAAGGCTTTAACAAAAGAGGGAAGTGTCACATCTTCACAAGAACAATTACAGTTTTCGAAAGCAGAGTAAGCTGAAATATAATTGGCTCTGGGAATGGGCTCACCTTTATGGTAGAGTCTATAGTTAATGACTGGATCATAGGTTAAATATAGTTGAAAAGAATAGATTTAAGAATGAAATTATTATAGCAATAATGAGTATGAGGAGAATGAGATTTAGATACATGAAATAGCAATATATAATCAATATGATATATAATACGTTGAATAAGTATATGATGATAAAAGATCTGGAGAGAAATAGTAATGTAAGCTATTTGTGTTGTAGTTTTCCTCTTTTGCACCTTTCTGTTATTCACGTGGTGTTTTTGTTTTATTCTGTTATGTATTGTTCCTTTTTCTTTAATAAATAAATAAATAAATAAATAAAAGATGTAACATTTTCAAAGCAGCTGAGAAAGTGAGACAACAGTGGATTAATCGAGACTATCTCTGCCAAATTGGGACAGTTGGAAAGTATGGTGTCCTTCCTTCTCCTTGTTAGCTGTCACACTGAGCAGGAGTGGGGGTAGGACAGCTGCAGTGACTATTTAGTAATTTAGAGGAGAATTTAGCAACGAGGCAATTCAGAGGAGGAAATCCAGGTGGTATGGGCTTCTGGAAGAAGAAATGAGAGTGTGTTTCCATATGGAAACCATCTTTTTCCTTCTCCTTGGAATGAAAGCCAGCCACTTATTCTGCCTCTGATTTGCCTTCCATCTCCCTATCACCACCCCATAAGAAGCAGCAACACTAACCCCTCCCAGGGCTTGGCAGCTGTGGAGTGGGAGATTTGGGGTGAGGTGCACATGCTGAGAGCGCCTCCCCTGCCCCATTCAAGCAAAGCCGTGCATGCATATAAGCCACTAACAGGATTCTGGTCTACGCATGCAAACCCACACAGAAGGATGGCATACCCTCCAAGATTTCACAGATGAAAATCAAGACAGTGTGGCCAAGCAACATTAGAGTATAGTCAAGATGACAAAAGTTATTAATGAGGAAGAATACACAAACCAGGAGAGGCTGCAGCAGTTTGCTTTTGTTTGACTTTATGCATAAGGGCAAGATTCTGCCTCCTCTTCTCTTTTCTCTTCTGCTGAGTTAATTGAGTACAAACTATTCTTGCCATTTGAACTCAGCCTTCAACAACAGAAAGGGAAAGTGGAAGGAAGAGGGAGAAACTGGGATATTTTAAAACCAGCTGAATAAATGGGATAGTAGAAGATTACTTGAGACTGTTCCTGCCAAATCAGGACAGCTAGAGGGTATGGGGCGGGATCATACTGAAGCCTTTTCCATACCATCTCAGTCAAGTGACAATGTCTCTAGTTGCCTCCCATTGCTTTATGAAATGGACATATTTGGAAACCAATATGTTTTTGGATTAGGTTTCTGATATGCCAAAAGCACCATTGGCCAAAACAGACAAACAAAAACAAACAAACATTTTTATTATTGTATTTTATTGTACATAATCTGCCTTCAGGCATGGGAAACCATATATAAATGCATTTATTGATGTATTGATTGATAGGATTGACTCATTATAACAACAGATACTGCTCATGCAAAAATACCTTCTGTGTTGTTTTGCTAAACTATAAACTACCCAATGTTCTATACTAAGGGATTACCTTTCCTCTGTGCAGTATAGGATATCATCTCCATTTCTTGGCCTCACAACCTACAAAGACTTAGGGACAGAACATGTAAATGTTACTTCTTTGGAGCGTACCTCCCAATATCTCCCAGCCAGCATGGCCAGATGATAGACACAGGCTGGCGCCCTAGATTGAAGTTATGGATTTGTAACCTTGAGTAACAGATTGGCAACTGCTCTGTATTCAGTTATATTATGTATTTACAATGTTGCATTCCTGCCAAACTTGTAAATGCCCCTCAGTCTCAGTCAGACCTCTCACTCTCACACAGTCCTAGTTTCTCCTCATAAGCATACTCTCTCTATTCTGGAAAAGGGCCTTAGGCAGAGGTCAGGCCAGGAAGTACAGCCGTTCACACTGATGCTCAAGATTGCTGGCTCCGGGAAATCTCACAAGATCTGCACAATAGATACATAGAAAGAAGGAAATTAGCTTCTATAAATATCCTCAGACATGAATTTACTATTAATCTTCATTTTTATTTTTATTTTTTACTCATAGCGATGGACTCTGCAACCAGGATTGGGCCCTCTAGACTTCTGTGCTCCCCTGTGTGCTTCCCCTTTCTCCCACTGATTTAGCTTAAAGCGGTTCCTGCTGGTAACATTTCAGTCTTTTGGGGAGGGGGCATGCAAAAGTTTGGAAACCACAGAATGATGACATAGCCCTTAAAAGCATCTGGAAAATTATAGGAACGGTTCAGGGAATCCTGTAGGGCTCCTAGTATACCACTGGTCCTGGCACATGCATGAAGTCAGATCTCCAACATTCAGAATTTCCATTTCCATTTTCTTTTTCCTAGGGTGACTGATCAACTCATCACCAGTCTAACTGGTGGGGATTGTCCTAGCAGCCAATCAAAAGTGGTCAGGGCAGAGAATATCTCTATTTCCTGTTCCCTTAAGGACACAAGAATAGAAAGACACAACATGCTTCCAGCCTGTGTGCGTCTGAAGACAATGGGGGAGTATTTTTTTTTAATCCATGTGTAAGGGATTGTGAGAGTTGAGGGAGAGTGTGCTCATTTATAGATATTTGGCTGAGAGGATGTATGTTTGGATGTCTTTGCAAGAAGAGAAAAGTTTCTGCATGAGGAATGGGGAGACAGTCAGGTGGTGCCTGTGTTAGTATCTATGCACTTGTGTGAAGGGAAACATGCTTCTGTGTGAGAGAGACAGATGTTGTGTCTTTGTACATCAGTGTGGTTGTGTGGAAAAGACTATAGCCATTTCCGCACTAGCCTGTTATAGCGATATGATTCCACCTTCAACATCCTATGGAATCCTGGGGTTTGCAGTTTCAGGAGGGGCCAGCCGGCTAGCGCTATAACAGGCTAGTGCGGAAGTGGCCTATGAGAGACAAAGTATGTGCATGCTTGTGAATTTCTCTGTATGACAGAGGAGAGTGTGTGTTTTTCAGATCTTTCACATATCTTTACACACATCTGTGGTATGACAGAGGAGACCGTGTATTTTTCATATCCTGAGAGGCCATTGGAATGTATCAGAATCTTCATAAAAATATATTTCCCAACCATGTGTAACTATATATTTTGGAGCTGTGTATTGGTTGCTGGCCCAACCCGTTATCCCCAGTTACCAGGAAGCAGCAATTGTGATCAATGGCAGAGATATCCTCTCATTCCAGAAGAGGCTGACTGATGTTTCCATCCTCTCCCACAAGCGATCTTTGGTGTAACAAGCTTTGGTGTTGCAGTTCCCTATCACATGAGATCACTTTTGCAAGAGAGGTGGTAGGAAAATCAGATAGGTACTTCTTAAGCAACAGGGAATGGACCTCCACCTATTGCAGTGGCTGCTTCCTGGTAAGCGGAGATTGGAGGACTTTTCCAATACTTACATAGGCCCAAAACTAGGAGATACCTGGGAATCATGAATAGTACACAGTTACAAATCCATATATCCAGATTATGCATTCATAGTTCTCCGACATGATTCCAACCAATATTACATACAACACCTGGTGCTGAAGGTAGTGTATTTGTTTTTCCTCATTACCGAGCCCTTTCTATCATGAAGTACATTTGGCTGAGCGCCTGCTGTTTATCTCAAGGTGATCACATGAGATTTATGAGAAAACTGGAGTTTGAATCTGATATGTAATGGTGTTGGCCAGATTGCAGTTTGTATGTGTGTGTTGGTGTGTGTAAACACAGTGGTGAACATGAGTCTAAGAGAAAGCTGTAATTCTCAGTGGAATCTGGTTGATTTTACACCAAGGTATAAAGCTTATATTGCATGCACACATGCATAGAGTTGTCAGATTTCAAGGCCTGGACCCTTTTCTCTAGCCCTCAGGACAATGAAGAAGACTCTCAGGGTGAAAGCATTGCTTTGAGATAACAAAGGGAGGGAGGGAGATTGGCACCCAAACATACAACTTGGGCTCCTTGTGGCTACTGTATACTATTTTCTGTTCAAAGCAGAGCCTGGAAAACTTTATTTGGTTGGACTACAGCACCCACATATTCTAAAAACCAATGTCTGTAGTGGTATTTTTTTTTAAAAAAAAAAAAGCTGGGAAAAGTCTCTCTTTTTCCCCTGTTTAGTACAGAGCTTGGAAACCTAAAACCTCCAACCAGGGAAATATTTTCTCATGTGTGTTATTCTTGGTACTTATTATTTGAAAGACATGCATTGAGCAACAGAGCTTGATGCTTAATGCTTAAATGTATCATGCTTAATGATATCACCAGGACCTACCTTGCTAACAATACAAGGGGATGACCCTAGGTCTCAGGTTTTGGCTGTGAAATCTCAAGGAATTAGGATACGCCTACCTGGCAACCCTAATGCACAAGACTTGAATGTATTTATTCGTGGTCCCCCAATTCAGTAAATAAAATCTTACAGTTTTGTGGGCTTTGTTCCTTCTGAATAACTTTTATACTTGACTGCACTCTTTCAGTCACACTCTCAGGTTGCCCAGCCACATAGATTACAGATTCCAAATTCACATGGGTGTCCCTATTGTCATCTTTGAAATGTTGGGGGGTTATGTGATGATGCATGGGGAGCGGAAAATGCCCCTCTGAGAACTTTTCCACCTTTTATTTAAAAGAAGCTGTCTTTGTTTCAGGGCCCTTCTTCCTTCCATTTCACTTTCACAACAATACAATACATCCCAATGTTTTGGACTATAGATCTGCATATCCCTGAAAACTGGCTGATGAGAGTTGTAGTTCAAATTGCGCAGAGGACCCTTCATTAAGAATGTATGCTCTGTCCACTGCAACACATTGTCTGTCTGCATAAACCAGGTCACCCAAGGGATGTTCCCCATCCATGTACACCCTATTCCAGCCAGGTATCACAATGATACCTCTTGTTTCTGTACACTGTGGCTGACCAATGCAGGGATTTAAACCTTAAGTGAAGGTTTCTGACATGCATGAACAAATAATCTTCTCCTGGGTAAAATTTCAAGAGTGTTTATGAAGTAGAACCCTAAACTGCAAACCCCAGGATTCCATAGGATGTTGAAGGTGGAATAATAACACTATAACAATTTAGTGCCAGGAATGGCCATAGAGTTGAAAGGGATGGAAAGGGCCATCTAGTCCTGTTACACAGGAATATATAACCAAAGCACTCCTGAAAGATGGACATTCAACCTCTATTTAAAGACCGCAAAAGAAGGAATCTCCCAGCCTTTGAGACAGTCTATCGCACTGTCAAACAACATTTAGAGTCAAGAAGTTCTTCCTAAAGTTTAGGTGGAGCGTTGATGTTTTTTTCTTCTAATCTCAATCCACCGATTCATGATGTAATTTCTGGAGCAGCAGAAAACAAACTCACTCTATCTTCCACGTGTCATCTCTTCAGATATTTAAAGATAGCTATTGTTATCACCTCTTGATCCTCTCTTTCCTAAGCGTCTGTTCTTTGCTGCTTTTTCACACTTTGAGGCTTTTTTTGTGAAAAATTCATTCATCCAAAATTTTTGTGTAGGAAAGAACATTTTGCGTGGAAAACTGTGTACTTTGTACAGGTTGGGTTTATTTTGCCTTTTTTTTTTAAGTCTAATTCAAAAATGAAAATTCTCAGAATGGTTGATTATGTTTGCAAACAGATTTCTCAGTGTCTTTGGATACACTTTCTGTTGCAGTTTGGAAAAATTTGTGAGCATTCTTTATATCTCTAGCATCAGCTTGGTGGTGCAGGGGAGGAGGGACTGAAGCTTAATGATTTAAGTAAATGACAAGTGTAGAGTTTAAGGGAACCCTGTTGGTTTTTATAATGTTGGATGTAATTGGCTTAGGTAGAAAATTGTCTCATTGGTTGGAAGCATATTTTCGAGCTGTTCTAATGATCTAAAAATAGAACAATTTTCCTTTAAAAACAGAGCCTGGTACGGCAGGCCCCATTTTAACTTAAAGACCCAAATGCTGATCTGACACAGTTAAAAGTGAAGTTCATTTGACACTGGAATCATTTTATGCTAAGGTCTGTGCTATTTTACTCTGATCCTGTCTTAAAGCTATTTTTGAAGAGATAGCCATGTTAGCCAGTCTCAGTATAAAAAGAAGGAAGGGGGGGAGAGGGGCGGGAGAGTCTGGTGAATTCTTTAAGACTAACAAATGCTGAAATAAATTGGATTGAAAGTGCCAGAAAGCCTCATCTGTCCCCCCCCTCCATTTTTTTTATGCATTGAAACTGTGGGTTTGGTCACTGATTCCCCACATATTTGATGGTTTATTTTGAGTGGATTGTTAGATATATTTAAGACTGCCTATGTATTCTCCTTGAAGTTTATAGAAAGCTGATTCTCAGTTGTGTATTTGTTTAATTTTAAATTTTATACCCCAACTTCAACCAAGTTGTTTTTTTTTCTCGCAATGGAATACGAAAAGAAGCCACAGAAAATTACTCAAACATAAAAATAACCTAAAAGCAGCAAACCCATAAAAACAGCATAAAAACTTAATATCTAAACCAGAAGAAAACAGACCAAAAAATATGTAAAAGCTTGGGGAAATGAAGTCTTTGTCTGGCACTATAGGGAAATCTGAACAGTGGTAAAATATTGCAAAGACAAAGCTATTTTCTGATAGTTCCTTGCCAAGATTCAGGTTGTGGAAGAACCTAGCAAAGAGTTTCTGATAATTACTTCAGAGAATAGGCAGAGATATGGATCAGACAACAGCTAGGCAACATACGGCACCCCATATGTTGAACCATGACTCCCATTATGCAGTGGCATCATCTGTGCAGGCTAAGGCTGATGGGAGTTGCAGTCTAGCATCTAGAGAACCACACTTTGCCCACCTATGTACACTACAGGCAGATGGTCCTTCAGATAGAGAAATCTGATTCTGTAGTTGTGAAGGCTTTTACAAGTCAAGACCAGATTCCATTCTGCCTGTGAACACAGAATGTTTGTGATATCTTAGTATGAAATGATCACAAAATTCTTAGTCTTTATTTCATGGATCATGTAACCTGACTGGAGCTGGTTCACACCAATGGAGCTGCTGATTTCATCTTCTTTTTTGGTACTGCTGACTGTCAGCAAAGAAACAGACATATAAAAGCAGAGTGTTTGGGAAAACACAAAGTGCATTTTGCTGCATTAATGTAAAATCTAAAATGGCTACTAAGACGTATATCCACAGTTATAGCAGAAACTCCTGGCCAGGCAGCATGTAGATGAATAGAGCTGAAAATTAACAAAAAGAGGAATACAGCAGGGAAATCAGAGAAGAGGGGAGGGAGAGAAAAGTTTGAAAGTGAGCCAAAGGATGGTGATCCAGTTGAGGTGGGGTGTCATGAAGATGCAGGTTCTGTTAACTCAGAAAGTACATTTCTGTAATTGAGACAAAGCAGTTACCTTCACAACCTCAAGGCACTCACACAATTCAGAAACTGCAATTCAGAAGCCCACCTATGCAGCAGTGTATTCACATGCTTGGCACTGAATACAGTGTGTATGTGTGTGCTTGTGCACACCCCAATGAAATATCCAGTGTTCTCTGTCCAGGAGCACTGGGTGGTCTGAATCCAAGATTCCCCTTTCTCACCCTACTGGTTGAGGTTGTTTAGACTCCCCAGATGTGCTTGCCATGTTCAAAACAGACAATGATGAACCACATTAACACATATGTTGGGCAGCCACCCAAGCAATACTGTCTATCAGTTATGGCTGATGGCTTCCATTGCAGCATGTCCACTCGGAGATGTAGCCTGAACTTGAAATGAGCTATCCAGGTTCCTGAACTCCTATCCCCAAAATAACCAAATCTGGATAACATATTTACAATCCCGCTGAAATGGAAGTCACCTGCCACCAGTGTAGCTACTCACAGGGTGCTGTTATTTGAGCAAAAAAGAGTACAATGACAAAGAAACAGTCACTCCCAACATAATCAGAAGAGATGTTGTATCACTTCTGGTTCCAGAAATTATCCTCCATATGGCCAGTTTTCATGCCTGAGGATTTCATGAGGTACAAGGGGACCCCAACAACCCTGTTCTTGTAGTGGTTTGGTCAGTGTTTTTCTTTTCTGATGTGTGTGTATTCTGGTCCCAAAAAATTTGCCCAAAATCGTCAACCAGCTTATACCAATGCAAGTTCTCTTACTTCAGTAGCCCTTTGCAATCACTCTTAGGACTGGCAACTAGGTTGAAGATGTAGGTTAGTTTTGCTCCTTTCTTTTCCTCTTCACCAATAAAAACATATTTCAAGCTTGCTTACTTGGCATCCTTTGGGTATGCATTGACTTAATGGTGAAAATAAGCAGATTTAGCTGAGGTGTGAAATCAAATCAGAAACGTATACAAAACAAATGTAACATGAAACTCTCATTAATTTCTGCAGAAGTCATGCCTGCAATCAATAACAAAGCTGCAGAATATAATCAGAAGAAAAAACAAGAACAAGTATGTTTCCACTCTTACAAAGAGTCTACCTTTTACATGCAAGATGTCAGATCAAAGCAGTATTTTCTGTTTTTCAATATATGAAGCAGGAATTATCATTTTTTTTAAAAAAAAAAACCAGCTAAGTCTAAGGCCCTGTCCGTACGCGGTTATTAAGGCGGGCCAATGCATCTTGCCATGGAGGTCTTCTGCACCTTGGAGTGGATTAGGTTCGGTGTATTTACCTTCGTTCCGCATGCAATTCTGACTAAATGCACCCCCATGTGGTGGTAAAGCATGCTATTTGAAAACCAGAAGAAATCAGTTTTCCAATTTTCCAGATCGATCTGATTTGTACTTTCACAGTGGTGCAGACATGTACATTCGCACCAATGCGAATTGGTGGTCAAGAGAGGGCTCATGGGAGAGGCCAGGGAGTAGTATGGACTTTCGCACATATGCACGTACACAATGACGTACTAAACCATGCAAAAAAAAGGGGGGGCCAATCACAGCTGACGGGGCGGAGTGAGGGGACTAACAGGAGTGGCCACAGCAGAGGCAATGTGGATTCATGAACTCACACTTCTCTGAATCAGAATGGAACATATGCAGTAGCTGTGTGGAAGGAAATGAGGGAAAGTCTGCCTTATTTTGAGCCCAGAAAATCTGGTAAGAAATGGCACGAACTGACTCACCAGCCTCATGCAGAAAGGACCTTGCTTTAGATTTGCTTAAGATCTAAAAAGTGTGATGAACCAGGAAGTCACTAGCTAAAATCTCACCTATCTTGGAAATGACCACAAGCTACATTGTGATATAGGGATGACAATAACAGTGTTAACTTACCTTTTTTTTCTGTTGCAGATAATCAAAACAGCTATTGGCATGGGACTATCCTACAATGATATTGTCCTTGACAGAAGGTTGTAGATTTCCCCAATGAATGCAATCTTAAAATGGATTGGGATTGTTAAAACCTAAATCCCATTCTCAAAATGTTCTCTCTCTCTCTCTCTCTCCCTCTTTCTTTCTCTCTTTCTGTGTGTGTGTGAACGCATGTCTGTGCATGTACACATGTGAATATGTGCAAGCTAGCTCAAACCCTCAAACACTCCACAGGAAAAACTGGGACATGTGTAGCCAAGTAACACCAGAGTCTGGGCAAAACAGCAAATTTTATTACAGAGAAGAACCCACAAGCTAAGAGAGGCCGTGGCAATTTGCTTTCATCTGAGCCTATTGGAGAGGGCTGGATTCTGTCCCTTCTGTCTTCTTCTTCCCTTGACTTAAATGAGTGCAGACTACTTTTGCACTTTGAATTTAATTTGTGGCAATTGAAGCAAGTTAGTGTGTTAATTCTGGTTCTAGGAACCAGGTCCAATGTGGTCTGTTTTCAAGTCTGGGTTGTTGTAAGGTACAGGGGAACCCAAACCACCTCGTTTTTGTGATGGTTTAGGTTTAGGTTTCATTTGTCTTATGGGGGGGGATGTTTTCCAGCTTAACAAATGAGGTAGAATGGTGGCTTTGAGGACTACAAACAGGGCACTTGGGCAACATCTAGCCAAATGAAGGCATGAGGAGCTGCGCAGCCACATCAGGACCACTTTAGGCACAGTGTCTCGGGCCTAGGAAAGCACTTGTGGTATGTTGGGGCAAGGCAGGGAGCCAAATACAAGAGTGTCCAGAGCCTATGAAAACCTTAATGCGGCCCTGAGCTGTGCGGGGAACAGCTTGCAATAGTGAATCCAACATGTTGGGTCTGACAAGGATGACAGTGAGGTTTCGACACAATGGTTGAGGCTTTGTGCCCCTGGAATGATACAGTCAGTTAGATACAACCCAACAATCCACCAGCAAAAACCACCAGCCACATTCAAGAGAAGTGTGTGTTTGTTTCTGCGTGAGGGAGCATTTCTTCTGTCACTTTAGAGTTTGCTGCAGGGAACGGGTCAAAGACGAGGCACTGGCATCTGTAGGCCTCAAGTGTCTGGTGCACGAAGGAGGCCTGCTGAATCAGGCTCCTATGTGAAGGCCTGCTATCTCTTGATCTTTATTAGACTGCCTCAGATCAATAATGCTTTATGACTGTGCTCCCTTGTGTGGGGAGAGCCGCTCTGCAGTGCTGTGAGGTCACTTTTCCAGTCTCTGTTAGTCATTTTCTGTGCTGAAAGGGATCAAAGCAACTTTATAGATTGACACAGCCAGTCAACAACGATCCCACGTCCTTTATGTTTTAGATCTCAGGCAAAGCAAAACTAATTGTTTCAACCAGGCAGATATGTGATCTTTCCTCTGAGTTCCTTCCTCCCCCTCTTTCTTTAATTCTTCTCAAATGGAAACATTAATTATATTTCTGCACAAAGGAACAATAAATATTATGTTATGTATGGTGTTTTTTTTTGGTGGGGGGATCCACAATGCCACTTCTTTCTTTTTATAGAATGCAGGTGCACTGCAAAGACTGTGAGTGTGTGCATGTCTGCCTCTGTGTGTGTGTGTGTGTGTGTGTGTGTGTGTGTGTGTGAATATGTGCTTCTTGGATTACAAATGGAATGCATTATGCATGTATACACTTGCCTTTCCTTATAGCCAATATAACTCTCCCCCTCCCCCCACCTCTGGGCACTGGAGAGGTTTGGGGGCCTTTCTAGGGTTTGTTTCCTTTATGGAAAGAGAACCAGGCTTTCAGGATGTAGTGTGCAAATGTACTTACATGTTGTGGCTCGATCTACATATGCAGCAGAATGAGATGGAAACCTGTTCACCGAATTAAGATGTGTGCACTGTGCAGTCTCCAGCTGGAAAAAAAAGGATAAGCTCAACAGTGAGAGGAAAGTCTGCACATAGCATAGAGGGGACTGGTCTTAGAACCTCTTTTTCTGAGAGGCTACTGTTCTTCTAGGTATAAGAAGAGGAACATTAAAAGAAGGAACACTCACAAGAACATCCCAGACCATTTCAATTTATTTTACCATCTCAGGATTCTGTCCGCTCTGGGTGTTTCCAGATGTGGCCTTTAATGAGCAATCATCATGCTTTATGTGCATTTATTTTATTTGTCACCAGATTTTGTCATCCTCTGGTGTTTTCCTACTGTGTTCCCTCCTTTTCTTATCCTAGAAAAGCCATTCAGTAAGGAAAATTAGCACAATCTTTGAGGAGACATGGATAGGAAAAGGCATGCCTGCAAAACAACAGGAGGATTCTCACCAGAGAAGTGGGTTCAGGGAGTCCACTCCTTTCTCCAGTGCTTGATGTACATTTCTAGTTCCAGACAGAGACAACTAGCAAGGCAGAGAAATCAAGATGCAATGTTCTCTTGTCAAGTTGTGAAACTGACCAGCTTGGATTGTCAAATTAGACCAGGTTGTGAAGGCATTTTCAGATGAAATTGAGGGAAGCAGCTATTTGTAATCATGTCTCCTCAGAAGTAAATTTAGCCACAAGCCTCTGACATTGCACTAAAGGCTAGCTGGTTTGCTTGCTTGCTTGCTTGCTTTCAAAAAAGACAACAACATTTAAGAACATTATTTTGCTTCAAAAAGTGCAAACACATAGATAGACATTTTCTCATACAAATAAGGGCCTTAAAATGACACAAAGAAGCAACTCCCTCAAAATGTCAAAAAAAGTATTTTGTGACCAATGAATAGTGACAAGAGAAGAGAGAACAGCACTTTCCAAAAGGCTATGCCATGCATAACATGTGGACAAACCATAGCAAGATGCACCCTCCCTTCACAAGAAAGAGTTATAAAATTCTGAAGAATGGCCAGAACAGGAGGTTGTACCATTAGAAGTCTGCCATCTGGAAGTCTGATACATGGCTCACCTGTAAGAAAAATGATGCAGCTGAACCAAAAAGTCTTGTTCAGATTATTTTTGAAGCTGGGGGAGTAATGTGTTCCCTCCCTATAAACTCTGAGCAGGGCATTCCTTCAGCTTCTAGGCCCCAAGGGCTCCTGCCTTCATTCATCACTCAGAACAAAAGATAGAAACTATTAAGGAACCGGAGGACAAAACATATTTGGCAACGTAGCCTACAAATCAAATTAGAACAATGCCATGTTCTACTTTATAGGAACAAACCAATCCATGTATGTTATCACAGGGGGCACTATCTATGTTTCACAGTCCTTTTGAGGTTTCCAACTATATACAATATGGAAGAAATGAAGAACTTTTACCAATGTTTTAAGGTGCACACAGATAGTTTCCAGAGGTTCAGCACTGCACATATACACACTCTATATGAAAACATCCCAGCATCCCCTCTGGAAGTCACAGAGAACAATTTAGCTGTGCCCTCCCCGCCAGCATATGTTTCAGGTCTATAGGACACCACTTTTCACAACCCGAAGTGACTGCAATCATCATTTTGCTTAAAACACACAGGATGAAACCATGTCAGGGATGCTTCCTCTAACCTGTAGAGGGCAAAAGGAACATTTTTGCATTTAAAAATAGGGGATGTCAAGAGCATGATGGGGCAAGTAGGTTCTGGAGGCACATTTTGCACACTCCTGTGTTACAGAATTGGTACACTGCCCAACGTGTCTCTCTCACCCCCACTAGTATGTATCTGTCTGTCTCTCTGTCTATGTATTGGAGAACACAGCTCTGTCACATTAAAATCTATGGCTGACATCCTGTTAGAGATTTATGTCAATATAAACTGACTTAAGACCAGGTAAAGGTGAATTGCTGTGCAATGCTCATATTCTTAGGAGGGAAGTAGAGATGTAGGTACATATCCAAGACCACTGCAGAAATGAAGCCAGCAGCATGACTGTTGTGCAATGATCCCAATGCACAATTCCTCTTGATATACAATAGGACACATTGTACAATGAGATATCTTGTGCTGTGTCCCATTATGCTTGCTAGATTCACTAGTATGATTGTATATTATGTCAGTAATTTAGTTCCACCACCATAGTTATGCAGTGTAGACTCTGATGGAGGATCTCAGCAAACAGTTCTGGTTTTTCAGAGAATAAGGCCATTTTTGTACTACATTGTTATGGTTCTATTATCCCACTTTCAACATCTTATGGAATCCTGGGATCTGCAGTTTAGGGAAGAGCCCTTAGAATTCTCAGCCAAAGAGCTCTTTGGCCTCAGTAACCAAAGGAAACCACAGGATTCTACAGGATCTTGAAAGTGGAATAAAGCACTATAACCATGTAGCGTGGAAATGGACTATGTGAGCTAATTTTCACCCATATACAGAAGTAGCAGTCCTTCCCTCTTTTGGGCAAGAAAATGGTGCAAGAACCCACTGTGATGAGCTAGCAAGAAAGAGAACCAAGTGGCAGAAACCTTTGGCTGGAATCCTGTTACCCACATTCACATATAGGTGGTCCTACAGAAGCAGCTAGAAATTTTGGTCTGACATAGAATGTCCACATTCAGTTCTAGGCTGCAGAAATGAGCTTGCACTGGCATTGTGCATGCAGATACACACTGGACTTTAGATGTACACCACCTTGTGTGTGGATACCCATGGTACGTAGTGCTGCACACACATTTGTTCATTGCATATAGACATGCATGCCCGTTTGGTTGTGCATACGTGGCATGTCTGGCATCTTATTTCAGTGGTGGCATTCAACATAAGGGTTACAAAGCATGATTAATGCATAATTCCACACATGGAGAATTTCACTGCACAGCCCCACTGTAAGGGTGCAGCCTTTGACTCTCCATGTTGTTATATTTAATTTGCAGTTATTCTGGATCTAAGTTGGATCCTGAAGTAAAGAAGAAAGATGCAGTATAAGATTGAAGTCTCCAAGTGGACTATGATAGAAGAGTTGAGTGCTCCCCTCTGATACATTCATGGATTAACTTTCTCCCTTTGGGGCTGAGTGTTCTTCTATTTCTGTAGGTTACATGGCTAGATGTGTTTTGTTACCTGTTTCGTTAATAAAAGCATCAGGCTGGGCTTGTCACACAATTAATTGGATCTCTCTATTGATGTTAAAGGAACAGGAGACCAAGAAAGAATGGAAAAATATCATTTTAAGCTGTATTTATTGTCGTATCCCAGTTGACGCACAGGCGGAAATCATCCCATCAGATATTATCATAGGGCACATGAGGTTCCACATGGAATGGAAGCACAGATAACAATGCTAAGCACATTGTTTGGCCAGAGAAATAGATTTAAGATAAATGAAGGGAATGTTTGGTGGCCAGATGTTGTTAGAGTGCACCTCCCATGAACTCTAGCTATCATAGCCAATAGCAAGGGCTGCTGGTAGTCCAAGAACCTCTTCAGAACCATACAGTTCCCACCTGTCTGCTTCCTAAACCTTGCTCATACATAGCCAATACAAATTGGCTGCAACATTTAAGGTGTAATCTTAGATCCATTTTCTTGGAAGGAAACCCTGTTGAACTCAGTGGGACAGTTTTGACTAGACATGCACTGTTAAATTTTAAATTAATATTAAATGACCACATGTTAAAGGTTAAAGTAATTGAAGTGATCAGTTTTTGTTCTGCACTTTCCGTGAACTCTAATATTACACTGCTTTTACACTAGTGTTTGTTTTCCTTGGGTACTGGCAGACTCTTTGCTCACTTTGCTCACCATTACCTGTCCAGCGGACAGCTCACGGTGGTAATGGAAGGAAACCATCTCCTTCTACAAGTGACAATAACCCACAGCTTAAGCAAGGAAGAACAAAAATCTGGGAGATTAGTGTAAACTTGTCAGTTGATATCTAAATAGCTTCTGCTGAAATTACAACAGTAGGACCACCAATTGCACGGGAATTTGAATAAGAAATAAGACATTTTTCTTATTTAAATCCACCCGCAATTGGTGGACCTACTGTTGCAATTTCAGCACAATCTATTTAGATATCAACTGACAAGTTTACACTAATCTCTCAGATTTTTGTTCTTCCTTGCTTAATATGTGGGCTATTGTCACTTGCAGAAGGAGATGGTTTCTTTCCATTACCATCATTACCTGTTCACTGGATTTGACCATTCCCCATACAGCTTCAGTGCAAAAGAGACAATGAAGAAAAAATAAAGTGAGATTAACAAGAATGTTAATAATTTCACTTCATTTTTACCCTTGCAAAACTATGAAACTATATTCACTCTTCAATGTATAATATGTGTAGTTCAAGTAGTTCACCTTGCTTTTAGGGGGGAAACAAAGAAATTGAAATGGTTACACCTCCATCTTTAAGTCCTGTATTACTACGACAGGGATGGGAATCATGCAGCCCTCCAGGCGTGGATGGACTATAACACCCAGTATATGTAGCCATCATAGCCAATGCTGAGGAATGCTGGGAGTTTCAGTCCAACCCAGTTGCATAGGGATGGGGGAGTGATGAGGACGGTTTGCCCTGGGCGGCAATTTTGGGGGAGCATCCCAGCTCACAGCCACGCCCCTGCACACCATAGCCCCACCCCCTCGTACCGTGGCCAACCCCCACACCCTGTAGCCATGCCCCCATGGACCGTAGCCTCATCCCCATGCACTGTAGTCCTGTGCCCAGGCTGTAGCCCCTCCCCCGCTCGCCCCCCCCCAAGCTCCACCACTGGTCCAACCATATTTTGAGGTTAGCATGATTCCTACTGTTGCACTACAATTTCAGGCTTGAAAAACTGGAAAACTCCTTATAAAGTTGATCCTCTTTTGTCTCTCCCCATCAAGCAGTAGCAGTAGCAAGGAAAAGCTAACTGGGAAAAAGATGGAGAAGGCCAGTGTCCCTCTGTCCAGCAGTAGCTGGCAGGAGCTAGGGTAAAAATAACTTTTCCCCTCTCTGGAGCAGCAGCAATGAAGGTACGTGTTCATAGGGGAGGGCACTTTTTGCCAGGGGAATTCTTTGGGGAGGGGCCACAGAAGGGGAAAGTGATGACGTTTCCCCAGCTTGGCCATAGTTTCTAAAGAAAGCAATTAACTGTGTGACAAGCCCAGCCTGATGATTAGCACTGAATTGGGTTACTATTTCTATACTATTAGTAAAAGAAAAAGGAAAAGGTAGAAGCTTTCTGGGTGAGTGTGTGCGTGCGTGTGTGTGTGTGAGAGAGAGAGATTGAGATGGAAGAACCCTAGTAATATTAATGCTCAGTAAGGTGAAAAGTAGTAGAAAAAGAGGAAGACGGAACTATAAGTGGATATACTCAATCAAGGAAACCATAACCCTGAATTTGCAAGACTTGAACAGAGCTATTGATTGCAGGGAGACCTGGAGATCTCTTATTCATAAGGTTGCCATAAGTCTAAGGACAATATGATGGCAATTAAAAATAGATGTGAATAACGTATCTGAGCCATGGTGTGCTTACGCATAGTTCTGATTGCATATACCCCCACTCCCAGCACTAGGAGGGAAATGCAAAAGAAATACACAAGGAAGTGTGAAGAAGAAGCAAGAAGTGTTTCTAGGCATGTGCAAAGTACACTTTGCTCATCTGCAGGAATCTGCTGCCAGTTCCAAGTACTGGGAAAAAGGGGAAGGGATATAAATGGATTAATAACAACAACTGATATAGTATAAGAGGCAGACTCTCTAACTTTTAAGGTTTAATTTTTCAGTCAGGATTAAGGGGGGGAAATGAAGAGCTGGGATTTGCCAAGCATCCGCCTGAGAAGCTGCAGTGCCATCCATGCTCACTGGCAGCACCTCCCCTTGGAAACAGCAGGCCCTCCCTCAGAGTAAACACAACATACAATTGCACTGTAAATTGCCATCCCGTGTGTGTGCGTGCTTGTGTGTATGTGTTTGCGTGCACACACGCACCATCTTTAAGGCAGCCTGCAGAAGGCAGGGAAAGTTGGCACTTGCCAACAAGTTCAATAACACACAGCCTAATCAGTCTCATAATAAGCCATTCACAGCAACAAATTATCATTGGATCTGCTCCAGGAAGAGGCTACAGAGGAAAAGCACTTGGGGGCAAAGGATCAGAGGATCTGCCAGTCAGTCTCCCAGAGCTATTTTTGCTTTATGCTGAGAATCAGAAAACTAAACATGTTGAATTTAGGTTAGTGAAAATTGTCAGGTATATATATGAGAGATACAACATCTGGCTAATTAGAAGCAAAGCAACTTGTATCAGCATAGTAAGGTTGTCTATTTCATAATTAAGGCATGCAATTTGCTTAAGTAGCCCAATAGCCATCTCCAACTAAGCTATCCTCCTCCCCATACCATGTTTCATAAAAATGGTATAGCACAAAGATTCATTTACCAATGCATGACACTGTATGAACGGGCCACCTTGGAATCATAGACTCTTAGAAAGGACTGCAAGGCCCATCTAGTCTAACTCCCTCATCATAAAACTAAAGCACTCTTGAAAGATGCTCCTCAAGCCTTTGTTTAAAAACTTCCAAAGAAGACCCATCACCCTCTGGGTTAGTCTGTTCCACCTTGCTATTCTTGAAGCAGGGACTGCAATTGTATGAATCTGGAAAGCACTCCATTCCAGATGAGTGACTTCATGCAGGAGTTGGATATTCTCGGCCCTTCAGATATTGTTGGACTGCTCGATGAGGCCAACAACATCTCTGATCACTGGCTGTGCTGGCTGAGGCTGTATATTTCCCACCTCTGACTTTGAGGAATAGAGTTCCTATAGATACACTATCTCCTTTGCTTGCAGGAAAATTCAGCCTCAATAGCTTTAAGATGCTTTCTGCTTTAAATTTCCAGAAGTCCCAGCCAACATAGCCATTGGACCGTGATTGTGTGTGTGTTGGGGGAGCTCCAGGCCCTTTCTGCACCTTGCCTTTTCATGGTGGCATCAGGTGGGGATCCAGGCATCGGCACTGCCAGGAGGGGAGCATGACGGGAGAGCTCCCCTCCACACCATCTGGCTGCATGATGATGGAAGCATGATGGCCCCACCTCTTCCTTCCGCAGCACAGCTGGCTACTTTCCCAGACTGTCTTGGGGCAGGAAGTGCAGCCATTGTGCTTCCCAGGCTTCTGGATGACATGTAAGCCTGCAATGGCAGTGTGATTGCAGGTCATTGATGGGGGAAACCTGACAATGATTTACTCTGTGATTGCACTGCCTGGGAATGGGAGAAGGATGGGACCGCGATGACTTCATGCAGAACTGTTGTCGTGGTCCCGTCCTCCTCCTGTCCCTATGATGGGTCAGAAGGGTGGTGCAGAAAGGTCCCCAATCATCTGGAAGGCCAGAGTTTGAGAGCCGTTAGGCTAATCTGACTTAATGTTTAGTGCCACTCTATTTCTTGTGTCAGGCTAACTTTCTGAAATGGAATGTGGTAAGTTCTTTTGCTGGCTGTCAGATGTGAAATTCATTTTTTTAAATGTTCATATTCACTGGAAGTAGTCCTTATCCAACAAACCATGCTTTTAGCTTTTCCTTGAAGATTGGTGGGTACTTACTGCTTCATGATGTTCCCTTTTTTAACCACCACCTCCTCCTCCTCCTCTTCCTCCTCCTCCTCCTCCAGTCCTTCTCTCCCTCCTTCTCTGCTGACTTTTGTGCACTCTGGCACAAACTGAGTGCTCAGCAATGGGCAGTTCTAAATGGGAATTACTTTAAATGGGTTAACCAATTTAAGTGAGTAGTGACTGGAATTTGCTTTCTTCAGGGGGGGAGAGAGAGAGAGAGAGCAGCCCAGCCTTGTTAAGAAGGAGAAAGTTATTTTCCCTCAAGCCCTTTTCATAAATGCAGCTGTGGTAAATAGTAACATTTTGAAGTCATGGTTCTTTTCTTGGCACTGTTGCCTAGCTGGCAGCCCTACAAGAAACACAGCAGACCAAACGCAGTTGGAAAGCTTGTCCACCTACAGACCTCTGCTGCCTGCAGCATAGCATCACCTTAAAACAAAATCAGGGGTCAGGATCTAGTGCTGCTTAGTTGCAGAAATTTCACAGGTCAGCCTTCCCCAGAATAAAGATGTAGTGCTAGAAAAGGCTTCTCCAGTTGAATTTATGCTCACCATGGGTCATAGAAACATAGGAGCATATGGCTATGTTACCTCACGAACAAACCACCACGTAATCTAGGGGAAGAGGTATATCCAGGAACGCTTCTCAGAGATAACCAATAGGAAGCTTAACTGCACCTCTGGTGGGGGGGGGATAAATTTGAAAAAATGAGTACTACCTACCAAGAAATGATTTTAAGCTGAAGAACTCTCTTGTGGCCCAAGTATAATATTGTGATGCAGAATAGGGACTGAAAGACAGGTTTGACCAAAGACCCCCTATGGTATCAAGGACAGCTATAGAGTATCTGCTCCAAAAGTATTTGCGGATCTTGTTTGGAATGTTAAGAGAACAGCAAACTCATTTATGTTCCTCTAGACAACATCCAGGGAATTGGCTTGTTAGTTCAAAATCAATACGGGAAATTTAGGTCTGCCACTTCTTGCCCCAATGAGTTGTCAGGTTGCACAGCAAAATGGAAACTACAGCTAGCAGACTTCTACTGATTAGACCCAACACTACTTCATTTTAATTCATTCCAGCCTTTGCCTACCAATGTCCTCACAGAAGTCGGGTTGCAAATTGATTTCAGTTCCCTGGGCATTGGAATATTCCACACTGGTGCAGCATCTTAGCCAGTCAGTGGCAGAAGCTTCACTACCACAAGCATAAGTGTTCATTACTGGGATATGCTAACATAAGCATATTTAACTTCTATTCCCCCATTGGAATTCTTGGTATCTTTGTGCCTCCATCTGTATTTTATTGTTGTTGTTTTTCCTGATCTATTTTAAGGATTCAGGTCAGGTGCAATGCATAGTCTGCTTTATTCCAGTTTTTGTAAGCTGACAGAAATGATCAGGAAAAAAAATGAAACAAAGGTGTGACAATACCTCCTTCATAGGACGATGCTGTTCAAAAATAGGGAATATTTGTCTCAGTTCTGTTAAAAAGTCCTTCCATGTGAAAAGGGCTTCTGGGCACTTCTTTTTCTGTTGTGCTAACTTTCTTTGTGGAAGGATTTCTTCCATGGAGGGTTCAACTATACAGAAATCCCTTCCTCAGGTATAAAAGCATATCCTCCAGCTGTCCCAATTTGTCAGGGGTGGAATGGACAAATCTTCTATTCTTGTAATTTTTTTCACTTGTTTTAAAAATGTCCCAGTTTCTTTCTCTTCCTCCTATTAACCCCCTTTGTCTTATTGCAGAAAATTGGGTCTGAGAGTTAACTTAGAGGGGGAAGGGTAGAAGAGGGGGGTAAAATCTTGCCCTTTGCTGTAAGATCAGGCAAAAGCAAACTGCTGCAGCCTTGCCTAGCTTGTCTCTTCTTCTTCGTTCATAACTGTTGCCCATCTTGACCACACTGATGTTGCTTGGTTAGAAATGTCCCAGTGATATGTTAAAAAATATAAAATGGGATCACACATTTCATGCAATCCTAGCATGCAGTGATTTCGATGATGGTGATGGTGATGATGATGATGATGATGATGTAAAAATGTGTGAGTTCATGTGTGATTCACAGCCCCTGCCAAGATTGGACAAGCTGTGTGGCCTTGTTGGCTGGGTATGATAGCCAGCATCCCATTAATGATTTACAGGCATATAAGCCCCTTTTTAGGTTATTTTCTTATGCTGCATACAAAAAACTCCTACCGATATTAAGCCCCGCTAGGGACTCCTGCTGCTGATGCTTCTTAGGGCGGTGGTGGTGAATCAGACCCTGAAGATTTGGCTACTCTGAGCTTCTGAAGGAAGGAAAAGGCAGGTACACTCCATTTAAGAGAGCACCCTCATTTCTTTCCCCCACTAACTGAGACCAGCTGCTTCCCCATGGTCTGAATTGCATCCTGTTTTCTACCCATCCCCACTGGTAAGTGGTATCTTCTGGGAGTTGACAGCTGCCAGTTGGTGGGAGGATGCACAATTGTGGATGCAGACCTATGTGCATGTTGGATTTTGACCAATATTTGGCAGGTAAATAGTTAGCTAATTGTTTCCTGATACAGGATACACTGGGAAATATTCTTTAATAGCAAAAAATGCAATCTGTATCAGTCTGTCGTACTGTTAACGCAGGACTTTGGGTATAGAATGGTGCTGGTTATTTTAATTGCTATATGTATGCTGTTTTTAATACATATTTTAACATTATTTTACTCATTATTGTTGTTTAATGTGTATTTTAACTTTTGTATACTGCAGTTGTAACTATGCTTCTTTTAAGTTTGTAAGCCACTTTGAGTCCCCTTGGGGAGAAAAGCAGGGTAGAAATAAAGATGATAAATAATAATAATAATAATACCCCCAATGCTGCTGGTTTACTGTTGGCATCTAAAGAAGAGATTTTGTAAAGTCCAAAATCTGACACTCTGTGACTACATCCCTGAGCCTCATACCTGGCTAAGGATGAAGCTGATGTCTCTCTGTGAGGGAAAAAGTCAAACACAGAAAATCTTGAGGTCAGATGTGAAAGCAGTACACCTTAGCTAGATTTTGTAGTGTTTATGCTGGTGTTTCAGTTGAAGCCAGGGTGGCAGAATCTGTGGGCTTCCAAATGCTGTTCAACACCAGTTATCATCTGCCCTAGGCAGCCTGAAGAATTGTGAGACGTGATGGAAGCAGAGATTCATCAACTTCTGGAATGCTGAATGTTCTCCAGCCCAGTTCCTCTTCTCTCTTGCTCTCTCATTCTCTCTCTCTGTGTGAATAAATGATAAATGCAAATATAGATTTAAAAGGAAACCAGACTTGGCTGAGTACTGGGCCTTTGGAACAGTTAATCACTTAGAGAAGTGGGGTGCACAGAACAATATTTCTCCAGAAAGAAAATCAAAATTGGATCCCTCTAACAACCCCTTCTGGCTATATACTGAATTATTCTGGACTGTTTCTGAGGTAGTCTTCTGGAAAAGGGATAGCAAGTAATCAAGCTAGTATCCATTCCTTAGAGAACAGGTGGTTTCAGATTGATAGTTCAAAGGTCGTCTGGAGCATCACCATAGTAGGTAGCACTGTTTTGCCTACTTTGCTGTGGAAGTCTAGATCAGGGTTAGGTAATGTGTGACCATCCAGATGCAACCACAGTCTCCATCATCTCTCAAAAGTTTCTATGCTTGCTAGAGTTGATGGAAATTGCAGTCTTCCAGCAGCTGGAGGGACATGTGCTTCCTGCTCCTACCTTAGTCTGTGAGAGTACAGGAGAGGGGAAGATGTTTTTTAGGTGACCCTTCTATGTCCAGGGGGTTCAGCCATATTCTTAATGCAGAGCAATACCTTCCTCTAGGGAACTGTTAACAGTGCAAGCTCCCCACTTCTCTCCATAATCTGACCACTGACTATTAGAAGCAGCTTTCTGTTTCTTTCCCAATCAAACAGCATTTTACTGAGGGAGAGAAAAGAACAGGACTTTGGTCCAGTTATAAAGAGAAATTATTGAAGATGGTTAGATATCCTGAACACGATTTTATTTCAGATTGGTACTGGAGATGTTCATAACTCATTTTAGCTATGTAATAATGTGTTTTTTCCACGCTGTCTGATCAAGGTTGCCTTATTTAGATTTCTTCAGAAAAAGAGCACAAAAAAAAAATATCCTTAGCAGCTCTGTGTTCCTGTATGGGCTTACATGTAGTATTGCTACTTTTTTCATACTGATTCTGCTCTTGCACCTTTAATCATATCAAGTTGCTGGTGTTTTAGTCATCCCTGGGAGGGGTGGAGGGCTTTTTCAGGATGCAAGAACAATGCTTCTTAAAAATAAAAAGTGGCATTATTGCTTATATCCAGCCATAGCATCAGGGTTTTTTTATAGCTCTACCAGCATAAAGATGTCTTGCTCTGTTAAAACTTAACCTGTAAGTAATTAAATAAAACGCAGCTAATTCAGGTATCCCTTTATACTTCATTTGGGGTTTACAGGACACTAATTTAATTGTATTTTGATGTACTCACAGATTTCCTTAGTCTAGACAGGCCTGAAAATCTCATCTGATACTAGCAGGAAGATTCTTGTAAACTTCAAATCTTATTAGCCAGTCCTTAATTCTTTGTAACGTCAATCTGTTTGTTAGACTTTTTAAAAAAATGGAGCATGCTGTGTGCCACAGTCATGTTCTTCTCCTTCCTAAACAAACCTGCAGATGTGTTTCAGTCAGGTGATGCCTGGTCTATGACCCAATTATTTTATCTAATCCTCAGACATATCAGATATTTATGCATATTTATACAATTGATTCATATGTATCTTTTAGGATAATGCTGGGGGAAAAAACGTGTTTCTCTTTGTCCCTCGTTCTCAGTGACTTTTAGCAACTAGCTCACAGGCAAAAAGTTGACAGATGAAGCTTTCTGGGGGATGGAGATGTAGTGAGGAAGCTGCTAAACCTGTTTTATCTCTGTCAGCTTTGTAGCTGAAAATGCACAAAGCATCCCTCAGTTCTCTGCATCCCTTGAAAACAACACTAGACTGAGCCAGCTTAGCTGACCAGCCACAAACTACGTAATTCCACTTCAGGGGAAATGCAGCAGAAGGGGGGGGCTCTGTGGGTTAAAAAAGACTTAGATTTGCACTGTGTCTTTTATGTAGAAAGCATCTGGACTGCATAACTAATAACAGGACCTCTAGTCATGCATGTAGGATCTAAGAGGAGGGATGTCCTGGGGTAATATGGCAAAGCTTCTAAGAACCCTGTTTCCCATTTCAGAGGCAGGGGCTGGTGGAGTCAGCTGCCTTTGTAGCCAAGGGAACACTTTCTCCCCATAGTTTTGTTGCTTGGTATAATCAGCAAGCATGTCAACCTGAGGGAAACTCAGCAGTGTCATCCAGGCCTTCACAAGGTGTGACCAAGGTTGCAAATTTCTAACTTCTCAGCCAGCATCTCTAGCAGTTTCTGTGACAGCAACTTAAGGTGTTTCTAGATTGAGGACTCCAGCTGCTCACAACTGAAAAGCTAGTCTGTCTTTCTTTCCTGAAGGGATTTTCTCTGGTAAGAAAAAAGTGGAAGAAACAACAGGGGGAAAAAAGAACTTGAGGACTGTCAGACTGAAGATAATGTTATTTTTATGTTGACTAGATTGCCCACATATTTGAGTGAAGGGGGAATTCTGAGGCCACAATAAAAGTATATCTCAGTAGCATCCTTAGTGGGCTGGACTCCTCTCAGGATAATTGTGTGGTGTTCTGGCACAATAAATTAAGTGCTGATTTTAATATCCAGCTGAGATCTGAGATAAGTGGGTGGTTTTCTGCTGGGCATGGGTCTCTTTTATACTGCAGTTTTTAATTTTTAATTGGAGGAATAGGATTGCTTTTGGATAGGAGGAAATATGGTACTTAAGAGTTAAGGGGTCATTTGAGGAAACTTACAACCCCTACTGCTGCTTCTGCCAACCAGATGCTTCTGAATTGCCTTACCAATTCATTTTTGGATCTGATGGCATTGTGTTCGAATGCAAAGTCAATCCAAAATCAAATCTCCTCTATACATTAGTAATTTAAATGATGAGAAGGGCCAAATAGGTATATATTACTAAGACCTTGCTAGAGGTAACAAAAGGGATTTGTTCTTCCCAGCTGCATCCTCCTACATACTTGGTGTTTCATCAACATGGATTCAAGGTCTGGAAGGGTGTCTTGCTGTGTTCCATAGAAAGCTCCATCTCTTTCCCATATGTGTTTGTGATGACTGCATAGGACAGATTAGGGATCTGACTGCTG
This sequence comes from Iguana delicatissima, assembly GCA_948472985.1. Taxonomy (NCBI): domain Eukaryota; kingdom Metazoa; phylum Chordata; class Lepidosauria; order Squamata; family Iguanidae; genus Iguana; species Iguana delicatissima. The sequence goes on from CAOKZL010000064.1 coordinate 81,968, forward strand.
AACAGCTGCCACATTGGCCATATGTCTCCCTATATGAGTTAACGGATGAGGTTTTGGATAAGGTGTCAAGGGTCACCAGGTTCTGGAAGACTCAAATTTCCTTGCCAAGGTTAGGAGATCTAGAGTACCGTGAGGCTGCCGACCATGGAATGGGCATCATGACAGCCCTATAGTTGTCCCAGCATACCATTGGCCCAAAGCATTTCACAAGACACACGCATATAATTTGTTTTTCTCAACTGGGAATGTGATTCATGATCTAAAAAAAAAGGATTAATATCTGTCGTACTTGGATCACTTCTACTGAGACTTACACTTCTAGTGGTCCTTCTCCTTTGCAAGGGTGAGGTCCTATTTATAATAGTCAGATCATAGAGCTGTGCGGATGACTGTAGACAGGAGCCAATTTTATAACCTTGGATTGCATGATCTGCCCAAAGTGACCCCCCCAACCACCAATATCCTCTTATGTGACTGAAACTCTACTTAAGTTTTGGGGGAAAAAATATTTTTCAAATGTTAAATAGTTAGGATCAGGGGGCTGCAACCCATTTATAACTTTAGCTACTCCTCATGGAAGCTTCCGAGAGGCATAATTTGATAAAGATGGGGGATGATTGTCCAAAGGAGTCCCTGGAGGACTTCAAAAAGAAGGTTGAGGGCTGCCCTGGGTCCTACTGCCATGATTTTCCCTATTAGTCATAGGAGATAATAGAATGGTCCTTCATTAAAAAATTGGAGACTGAAATTATATGACATGCATCAGATGGATAGACTCACTTAGCTCTTAAGAGAGGGAAAATTTGTTAAGGAACGGGACAATGTTTTACTGTGTTTTAAGAACACCTGGGGTAAGACAATGCTGGCGAATTTTGAATTTTAAAATTTTGATTTTGACACTGTTAAATGATAGATGAATATATAAGATATATAATATAGTGTATATAATATATTTTGTAAGTTTGGCAAAATGAGTTAAGTATACCCTGCTTGTTACAATAAGAAGATTAGGCAAAAAGTTATAGAAGCGCATGAAAACTGCATCTCATCTGGTGAAAGTCAGCAAGTGTGTTAGTGAAGGGAAGGTGATGATGGATATGTCTAATCTGAGTTTACAGATTAACCAATTACTCGTACTGCAATCACCTTTTCTATTTTTTGTCTTAAATGTTAGTTGGTTAGTTGTGTAGTCTGTGAGGTTTTTTTAACAAAATAAAAACTAAAAATATATTTAAAAAACAGAATTTGTTGGGTTTCATAGCCCTCTGGGGTACAGCAGGTGCTCGTGTTGAAGCTCTGCATATGTGGAAGTGACTAGCGAATGGGGGGATGACTCCAGCAATTGACATGACCATGGGCAAGGGTCCCCTCCTTCCAGTGGCAGAGCTCAGAGTGTGTGGAGGGGGCTGGGAGGAGTGGGAGTGGCAGGGGGTACGGCGCACTGAGTGTGGCCACTGTGTGTGGGGGCGTGGCCATGGTGCGTCGGGGTGTGGCTAGGGCATGTGGGGGCTTGGCTACAGGCTGGGATGCCCCAGAAACATTGCTGCCTGGGGCGAACTGCCCCGTCTCCCCCCTGTCCCTACATGACTGTCTCCTTCTGAGGAAACTGTGATCACCTCTGTGAGATACAACTCAGCTGAGGACAATGAAACAGGTGGAGGATGACTGATATCCAGAGTCTGGAAATCAAGGGTTACAAAGAACAGTATTACCTGTAGCATTTTATGAGGATAGAATAGAAGTACCAATGATAGCTGTTACTTTTCTGTGTAGTGAACAGAGTGTACACATTACTCCCCCCTGCACTTTTGTGTGTGTGTAGGGGTGCATTTTGATGACATTTACCCCTCCAAATTTCAGGCTCTCTGAGATTCTTATTTTCATAGATGGTGTCATTCTTGGATGCCTTAACTTAAATGTAATGAGAAAGGAGCAAGCAATTTAATAAACTATAATACATTCCTAGAACCTCTTTTAAAAATTCTTTGCAGTGTTAAAGGTACTGTGGTGGGGGAGTTTCCTTTTTAACGAGTAACAGCCTTTCCACACTAAAATGTTATAGTGCTATTATTCCATTTTCAACATCCTATGGAATCCTGAGGTTTGCAGTTTAGGGAGAGGCATTTAGAATTCTCAGCCAGAGGGCTCTTTGGCCTCAGAAAACTAGAAACCCCAAAATTCCACAGGATGTTGAAAGTGGAATAATAGCACTGTAACAGTGTAGTGCAGAAAGGCCCTAAGAGAACTTATTATTTCTGAAAGGTAACTGCCCACATTCTGAGTCCTGTAAATCACAGGTTAAAATTCATACTGTAGAAGTACTGGCAGAAAACAGAGTTGTTGTTTTCTGCCAGATATGACTTTTTTTTTTCAGCTGAGTTTTTTTAGAAGATACAATGGTGATGGAAAAGAACCCCTTTCCTTGCTTCTATAGTGACTTGCTATAGCAAGTACTAATATTGAAAACCAGAAACAGCTTGGCACCAGATGACCTGAAGGATCATCTCCTTCAATATATACTTCCCCACATCCTAAAATCATCTTCAGAGGCCCTTCTCTGAGTGAAGTTGCTAAATGGACAGAAGAGGGCGGCTATTAGAAAAATGGCCTCTTCAGTGTTAGCTCCTTTGTCATTATGGGATGCTCACCATAAAGATGTGCTGACTTTGTGGCCTATTTAAATGACAGTTTCAAGTTTTTCATTCTACCAGACTCCTTATTCCTTTAATCTTTAAAACCCTTAATGATTTCTAGATCCATTTAGAGCTGTTGTCCCTTTCCCCTGGTTTTGGCTGGTTTGAAGCTGGTCTTGTCTTATGTTATGTTTTACTATGTTCTTATATTTTGTGGTTTTGTTTTCTGAATTTATTACATAGTTATATTTTATGATTTTGTTTTCTGAATTTTCTGAATCGGTGCAGGAAATAGCCTGACCTTCAGATTTCCTCTCCACTTTTGCTGCAACCTTTTCCCCTTCTGCAGTCTCTTTCCTGGAACTGAAGCTTATGTTTAAAGCCTTTCCATGAAGCCCTTTAACTAAAGTGGACAGAGAATGGAGAAGTTACTTTTTTGGACTACAGCTCTTATAATCCCCTAGCCAGTATGGACAGCGTTCAAGGGAGATTCTAGGAAACATTACAAAAAAGTAATGTTTCAAGTTCCATGCTTACAATATCAATAGTTCTGTGGAATTTGATTCAGTAGGAGAGGGTTAAGCAGATGAGAAATGTTGTTTATCTCCATGTGGTGAAATTTTTTACCTGCTGATTTTTACATTATCAAATTGTTGTTAAAAGCACAGGATAGTCACAGCCTCCAGTTCCTTTGGCAACTCTACTTATGACTCACCAAACTGTAGATTGTAGATTGCCTGCTGGGTGCTTTGGTTTGCCGGGTGACTAAGTCCCCCCACCAAACACATATACAGGATTTTCACAAGTAGGCCCAGGCAGGAAGAAAAAAAGTGGTGGGGGATTGTTAAACTGGTCATAGCAGCTGTTGTGGAGAACAGCAAAGTATTGTAAGGTCAGAACAATTTCAGGTCTGGAGATTTTAGGACCAAGACATGACAGTGGCTCATAGTGGTCCATGATGATGTCCTTCAGCAGGACACATTGTCCATCAACTACAGTTGCTCAGAACAGGACATTCAAATAAAATCTAACAAATCAGAAAGCATTTATTTGGTTTGATATTGCTTTTTTCAACTTTGCACTGAATGGCAGAGGGAAATCCAAATATTTCTTAGTTCTGTTTTTAACATCCTTGCAAGCCTCTTTCAACAACACATATAGAACATTCACATAGTTTTCCCAGATCTACTTTTCATAGATGAGAACCAAACTTTTCCCAGTTTTCTTTTTCATACTTTTCCAAGCTTTGCTTTTAGCATACTGGGGAAGTTCTAGTCCAACCAAAGAAAGTTTCCCAAGCTTTGATTTGAACAGAAGAATGGAAAATTTTCCAATTTCTGCTTCTGAAACTTTTGCAAGCACTGATTTGAACATGTGGTAGTGTCCAAACAAAGAAACTTTTCTAGTCAAAAAGAAAGTTTTCCAAACTTTTCCATTCAGTCCCATGGGATTGCTCCATTCAAACCTCACTGGATACTTTTTCTTTTTCTTTCCTTTCCAGATAGTCTGCAGAATCCCCTTGCCTGAATTTCCCAAAAATAGTCAGAAACTTAATAAGGCTACTAATAATCACCAAATGAATCCAAAAAAGAAAACTGTATTGCATGTTTAATCAAATAGGGTAGGGTGAGGAAACTGGGCACAGAACTGAAAAAGTTAACAATAAACCATAAATCAGCAGTCCTGTTCAGCAACTTCTGATACAGTGAATACTGAGTAACCTCCATATTTCCCTCCACTGACTATTTGTTCCATTGAACCCTGATGGTAGCTATATTTTGAGGAACACGGATTTAGAGAGGAGGAGAAATGTCCAGGCAAGATACCCTGAAGTCTGCCAAAGCTGATCTGAAGCAGCTTGCAGCAGTGGAGGCCAGGATAGATAGGTAGGTAGGTAGATATTGTTTTCAAGGCATTGTTCATGTCACTCCATGCCCTGAGACACAACAGGTCCCACTGCTGGAGGCAGAAGAGTGAGTTGCTCTATAAAGCCCTCCCACAACAGCAAATGCCACAGCAAGAGAGCAGTTGGTGTGATGGAGTTTCCTGGAACAGAATAGTCACCGGTCCAGTCTCTTGCTCTTCCTCAAAACAAAAGATCCAGTAGGCAGTCTCCTTGGCTAGCCCACTCTATAGCTCCGGGGTGACTCCCTGCATCCTCCAAGGCTGTAAAAGCAGCCAGTGCTGCTTTCTAGAAATTTTACAAGGCCTAAATGCCTCATTCTGAGATGTTTTCTCAAAATAAGGCATTATGGGGGTGGTGTATCCAAATGATCACCTGCACACAGGCAGTCTCCATGGCCAGCTGTCTCACAATGCCTCAGTCTGAGGAAGGAGCTTTTTTTTTTTTTTTTGGGAAAAATGCATTAAGTTTGGAAGCTCTCTAGAGAGCAAAGTCACCTGAGCTGGGCACTGGCCAAAAGGCAATAGCAGCACATGGCAGTGCTGAGGAAGGGGTACTTGGCTACGCTTGTCCTCCCCCTCCCCATGCAATAGAATGTGTTCTGCCACAACTGGGCATCACTGGGCAGGCATCCTCCACCCTGAATCCTGTTAGATTAAATTTTATTCTCAAATGTTTGGTGAAAGTATTCAGTTTTAAACCATTTAGATTTAAAACAGTGCCACGATGACTTGCATGAAAAAGCACTACTTAGTGTCATTTTCTTTTATTATCCTTGGGTTTGTAACAGAATGAAAGGGAGAAACAGAGATATTCTGTGGAATCAGCAAGGCACATAACTCCTTAAGCAAAATAATTGGCCTGATCATGATTTCTTTTTCTTTCCCATCAGACTTCATTCCAAAACTCAGCAATCAAGAATGTGTAGTTCACAGAGTTGATAAGCCACTTTTCATGTCTGAAACTTTCTTCTCTTAGGGTTTAGTCTGCAGGTTTCAAGATGTTGGCTGGAATTTGCAAGAAAATAATTTAGTTACAACTAAAACCGAATAGACTTTACTTCTCATGTAGCAAATGAAATGTTGCTGTGCCAGTAGTTGTGTTTGTTGTAGCAGCTTAAATTACAGGCCACAACGATACAATCTACCAACAATTCCATCTGTCTTGTGTGAACAAGCCTACAATCCTGTTCTCATTTACCTGGAGCAAACCTCACTAGTAGCCCAAATTTTAAATTTGCTGTGAGGGAAGTTAATGTTTGTTGTAGGCTAAATTTCAGGCCACAGACATGTAGCTGATGCAGACACTTCCACACTGATGGTATGAATCAAGCCTAGATCTGTTTCAGTTACCTGGAGCAAACCTCACTAGGAAAAATTTTTTTTCTCTTAGTGACTTGTTTTGTGATGAAGGATGGAAAAAAAGGGAAAAGTTAAATTTTTAATGAAGCCACATACCTCATAGAAAATACTCACATACCATTTCATACTGATGGATGGCTTCTAAGTACAAAATTGGTTGCATTTTAATGTATAAATGTCCATTCATAAAGTAGTCATTTGTGCATGCACAGAAGTGTGTATGAGCTATGAACAGAAATCTGTTAAGTTCCACCAGACCAGACGTCTGCATTCTAGAAGCCTTGTTGCAGCTAATAAATTGAGTGAAAACTTTTTTTTTTTAATTTTATGAATTTCGCTGTAAAAGCAAATCTTATCCTTTCTAGACTTAGCATAATTGCAAGACGCTGCTCCTGGTGCCAAAAAATGTTAACTGTAAGTTGCAAATCTGGACACACTTAAGTAAAACCAGATGTTTGCGTGGAAGAAAGTAAAGCAATCAGTTTACCTTTAGCTGAAGAGTTAATTTGCAAGAAAACCTTTTAGTAATAACAAGAGTCACAATGCAACCACGGGAAAACTGTGTATAACCCACACTGCATCCTAATTCTAAATGTAATCTCTAACAATACACAAGCTGTGAGAAAATCAATAGGTCTTCTACACAAATGTGTATAAGGTCAGAGCCCTCACTGAAAGAAAGCATTAAGCATCATATTCAAGCAGCTATAAAGTGAATGGTGTTTATCACATTGGACTGGAGAATATTAATAAAGCCACATTGATACATAACTGGGTATTTTCACCTTTGGAGCAGATTGATGATAATAAAACAAAATATAAATTCTAATAGCATTCTTCACTCTAAAAAACTTCTCAAAATTTAACAGGAAGAATAAACACAGTGAAAATAATAAATTCCAAAAAGTAGGCATATTCCAACAAAAGTTGAATGCTTTTAGTTCCTTTGATTTCAATTGGACATCTGAGGATGTTTTGCTGTTAAAGCAATGATTCATAAATGTGCATAGTTTTGCTGGACTGTGAAAACAGCCACTGCACAATATTCTCATACATCATTTTTCATTCCTTCATTTAGATAACCCTCTCGCACACACAGTTGAAGGCAAAAAACTTCATAAAAGCAAACAAAAGAGAAATAAACCAATAATTAAGTTCATAAATATTCTATTTGTTCCAGTTCCATGACCAAGATTTCAGTGATGTGAACAAATATATTAACAGAACTTTGAGAGGTAGAATCCCTCAGCACCACCAACAAAGAAAGACTGGATCATCTTGAGATTGCCTGAAAAAGCTTGTCTAGATATGCTACAAATATGAGTGTGACATTCGTAACATCTCCACAGTTGTTTTCTTTTCTGGAAATGAGTTCATAGTTCCAATATGGGGAATAGGAATTCCTGACAGGACAGTAAAGCTCTCCTTGGAGGAAATGTAACATACAGCCAGGACTTCGCGATTTAGTTTACTTCTCTTGTTTCTGCATATTGGCTTGTTACGAACACTGTTAAAACAAAAGGAGAAGGTTCTGTAGAAGGCATCATTTCTGACAGACACAGGGTTGTGATTGTCCATGGAAGTCTTCAGAGTGGTTATGTTCCCAAGGACACCATTCACATTAACTGAGAGTTTACCCACAAGCTGTATCTTACGGTTATGATACTTTGGCCTATACATGCACTATAGGAGTCCATGCTGGTAATGTCGCCATGCTTCAGGACCATTTGAATGTTCGCCATTCCTTGCCACCATCACAAGCTTAGTTTCCAAGGCCATAAGAGCAGGCAATGAGAACTGTTGATTCATTTCAAAAGGACTGCCCTCTGGCAATGGTGGCTGATGCCCATCGGGGCTGATGGGGTTAAGGGATCAGCACAGGAAAAGTCAATGGATCATTACCTCTGGTTTGCTTCTCTTGTCTTGCAAGGTCTTGGTATGCCCTGTAACTCTCTGCTGGTTGGGAGCAATGTTGGGAGTGAGGTAGGTGGTGACCACTTTGCTCAAACAATAGAACCACGTCTGTCTTCTAAGGTAGCTCTTTGCTGGGTAAAATGATCGTATGTTTTCCCTTCATCATAGCCTTCTCCTCTTGGATGTGGTCAGTGCAGTGATTTGGGGTAGCCCAAGAGGAGGTGGTGCAGTTTTTGGACTGGATGAAATTTATATCATGGGTGAAGGTGTATGTTCTATGTTTCATTTCCTGCTTAGTGTTTTAAGCCTTTCAAACCATTTCCTATGATGGCAGAACAGTCAGTAGGCCTGATCCTCATGTCCCTGAAAAAATCCACCAAGAGTTTTGCCATGTTATGGTGCTCTGAAGAGTTACTTGGCAATTTGTCACATAATTTTGCTTCATTAGGCTTCAGGACAAAGATGGATTCCATGAAGCTGGTGGAAATGTCATTGTAATCAATTTCGTGAACAGTATTACTTTAGCCACCCAGCTTTAAAGGGATCATTGTGAACAGATTGGATCACTGGGGAAAACAAGAGGAAGTACTATGATATAATTTTCAATCATCCTGAGCTTCCCAATCATTTCCATGGCAAAAGCACAGCAGCCACCACAGTAGCAAAACATAGTAACCAGCAAGAAGTCATCCAGGAATCCTAGAGTAGTATTAGCTTTCAAGCCTACTGGGACTTCATGATGTAGGTCATCAATTCTAAGTACAAGAGCATGTGGTATGTTGCTGATGGAGGGTTTGAACAAGGGCTTGGAAATTACCACCATAGTTCCAAGGCGAAAAAGCAGCTACTTAGCATTACAATTACATATTCTTTAAAAAAGTTTGTCTTCCTTTTTCTCCAAAGCTACTAAGATTGTATTTTTTGATACTTAAAAAATTCAAAACTGAGCAGTATGATGCATCAACACCATTTACATGACAGTTTTCCTCTACCATTTAGTGAGGCTACATCATGGAACTATAAAACCAACTAAATCATTGTACCACAGCCATAATGTAACTTACTTTTACCTTTCTTACTGTAGCAAAGAATGCATTACAAGTAATTGGTTGTTTGTAACTAGTTACTTAAAGCTACAGTCACCACCAAATGGGATCATTTCTTTGAGATGTCACAGTGTGGCTGTGTATGTGGTGGGGGGTGGGAATGTCTTTGAAGCAAGAAGCCTGACTTGCCATATCTTGTAAAGAGTTTTTATATGACAGCTGGCATCCTGTTTATGAATTGCTATGCCATCACAACTCATTTTTATGATTGTTGCAAAGGTTGGAATTTGGAGATCAATGAGCAGAAGTGTCCCCAAGACCTGCCTTTAAGTAATAGAGCCTCCCTCAACATGGCCACTTCCATGTTGCTGGAGAGCAGGGGGATAATCAGGGAAGCCTCTAGCTCTTTTCCTGTAGGGCATCTGAAACTCACAGTCCAATGGCACATGCAGGACTGCATGGTTCTTATCTCTGGTTTAGCTAGTCCCGCTACAAGCAGAAACAATACAATGCACTGGTTTATTGTCTTGTCTGACTGTGAGCAACATCATTCTGAAAACAGAATGGGATCATTTCCATGTCTGCCAACCCAGCTCACTAGGTGTGTACCAATGTAATATTAAACAACTGTTTGTTTGTTTGTTTGTTTTTTGAAGTGAGATACAGCAGCTTCCAAACTAACTATTATCATGACAGGACTCACCCTTGACCATATGTGTGGTGAACACTGCAGTCTGTGGCACCACTGAACCAAAGTGAAGCAATTTTACCTTTCCGTTATTTCCAAGGAAGAGATTTAACAGTGTGTTTAAATATCTCTCCTTAAGGTTAATAGGACTTTTTTTTTTTAAAAAAAAATGCTTCACTTGGGCTAGATCATGCTTATGGTATGCTGTAGTTTACCTTCTCATCACCACTGCCTGTTTTATCTCTTATCACACATCCTCTGTAGTTTGCTTCCTTCCTAAACAATCTTAACCTTTTAAACTTCCCTTCAAATTATTTTTTTTCTGTTCCATCACCTATCACAAGATTTTGCATAATTTCCCTTCCATGTGAAGGATCCAAAGAAAAAATATACAGTATTTGTATACACTGTTGATTTATATGACATTAGAATATTCCAGGCTATTTTTCTGTCTCTTTTCCCTGCATCCTATCATCCTGTTTGCTTTCATTTGCCACACATAGACAGTAGGTTTTCATTAAGTTGTCTACAGTGACATGAAAGTATTTCCCCAGTTCAGTTGCACCTAATTTAGAACCCAAAACTGTGGAAGCATAACTGGTTTCCCTTATTCTCCTGCATCACAGTAAAAACGGAATCCAACAGAAAGCTAACTAAGATCCTGACTGCATATAAAGTCAGGGTAAGATTACGCGCAGCCAATATAAAGGCATAAAGGGAAAAGTGATTAATGTGCTTATTCCCAAGGATGAAAGGAAGTGGTAAAGCCTACTTTTCAACTGAATTAAGAGAATGTTATGATTACAGCTGCCTTCCCAGGGTTTCCTCTTGATGTGGTGGAAACATCCCCCCACTTTTTTTTTTTCACACAAACCTAGCTCCATGTAAAAATGTCATGAAACTTATCTATACCACCAGCAAAATGTGTAAGCAAAGTGATGCGGCATACCTACCTGCTGTTGCAGGGTCTGGGCAGTTTACTTTTTATGGAGTACAACTTCCAGAATCCCCTGGGGATGGCCAAAAAAGAAACATTACCAAGTTCTGCCTCCCTGTTCTGCATGCATTAGATATTGTTTAAATCGGGGCAATGACTTGTGGACCACTAGCAATTCTTGAACTGTAACTCCCATCAGTTGTAGCCTGCATTGCGAGGGATGAGGAGAACTGCAGTTCAACAGCTGGAGACCCACAGGCTGTCCATGCCTTATCTAAATGGATAGATAACTTCCAATTTTCAAGATGACAACAAGCATTCTGGAATATACCATACCTGAAATCATAAAATCTTAAGCCATTTCCACCCCTCACCCTTTCCTGTTGTCATCCTGGCTTCATCCCAGCAGTGCCTTTGCCAGGAGAGGAACGTGTGCCCAACACTCCCCTCTGCACCTGGCTGACTGCCTGCAGATCGGAGCATAAGCGGCACACTTCTTCCTTCTGCAGGGTAGCCAGCCTCTCTCCTCTGCTGCACTGGGGAAGGAAGTGCACAGATTGTGCTTCCTCCTATTCCACACAGCTGTTGGCAATGGGAGCATCACACGATCATGGGCAATTATTGGATTTTTCCATTAATGGTCTAGCCCATGATTGCAACAGGTGAGGATGCACTGGCAATGGGACCACAATGATTCATGAACTGCTGCCAATGCATCCTCGTTACGTGACAGTGATGCCATAAGGAAATGGCCATAAATTTGGAAGGAATCATAGTTCAACCTCTGCCATGCAGGAATATAACCTCAAATTGTCCTGATTTGGTAGGGACAGTCCCAATTAATCCTGTCATCCCCCCCCCCCCTTTTTCAGCTGCTTCTAAAATGTCTCAGTTTCTTTCTCTTCTTCCCATTTTCCCCCTTCATCTTTAGCTTACTTCAGTTTCAGCAAACTGAGTTCCAAACACAAAAGTAGTTTGTATTCGATTAAGTCAGTGGGAACAGAGGAGAAGAGAAGATGAATCTTGCTCTTCTCAGTAGGTTTGGGCAAAAGCAAACTGCTCTAGCCTCTCCTAACTTGTGTGTTCTCCCTCATTAATAACTTTTGCCCTCATGACCACACTTTGATGTTGCTCAGCCACATCCTGGTTTTGATCTGTGAAATGTTGAAGAATATGCAAGAATACACAACTAAAGCACTCCCAAAATATGGTCATCCAGTTCTCTTTAATGACTTCTAAAGAAGAAGGGTCCACCACTCTTTATTCCCCTGCTGAACAGCTCTTAATAGTCAAGAAGTTTTTCCTGATGTTTTGGTGGAATCTGCTTGTAGCGATATAAATGCTTTTTCAGACATAATGTAGGCACAGTTCAGCCAGTTCACCCACTATTGTGCATGCAGTTGGCAAGGGCAATTGTCCTGTGCATACTTCCTTGGAAATAAACTCCACTGAACTCATGGAACTGGTTTACCTGCCTAGGATTGCACCAACAGTTGCCAGTTTATAAGTAGGTCTATCCAGAGGCCTGTGTCAAGGCCATCTTTGCTATGTGAAGCCCTCAGTATATATCATGAGCCAAAAACTTAGCACATGACTTTACAGTGCATGAGACACTTAAGGTTTACCAAAGTGAAATGACTGCAGCATAAATCGTTATAAGAAAACCATCCTGTGAGGGGTGACAGGGAAGGAGATTCTGTTGCCAAAGTATCTACAAAGCGCTAGTAAATCACTCTAAAAGAAAGTCCACGTGATGAGTGCCAGCAGAATTGTAGCCAAAATGGGGCCACTGAGAAACAAGAGGGAGGTATTGACATGTTCAGGGAAGCCTTGTGGGCTGCAGAAGTACAGTCTCAAAAAGGAAAGGAAAGGGGAGGCAAATCACTGTTAAAAACAAATCAATGCAATGAGAACTGAACACGCTCAATAGCCATAGAGCATAGAGTGACCATTCATTAACAGGCAGAAGATGGAGACACAGAAATGCAAGGAAACAGTTGTTTGGAACTGAGCATAAGACCATTCGTTTTAGGAATGAGAATATATTGTAATGTTTTGTTTCAAGTTACCCTATGTGCTGAGGTGGGACTCATGCAGCCCTTTCAATATTGTTGGATTACACCTTCCAGCAGGGATAGCTAGCATAGCCAATTGTGAGGAATTGGCTTTTGCAGTCCAGACAAAAAAACTGGAGAGCTGGATAATGTAAGGTTGTCAGGTGTACCTTATTGGAAGGGATGACCCTTATTTAAAGACCAGAAAGCTTGCCCCATATGAGCACTACACAAGATACAAAACCTCTTGTATTTTCTGGTATTGGGCAAGGATTTTGCCCTCAAATTACAATACATTCCAACTGTCCTGATTTGGCAAGGCCAGTTCAATTAGTCCTCTGTCACCCCAATTTTTTAGTTGTTTTAAAAACTTCCTGGTTTCTCTGTTCTCCTCCCAGTTTCTTCCTTTGTCTCTAGGTTTCTTCAATTGCTGAAAGCTCAATTCAAAGTGCAAAAGTAGGTTGTACTCAATTAAGTAGTGGGGCAGGAAAAGACAGGAGGGGCCAGAATCTTGTCCTTCTCACTGGGCTGAGGTAAAACCAAACTGCTATAGCCTCTCCAGGCTTGTGTAGCCTTCAACATCCTGGGCCCACTCTGATGTTGCTCAAGTATATATAGCAATAGCAATAGCATTTATTTCTATACCGCCTATCAACTAGCGTTATCTAAGCGGTTTACAATGTATTTTTAGCTAATTGCCCCCAACAAGCTGGGTACTCATTTTACCGACCTGCGAAAGGATGGAAGGCTGAGTCAACCTTGGAGCCTGGCAGGATCGAACTCACAACCTTGTGGTTGCAGTACTGGCATTTAACCACTGCGCCACCAGGGTTCCTGCTTCTCATCTGTGATACAGGTTTCTCCCACTCATCTGACAGGTTAGGGACTTACGCAGAAAACAGAATTGCTTGGAAAGAAAAACCTATGTACTTTACTGTAGGGGGAGTATGAAGGACTTATGGAGGCTCACTTGAGATTAATTGTGCACACACTGTTTGCAAAGTCTTTCAGCTGGCTTACTGCCTTTTGCTTCTCAGCTAACTTTGCAATCAATGTGTGTATGCAAACAGTCCCAAACAAGCCTTCATAGGCCACAAGAACCGACAAAAGAGTTGAACTGTTGTCAAATTATGGAACCTATCTTTAATTTGAAAGAAATGGGACGTCAAAAGGTGGGGCCTTCCTGTATATTGGAGGCTATTACTTACACACCAAACATTGCAGAAGGAGAGAAATCTATTGTGAGCATGGCTGTTGCCTGCTCTTTCTAGTCCATACTGAATGGTATGCTCAAATTCCTCCCCTCATGTTGGCTGCTGGCCTGCCATCACTAGATTTCAAGAGGTTTGGGAGTTCCTACAATATCTGAGATCTCACAGGATCTTGAAACTCTTCACAAGGGGCCCGCCTCTCATGAGGTGAGGCTTTTATAAGCCTGCCTCACATAACCTGACCCACTCTTAACTGACACTTATTGCTGTTTTGAAAATCCGGTAACCTAAATCCCACCTCTGTACAATGCTATAATGGCGCAGCCCATTTATTTGACAACAAAGATAACTATACTCTACTGAAAATGTTAAGGTTTTTTTTTTTCCTGCTGTGGGGACAGGGAGAAGGTAAATCTGGACCTACTTGTACATTTCTGTGTGATTTGCAGCCAATCAGCAAGGAATTCTGCCTCTGAACTGCTTAACAGTTGCAGCAAAAAATGAAGAAAGGAAGGAAGGAAGACTTCCCTATGTAATTATACTTCTGAATGAAGAAAGTGTGGGAGAGGGAATACCTTGGACTCAGAATTTTTTAATACTATGTCTGTATTTTTTGTTCTAGGCACTGGTTGAGTGATACCATGGGTCTAGAAAAAAACATAGTTTTACCAGGCCTCAGGTGGATCTACTACAACTTAGAGTGCTATCTACTTTGATTGATAATTCAGATATTGCCCACACAGTTTGCATGTGGTCTCAGGAAGTTTGTAATTAACTAATTTCAGAGCTTGGAAAAGTTACATTTTGAACCACAACTCCAAGCATCTCTCAGATAGCTTGACCAGTAGAATTCTGGGAATTGTAGTGCAAAGATACAACTTTCGCAAGACATCCTGTCGGGTTTACATTGCAAACATATCCAAATCATAATGCTCAGATGCAGCCCCCAGAATCAGGGATAATTTTACCTCCCAAAGGTTTTCAGTCTGTGATATAAAGTGAGACTTTGTTCATGTATAATCTGTGTGCAGTCTGTTTGTAGTCACCAGGCATTTGGAGCAAGGAGGTGAAGATATAAGGAAACCCATTACTGAGTGCACACTGCCTGTCCGAGACACTCCAATAGGTAGATTTGGGATGATGGATCATCATAGTTTTCAGTGCAATCCTAGGCACATCTACTCAGAAGCAAGCTCCATAGTTTTCAACAAGTTTCACTCACAGGTAAGTGGGTCTAGAATTATTAGCTTGAAGCTCTAGCATGTGGTAAATAGCTAGAATGCCTTTCACAAAACCACCAGTTCCAAGTTCAGATTAATTCCTGACAAAGACTTTGGTTTCTTGATGTCTTGTTTTCTTAATGAAGATGCTAACAATCCCCAACATGAATGCACTCCATCTCTGACTATAGGGTTGCAGTCTACCAACTAAGGGACTGATGGAATGGTGTGGATCTGGAGAAAGACAATTAGTTATTTTCTTCTTTAAAACTGAAATGGTTTATTATGAGATTATGCTTCTTTTTGGAGGGATGTCTGACCAGAGGAAAGCTTAGATTAGTTTAGAAAAGTTACTTTTTGAATAATTCCACAAACCCCTCAATCAGCATTGATCAAGGCCATGCATGCTAGGCAATTCTAGAAGCTGCTGTTCCCACATCCACCCACCCAGCCCCTCAAAAAAAACCCCAAAACTTTCTGCATTAGACCAGGGATAAGAAACACACCTGGAGAAGCCTGATTTGGACTGGAGGTGAAAGGCTTTGCTTGGACTATTATACTCACATGATGGTGAAATAAAGAAAAATACTTCTACAGCTCTGAAGCCACAATTGTCCAACACAATTCAACACTTGATTGTTTATCAGAAATGATCTTACAGTTGTCAGGGATTTTGCTGGTCAAGTTTCAAATGGAATTCCACCACCCTCTTTGATCCTGCTCCAATGAATGTGAACTATGATGTCCATTACACACAGTGCTGTGGCTTTGTTTCTGAATATGGCAAAAGCAAAACTCCCATGTCTAATATAAGTAACAGCAGTGCTTGAAAATGTGGATGAACCTGCTTCTTAGACCAAAAGTGAATTTGCAGAATCCATGTGTTTTCTGCCTGGAAAACAAAGGAAGTATTTAATTAGTTGTCATTTCCCTGAGAAGATGAATCACAATGAAAAGAGTTTAAATTTACACCATGACTCAGCTGGGTTATCTGAGGATTATGGCAGGTACATTCCAACACACCTTGAGGGTGCCAGATAAGGAGAGGCTGTAACAGTAACAGCTCAGGCTGTCTGCCTTTTGGAAATGAAACCAGGCTTGCCAGTTCATGCCTTGATGTAAGCTCCTCTGCTTTCAATAGTTTCCTGATGGCAGGTGGGGAGGAGTCAAACAGTGCACCTCTTCTTACCTTTACACCAATATACTAAGTGGAAGAGCTGCATGATGACCAACTACCTATTGGTTCAGATATAGGAAAGAGTCATATTAAGTGAAAGACTATTATACCAAATTGGGGGAGGGAGAGATATGCATAAGAGCACTAACGGTGCTAATAGTGCAAAAACCTTGCTGTTAAATTATCTACCATAACTCTGAGAACCAGGTCATAGCAGACAGTGACAGTGTCTGGAACCAACCTGAGGTTCTCTTAGGCCTGTAATATGGTGACTAATTGTTCAGTAGCTTGAGAGTATGAGTTATCAGCTAGGGTCATTGACTAATATCTTATTTCAACCCAGTGGTGTCTAGCAGCTTCCATGACAGTTAATTTCCAGTAGGGGGCAGAATTCAGCACCTTGGATGGTTCCTTTCAAGTTCAGAGTAAAATCTGATCTGGATGCACTGCTCCATTCCCATAAGCAATCCTTGCTTCAATCATACACACAATCCACCAGAAATATTAAATGATCTGTTATTGTCTCAGCCTCAGGCTGTTCTTTTCCCCACCCTATAATTCCTGTACCGTGAAGATAATAATAATACTGTTCTAACTTTGTATTGTGACTATTTGTCCTCTAGCCAACTTCAACATATGACAAATCTCTGCAGGAGACACCTCCAAGGTCGCTGGTTATCTGTTGGCCTATTCAGATCTTACAAAGTCTAGGCAGTGGCTTCAGTGATTAAAACAGTCCACCTGTACTGTGGTCTCCCTCATTTTCTGCTGCCTTCCAACAGATTTACTTTACAAGGAAAAGTGTTATTGAGATCCTAGATACAGAAGCATTTAGAGTATTCAAAAATCCTATATGAATGTTGTTTGTGTTTAATTCCCAACTCACACATGTTTCTTTGGAGAAAAGGCAAAGTGAAAACCTTAAGAGAAATAAATAGATATGTGCATTGTTGCTTCTGAGCCCAGATGGCAGGCAACCATAAATATAGATTCCTTTATGGGTATTCTTCAAAACAGCAAAACCACTTCTGTAAAGCTCTAATTGGCAGGAAATGCATCTTCAAATGGTGCTAAGTATTCACTGCCAACAGCAAGAGCCCAGGATACCTGGAGTTGTTAAGCAAATCAATGCACTGATTAAGTCAGACTTGCTTTTTATATTCTTACAGGTACAGAGGTGGCCTTTTTCATATTTAAAGGTGTTCACTCTAAAGCAAAAACCGTAGTCATGTGAAACAATGGGCTGTTCTTCACACGAAAGGCCTACAGTCATTGGCCACTAAAATATATTTCATTATTATTGGTTGACTTCAGTTCATATTAGGATCTATGTATATTTTGTTATGCAAATTGTGTCAATCTTGCTTCTTTAGTGTAAAGGTTGTCTAGAATGATAAGCATTTACCCAGTTGGAATTTATCTTTGTAAATTGTACAGCCATACACTTAAGCAGCATTGTAATAAATAAATATTGATTGCCTCATTGAAGCTAACTATTGCACTGCAATTACTTTGAAAAGAGACATCTGAAGATTTCAGTTTTTGCTTGGATCACAAACACAGTGGCGGAGCTTGAAAGAAAATACTTGTTTGGATGATAGCTTCCAGAATCCACCAGCCAGATGAACTGACTGAAGAGTTCCAAAAAAATAACTTTTCCAAACTCTGCACAATAGATAAGGAAGCTGGCTTACACTGAATCAATGCACTGCATCTTAACTCTGTGTATGTTTCAATTATGCTGTGTCTGTAAATCAGTTTGATTCCAACTTTTGTTAGGAAAGGTGGGGGGATGATGATGATGATGATTGATGATGATGATGGTGATGATACACTAAGGGGCAGCAGCTCTGCCAGACTAGAGGCAGTGAACTTTCCCAGCTCTGTCTGTAGATGCCAGGGACTGAAACTGTGACCTTTTGTATGTAAAGCAGGTAAATTGCCACTGAGCCAGTGCCCTTCTACCATGGGAGGGACAAAAGAACTAACCCAATGAAGCATGAATGTGACAAAAGTGTTCCACTAAGTATGCTTATGTCATGGCCAGCTATAGTTTCCTGTTGACAAAATACCTCATGGCAGCAATACCAGGTGGATTTTGTATCAGTGGTGTGGTAAATCTGCTCTACATTTTATCCCAAGTTTTACAGGAACTATCCAAGGGGCTGAAGACAAGCTCCAAAATAAATTCAACACCTTAGATAGCACCATTTAAACTTTTGTCTAAAACTTATAGAAGATGTAAGAGGTGGAGTTCAGCACTTTGGACAGTACCTCTTAAAGTCTGGACAAAAACCAGAGCAGATTTCCGTGGTAAAGTTCAGAGCCCTGGATAACACCTTTTAAAGCTGAGACTAAAGTCCAGAGGGGATAGCCTGTCATCTTGAGATGGAAGTCACCAGGTTACCACAGCTTCATGGCTGACCTGGGGTTTCGCTCTGTGTGACGTATGGAATTGCCTCAAAATGTAAAGTTTCTAGGTTTCAAATTTTTTATGCATTTTTTTTAAAGAATGCCTTTATTATGAAAAAAATGCATCTCCTAGCTACTGAGCATTTAGAGGATCAGTCTGTCAGCTCATAAAATGTAATCAAGCTCCTTGTAAAATAAAATAGGAAAGTTCCTCTCAATGCAACCATAAAGGGTTTTTGTTTTGTGGATATGGTTTGCTTCCTTCCTTCCATTCTTTTGCAGCTTCTGCCTATCAAGATGATCATTTTTGTCTCCTATATGGTCGTGAGTATTCTTTGCAGGTATTCTTCAGGATGAATCATAGTCTAGAAGATGTGAAGAACTGCACACTCAAGATGTGACTGGAGATTAAGTGGGAGCTGATATACTACTCCTGAATATGAGATATGATTTAGAAAATCATAATGTCAGTTCCAAGAGGTTTCAAAGTAGCCATTTCACAATGACATAAGCATTGCAAGGTACCTCACTCTCTACAAATCTGGAGAATGATGAAAAAGTTCATTTGGTGAGCAGAATTCTTAAGCAGGGGGAACACCCTCATCCTCCCCAGTAGCTACCTCCCTGAGAATATTCAGGTAATCTCCTTCATGCATTCATCAAATGTTCAGGAGGCTGTATTGTACCATTGCCTAAATACCCAAAAGGCACCAGATCTTATTTGATCTTGAAAGCTAAGCAGAGTTAGTGCTGGTTAGTACTTGGATGGGAGATTCTGTAGGCTATATTTCAAAGGAAGGAACTGGCAAAACCACCTCTGAGTGAAATTCATGGGATTCATTTTTCTCTAAAATGTGCAATCAACGTGAAGCTAACATATAAAATGAATTTGAACTACTAATTAGCTTACATACCAAGTTGTGGAATACTGCCTACAAAAATCTATAGCATACCAGTTAGGCTAGCAAAGCACATTCAAGGTTGTAGGCTGTTACAGTTTAAAAGTACCAACATTCAAGTGATTACAATCTAAGCCAAACATAAGAAATTTACCTGAAAAATGAGGGAAAATGCAAAGGATAAACCACATTAAAACATAAAATATAACAACTAAGAAAAAACATGCTATTTGATGATCAACCATGAAATAATGAGACCATACATCAAAATTGGATAATAAGAGGCACTTTATTTAAACTGACCTATTCATAGTTGTGTTGGTCCGGAAGGGAGCAATAAGAGGGGAGCAACCTGATACAAGTCCAGCTGAGACAGATGTCACCATGTGACAATCCTCTTTGTCTTCCCATACCATGGGTGAAATACCTCAGCCCTGACAGCAATCTAAATTCCTTTGGTTGCTTCCTGATTGGGGGACTCCCACCCAAACTGCAGGACCTTACAAGTGAGAGCCCGAGTCCCAGGTGAACCTCAAGGGTATCTTCCTTCCCTGAACCCATGGAACACATGGCCCTAAAGAGGGAGTTCTAAAGCCCTACCCTACACCAAAAGGGAGCCAAGAGGTGAACACCAAATCCTTATTCTCCCCTATTACCTGCCAAATGAAAACCTATTGAAGACACCACTCCAGGCCAATTGTCCCTGTGCCATCAGCTACAGTATGGGATAGCCCCCTTACAAAATACAAAAACAAAAAACTGGTTAAAGGGAAAGAAATTCCTGTCTGGCTCTGAAGCAACAAGATAAACTCACACTGCACTGATGGTGGGAGGGTGGGTTGAGTGAACTATCTAGAATGACTGGCATAAAATAGCCCATGCCCCTCTCCTGGCATTTGTTGTGATCTGGCACCACACATCAGTCACAGCCACACCCTGATCTCTGACATGGAGATCATCAAATTCTTATCCTCCCTTGCAGTGACTGCACTGTGCAGGTCTGGATAAGTGTTATTCCACTGGAAAACCCTGTCCCAGAGTCTCCAATTTTGACATTAAATATGAATTCATGTGCCTGAGAGGTCACCTGAATGGGCACATAGGCAGCAATGGTCGAACGATCGAAAACCAGGTCAGGCCAGTAAAATCCCCCATCACGTAGCCCCAGGAGACCTCAAGCTGTGCAAACCCACAGTAAACAAAGGGTCCTCAGCCCCTGAGAAGCCAACTTGAGGGGATTAGCGTGTTTGCCCCAAATTGAGCAAATATCCTATCAGGCAAGGACTATTTACATGAAGTCACACCACAACCCAATGCAGCCAAAGATCCTGAGACTTTGGCAACACCTTGTAATCTCATCACGCAAAGGAAGTTACCATTGTGGAGCTTCGTTCACGCTGCAACACCCATTGTTCTCCCCAGGAACGGATTAGCCCTCCAGGTACTTTTCCCCTACAAATAGTCCCAGTTTTTGAGCTGTTCTTTGAATCCCCTAGGTTACCCTGCCTCTTGTATTGCTGTTGCTTGTGCTCTGGCTAGTTTCCATTCCCCATCATGTGGAGCACATTGAGGTGTCCCCCAAGGGACCCCAGAAATCAGAGTAACATAAGTATTTTAATTACACAATTCCCTAATTTTTGGCATTATGTTTGGTGTGTTTATAGTCCTGTCTAGTAACCTACTTTTGTTTTATTTTTATTTTTTTCTATGAGTCAGGAGCAATCTGAAGATGGAACTTAAGGTAGAGTTGGGTTTCCTGAGGAAGGCATGGCCATGGAGTTACAAATACATATGCACTCACACTCTTTCTCAGTCTTTGACCTCAGTAAACTACAAACCCCGGAATTCCACAGGTAGTTGAAAGTGGAACAATAGCACTATAACAGTTTAGTGCAGAAACGGCTTTAGTGTCTTCCTCATGTAAATGCTCAGTTCAAGAACCTCCCACCCACACTGTGTTGTTTGATAGCACTGCCTGTAATAATTTTCTTTTCCTTTCTATTTCCTTTTCTCACCACCCTCCCTTTCCTCCTGCAATGGGAACCACTCCCATTTCCAGCATAATCAGGCTCCTGCCATTTTCCTTTTGATCTGGCAAGCCATTTACAGGAAATAAGAGTGGGTTGGTGCTTAAACTCACAGTCCCCATCCATTTCACACACTCCTTCTGTTATTCTTAGTGGAAGCTCAAATTAATGCTTTTTCAGTACATTTTGCCCTAGCAGGTTACTGCTGTAGTTGTCACTGGCAGAAGCAATGTGTGTGTGTGTGTGCGTGTGTGTGTGCACGCACACACACACACACACACACAGGTGCTTTAGGACTGAATCCAGATCAGAGGAAGCCCTGGTATAATGTCCTGCAGTTGGATCGCTCCCATCAACCAGAGCGGGTCAGTCCCTTTAACTGGCTAAGCAATTAGTAGCGTGGTGCAGTAGCCAAAGGCCTTTCCCACACTAGACTGTTATAGCACCATTATTCCACTTTCAACAATTCTGAAACTGCAAACCCTAGGATTCCATAGGATGTTGAAAGTGGAATAATAGCGCTATAACAGTCTAGTGCAGAAATGGCCTGAGTGTTAGACTATGACTTTGGAGAGCAGGGTTCAAATCCTCACTCAGATGTGGAAACGTACTGGGTGATCTTGGCCAAATCACATTCTCTCAGCCTCAGAAGAAGGCAAAGGCAAACCCTCTTTGAACAAATCTTGCCAGAAAAAAGCCGTGATACATTTGTTTTAGGGTTGCTGTAAATCAGAAATAACTTGAAGAGACAAAATAATGGCTTATAAAAATGGATTGGAAACAGCATTCATCTTCATGTTCTATTTCTTTGCATATTTTTAGTCTGTTCCATTAGTGTGCTCAGTTATAGGTGTATTTCATTTCTGTCAACAACTGAAAACACTGTTATGCCACCAGGATTTTAGAAACTGAATGGAATGGGGCTTTTCAAGATGTTCTATGTTCTTTTAAGATTTTTATAGTCTCTTTAACTATTTTTTTAATGTTCAGTTGTGAACTTTGCCACAGGGTATTTTGAATGGGCAATATTTCAACTTTATAAATTGCTTTTAAAATAACTTTTATATTTATACTTTTATCAAAATTTTGTATAGTTTTTAATCTGTATTAACAGAGCCCTCACAAGGAGTCCGCAAACCCCTGCTGCTGGACACTGCCAGCAGTGGCAGCAATAGAGATGCAGTAGCAGGGGGGTTTCCAAAGAAGGTAGCAGTTTGGGTGCATGTACATTCTTGTACTTTTCATCAGAGAAGTGGCAGCAGGGGGCACCAATGGACACAGTGGCAGGAGCATGCACATGCCCAAATTGCTCCTTCATTTGCAAACAAGGGAGCAGTTTTGGCTCCCACACACACATATATGCACCTGCTGACACATTCCTGACAAAATGCATGCATGGGCCCCAACACCAAGATTTGAATCCCTACTCAGTCACAGAAATCCACTGGGTGAGCTCAGGAAGTCACATTCTTTCAACCTGATAGAAAGGCAAAAGCAACAAATCTTGCCAAGGAAACCCTAGGGTCACCATAAGTCAGTTTTTAAAGGGGAGAGAAATGATGGTTAGAAAGAACCTCCCCTTGTCAGTGGCATTTTGTTGTTGGGTGCCTTCAAGTCACTTCTGACTTATAGAAACCATAAGGTGATCCTATTGAGAGGTTATTTTTTTACAAGATTTGTTCAAAGTGGCTTTGCCTTTGCCTTCCTCTGAGGCTGAGAGAAGTGACTTCCTAAGGTCATCCAGTGTCTGAGCAACAATTTGAATCTTAGACCCTTTCCGCATCTTACCTTTTCGCGGAGGTGGGGGACAGTGTTTGCGCGAGCAGCCTCTTGCACAAGGTGCTCATTTCGTTTCTCCTTCCTTACCGCAGCTGGCTTGCTAGTTGTGCGAGCGCCGCGTGAGCACCCCGCCCCTTCCTACCGCAGCGCAACCTGGGAATTGCAGGCTAGCGCTGAGGCAGGAAGCGCGACCAACCTGGCTCCTGATGCGCCACAGGGCAGGTAAGTGCACGTGGGCCCGGGGAGCATTGCGCAACTGCGCACCATTTTCGGCTTGAAGCCAAAAATGAAAAGGTGCGTGTGCGGTCCACTTTAGGCTCTTGAGCATCGCGTAAATGGGAGTGTGTCGTATGGACCGCTTCTCCCATTTACGCGATGGTAAGGGGCCTTTTCGCTTTAGAAACATCATGCGAAAAGGGTTTTAGTCTCCAGAAGCCTTTAATAAATAAATAATTGACTATTTAATTAAATATTTGAATTGTTCAATATAAACTTAAATATTTAAATATTGGGTTTTGGGGTTCCTCAGCAACAAATTATATTTATAGGGCATCTCCAGTAAAGAAAAGGTTAAAAACCACTGCTTGAGTCTATACTCACAAAGGCTCCATATTTGATTTAGAGTCTTAACTATGCAGAGTTGAAATTACCTAAGTAACTTATTTACCGAAGTTGAGATTACTGTGACTTCTGAGTAAACATGTAAAGCAAGTGTGTAGAAAATGCACCTTATAGGCTGGATGTGGCCTCATGCCCCACTTTTGTGGCCTCTGAAACCATGAAAGACTCTCAAAGCCTCCAACAACCTCCATTTAATTTGGGGGACAGATTTCACACCAGTGCAGCAAAAATGCCCACAAATGTGGCAGTTCCCCCAGAAACCCTTCCCTTTCATGCCTGGAAAATGGCCAAAAATGGCAATTGGAAGTCATGCCACTCACACTTTTGATGCTTCCAGGTATACAAGGGGCAGGAGAGAGATCAGATGGAGTGAAATTGACCCCTGCCTCCTACACACTGTCCACTCCTGACTTACAGGATCAGACTGTATCAGACATACATAGGGTCATTCCTTTGCATTACATGTACTTGGAAATAAGCCCCACTGAATTCAGCTAGTCTGAGTAAACATCCATAACATGAGTCTGTTAGAAAGTAAAAGCTAAATTTGGATGTAAAATTTAGTATTTTTAAAAACACACATATGCACACACACACACACACACACACACATTAACAGTGTTTTTCAATGAAACTATATAGCTGAGCCAACAAAACAAAAGCACAAGCCTAAAGACTGGAAAATATGATGCATATATAACTAAAACTGATTATTCTAATTAAGGCAGATCTTCATAAATTTAGCAGTCTTTTCAAAATAGCAGAGAAAGCAAGTCCTTCCAAAAAGATCTGATCTAAGAAATACTGTACAAAAGAATTATTGTTTATACATGTAAGAAACATAAACCACCTATCAAGTCCAATTGTACTCCTTCATCAAACACCTGAATTTGTTCAGTCAATTTAACCATCAAGGCTAAATCTCATAGACTTGTGTACCACTGAGCTAGCTCAAGTGTATTATTACATCTCAATTTCTGGGCAATTTCTAAACATGCTGCCATCAACAAAAATGAAAGGCTTCGATCTTACACATGGTCCCTAGGGAGAAAGTCCCACTTAAGCCAATAAAGGTTAGCTCTTAATAAACATGCTTTGGGGGTATGCTTCTTGGCCACATCCCATTAAATGGAAAGCTGCTGCAGTACAGTGAATATGATGTTGTACCTTGACTGAAGAGGGTGGAGTTCAGTTCTCTGCTCAGCTAAGAAGCTTGCTGAATGGAGCTTGGAATGGATTTATTGGGCTATTGGGACAAGCCCACTGATTGGGGTGAAGAAAGTGTGCATGCAACCACAACCACAGCTCCCTTATTTGCAGGCCAAGTCCCTCCCACAAAACCTTTAAACATCCTTTAAAAAAAAAATAATCGGATGATTGTGGGGCCTTCAAAACCATGCAAAACTATCTGCAAATATGGTGCTTTTTTTCCAACATGCCACACAAACTGCAAATCCTACTCCACCAGATTTAGCTGAAAACTCGCTAGAACTGAAATTGGATGTCTTGTCACTTCTAGTTGGGAAAAAAAATGTTGTTGTGGTCCACCAACAACACACGGGGGCCTTTCCCCAAATGTAATTTCTCACCTTGCCATACCCACCCCGCTAAGGACATGGAGCAACACCCTGTGTCACTTAAGCAGAGTTTCCTGCAAGAGCTTTTTCCTTTCCCTTTCTCCCCTCCTGCAACCCTCATATCTCAGAAGGGTTGCCCAGAACTCATGAGAACAGACTCAACAAAGAGCCTGGGGCATTACTTATGATTCATGATTAATTTTCTTTACTCACAGCAGCATCTGACAGGTAACCCATTGTCATTGCTCATTTCAGTGCTGAGAGAAGTAACTTGTGTTACTTCTTGCAGTGCTGACCATTCCTATTATTGCGGGGGGGGGGAGAGATTGTTAAAAGGCTGCCATAAAGACCTAAAACATTCCCATCGAAGTCCTTCTAAAAATATCTTAAACTGAAATGGTCACTCATTATAAAATGGTCAATAAAGTAGATATGTTCCTCCTTAATTAAGTTACTTTTGCAGTATGATTTCATTACATTTCTGTTGCCCACAAAAGTAACTAATTATAGCTAACTGTATTAAGTTACGATGCATTGTTTCCAAATGCTGATTGGAGGTTCAGGGAGGCAGTTTGGAGAGGTGAGGGGGAATCCATTCCACCAACAGTGTATGTACTGCTATGTAAGGAATACCATTGAATTTCACCTATTTTGTAAGACAGTGGGCCTGGACTCTGCATAAATACACGTATAATTGCATACCCTGCAACGTTTTGCTGGTGAAAATTGGGACAAACATGGCCAATCTACATTAGAATGTGGTCCAGATGCCAAAAGTTGTTAATATGGAGGAAAAGATAAACTAGAAGAAGCTGCAGAAGTTCGCTGTTGTCTGAGCCTACCAGGAAGAGCAAGATTCTGTCCGCTCCTGCTGTGAGTTGAGTACAAACTGCTTTTACACTTTGAACTCAGTTTACAGCAGGCTGAAGACAAAGGGAAAGGCGGGAAGAGTAGTAAAAAACTAGAACATCTTAAATGCAGCTAACATGACAGAAGATTAATCAGGTTTGTCCTTGCCAAATAGGGACAGTTGGAGAGCATGGGGTTGGTCTGCAAGAACATCACCTATGCACTTGTATTCACTGGCTAATGAGCTCTCACCAAACCATTAATTCAACCCAAGGTGGATCTCAAAATGCAGTGTGGACCTGCTGGGCATTCTTCCATGATAAACCTCTTCATGAAAAGCTCACCTGGGAATCCACAGAGAATTTCAAGCTCTGCTTTCATTACACGGACTGCATTTGTAACAAACAGAGTGCTGGAAATAGTCTTCTGTTTCACTGCATTTGAAAAACCACAAGGCACTAAAAAAAATCCGAAAGAAAAACATAAGCTCTAATCCTTAGTGAACCATAATTTACTTTCCCTGCCAAGTCTCCACCAAGGCACAAACTACAAACTGTGGGATTGACAGATTTATCCTCGTAAGTCATTTTTGCTCCATGGCTTAAGAAGAATTAACATTTCATAGCCAATCAAGCAGCCTAGAATAATTGTTTCTTTTTCAGGGCCCATTTTGATGCTGTTTATACTAAAACTGCACAAGTGTAATAATAGCTGATGAACTCATTTTCACTCCATTGGCTTTTCTTGGCAACAGCATCTGTTCCAAAAGTATTCTTAAAAGCCATAGATACACTCTGTTCTGTGGGTATATCCACTATCTGGAATGACGATATAGGACCGACTCTGCTGCTTTTTGAAAGACAATCATTCCTGTACCTTTCTTTATTTTGAGATGGAGCAAATTGAAATCCTATTAAATACCTGTGAAACAGTACAAAGGAACCTGACAGTCTCACAGATGCTTTGAGGTATGAAGACACACACATATATTTCAAGATATCAACTGAGAGAATAAGAATGACATTTAGGCAGGGGTACCAAGCACGAGCTAGCTAAAGTCAAGCCTTCTTAATCTCCATTGATTTCAATGGGTGAGTTAAGTATGTGCTTAATGCTCTTAGTGGGAACCAGGGGGACCTCTATCAGTATGCAGTCAGAACATTGCACCATAATTTGTGAGAGGAAAGCATGGCGATATTTTCTTGAGTGACAGCTAAGCAGTAAAGTTTCCATTATTTCTGTTACTCATATTCTATTACGTTTTCTTCACCATATGGATGCACATTTCTAAATGAGATCAAAAGCTTCCAAAAGTTGAATTTAGGCCATGCTTGTTCAACCTGCTGCCTTCCAGGTGTGCCGAACTACAACTTCCATATCCAGCATGATTGGAATTTTAGTTCTTTTTTTTTCTTTTTTTTCCTTTTTTTTTATATATACATTTTATTCCATATATGAAATGTAAACTGTTTCCCATGAATATTCCAAATATACATAAAAATAAATATTACATCAATATATCAAAGTTTAAATCACCGATAATTACAAAACATTTATAAAATCCATGTAGTCCATATAATCATATAATCCTCTTCTCTTCTTTCTTCTTTCTTCATTCTTTTTCTTCTTTCTCCTCTTCATTCATTCTTTCCTTATCAAACTAACCATCATCTAGCTATCTTCAAGTTTTCAACAAGAATATAATTATAAGATAGCATCCAACAGTAATAATGATAATAATACAATAATTGTAACTAGCAATATTGCTGTATTACTATATTACTATATCACTATACTCTATATTTAACTAAAATAATAATTGAGATATCCTCCTACCCCTAACAATTCCCTTATCACAAGTTAAATCTACAAGAATATTTTGCTTAATATTTTATGTTATTTTATACATTTGGCTATGTACTTATCTAAACCTAAATGATCAATACAAAAAATTACATCCCTTTTTCTTTCCCAATATTTCCAATTAGTTCCCATTCCTCATTAGTCTTGTCTATACTTGGATTGTTCTGCAACAATAAATCTTTAAATCTAAAATACCAGAATCTTACCAATACTTCCATGAATAATCAGCTGCTTTATGTCATCATTCTTTATTAAAGCAAGTGCTATATCTACTAAAAGAGTACCTTCCCTATAGTTTATTATCTATTTCACAAACTACTTTTATCTAATTCCCAATTTTATCCCTCATCTTATATTTCTTAACCTTTATCCTACCCTTCTTTTCCATCCATCCTCTATAACCCCTCCTTAACCCTCATTATCATCTTCTTCATCCCAAACTCTTTCCTTTTTTGCTTTAACCTTCTCTCTTTCCTTCTTCTCTTATCTCCTCTCCCCCCAATACTACTCTCCCAATATTACTTCCTTATTCTATATCCTATCTTACCTTCTTACACTTTCACCAACCTTCTTCACCTATTTGCCCTTTTATCTCCCATTTCTATCACTAAATTTAAACTCTTACCTTAATTCCATTTCCTCCTTTCTAAATATATCCATTTCCCCCTCCCTTTCTTCTCCCCCTCTGCCCGACTCATCTTAACAGTTAATAAATTTTTCACTCTTATTTTCTCTCCTACTATCCGCTTATTATTTAATCCCTCCTTGAAAAGTCAATAGGAAAAAAGAAAAGGGAGAAAAGAAAAGCAGAAGGGACGGGGGGGGGGGGAGAAGAAGAAGAAGAAGAATAGAAGCAGACATATATATATATATATATACACACAGACACACACACATATATATATATATACATATAACATTCCATTCCCTGTTTGATATTTATTAATATTTATTATTGCTTACTACCTACCTATTGCTTACTTTATTGCTTACTACCTACTTATTTGTTTGTTATTAGTATTAATAATTTCCCTGACTTTCTCTAAATGATTCCCTCCACTCCTTTTTCCACAATTTCTTGACTAATTCCCATTCCTTTAGCGCATCTGAATAAGTCCTCTGATAGTTCTGACTGATTCTACAAGTAAGTAAACCCAATTGATAATATTCCAAGATTTTTTCTATCCATTCTGTCTCGTCTGGATTTTATCTGTCTTCCAATATGTCGTGTATAATATTCTGGCAGCTGTAATTATATAGAGGATTATCCGGCCATATTTTTTACGGTGTTTAGTCTCTAAAGTATCTAAAATATTTAATAAAAAAATTTCTGGGAGAAAATCTATCTTAATATTAAATATTTGAATAGTCTTTTTATGAATTTGGGTCCAAAATTTTCTAGCTCTACTACAACACCACCATAAGTGAAAAAAAGTTCCTACTTCTTTTTTACATTTCCAACAGTTATTATCTTTATTCTTATACATCTTAGATAATTGTAGAGGGGTTAAATACCAACGAAAAAGCATTTTGTAAAAATTTTCTTTAAGAGTGGAGCATACTGTAAATTTAGGGGCTTTTACCCAGATATTGGTCCAAGTTTGGATTCCTATATTTTTTCCAAAATTTTTTGCCCATTTCAACATATATTCTTTAATGACTTCCTCTTCTAATTCTAATTGATTTAAAATCTGATAAATTCTTGCTATCATATGATCTTTATTTTGCAGGTATTTTATGTCAAGAGCATTTGGAATACCTGTTTTTCCCTCAATACCCCTTTGTTTAATATCATTGTTAAATATTAACAATATTTTATTATAATTCAACCAGTTTTCTCCAATTCCTAATTTTTTTAACTGTATAAATGTTTTTACCTGATCTTTTCCTTCTCTATTAATTAGGATATCATTATATGTTAACCAATGTGATTTGATTATACATGAATCTTTTAAAAATGCCTCCTGTATTGATACCCACCTTGGTATTTTAATAAATAATTTAGATTTGTATCTGTCCCATATCCTCAATAGGTTCTTTCTAATCATATGTTTCTTGAAATGTTTATCTGTTTCCGCCCTATCATACCAAAGGTATGCGTGCCAACCATGACTATTGTTGTATCCTTCTAAATTTAGAGTTCTTTCATTGGTGAGATTTATCCAATCCATAATCCACGTTAATTCTGAGGCATAATAATATAATTTTAGATTTGGAATTCCTAACCCTCCTCTTTCTTTTGTTTCAGTCATAATATTCCACTTAATCCTCGCCTTTTTGCCTGCCCAGATAAAATTCTTGATTATTTTTGTCCAGTTTTTAAAAAATTGATCACTATTGAGAATTGGTAGATTTTTTTTTTACCATTATCTTTATTGAGATATAAGTCATAATAAATAATAAATAATAAATATAAATCATGATAAACAATAGCTTGCTTTCCATACTTCAAATACTTCATTTTTAAACACCAGTTTCATTACATTTAGTTGTATGTATATATTTTCCATACTTTTATCTGAATTCTCTCTCCTTTTTTTTGATATTCTAAAACTTGAGGGGAAACAAGAAAAGAAAAGAAAAGAAAAAACAAATACACAAAAAATATAATAATAATAATTACAATTTCCCTAACCCCCCCCCCAAAAAGGAAAGAAACTCCCGTAAATCTGAACTCGTACCCTTACTGTCCAATAAAATAAAGGTCTCCGCCTTTTTTTCCTCTGTACTTCCCTTCATTCCAATTTTTTTCCTTTTTTTTGCATTTCTCCGTATTTTACCACCGTTTCTATTAAATATTATATATACTCAGTATTTGCCAAACCCCATTTTCTACTTAGGTACTTTGTTACCGGATCCCATTCTCGCAAAACATTGTCGGATTGCTCTTTAACTTTTATAGTGAGCCGGTCATTTTCTTTCATTTCTATTATTTTAACCATCCAGTATTCTATGGATGGTGGATCTTTATTTTTCCATTCTTTAGCTATAAGAATTCTAGCAGCTGTGATGAGGTATAAAAGAATCCTCCAATATTTCTTAAAAATTTTCATATCTATCGTTTGAACCATATTTAATAGATATATTTCCGGTTTTAGAGAAATTTGTGTTTTAAATATTTCCATCAAGTGTTTATTCACCTCTTTCCAAAAGCTACTGATTTTTGCACATTTCCACCACATATGCATAAATGACCCTGCTTTCTCCTGACATCTCCAACATTGATTCTGTGATGTATGATACATTTTTTGGATTTTCGTCGGTATCAAATACCACTTGTAAAACATCTTTATACAGTTTTCCTTAAGGTCTTGGGCTACCATAAATTTTTGTGTTAATTTCCATGCTGTCTCCCATTGATCGAGTTCGATCACCTGATTGGTCATCTTTGCCCAAGATATCATGGTATCTTTAACTGTTTGATCCTCCAACTTATGCCCTAACAAATAACCATATAATTTAGCAGTAATATGATCCGATTGATCAAATACGATTTTTTCAAATTTGTTTTTCATCTGTCTTATGTCAAATCCTTCCAGTCTGACATCTATTTTAAACCCTTCATATAACTGTCTATATGGAAACCAAGCCAACATGTACCCCATCTTTTCTAATTTTTCCCTAGGTTTTATCTGGGGGGTTGAAGATTCCGATATGTTTTCCAGCAGATCTTTATATGTTAACCAATCCGTTTGTGTCCCTACCCATCTTCGCTGAAAAGCTTCCTGCGGTGATATCCATATTGGGATTCTATTGTATAGTTTCTTCTTTATCTGCTTCCAAACCCTCAATAATGATCTTCTTATAAAATGATCTGTAAATTCTTTATCAATGTTAGCTTTACCATACCAGAGGTAGGCGTGCCAGCCCATCTTGTTGTCTGCCCCTTCTAATGTTAATGTTCTTACATTTTTTAATTTAATCCATTCTATAATCCAATTTAAGCATGCTGCGTGATAATATAATTTAAGGTCAGGAAGACTGCACCCGCCTCTTTCTTTCCGATCTATCAGATACTTCCACGCAATTCTCGACTTTTTACCTTGCCATATGTAATTTGCAATCTCCCTCTGCCACAATTTAAACGGTTTGTCATTCTGAATTATAGGTATATTTTGAAATAGGAAGTTCATTTTGGGTAAAACATTCATCTTTACCACTGCTATTCTTCCTAGTAATGATAAATGCAACTTACTCCAATTCTGTAGATCCTTTTTTATCTCTGTCCAAACTTTTTTGTAGTTATTGTTAAACAATTCTGTGTTCTGTTTAGTAATCCATATGCCGAGATATTTAATTTTCTTTTGTATCTGAAATTCGGACTTTTTAATTAATTGTTCTTCTTTCCTCTTATGCATATTTTTTGTTATAATTCTTGTTTTTTCTTTATTAATTTTAAATCCTGATTTTTCCCCAAATTCATCAATGATCTTAAGTAACTTGTCTATGCCTTCTAATGGGTCTTGTAGGAATATCACCAAATCATCGGCATATGCCTGAGGTTTATATGTTTGATCTTTAATTTTAATACCTTTTATATCTGGATCCACTCTGATCCCATTGTTAAGTATTTCCAACACGAGTATGAACAAAAGCAGTGAGAGAGGGCACCCCTGTCTAGTTCCTTTTTCTATTTTTATTTCTCTTGTTCTTTCCCCATTAACTATCACTCTTGCTGTTTGATGGCAGTATATTTCTTGTATCCATTTCACAAAGTTAGTACCAAATTGCATTTTTTCCAGAACTGTTATCATAAATTTCCATCTCACCTTGTCAAACGCTTTTTCAGCATCTAAGAAGATCATAGCAAGTTCTTTCTC
Organism: Iguana delicatissima; assembly: GCA_948472985.1. NCBI lineage: Eukaryota > Metazoa > Chordata > Lepidosauria > Squamata > Iguanidae > Iguana > Iguana delicatissima. Next base: position 114,959 of record CAOKZL010000064.1, read on the forward strand.
ATTATGTCTTTCAAAATATTCTATTATATTTAACACAGTTCTTACGTTATTTCTCAAAAACCTTCGTGGCATAAAACCGTTTTGATCTTCATGTATTATGCTTTGCATAACTTCCTTCAGTCTAGCTGCTAGTATACTAGCAAATATTTTATAATCATTGTTTAATAATGAGATGGATCTATAATTGCTAGGTGATGTTAAGTCTCTTCCCTCCTTTGGGATTAATGTAATGTTCGCTTCAGTCCATGTTTGGGGTACTCCCTCTTTTAATATTTGATTAAATGTCTCATGCAATGGTTGAAGTAACTCGGGTTCAAAAATTTTGAAATATTTCACGGTATACCCATCCGGACCTGGCAAGAATTGGTAGATTTTGAAATAAGAATAACATTTTAGGTAACACACTCATTTTTATGGCCGCAATTTTGCCCAATAACGACAATTTAAATACACTCCATTTTTAATGTCTTTTTCTATTTCTTTCCATGTTGTCTTATAGTTATTGTCATATAAATCTACATTTTTATTTGTAATAGAAATACCTAGATATTTAACCTTTTTAACTATTTTAAAATTTGACATATCTTCTAATTTTCTTTGCTCTTGCTTCGTCAAATTTTTAGTTAACATTACTGTTTTTTCTTTATTTATTCTAAACCCTGCTGCTTTACTATAATTATCGATTAATCTTGTTAGGTGGGATATGCTTTTAATTGGATTTTCTAATATGATTACCAAATCATCAGCGAAAGCCTTTATAAATATGATTTTTAATCTTAATTCCCTGGATTTCTTTATTTTCTATTAATTTTCTAGTCAGAATTTCTAATACCATTATGAATAATAGGGGTGAAAGAGGGCATCCCTGTCTGATACCTTTCTTAATATTTATTTTTCCAGACCTCTGTCCATTAATAATCAAATGTGCGGATTGTTCAGAATAACTAGCTTTAATCCAATTTATGAAATTTGATCCTATATTAATCTTTTTCATTACATCAAAAACAAAATTCCATTTTACGTTATCAAATGCTTTTTCAGCATCTATGAAAATTAGAGCTAGTTTCTTTGGAATATTTTCTGTGTATTCTATAATATTTAGTATTGATCTAATATTTTCCCTCATATATCTTTTAGGTAGAAAACCATTTTGGTCTACATCTATCCATTCTGTTAATACTCTTTTTAATCTTTCCGCCAAGATTGACGCAAAAATTTTATAGTCTGTATTTAGAAGTGATATGGGTCGACAGTTTCTCATTTCTAGCGGATCTTTACCAGATTTTAATATTAATATTATGTTTGCTTCTTTCCATGTATTTGGTATATACATCTTATCTTGTTGATTCAAAATCTGTAAGAATGGGAGTAATATTTCATCTTGAAGAATTTTATAATATATGGCAGTAAAGCCATCTGGACCTGGTGCTTTATTCAATTTTAATTTTTTAATAGCTTGATCTACTTCTTGAGCTGTAAATCTTTGATTTAAAATTTGATTTGCCTTTTCTGATAATCCTGGAATTTGTTGTTGTTCAAGAAATTTTTGAATATAATCCTTTTCTTCCATATTTTGGTCCTCTTTGTCATATAGTTTTGCATAGAATTCTTTAAAATTTTCTTTTATCAATTGAGGATCCATGATTAAATTCTCCCCTTTCTTAATTTTTAGTATAAGATTTTTCTCCTTTTTTTCTCTAATTTTATAAGCCAACCATCTGTTAGGTTTATTTACATGCTCAAATTCCTTTTGTTTAGCAAATTTAATTTTTGTTTCTAGTTGCTGAGACATAAGTATATCTAATTGTTTTTGTATTATCCGTATTTCCTTGCAAATCTCCTTATTTTCTGGAATTTTAGTTCAATGCATCTAGAGAGCAAGGTCGCTCTTTTGTGCCTTCACACCTGGATTTTCCCCTCCATGAATGTTTGCTTCAACATCTCCCCCTCACAAAATGACTTTTCTAACATTATGCAGGATATAATTTAGCCCATTCAAGTGGATTTTAGTCTAGGAGAAAAGATCCCTCTCTGCAATGGATTTTTATTGTGTGGTCGTGGCTAAAACTCTCATTGTTACCTATGTTGTATAGTTGTAGATGACATACAAGCACCACTCAGGCATTAGCATCCAGGCTAAACATGTGGCAGGGATGTGGGCATTTATGGAAGCCATGTCTTGTATGTCCACAGACACAGCATTCCCATTCACAATAACTTTGTACTCATGTTCAGCTGAATGTGGCTACAAAACGTGCTTGGGACATTCATACTCAACACATGCTTATCTTACTTCTAGTTCCTTAATCCAAACATATATTAGTAATACCTTTATTAGGCTTTATTAGGCTAGCCAGAACGCTCAGAAAGCATCATGCTATCTTTTGAAGCCCACTGGATTCCTTGTCAGGCAAATATGTTAAAAACAAATCATGCAAATCATCTTTGCCTGATGAAGATGCCAGCGGGATTCAAAAACAAGTGTAACAATTTATTAGCCTTCTGCTCTGCCTATTAAATGTATCACCAATGTGTACTTCGGATTTTTCTTCCTTCTTTTTCTTTCTTTTTTTTCTCTCCCTCTCTGTGGGCAGCTTGGTTACCCCTGCATTTCCAGGTGTCCGGGAACATGAAGCCATATATCTCTCCTCAATTTTAGCTCTTCATATTTCAGGCAGATGCCACCCTGAGCAGAGCCACAGTAAAGGTTGTAGAGTGTTTTGCACATCAAAAATGTGATATGGTTGTTAGAAGCCATAGCAGTTTCAGAGACCAGAAACCAATGAAACACTTGAAGCTCCAAGGGATAAGGATGCAAGCAGAAATGTACAATTGTTAAGTCTAGACCAGAAATCTTTCACCATCACTCTGAAGCCCCTAGCAATGTTGCTACATGGATCAACAAAACAGTTCCAGAAAGCTACCTTAAGCACTTAAATGCTCAATTAATTCAAATCATATTTGCATGTATTGAGCTCAGGATCAGAGCTGGCAATCCTGGCTCAAGCAGGCAGCTCAGACTCTAAAACAAAACAAAGAAGCCAAATTTTCTGGCCTGCATTCATTAAGCAAACAGAAAGACTTTTTCTTGTATTGTGCCCAGTTGGTTCTGTTCTTGCTAATCAAAGGAAGGGGCAAGTGGTCATATAAGATCTTTAGCTCTGCCCATAGATCATTGAAATTATACCAAGAAACTCTAGTCTCTGAGAGTTCAAGCCTCTGTCCCCCACTTTAAAGGCTAGACACTTGTTTGCATTGCAACAGGTAAGTGGTATTCAGTGAACAGTACCACTGTCTATGGTTTTTCAAGATTTCTGCTCATGTAACCAAAGTGTATCAATTGTTTCCTGATCTGGCCATATGAAAAGCCTTTTGCAGAATTTCAGCACACACATACTCAAATATACCCCTGCCCTAGCTAGAAACCATTGTGTTCTCATCTTCTTGGAATATCATTGGTCCCTCAATGAGTATTTAATTACAGTAAATCACACTGTTGTTTTTCCAACCTCTACAGACTGTCCCTTTAGCCTCTTTTCCAGAATCTTCTATTTGAGAGGTTACCAGAGGGCAGCTCTCTTTTGGGAGGTCTCTCATATTTGAAGGACTGTCCAGTCCAAGTCTGACTGAAAGACAACAGAATCCTAGGGAAAGAGGTTGGGCATCTTGAAGTTGCCTATCCACCGTTAGCATCTAGACAACAGAATCAGTAAGCAAAGAGGCCACCAGGTCACAGGTTCCTCCATTCAGCCAAAATACACTGTTGATTCATTTTATATTACCAAAATCATGTATAGGTTTTTGTCTCTATACATGTATCTTAGCATATGCAATTATGGTATATTCTTGTTTTGGTCATGTGTAAGTGCCTCCCTCAGGGATCTCACAGTGAAAGATGTTAGGTTGAGAGAGAAGTGACCCAGCATTATCCAGTGAGTTTCATGGCTGAGCAGTGATTGAAAGCTGGATCGCCCAAGTCCTAGTCCAATACTTTAACCACTATATCATACTGATTCTTTAATAGTCTAGAAACTCAAAATCCCCTGGCTTCCTTTCTGTGATTAGAGGGCCAGACCTAGGCCCTTTTTGCACCTTACCTGGTGCCACTGGCGTCACACAGGGATCGTGCGAAAAGCCTCCTCTGGGAGGGAATCACACCCCCTGTGCTTCCCTCCACACCAGCTCCATGCTAGATGGAAAGAAGCGCGACAGCTCTGCCCCTTCCTTCCACAGCACATTTGGGTACTTTCCCAGGCTGCACTGGGGGAGGAAGCACGATGGCCGCACTTCCTGATGTTCTGCATGCAAGGTAAATGCAGGAGGGATGTGGGAGGGAAGCGCAATCACACATCATTTCTGGCAAAGAGCCGAAAATGATATACTGCATGATTGCCTTGTGATTGCTATGGCAGCAACGCGCAATCACAAGGATGTCATGCAGAGCTGTCCTTGCAATCCCGCGTTACTCCCATGGCCATTTCACATGGGAAATGGCGTGTGAAAAGGGCCTTAGCTCACCGCTTGGAAAAATCCTTTCTTCCAGTGTTACCAATAAGGCTTTCAAGCTGCTACAAATCCTAAATGCAAATGACTAGTTAGACTAAAAGAGTAGAGGACTGTACAGAATAAATGGCCTGCCTTCCTTTTGCTGATACTGAATTACCCCCACCCTTACCTTTGCCTTTGTGGCAAGGAACAGTATCTTTGACTTCAGGTTGTATTAGTGAGCTCTAGGAGCTAAACAGCATGGTGTGGTGGTTTGCGCATTGAACTACAACCCTGGATACCAGGGTTTAATTTCTTTCTCAGGCCCACTGGCTGACCTCGGGTGCATCACGTACTCTCAACCCTAGGGAACCCCAAGTCAGTTTTGCTTTAGGGTCACCAAAAGATAGAAAATGATTTGAAGGCACACAGCAACAGCAACAACAACAAGAACAACAACAGGGCCTAAATACCCTGAAGGCACCAGATCCTGTCTGATCTTGAAAGCAAAGCAGGGTCTGCCCTGGTTAGTACCTGGATAGGAGACTGCCAATGAGCATGAGGTGCTGTAAGCTATATTTCAGAGAAAGGAACTGAGCCTCTGAGTGTCCCTTGCTTAAGAAAACCCTATGAAATTCATGGGATTTCCTTAAGTCGACGGGCAACCTGAAGGCACATATACACGCACACACGCATAGCGAGCTCTGCTTTTCTGGTTTGTTTTCCTACTCCCAAGGCAAAAAGAGAAATAAACTGTTGCCCCTGCACTCCCAGAATGCTTAAAAACTCAGTTCTGAGCGCATTGCTTAATCTCTGGTCTTTCTGGAGGGGCAAGTTTGAGGTAGGCTCACTTAGCTGCATTGCTATGCCCCCTCCCCACCACTCTTCCTCCGACTTTTGTCTACCAGCCAAAAGTGCAGGTGGGAACAGCAGGTGTGTGCTCAGCTCCCCTGCGGCAGAATGTTTCCATGAGCTGCCTCTGAAGCAACCGGCTTCACCTCACCCTAAATGCAAACCCAATGCCCACAAGGCATGATTAAGAATGACACCGTGCAGTTGGCTGGTTAGGCCAGGCAGCCCCTTTGCAAAGGGAGAGGGGGGAAGAGCATTTCACTCCTGACTGATTATCACCATCGTCTTCCTCACTACTTCTATGATTCATGATACATAACGCTGAGGCAGATGGGCACTACTGATTATGCACCTACTGCCAAATAGCCTTTCGGGGTTCGTTGTTTTTCAGGAAAGATTCTCTGCCCTTTAGTTATAATCTAGGAATGCAGTTGTCTTCCGTTCCCTCCACCCACACCTCCCCAGCTCATTCCTCTCAGAAGTAAGTGTCAGGACATGCCATGTCAGCTGTGTCTCAGCAGTGCCTCTTTATTTAGAATGGGCACATTGTTTTACAGCTTACAGACGCTGATAATGCACATATATACACACACACACACATTCATACAGGCACACTTCACACACTGCAGTGGCAACAGGGCTGAAGCAGATATAACCAGGTTTCCAGAGCACTCTGTAGTATTCAGCGTCATATCCAAGAAAAAATGTGGAGAGATCCAGCTTGTCAGACAAAAGTGTGAAAAGCTGTACCTGCTTTTGCATCATCATCCCTGTCATTTCTTAGATGGATTTTCCCCCCAAAAAACAAAGACTCAAGCCATCTACACTTGTATAAAATATATAAAAGTATAGCAGCCCTGTTTTCTTAGACACAATTGTGCAGACTTGATTTCTGGTGTATATTTAGACCTGATACTCAAATACTTTCCTTGTCACCTTCCCTCACATACTAAATAACTAAAACAATCTCTCCACCCACCCCTCCAGCGCCTTATCAAAATCTTAAGATACCTTTCAGACTTGGACAGAGTAAAAAAGGGAAGGCCATGTCTTTGCTCGGTTGCAATTACATGTTTTTGCAAATAAAAAAATATTGATAATTTTGAAATAATTATAAAAATAATAAAATAATAAGCAAATACAATAAAAATATTCACAACCATACAAATACCTACGCAGTTCTTCTGCACTCTCTTCATCTATGGCTGTCCTGTCTCTCCAGCTGCCATAAATATTCACATTTGCTTCAACTCTTTATTTTATTTTATTTATTTTATTTTATTTATGGAGCCCTGGTGGCACAGTGGTTAAATGCCAGTACTGCAACCACAAGGTTGTGAGTTCGATCCTGCCAGGCTCCAAGGTTGACTCAGCCTTCCATCCTTTCGCAGGTCGGTAAAATGAGTACCCAGCTTGTTGGGGGCAATTAGCTAAAATACATTGTAAACCGCTTAGATAACACTAGTTGATAGGCGGTATAGAAATAACTGCTATTGCTATATATATTGCTATTATTTACTGTGGTTGAAATCTCCCCTACTCTGATACCTAGAATCCATAGCTCAGAACTGAACCAAATTGTTGACTCACTGGTTAGCCAACTCATATATTGCATTAAATGAGATCCAGCATGGTGCAATGGTTTGGGTGTCAGAGCAGGAATCCAGGAGACAAGCGTCTGAATGCTCACTCAGAGCTACAGAAACCCACTAGGTGACCGTGGAGAAATCACACTCTCTCAGCCTCAGAGGAAGGCATTGGCAAACCTTCTCTGAACAAATCTTGCCAAGAAAACCCTATGATAGCATTGATAGATACTTCATGATAGATACTTCAAAACTGAGTGAAGACTCAAAATGTGTAAGTATACAGATACTTACAAAACACATAACAGTCTGCCCTGTAACACCCTACCTTTTGAGGAACTGCGCACCATAGAATCATAGGATTCATATTGTTTTTACAATATCCTGTTCAAGTAACTATTTTCTCTAACTATTAATCATCAGAAAAAATCCAGGAAAAAATAGATACACAAAATGTAATTAAAAAAAAAAGAATTCTTCTTTTGTTACAATATAGCTGGAAGTAAAACGACAGGCAAACAAACAACTACCCTTCTGAAGCAGAAATCTCAGAGTTGTTACTGGGCTTCCTGTACTCTATCCATAAAGGAAAAATCCATTAGCGATATCATGACTTATTATCATTTTGGACTCAGACGGGTCCATTCTGACTGACTATAAACAACCTCATCTGTAGCAAGAAATATGCACTTGAGCTATTTCATCTGCATGCCGCCTTTTACCGCACAGCAGCAGCAACCGTGCCCTAAGAGTAGTAGCTATGTGACATGTTATGTCATGCCACATAGTGTTCTGAGAGAGGTCGTAAAATAAGGGAAGGGCAGAATACTTCTGCTGTACCATCAAAGTGTTCAAATTACAGCCCAGCTCAGATGCTTCTCATCCTGCTCTCTTATTTGTAAAAAAGATGGTCCCGCTCTAAGCCAGCTCTCTGTTTAAATCTGCTGGTTTGGATGGTATTTTTCACCAAGTTAAGTGTTATCCTTAATCACCAGCAGAAATAGTTATTATTATTTAAGTTTACTTCATGTTCTGGTCCTTTCTCATCATTGGGCAGATGGCTGAAGGTTTGCTGCTCATTTTTTCCATTCAGTCCATTGCTATCCTGGACCTCTCTCACTCTCGTTCTTTCTTGCCTAGATGTAATTGTTAGGCCCAATGACAATGTACTTATTGAATCAATGGAAAGTTGGCAAACCAGCACTTACCTAGTCCCATTAATCCAGTGTGTCTGTTTTTCATTTGGACTAACAGTTGAATATCTGTCTGCCTGCATCTCAGGTTCCAAAAATTTCATGTCACAGGGTAAAAAGCCATGACTTTTTACAGCGTTAAAATTTCCCTGTGGACTGAGTGCCTTGATTCAACACTGATCTTTACAGCAAAAACAAACTCCATGGGTTCACATATCTATTTAAAGTGATAACCAGTTTGATCTAGGGCCAATTTTTCTGAAAAGTCAGGTTGTTTGTTTGTTTGTTTTAAAACCAGAGTATTTTTCCCCCAGCTAATAATGAGAGAATATTGAATTCCCCTGCATGGAAAGGTATTACGGTAGTCATATAAAAATAATGGTTATGATGGATAATGATACAGAGACAGGAATATATCATTTCACATTGTTGTTTTTGTTGTTAGCTGCCATCAAGCTGATGTCAACTTCTGGCAACCCAGAGAATATGATATCTTTGAGTCATCAACAGTCCTCAACAGTCCTGCTCAGGTCTTGCAGACTATGCAGCTAGCTATACGACAAAATTCCTTTGTGTGACCAGAACTTCTCAGTGTTCACCCCTTTCGGTTTTCCTGATTTTATAAATCTCTTCCATGTACCCAGGCTGTGGTTTCCTTGATTGTGTCTGCCCATCTGTCATACAGGCTTCCTCTTTGCCTACTGCCTTCTACCTTACCAAACATTGTTATCTTTTCTAGCCAGTCATGTCTCCTCAATATATTCCAAAGTGCAACAGTCTAGTTTTAGATTACTTTTAGTGCTGGAAAAGAAAATTGTTGACACTTTCCTTTTTTAAAAAAAAAACCAGTGGATTTTAGACTCTACTTCACTAAGCTTTTACACTTAAAACTTGAATTTCAAATAGCTTCTTCTTCTGTGATAGTCCGCCTGCACGTACAACCACCCTAAACTGAACTGCAAATGCTGCTCCAAACAACAACTCCTCCAGATGAACAATATCATGGCTCTTGTATAATCACCCTCTTGCTCCACATCACCACCATGTATAGCAGGACTGCCTTTCCAATGTGTGTTTATTTCCTGATTGATTTATTATTTATTGATTTATTCCCTGTTTGTCCACAAGGCAGCTGACAATGCTAAAATATGGAATAAAAAAAAGTTGAGTGAAACCTTCTTCAGCAATAGACTAGTTTACGTGTTTAAGACTTTCCAAAATAAAAAGGTCTTTGCCTGCTGGCAGAAGCGCAATAGATAACATTTCCAGATCTTAGGACCTAGAGCCTTTCTGCCCTACACTGTTACAGTGCTATTTTTCCACTCTCAACATCCTGTGGAATTCTGGGGTTTGTTGTTTCCTGAGGCCAAAGAGCTCTCTGGCTGAGAATTCTAAATCCCTCTCCCTAAACTGCAGACCCCAGGATTCCAGCAGCATACTGCTTTGGAACCTGGGATCTCCTTTTCACTGAGGATTCTGCCAGTTATTAATATTTTCATTCTATTTGTCTGATCCATTAAAAAAGAAATCTAAACAGTGATCTATCATGTAACAGCAAATTTTATCAGTTAGCTATATGACAAAATTCCTTTGTGTGACCTGAACTTCTTGGTGTTCACCCCTTTCATGTTTTCCTGATTTTATAAATCTCTTCCATGCACCCAAAAAGAACACCACTGTTCTTCTGAAGTATATATATATTTTTTCCACAACTAAAATTTCCCCAACTGCATGTGTATCTGCTTTCAAGTCACCTGTCAGCTTAGAGTGGACCAACATATTTTGTGGGATTTTCTTAGGCAAGGAAGACTCAGAGGTGGTTTTGCCAGTTCCTTCCTCTAAAACAGTGGTTCTCAACCTGTGGGTCCCCAGATGTTTGTGGACTTCAGCTCCCAGAAGCCCCAGCCACTATGCTCAATGTTCAGGGCTTCTGGGAGCTGAAGTCCAAAGAAATCTGAGGACCCACAGGTTGAGAACCACTGCTCTAAAATATAGCCAACAGCACCTGGTATTCTTTGGTGTCTCTCATCCAAGTACTAACTAGAGATGACCCTGCTTAGCTTCCAAGGTCAAATGGGCTCTGGTATCTTTAGGGTATATAGGCATAAATGCAAGAGTAGAGTTGTATTCCAGAAAAACTACATGTGTGTACCACCATGAAAAGAAAGCTCAGTCTCTTCATTGCACATTATTCTTTCTTTACTATCTTTTATTACATCTATTGTCCTTTTAAAACTGTTTTTCTAAACTTGGTGCTCCCAGAATTCCCAGTCAGCATGGAAGGCAATAGAGAGGAATGGAGCTTTAGCTCAACATATCTGAAAGATGCCAGAAAGACTGAATTAAAAAGAACTATTTATATTTCCAACACATCTAAAGTTTAGGTGAAGATAAGGCTTAGCATTTGAAAAGTAGTCACAGTAAATTCTTCAGCTCTGGTGTGAACAGAGCTTCAGAACTTTGCACATCAAAAGGGCCTCCTCAGTGAATTGCTTCCCATACCCAGGATGTGTTTTAGACCTCAGTTTTGCTGCACTTTTACTGCATCAGATGAGCTGTCAATGACCTTTTCAGTGAATGAATGCAGTTAACCATTTACTAAGGAGTATCTTGCAATAGTGGGCATGTAATTACTTGGTAAATTGACCTCTCTATCATGTTTCCAAGTCTAAAAGGAGGTTTTAAGGCCAAGGTATCCAGATGAAGAAACTGAGAAATGGTGTAGTGATGAGCTTCTCCTCAGCATTTGACAGAAAATTGTAGATGACAAGCTAGGCAAGTAAATGGCTGGCTGCAGATCATCCATGTCATGATTGAGAACAACCCCTCTTCTCAATGAATCACTCCAGTCAACATAGAGTTGGGGCTCATGGATAAAGGGGGGGGGAATCTCTTATCTTCATGTAATTATCATTCAGCAGCCTGCCGTCTCCTATCTTTTCTCATGGTGACTGCAGATTGGTGACTGTAAATAGTGATTGAGGACCTAAATATGCTGAAGGCACCAGATCCAATAGTTTGGATAGGCCCTGAGTGCTTGTTATTATCAACATCTAGCTATGGTACATATATTCTGAGTATACACTTCTTGCCTAATCTCCCCAAAATTCTAGTATAAATTGTACCATCTGAACTTTAGATGTAGGAACAAAAACAAGAGGGCTTTTCCCCTCCTTCTACTAAATTTGTATAAGCTCTAGCTACATTTGCAGTTCTTGAGGTAATTTAAGGCTTGTTATTTTATCCTGATATGAACTTAATGATTCAGACTTAACAGTTTATGACTCATGAAGTTCAGACCAGGATTCAAATATTTTACCTTAGATTTCCCCATATCCTGTGATTCAGGTCTTCAGGTCTATCTGTAGTTAGAAGGACCTGCCAGCCTACAAAATGTGGTAACTAGATGAGAAATATAACACTTCCAAAAGATGAAACCTGTCACTTTTTTTTCTAAACAGGAATGAATGGTATAAGGAAAACTTCAAACATTAAAATGTTAAAAAAAAAAGGAAGAAGAGGAAGAAGAACTGGGGACATTCACCAACGGTAAGAATCGATTTGGATATTGATTCAGAGCTTCAGAAAATGTTCTGTTTGGGTGGGACCACTTTGAAGCCCACTTTGTCTTGGGTCCCAAGCATGAACAGAGAGGTTTGACTCTCTTGAGAAATATAAAAATGGCTATCATTTTTGTTCTGTGTGTCCGAAACAGATGAAATTTGCACATATAGTAGCCAAAAGGAGGGGATTACTACCAAATTGTAGAAAAACAGTCAACTTTAAAGGCCCCCTCTTGAATAAAAATAGAACTGCCAATTACTGTTTTATTTCCCGACATAATTTCTTTGTAGACTTGGTAGGCCTCTTCCAGGGAAGCAATGCTGCCAAATATCAGATGAATAGGTGTGGTGATTTTTGTGCAAAATCAGCCTGTCCATTTGGAGAGAACCCCAAAAAGGGCTGAAAATATTTCCTTCCGATACCTTTGTAGGGATTCTTTTGAAAATTACAGAAAGCATAACAGTGGGTCCACATAACAAAACACAATAGATTTCATGAGGGTAAGTGCAGGGACTGGGAACTTATAATCACTGAAAAACACTTTCAGCCTTTTAGTTAAATGTAATGATGTTAGAAGAATAGCCATCTCATGGTCCCATCCTTGTTCCCAACCCACCTCAGTCTATAGACATTAAAAGCAGTTAAAACAAGCTAACGAACACAGCCTCCTAATTCTTCTAAATCCTAACTCATAAGATGCTTGAGATTTTTTAAAGAAACATAAATTCAAGCAAAGTCACTATGCCACCTCCAAAGTACACCAGCTGGAGAGCTTCTGGTAAAATATGCTCCAGGCCTAGAAACTGAATCTGACAGTCAATGAATAGTAGCTTCTGTGATCCCATTCTCTATAGTCCTCCTTTTCATTGGACAATAACTCTTCTTTTTCCTGAACATTGGCCGCAACAGCTCGGGCTGGTGAGAGTGAGAATAGGCCAGTTCTCTGTAAGACCAGCAATTCCTCACCCTGGCTCACACGATAAAGGAAGCCTGGGTTCAAATACCCACTCAGATATAAGCTCACTGGAAATTTCTTTGTGCCAACCACGTACTAAACAAAGCTGTTGCAATAGTAAAATGAGAACAATCCCGACTTTATATAAATATATAATAAAATAAAAGAATCACCTAATCACTTTTTTTCTTGAAAACTAGACATGACATGGAATTTTACTCAATATTTTATTCAATAGTTCTTGGTGTAGGGCAAACAAGTGTCCCCTTCTAGAGCTGTATGGGAAAGAACATGCTATAAACTTTTTTTTTTCAATCAATGTTCTGTATTATAATACCAACCCATCAACTTGTTTTCTATCTGCAGGAGAAAAAAAATACTAGATATATGTTTATAACTGAGATTTCACTTTGCTTATAAAATCCATAATTTTCTTGATTGCTTTGTCCGTCTGTCTCTGTCTATTTGTACACCTGCTGAAGCCATTGGCCAGTTGTGCAGTATATAAACATCTTAAAGGAGCAAGGAGAGAAGAAAAGAATTGACTTGCATGCAACTGTTTGCCTGGTTCTAGCTAAATATTCAGTACATAAGACAGAGGTGGTTCAGCAATATACTTTGATGGCCTCAAGCAAAAAGCATGCCAAAGCTTCTATGAGCTTACAGAGTGGATCCAGGAGAATTCCCTGCAAGTTTTTACGGTTCAAGGCTGGTCAGTGCACTCAGCTGTCTACCAAAGCTCTTGTAACCATCTCTCTGTCAAGTACAATGGCTTTGTTTTTCCATTCCCAGAGATGATTAGCATATGCAGAGTGTCAGCTGTATTTCTGAAGGTGTCAGCTGGAGACTCCTAGCCTGACAAAATTCTAATGGCAGCCTGTGACCATGCCAGATATACCAACAGTGGCAGAACAGTAGGCTGTTAGGAAGTGTTTTACTCCCACCCCCCAAAAGTGATTTATTTCCTTTGGTGGATCTCCTCTGTGTCTTTAGATGACTGGAATTTATGGGACATTATTATTATTCATGTTTTAATAATCTCCTAGGAAACAGAGAATGAAGGAAGGGAGCACATAACCATAATTGTCTAAAGACAAGTATGTTCAAATTACAAAGTATTGTGTTAATAGGTTGCAAGCAGCTTCTAATTATAATGGAGGATAAATGCAGCGGTGGGGCTGTCAGGCCCATTATTGAAATTGCAGTGTTCTTTCTGATTTTCCAAGAAAAAAAATAGTTGCATACTGCCATGTCCTCATTTTACTCAGGAGCAGGAAGTTCATGAACAAAACTCATACATAAATAAAGGGATCTGTGGGCTTACTTCCCTGCTCTTTCCCCTTCATCTGTCTGAAAACAGCTCTACTTGAAAGCATGGTAGATAACATAAAGCTTGTTAAACTTGAGCTTTGGCAATTTCTCCCAGATAAGTAATGTTTGGTTTCCTAAACCAGCCAGCATCATGATATTATATTGAGAAATTACCCCATCTCCACATACGTACAATACTGGGATACTGCAAACTAACAGACCACCGTATGCTTGTCCAGTTTCAGTTTCTGTGTTTTGAATCATATGGAGAGAGGGGAAGAAGCCTGAGAAAACTGTTTCTCCAGAGAATTTTCCTACATGAGTAAAAGAAAACAATGCTTAGCATAACAAAGCTCCCTACCACCATCAACAACCCTTGCACAGCTAAACTAATTGAAACTCATTTCAAGGCTCATAAACGAGGAAACAGACCCATTAACTATTCAGTGACTGATCAAAAACTCCCCATGATTACAGCAGTAGAGAAATCATTTTTATTTTTCACATGAGTTTTTCAGGGAGAACTTCAGACATAGAAGTTCACCCTCTGGTGAAGAGGCAGGGGAAGTATAGAGAGGCATTTGAGTTTAAGTTCTCTCGAGCTTCCCTTGAGCTAGAAGCTGTTATTGCTGTTGTCGTTGTTGTTATGTCACGTCATTTCTGACTTATGATGACCCTAAGAAGAACCAGCATGATGTAACAGTTTGAGCATTGGACTACAACTCTGGACACCAGGGTTGCAATTCCCACTCAGCCATGGAAGATGAAGGAAAAGGAAAAATCCCTCTGAAGAAATCTTTCCAAGAAAACTCCCTGATAGGTTTGTCTTGGGGCTACCATAAGTTGGGAACGATTTGAAGGCACACGACAACAAAGGTGAAACTATCATGGGGTTTTCTTGGCAAGATTATTCAGAGGGGTTTCCCATTGCCTTCTTCTGAGGCTGAGAGGCTGTGACTTGCCCAAGGTCATCCTGTAGGTTTCCATGTCCAAGGAGGGACTCAGGTTCTAATCTCCCAGAATCCTAGTTCCTGCTACACCACACTGGCTCCTGAGCTAGAAAGACATGGTAAATTTCAGATTTCTACAACCTAGTTGTATCTTCACTATTGTGCCTTCACTATCCTGGCATGTTTCATCATCCCCAGCTAACATGATCACCACTTATGCTGAATGGGAGCAATATGGGTTGTAGCACAGCACCACATTGGGCCTGAAGTGCAGTAATCTTACTGGACCACAGTCTCCTGCTTCCATTGTTCATGCTGCTTAAGTTCAAGTTGGAGTAGGTTGTTATAAGTTTTTAGATATCTTTGAAAAGCTTATCTACTGTAAGGGTGAAAAAGTAGAAAGAAAGAACTGGTCAGTTGGTAGGCAGATCAGAGAATAAGGATTAGGCCTGTGCTGGATGAAATTACACTTACACTTAAAGCCCAGATTCTCCGCTTGGGTGTACTCCTGGACTCAAATATGAGTCTGGATGCTCAGGTTCTGGTAGTGGCCAGGAATGTGTTTGCACCACTAAAACCAGTTTGCCGGCTGCACCTCTTCCTGGAGATATCAGATCTGGTTATGGTGGAACATGCCTTGATTACATCCCCTTTGGATGTAATGGAGCTGCCTTTGAAAACTCTTCAAAAACTACAGCAGATCCAAAATGCTGTGGCTAGACTTCTGATTGGTCTGGTTATAGGGACATATAGCAACATATTACCACAACTTTATGGGCTCCCAGTCTGTTTCTGGGCATAATTCAAAGTGCTGGTTATAACTTTATACATGGCTTGGACCCAAACCATCTGAATGATTGTATTTCTTTCTCTGAGTCTGCCCAGCTTTTAAGATCTTTGAGTGAAGGATTCCTGTCTGTCATGCTATCATCATCGGGGCACTGGGTAAAGACAAGGGGGAGAGCCTTCTCAGTGGCTGCTCCCCATTTGTGGAATTCCCTCCTATAGCAGGCTCATTTGGCCCCTGCCTATTTTCTTTTTGCCAAGAGGAAAAGAACTTATAAATGAATAAATGGATGGATGGATGGATGGATGGATGGATGGATGGATGGATGGCCCCTGGCAGAAGGATCTTTTTAATGAGGTTTATTATGCCTTTATCTTTTTGGTATATTTTAATGCGTTTTTAACTGTTGTAATGTTGTCTTTAATGAAGCTCTTTGTTTATTTATTTTAAAAATGTATTAAATAGTTTTTTAGTGTACTTTGGGGGGTTTTGTTTGTTTGCTTGTTTAGTGTACTTGATGTAAACTGCTTCAGGTCCCAGGCCAGGAGAAGTGCAGGATATAACTAAAATAAATCAATATAATAAAAAACAAAATAAAGATATAAATTAGGGGAAAACACCCTCCTTAATTCATTGTCTCTTTTTCATGGTGTGGTGCATGGCAGGCCATTCCAGCTCAGCGGTCAAGTGTCATGAACCAGGGAATAACTCTCAGAGGAAACAGCCATTCCCTGAGTCACAAACTTCTCTTCCTTTTCTCATGCATACAGAATGAAATTCATTACTTCCCAAAGGTTTAAGACAGGAGCAGCAGTAACAGTCAGGTACTGTTTTCTTCTTTACCAAAATATAGTACCAGGGTTAGTGTTATCACCGTGAACTGGCCTGGCTTCGGTAGATATTAGATACCGCTTTGATATCACAATTCGGTCATATTTTGCCACCCTCAGCCAAGTGTTTGTGAGGCCCCCGAACAAGCACAGAGCTAGGCATGGCTATTAATTGCTGAAACATTCCTTTCTCCACTAGACAAGCCAGACTCAGCCAGATCTTGCTTTAGGAGACCTCCCGAGACAAACACTTCATTAAGGATGCATACTAACACAACTTGGCAAGCTAGACTTTTCACTGGCAAAGCACGCTGCATCTACATACTGGCCATTCTATTGTCAATTTGGACTTAACTCAATCATGTTAAATTCTGACGTTTCGGAGACATTGTCTCTCGCCCAAACCTCATTGTTCTCTCCCAAGTACAGACTAGCCCATGGTCATATTGTCCCTATAAAAACCCCTAGTTCCAAGAGCTTCCTCGGATCACTCTGTACCTCCATCCAGCCTTGCTGCCGCTGCATCCGCTGAGCTTTCCCCTCGGTCTCCATCCGGGACTGTGCATCTACGGACCTCTTCATTGATCTACTCTGGACTTCGGACAGGTGTAGTATCTCCCACTTCAACAACCCCTCTCAAAATCCCGCTATACTGCTACCACCTTTATTTCCTATAGTTACTTGTGTGAGTGTGTTGCATACACCATTTGCCTGTATTTAATAAAATCACAGTTAATTTCATATTTTGGTGTGCTTCTTGACTCAGCCTGACCCCGTATACATAAGGTTGCAAGATCCTGCAAAGTTACCCTGCCTCTTGCTAGCTTAAGTGAGTGCTCCAGTTAATTTCCCCATCTTGCGTAATTGGTGTTTTGGTTATTTGGGCACCCCTCCTGGGACCCCCAGTTAACAGGGTAACATTAGTACCAGAATATTTTTTAAACTTGGGCTGGGAATATAGTAGATTAATTTTCAGGTACCTACTAAGGTTGCCATAAATTGACAGGTGACTTGTGGGTATACACACACACACACACACACACACACGCACGCACGCACACACACTAAGGGCCCTGACTATTACTGTTTTTACTGTGACTGGCATCCCCCTTGCTGTAATCCTCAGTCACTTGCACATACAGTGTTATGGAAAAGCTGCTGCAATCACAGTATTGTTCAAATGGTATTGAATTTCATATTTATGCTTAAATCACTTGAATGGCCCAATGAATAAAAGGGAGAGAATTAGAAGCACAATTAATAGCTCCATTGCCTTCTGAGGGAGACACTGCTAGTAGTGGCGATGAAGAATGTGCCTTAAATGCTTTGCTGTATCAGGAAGCTAAATAAAAGTGCTCATGAACACTTAAGATAACCACAAAATCTGGACCCATATTTCAGCTCTTCTTACCAGTGGGTTATATTTAATATAAAATGAAATGAGAGGCATACACAAAGCCCTTGTCTGAAAAAGCTGTTTACTCAAAATGATGGTTATCATCTTGAAACTAGATAGAAATACACTTTTTCACAGGCCTTATTAGCAGAGCTTGGGGAATTTCCTTTTTAACAGGTGTTTTGGTAAGTTGTACCCTAGAACTCTACTTCAGAGGTCACAGGGACATCACAGAAGAAAGAGGTGCTACTACGACTTCAATTTCAACCATATCATCACAAAATTTCCTTTAAGACAGAGAAGTTTCAACAAGGGTAGCATGGAAGGGTAGCATGGAAGGAAGAAAACCCTTTGAAAATATATGGAGTCAATATTAGTCAAGAAGTACACACACAAAATAATATTTATTAAAACAACTGCTACTATGCTAATAAAGACAAATTTTTAATTACCCTCACCCCTTTTGAGAAGTGTTTTTTTTTGGAATACAATTCTCAGAACAACTCACTAGCATGGAGAGAGTCATGTAGATATAGTCAAAAAAGTAACTTTTCCGGATTCTGGTTCTACTTTATTGTAGATATTAAATCCAAAATAGATTTGATAAAAAAGAAGAGTCCTTCTCTTTAATACAAATACACATGCACAAAATATAATAAAGTTATTCTCACCAGATTTATTCAGGTCCTTCAGGTTTTCTAACAACAGAAGCATATTCCCTGCTGCATTGCTGCACTCATCAAACAAAGCAGGAACTTTTTCTTCATATGATCTCACTTTATCAAAAATGTTTTCTTCTGACCCTTTTTTGTCCTTTTTTTTCCAAACGGCATGCCCAGCACACTCATAAATCTTCAAGTTACTTGTCACATTTCTTGTGAAACAAAATGACTCCAATCAATTCTCTAAAGCTGCACCGTATTATTAAATTATCATTTTTTTTCTGGTTAAAAATAAAATAAAAATGTTGTTCAGAGAAATTCATAGGTGTTTGTGGAATGTGTTTTATGAACCTTCTCCAAGAGCAACCAGGGTTATTATAGTAAACAGAGAACACACAATATATGGCTGTCAAGAAACTATCTAGTGTGGATAATACTCCATCATGTTCCCAATTTATTTAAAAGATGCCTATTTTTTTTCTATTAAAAATAGTTTCACACCCTGTTGCATGGGTCATTGTACTTGGACATCGTTCTTCATTCTTAATTTGTCATGTCAGAAATGGACACAATCCATAAAATATCCAAGGAGTAGAGAGATAGAGTGGGACACATAATGTGTCTAGTGCACTTATTGGCCAAAATAGCTTGTGTAGGATGCAAACAATCTCTCTCTTTTAAGCAGTGATACAGTGGAGCTAAGCCTTTCATAGACTAGCGTGAAAGCATCACTGAGAACAACATTACCGTTTCCCCGTCTCCCACACTTCTCTGGTCCCTCTGAGTTAAGCAACAATCCTCACAGTAGAGGATAGTTACCCCAATACCTAGTCAGGTTTAGACTCACAGGGACTCAAGCCTCTATAGCAGTGGTTCTCAACCTGTGGGTCCCCAGATGTTCGTGGACTTCAGCTCCCAGAAGCCCCAGCCACTATGGTCAATGCTCAGGGCTTCTGGGAGCTGAAGTCCACAAACATCTGGGGACCCACAGGTTGAGAACCACTGCTCTATAGGAATGGGGGACCAATTAAGATGGTCCACCCCAGAAGGTTTATGAAGCTGTATAGATTCCTGATAGCTCCTTGGGAGTTTTCTGTTGTCTTAGCAGAGGATTCTGTTAAAGCCTCAGTTGACTTCTGAATGAGGAAATGACTACAGCAGTGGACACAATCCCTTCTGAGTGTGCCTTCTTACAGAGTAGAGCTAAACCAGCCCCATACTCAGAAGGTATTGATGTGGGGGGGGCTTCTGTTCAATTCCTTGGCTGTTGGTCTATGGGCCCCACAGGGCTCTGCTTTGTTCCCCCTTCTATTTACCACATACATTAAGCAGCTGGGAGAGTTTGTCTGGAGTTCTTTGGTCAGGTGTCACTAGCATGCTGATGACACCAAGCTCTATTATACTTTTCCATCTAATTCCAAGGAAGCTGTTCCTGTGCTAAACCAGTGCCTGGCAGTTATAATGGACTGGATGAGTACAAAGAACTTGAAGCTTAATCTAGACAAGAGACAGAGGTGGTCCTGGTCAGTCATAGAGCAGATCATGGAATCTGTGTGGAATAGGCTTACACACCCATGAACACAAAGGTGTATAGTTTGGGTGTGCTCCTGGATTCAGCCTTGACTCTGAATGCTCAGATTTCTGCAGTAGCCTGGAGTGCATTTGCACAGTTAAAGTAAAGCTAGCACACCAGTTGTGCCTATTTCTATACAGCTCAGGCCCAGGTCATTGAAAAATCACATTGTTCCCTATGATCCCGCCCAAGTTTTAAGGTCTGTAGGGTCAGCACTTCTCTCTGTCCCAACACCTTCATGGACACAGATGGTGGGAATGCAGGACAAGGCCTTCTATGTGGTAGCCACCAGACTTTCAAATTCCTTCTTAGGGGAAGTTAGCATGCTGCTTCCTCCTCCTCCTCCTCCTCTTTTTCATTTTCATCAGCAGGTTAAGACCTTTGTTTTCCAGCAAGCTTTTGGAAGTTAATTTTAACAGAAAAGTTTTCTACGGTGCTGTACTGTTATTAATCTGTTTGAAAGTAAGCTTTTAATTGATTTTAATTTTGTTATTTAATACTGTTTTAATCTTAATACTGTTTATTTTTAACTATGTGTTTTATTGTATTCTGTCTTTATGTGAGCTTTCTTGGGTCCCAGCCTGGGAGAATGGTGGCATATAATAAAGCAGTGGTTCTCAACCTGTGGGTCCCCAGATGTTTGTGGACTTCAGCTCCCAGAAGC
Organism: Iguana delicatissima; assembly: GCA_948472985.1. Classification (NCBI taxonomy): domain Eukaryota; kingdom Metazoa; phylum Chordata; class Lepidosauria; order Squamata; family Iguanidae; genus Iguana; species Iguana delicatissima. The sequence goes on from CAOKZL010000064.1 coordinate 135,767, forward strand.
CCCAGCCACTATGGTCAATGCTCAGGGCTTCTGGGAGCTGAAGTCCACAAACATCTGGGGACCCACAGGTTGAGAACCACTGTAATAAAGGAAGGGAGGGAGGGAGGGTTGGGAGATGGCAGAAATGGATTTTTGCAGCAGCAATATATAGTTTTGAGCTATCGTTGTTGTAATACAGAGTGCTTTCGGGTGGCAAATAAATATCCACACACAAACGTAGATATGGAGCTGTCTGTACTTCAGACTCTTTTTCAGCACTTCCTATGGGAACTCTCACAATGAACACCGGCAATGCAAAATATAACATTACACTACTGCTTTCTTGGGTTGATTTCCATCTGGTGGAATCCCACTTGCACATGTTGTGAAACAGAGTTTGGGAATGTTACTTTCCCGGACAACAACTCCCAGAATACCCCAGCCAAGAGGGTTCAGTAGCAAAAGAGATGAAGTTTGTAAAATATAAGCACAAGTACCATCACAGGAACATTTGATGAGGAGATGAGACAGAGCCTTCTTGGTGGCTGCTTCCAGGTTGTGGAATACCCTTCTGTGGGAAGTTCAGTTAGCCTCTTCTTTCTTCTCCTTCTGCTGGCAGGCAAAGACCTTTTTTTGTTATTATTCAGGCAGGCCTTTGGCTTATAATTCATGTGCTTGTGTTCTCTTTTGTTAGTATGTCTCAATTGTGTTATATTAACTTTGTGTTTTTTAACCAAATTGTTTAATTTTTTAAAACTTTTGTACATATATATATATTTTTAAAAGTATCCTGTTTTTAGTTGCTCTTAAGCCATCTTGTAGAAGAAGGAAATTATAAAGTAAGTAAATAAATAAATAAGCAAACAAATATTAGTCATTGTATTTTCCGTTTCTCTACCATTTCCCCAGATCTCCTAAGAAGTAGACCCAATGTATAAATGCCTTTAGCCCAGCTCTGTAAGTGCTTACTGCTTCATGGTTTTCTCTCCATACGCAAATTTTCCAATTTTTTCTTCTCTTTTTACTATTTGTTTGGTTTCATATGCTTTGCTTTGCTTTGCTGGGGACTATGCTCTCCTCTCCGTCCTTTTTCTCACCCTCTTATATGCAATTCACTTATAGGCAAGTACCACTGAAATTATGCAGACTGGATCCTGCCTATATAGAGTCTACATTGGGGTAGACAACCTGGTACCTTCCAGATATTTAAGGACTATAGCTTCCATAATCCATGACTATTCATCATACACGCTTGGGTCTGAGATTCAAAACATATGGAGGTGGGTAATCCTTTCCTACTTGCCTTCTGTAGATTCATGTTAATATAAGTAATATTAAAAACAGCATCACTTTCACTGTTTTTCAAACTGATGCCTTAGAAACAGACTAAAGAACAGCCAAGGTAAATTCTTGAGCTGAACAAAGTCATAACCACAAATAACACTATGGCTCATTCCACAGGATGGTGTTCTCCTAAGCAAGCGACAGCACTTCAGCATGATGTTGTTGCAGTCCGACCCTTCTCGCATCCTTGGCCAGCACAATCGCAGGGTATATCATTGATGGAAAAACTCCATCAATGATCCCAATTGCATGAGCCTTCTGTCAAAACTGGCCATGCAGAAGGGCTGGAAGCCTGATCACACACCTCCTTCCTCACTACAGCATGGGAAGAAGGCTGGCTGCAGTGCAGAAGGAAGGGGCGTGTCCCTCACGCTCCCTTCCGCCGGCAGCCAGTCGGGTGTGGAGAGGTGCGCTGGGTACACACTCCCATCCTGGCAGAGGCGCTGCCAGGATTGCGATGGGATGACATGCAAGAGCGTCATCCTGTGGAAAGGGCCTATGTGTTGGTATGTGGATCTCCTAAGGTTCTACCAAAAAAAAAAAAAAGTTAAAATGAATAGAAACCCTGAGGTTGAATCATCTGAAAAGCTACACAGAAACTTTTCCGCTGCTGATACTCTACATTCCACCACTTAACTGAGCATTCTAAAGGGTACACTTGCTCGTTTTCCCTTTAAGTTGTCACTTCAGAAAGGGTCTCTTTCTTCTTTAGAAGTTTGAACTGTTTTTGAAAAGCAAGCCTCAGATTCCAGTGCTTGGTATATTTGGCTACTGTAGGAGCTGTTAGGAGGATTCTTCCTCATGTTCAGTCCTGCAGGAATAATAATAGTGATTCAGAATATCTTTCCTCAGCTCCCATTCCAGAGACTCCACTGTGTTTTGATTTGTCTCAGGGAAACAGTAATCTTTTAAAGAAACCTCATTCCTCCAGGCTCCTTTCAAGTGGGCACAGTTGCTTTGTGACTTCTGTTTGTTGTGGTCACTCCGGCTAAACAGAAGCTATTAGAAGATAGTCTGGTAATAAGCTAAATATTTATTCCACTTGTGTGTGTGTGTGTGTGTGTGTGTGTGTGTGTGTACGTGCGTGCATGCTGTGCATGCACGCCAAAAAACACTGGCTTGTCAACTTGTAGCAACCTCATGAATATTATGAGGTTTCCTTAGGGAAGGAATGCTAAGATATGGTTTTGCTAGTTCCTACTCTAAACTTAAGTGTATAGCACATGGTATTTGTTGGCAGTCTCTTATCCAGGTACTAACCTGGGCTGACACTGCTTAGCTTCCAAGATCAGATGGTATCTGGTGCCTTTAGGATATTTAGATCTCTATATATGAGGGAATAGCATGATGTAGTGGTTTGAACTTTGAAGACCAGGGTTCGATTTGTTGCTTGGCCATGGAAACCCACTGGGTGAACTTGGGGGGGGGGGGAGTCAGAAACAACACACACAGAACACATATTCTTTGCTTCTCTATGGCCATTTCCGCACTAGCCTGTTATAGCGCAATGATTCCACTTTCAACATTCTCTGGAATCCTGGGGTTTGCAGTTTCAGGAGGGGCCGCTTGGCCCCTCCTGAAACTGCAAACCCCAGGATTCCAGAGGATGTTGAAAGTAGAATCATCGCGCTATAACAGGCTAGTGCAGGACTTGTCTTGTGAATGCAGGACATACATAGGAAGGAGAAATTAAGGGAGAGGAAAACAGAGAGAGAGAGAGAGATTATAACCATATAATACATCTTCCAGGATTTAATCTAAGCCAGTTCAGCAAACAGAAAGCAATGAAACTTTTATCTGCTTCTGTCTCCTCCTTCTTTGGCTCAAGTTGTCCCCTGTGCTCTATAAAGGTATTTTAATCAAAGAGAGACTGGGACCCAAAACAGCTTATTAATTTTTCTGCATACCTGCAGACTTTGGGATGCAAAGGGTTTTATGATATACAAGACTGACTCTACCATCAGGCAGAAAGTCATTTCATGTGTTAGATGAGGCCAGGGGGTACCAAAGAGTGATGGGATAGAGAACAGAGACATGTTTTCACTATCCCCCTGCCCATATACACATGCTGCTACCCTGTACATTCAACCCTAGCTGGCTGTTTTCAAGTGCAGTGGAGACAAGTCGTTCTAAAATAAATTTCAATTGCTTGTTCAGTTGGAAATGGGTTGGGAGTGTCTTGCTTTCTCTTAAGACGGAAAAACAACTTAGACTAGCCTTGGTGATACCCGTGTGTGTGTGTGTGTGTGTGTGTGCTGGGAGGGGTCTGCACCTTTAAAAAAATGTTTACAGTCCTGACTGTGTATACCTTGCCCCTTTGTCACATCTGGAATGGCTGTGTAAACTTGGTATTTGTATCAGAAGTCAAAGTCTCTTGCAGGATAGCCACCACATTTGTGTTGGATGGAGGTCCATCATGAAATGCAGTGGTATAGAACTAGGGGGGTAGAGAAGGCTTATCATAAAACAGAATGCAAAGTAAATTGAATTATAGTTCCCTATATAATCCCCCCCTACAGTTGTACCAGTCAGAAATTGTGACAATGTTTGGCATCCTGTTCATTGGTCCCAATCAGAGTAGGCCCACTTAAATCAAATTGTTGAATGGTGAGTCAACACAGAGGCTAGATGTCCATCTGTCAGGAATGCTTTGAGGGTGTTCCTGCATAGCAGGGGGTTGGACTGGATGACCCGTGTGGTCTCTTCCAACTCTACATTTCTATGCTTCTATAGATTCAATGGCTCTGTACTCATCAGACTAAAACAGGATTTATGGCTATATTTCCATCTTGGTTCAGGATAGGTTCAATAAACCTCCAACACACCCTTCAACATTTAAGTGATGAAAAATGGGAAAAATGTGCCCGAGCCAGATCACAGCAAAAATTACTAATTAAGAAGAACACACATTGCTGTTTTAAGCAAATAAATCCTGATACAGGCATACCTCAGTTAACAAAGCCTCTGACAAAGAAATTCTTTTTTACAAAAATCTTTGTATGTCTTCCCAGCTTCCTTTTTTCTTCCTTTCCTCTGTCTAGTTGGAGGTTTTTAGTAGCATTAACACTGGGATGATGGTGAAACAGAGCTAAAGAAACACAGAGATTTAGTGCCAGGTTGCAACAGTGTGTCTGCAATGAACAGTACAATAAGAGCTTGACCTGGATAATAATGGGATTCTGCTCTAGCTGTATCCTATTACAGCTGTGAGTGCCCTGCCTGCAACAGGCAAGATAAACAGCAGCTGTCTCCAGAAGCCCTTATAAAACATGTTGAACACTAAAACTGTGAGGAAAGGGGAAACCAGACAAGCCTGCCTCACCAAGTACCCCTATCATGTTAAAGAAGCATTGTTCTATAAGTCTGGCCACCCACATGGAAATAATAAAAAGTGAAGGACAGTGAAAGAAAAAGATTTTTTTGAAGAAACCTTCAAGTGATCTCTTGAAGATTAAATGTTTTTCTTTATTTATGCAAGGCTTACCTGACAAGATTGTTTTGTTTGGCATATGCATATTGTTAGTTTTGACTAAAAAGGTGGCTGAAATGTGTTGAAGTATTCTTCTGTTTTATGATGTAGGAACCTATCCTTATTCTTTGCATGTTATTTCTGCTTCTGCTACCAAATTTTCTGTTAGAGAAGTAATTCCGTGGGACACATCTACTTTGTTAACAGAGGTGTATTTGTACTGAGTTTAGGAAAGGTAAAACTCTGGCCCTTGCTTTTTCATCTCCTGTCCTTCCTGCTGTGTTAATTGAATGCAAACTACTGCAATTGAACTAAGTTGACAATGAAGGCAGAAAGTGGAAGGAAGATAAAGAAAGGGGGACGTTTTAAAAGCAGTTAAGAAAGTAGGATGCTAGGATTCACTGGGACTGTCTCTGCTAAACTGGGACAATTGGAGGTATATGATCAATATGTTCTATGCTCAAGAGGCAAGGGGCATGTGGTTTCATACTTAATTCAATTCAGAAAGACTTAAGCTTTTAAAAAAATGACAAATTTAAGTTACATTTATTGCAGCATGCTACACTCAATACAGGTTGAGTCTTAATTCAAGTCAATGTTTGTTGGTCCATTCTGAGCTTGACCAATTATGAATCATTTTCAAATAATACACTGAAAGTTACAAAGAGTTACAGAACTACAGAAGAATACAAAAAAAGGGGGGAATGAAAAATGAAAAAAGAAAAGGAAAAGTGACTTCTAATCTTCCTTGCAATGGCTGTATACACATGTAGTTATTCATCTCTCTCTCTCTCTCTCTCTCTCTCTCTCTCTCAGTTTACAATAAATTCCCTTCTGCGGTTCCAGCCTTTGAATTCCTGCCATTCACCCTGCCTTTGTTCCCCCCACTGAATCTCTTTCTGCATTGGGTTCCTGGCCCTGCTGATGTTATTAAATTTATTTCTACCCCACCAAAAGTGGGACAAGGTGACTTACAAATTAAAATGATTGCCATCATATCTGTCACTGTAAGATAAAACCCATAGCTCAGGGGATCAACCATATTTGCCTCACAAGGTAGTCTTCATATCCCTAAGATTTCCATCCTAGTATGTATTTCAACATCATGTATGTTAGCTAAGGCACAAGCAAGAGACCTGCTGGACTATGAGCCTGGAACCCAGGGTTCAGTTCCCCGCTCAGCCATGGAAATCCACTAGGTGATCTTGAGCATGTCACACACTTTCAGTCCCATAAAACCCCATGACACTTTGGGTCACCATATGTCAGAGACAACTTGAAGGTGCACAGTAACAACAAAGCACAAGCAAAGAGCTCATTTCCTCAATAGGAAAGGCTGCAGAGATTTTTAACCAGTTGGTCTCCCTTTCCTCTCCTCCTTGTCATACTCATTTCTTTGCTCAGGGCCTTCCCTGCTGTAGCAACCTAGGCCGTTTCTGCACTAGCCTGTTATAGTGCTATGATTCCACTTTCAACATCCTCTGGAATTTGGGGTTTGCAGTTTCAGCAGGGGCCTGTCAAGATCAGAAACTTGGGCAGCAAGCCAGCCCAGAGAAGAGACTGAGAGAGCCAGCAAAGTCCAGCTGGGAGGAGACAAGCAAGCACTTACTCAAGGAAGTTCTTTTACCAGTGTGTTAAGCGGAGCCATAGTCAGAGGTCCAAAGCCAAGGGTCAAGAGCCCAGAGATCAATTCAAGGTATCAGGAACCAGGTGCCAGAAGCAAGGTACAGGCAAGAGGAGGGCTTGTAAGAAGTTTGCCACAAGCAAAGGGAAGCTTCCAGGCAGGCAGTTATATAGCCCCAGGCACAGGTGTGTCCGGTCACCACTTCTTAAACTTAGCCAAGGAAGCCTCCCTTTGCACAGCCCTCTTGAGTCTCCACCTGCATTGGGGGCTTATTGAACCAGGCTCCAGAGCCTCTTCAGAATCGGATCCCTGTTGCTCCAAAGGAGCAGGCAGAGGGACGTCCGTGACTGCTTGGTCCATGGCAGCAGGGGGAGCTCTTGAGCTGCAGGACCCATCTCCAGCCAGAGCCACAGAGACCCACAGCTGCTGCTCGTCATCAGCAGCTCTGACCGGGGGGGGGGGGGGCTTCAGTTATCACAGGGCCTGCCGGCCTATCCCGAAACTGCAAACCCCAGGATTCCAGAGGATGTTGAAAGTGGAATCGTAGCGCTATAACAGGCCAGTGAGGAAATGGCCCTAGTTAAGGAATGTGTTCCCCTTGGAGACTGGAGTGGCTGCAGTGCTGGCTTTCTTCTAGCACCAGGTTAAAACACAGCTTTTTATCACTGTCTTTGGGATCTAGCTTTGCCCAGATGTGTACAGGCTTTAAACTGTTTTAATCTGTTTTAACTGTTAAAAATGTTTAATCTGTTTTAACCATAAAAAAAATCTTTTTAAACTGCTTTAATTATTTCCCATTGTTTTAAAGGTAATTGTTTCTAAATTGTTTTAAACTGATCTTGTCTGCATTTTGCCCCCCAAATTCTGTGAATTAGGATACGCTCTCTACATTTTAATGAATTAATTAATAAAATGTATTTGCTCAGGTTTATTTCCTCAGTTCAACAGCTGTTGGCTGCTCTGTACAAAGGCTCTGCCACATTCCCTACTGCAGTTCATGACAGACCTCTCTCCCCTTTCTCCCTCCTTCTGTGTGTGTCTGTGTGTTAGCGTTACAGAGCTGGCTTGGCTTGAACAGGAGTCAAGGCAGGTAGTGCTAGGAGCCCTCTCTGTCTTGCTCAGTTCTCCTTAGAGTTCCCCATCAGATGAATGATTGGTACTCAGCTATTTAGAGTTGATAACAATCATGTATCACAGCACAGTTTGGTAGGTTTGGTAGAAAGATTCTCTTCAACAGACCTGTGACTTGTCCCTGGCAGTTCATTTCGACAATGTGCAATAAACATTCAATTCTGACTCTTTTGTCATTCTAATAAACTATTTTGTTTCTACCAGTTCAGTATGGAAAACCAAAGCTGCTTCTACCATGAGGCAGAGTTAGGCAGCCATTTCAGACATGAGATCAAAGGTGTTATAAAGGGCCAGCAAATGCATGATCATTTTTTTTTTTAATATTGTAGTTTTACTGTTAGGAATGGGAAGAAGCGCTTGTAGGATTTTCTGCATCACTTGCCTTGCATCTTATGCTGAGTGGCTATGTGGCAACATTTACTGTGCTCGCTCTCAGACAGCAAAATATCTTGTCAGCTCTGTGAAGATGAATAATACATCTGCATTAGAATACAAGCAAATATGGCTAGTTAATGGTGGGAGAAGGGGAGAAGCACATGGGAAAGTGAACTTTAAAAGGTGATAAAGATTTGGTGCTTTATTAAATGAGGTACTCCCAAACAGTTGGGGGGAAAAACCACTCACAGTATATTGGTTTCCCTCCTCCATAGGTTTTGCTAAATTTATTTCTAAATGGAACAGTACCATTGCTCAGAGCTCCTTGGGAGTCCTGGCCACCAGGCCATAATTACTAAGTCACGAGGAACTGAAAACATGCATAAGCACATGAAAAGGCAGTTGTTAGCTCCCATAGCAATAGAGTGGTGAATCTGCTCTAGGTTTTAATGCAGATTTTAATGGCATTATTCAAGATGCTGAACTACTTTGCGGACTGAGTTCAATACCTTGTGCAAGTCTTTTAAAGTTTACACTATACCCAGAGCAGATTCACCACTGCAATGGCATAGAACTCACTGGCTGCCACAGCTGTATGTATGTTCTAAGGCTAAGCTATAGATTCTGGAAGCGGAGCTTTTACAATCCAATCCTATGCATATTTACTGAGAAGTGAGCAAGCAAATTCTCTTCCCAGTGTACCAAATCTGATGCACGCACCTCGGCTTAGGCCCTTTCCACACGGGGGTAATAAAACGCTTTAGCGCACTGTAGCGCGATTTCTGACGGAGGTCTTCCATACCTTAAAGCGCGCTGAGTCGTCTTTAATTTCCAAGTTCCACACGTCAATCCGTTTAGAAACGTCTCCAACTGTGCTTGCACGTGCTTTTTAAAAACCGGAAAAAAAGTGTTTCTTTTCCCCCTGATCCGCGCAATCACGTTCTTGCTCACTTGTTTGGAAGTGCAGATACGCGCTGATTCGCCCCTGAGATGAACGGGGGGTGGGCCGTGGGCGTGGACAGCCTATCACAGCCATAGTGGGCGGGGTTATGTTAATAGTGGGGGTGGTCAGGACGGCAACGTGTGGATCTCTGAAACCGCGCTAAGCCGGATCAAACATAAGACGTATGAATAGAGAGCGCGCATTAGCGCGGATACAAAAAAACCCGGTTCAAACCGCCCGGAACCGTCACTACGCGGATTCCTCTTCTCATGTGGAAAGGGCCTTATAGAAAACAGATTTCTATGCGATTAGTTAATCAGTCATTTTTAAAAGTGTATTAAATCAAATGGGAATTCTGAGAAGATCTTTTACATTACAGGTGGCCCTCCACATTTGCCAGGATTAGGAGCACAGGATCCCCACAAAAGTGGAATAACCACAAATATCAAAATGTATGTGTGTCTGTGGGAAGGGGGCCAAGGCATAATGGGTCCAGGGTCCAAATCAAGTCAGAGAAAGGAGGTGGGTCAGTATGATGACCCTATACTCCCTCTTTCTTGCCCATCTCCTTCCTTGGGTATATAGGGGACATTGGGTTTGTGGAGCTGAGAAATCAGGCAGTGGGCCATCTTTAGCTGTCCAGACAGCAGCTAGTGGTGGGTATTTAAAGGACTGTGCAGCTTGATCAGAGTTGCCAAGAGGGAAGTTTCCCCGAGAAAAGAAGTGTGTGAAGTGGGTGGGCAGGGGTTGGAGAAACTCACAAATGATCAAATCCATGAAAGTGAAACCCGCAAATGTGGACAGCTGACTGTAATTAGAGTCGAAGTTCAAACCTTCTATACTGCTTTAGACTGAGTATAATATAGTAGTATACCTCAGTTAACAAAGTAGATGTATTCCTGGATATCACTTCTTTAACAGAGAATTTGGTATCAGAGGTAGAAATAAAATGGAAAGAATAGGGACACGTTCCTACATCACACACACACACACACAAAAGAGCAGTTCAATAAGGTTCAACAAACTTTTCATCCAAAACTAAACAGTACGCACATCAACCAGATCAAGTAAGTAAGTAAACAAAAACATTTTCAGCCTTTTAGAGATTGCTGGAAAGCTTCTTCTAAAAACCATTCAGGGATATTTTTTTCCTTTCACTCACTTCCACCTTTCTTATGATCTCCATTTTTTGTATCCAAACTCAGAGCTGCCTTATTCATTAGACACTTTAGGCACAGTTACTAGGGCATATGGAAATTTTAAGGCCTTCAGAAACAGGATTTTAGGGCCTAGTGGTATGCCAAAACATCGCTAGTGGTATGCCAAAGTGAGGCAAGGTGTCAAATACAAGAATGTCTAGGGCCTACAAGAACCTTACTGCAGCCCTTGGCCAAAATTATAGATCGATAGGTTACTAGAGGGAGCTGGTAAGGCAGATAGCTGTTCAGTATTCAGCATGCTCAGTAAGTGATTCTAGAGGGATCTACTGTTTACTTTGCCTGTTGTAGACAGGTACACACAATTACAGAAGGATGAGCTAGAGCAAAATCCATTTTTTTCTCAGCTTAAGCTTCACTGCATTGTTTACTGCAGACATACTGCTATAATTTAACACTGAAAATTTGCGTTTCTCCAGCCTTCCTTCATCATGCACCCAGTGTCAATACTGCTAAAAACCACCCAGCTAGACAGTTGATGGCGGGGGGGAGAGATCTAAGCAGGCAAAAAAAGACTTTGTAAACAGGAGCTTCTTTGTCAGATACTTAGTTAACTGAGGTATACCAGTATGAGAGAAAGATACTAGCTTCATGCTTCCAGTGTCTTCCCTATCCCTTGGTAAACTTTCCCACACTTTGTTCTTGTAGTTATGTATCATAAAGTCAGCTTCACCTTATGACAATGCAGGGAATGAGAGACGCAGCCCCTCCCTAAACTGCAAACCCCAGGATTCCATAGGATGTTGAAAGTGGAATAATAGCGCTATGACAGTAGTGCAGAAATAGGCCATTTCCGCACTAGCCTGTTATAGTGCGATGATTCCACTTTCAACATCCTCTGGAATCCTGGGGTTTGCAGTTTCACGGCCCATCCTGAAACTGCAAACTTCAGGATTCCAGAGGATGTTGAAAGTGGAATCATCGCGCTATAACAGGCTAGTGCAGAAATGGCTATAGCCTCAGTGACCTTGTAATTGACAGGACTGCTATGGTCTTTTTAACCTGGGGCTGTGACTTCCTTGGCTGAGTGTAGTCTTCTTCTTTTCTTACTGTTTTCAGTTTTACTGAGATTTATCATCTTCCATGAGAGCCAGTGTGGTATAACGGTTTGAGAGTTGGACTGTTACCCTGGAGATCAGGGTCCTATTCCCCTCTCAGCCCTGGAAACCCACTGGGTGACCTTGGGCATGTCACACACTCTCAGCCCCTGAAAACCTCATGTTAGGTTTGCCTTAGGGTCACCATAAATCAGAAACAACTTACATTGAGTCATGTCATCTCATGCTATGTCTAAAGTACCTTAGCCTCAAGTTATGGAATCTTAATCATCTTCAATATTCTGTTGAGCTTTAAAAAATTATTATTATTATTATTATTATTATTTATTTGCTTCTCTTCAACTCCTTATCAGAAATTTGGGGATAACAGGCAGTTCTTCACTGTTTTGCAGGTGTAACACACAACCATCTTCTGAAGTAACTTCAGGCATAGCCTGATACATTACCCCTGATAAATGGTCATCTGTACTCGCACAGGTCAGTGCCAGGTGGAAGAAGAAACAAAATTCATCAAAAGCAAGGGCTAAAATCCTTTTGCCAAAAGTCACACTGAGCTCAATAGTACTTCCTAAGAGTAACCTAAAGTCAACTCCATTCTGATGGACTTAAATTGCTCTAAATGTCATCTTGAAAATAGCCTCACTGCACTTAAAATGTATATATTAGTTGTATGGTTTCTCAGTCGGTGAAGACGGCTAGTTGTTGTAATGCTTTGTCGTGCTTTATTAACAAAGCCTCAGCTTTCTGAGCACTGCTTTGGATATACAGAATCTTATTACTGGCTGTGTTTTTTTAAAAGCTGCTCTGTTCTGTTCTTTTAGTGGCATATTCACATCAAGGAAAGCATAGTGGGAATATCAACAGTAAATGGCATTTCCAATAATAAAGGAATAAACCGAGATATCCACAGGTCTGTTTCCTTGGCAACTGAATGTCACAATCAGAATCCCTCAATTGTACCACCATTAAAGAGGCTTTCTCAAAAAAAGGAAATTGGCGTGTGTGTGTGTGTGTGTGTTTCCACAGACCAGTAAAAGGGGAGGGGGAAGAGAGTAGTAGAAGAAAAAAGCTGTCCAGCAGGAGTTTTCCTGGAACACTTTAGAAGCCTGTAGGTAGTGATCTGGGAGAGGCTGAGACACACAATAGCTGCTTGCCCTCATAAACCTCATGACTGCAATCAGATTTTTCTTTCAAGCGCTAAGAAGATGCCAGACACAAAAAGAATCACAGATGAAAGAAACACCATCTCCCCTCCTTATAGTCAGACCTCAAGGGCAAAGTCAGTTCTTTGGTAATGGCAGCAAAAAGACTTGGACATCCTAAGAATGCAAGGGTAAACCCATTTTACTTGATAGCAGGAAGAATACCTTATCTATTAGTTTGCCCAGAAAATGCCTCTCTCAAATGTTACTCTGATCCTGAATTCTCTAGGTGGCCTATTGTTGTCTCAGCTTCAGTATTTGCCACTCAAATCTGCAACATAGGGAAAATAATACCACTCTATAGCCTTACAGGCCTCCTGTGAGGATTGTCTTCAGAATAAATATTTTGGGAATTATTTATCTTTGGAAATATTATATATCCATTTGCTTCATCTTATTAAGGGTAGCCCACAGTCCTTTGAATATTGCTGATGTCATAGACAATTTTATCTATACAAATTTCATTTGATTTTTTTTAAAAAAAATTTAAACTATTTTAATACAAAAGAAGACTGGATAATATCCATCTAGCTAGCTAAAACAAACCAAAAGTGCCTTACTGTGCTTCATGCCTGCTTTCTTTTTTAGGTTGGTGGCTTTCATGCTCAGTCTTTGGAGACAATTTGTTTTTCTTACTCCAAACCAGATTCCTAATGAACATCAAAGTAGTTATTCTGAGGGTGGCCACATCAGTGCACAGTCTTTATTTCGACACAAATAGAATTGGTAAGTATAGTATATCAAGTGGAAACACACTCCGAATTTGGTATCTTGCCAATTCTTTCTTCACATTATTTTTCTTGTCAATATATTCAAATAAATTTAGCTTACTCCCTGGGATTGGACATTTTTGTAAAAAAAAAGGGGGGGGAATGATGTACACACGACTGAAACAGCAAGGGTTGGGATTTCAGCTGCCCCATTTGAGTTGATGGCATTCATCCAAGTACAATATAAGAACAGAGGCTTAAACACCTAGGAGGGTGCTTCATACTACCTCTTTGTCCAACTAGTTCAGTGTCATTTGTTCTGACTGAGGTTCTCCATGGTCTGAGTGCACAGCAGGTCCTTCCTGTCATCTACAGCTACGTTCTTCCAAGCTGAAGAAGCTAATGATTGAACTAGAGACCTTCTGCATGCAAAGCACAGACAATGACCACTTATTAGTGAGTCAACAAGAACAGAGTTCAAATCCATGGAAACCCACTGGCTAACGTTGGGCAAATCATACTCTCTTAGCCTAAGTGGAAGGCTGAAAACTCCATGATAACACCATGTATTGGACTTGAAGGTACATGGCGACAGCACAAGAACATGTAGGTAAATCTCAGGTGAATCTCACAAGAACATAAAGGCAAATCTCATGATTCAGTGGGTTTACTCTGGTTCAGACAGACTGAACAATTTTTTTTCAAAAGAGATCAGAAATAAAAATAAAAAAATCCTGAAAATGAGCGAACATTCTTGTAATGTGTTGAGACACTTCAAGGCATGAATTCATGTTGATAATAGGATATTCTTTTAAATTGTCTTTACATTCCTAGTGACAAGTTATTGATAAAAGTATCACAATTGAAATAAGGACCCAGATTATGGGGCTCTGTGAGAAAAGACAGCCAGTGTGATGTAGTGGTTTGAGTTGTTGATTCTGGAAGGCCAGGATTCGAATCTGCACTCTGCCACAGAACCCACTGATTGACCTTGGACAAGTCACATCCTTTTAGACTGAGAGGAAGGCAACGGCAGGCTTCTTCTGAATAAATCTTGCCAAGAAAGCAAATAGGTCAGAGTTGATGTGAAGGCACATAATAATACAAGGAGAGAGCATATCTCTACAGTGCAAACACATCTACAGTATGGACATACCATAAGCCTACAGTATGGATGTACTAGTTATGGTTTGAAATAAAAGGCGATGGGTAAGTTGTTATTGTTTGGACAGCACACAATTTCTTAAAATAGAGATTCCTTTTCCTGCCTAATCTGAAGCAGTATTTAGTTGCTCTATCAGTTTTGTCTATCTTAATTATAAAGGAATGAATTGTAGGCAAACAATGCTTATTTTCAAAGCATTTGTTTCTGTGCATGAGTAGAGGGAGGCATGTACTCCAGTCCCATTCCTTCCACTCTTTCCCTCACTGTGTTGCTGGGGCTGGTCTGGGAAGGGAGGAAAAGCTGTTAAGTACATTCATCTGAATGTGATTACAGAACTCCAAGAGGCTGGAAAACCTGATAAGGCAGGGTTTAGGATCATGTGCAGCTCTGTAATCGCAATGAGCCAAGCACACTCCCTTTCAGGCCTTACTTGTCAACACATTTTGATCAGGAGTGGGCCTGGAATCTGCATCCCTGGAGCTCTATACAACTATGGAAGCTTGAACGTAAGTATAGATCTGCTTGCTGTAAGAGGACAAAATTTCAAAAACAGTCAGTATGGATTCTAGACATAAGGGCTCTATGAACGTAAATCAATAGAAACAACAACATTTGGATCTACGTGGTGGAGGAAAGAGGAAGATTTTAATATTTTATATTTTGATTTATTTTGGCCTGCTTCCAGGCTTTGTCCTTCTTTTCAGCAATGGGGTTGCTGAAAGGGTGCAAAAATGATCCGCTGAGTTGCTGTCATCAAAGCATCGTGGTCACTGGATGACCTTGCCTGGCTGCACAGCAGTGGAGCCATCATGATGCAGCAATGGCCAGGAGCATTCGCCCAATTGCCTGGTATTTAAGGCACTCAGAGCATGGCAAATAATCCTGAGGAAAAGTAATGAGCAAACTTGTTTATGGAGGCTTTGAGGGAAGCCACGTAACAGCCAAATATTAAACACTTCAGGTTTATTGGAATGCTAATGCATATCACTAGATCCAGGGAGAAACCAATGATGCACGAGGTAGCATGGAAACCTTGATTAAAAGTTACCATACCTACCTTTGCTGTATAAAAGAGTTTTAGCAGGTGCAGTTTGTTGACATAATTCTGAAAGATTAAAAATGTATGTTAGGAAAGCAGTCTGTCCTCTCTACCTGGCCAGATTATGCATAGAGCACTGTCAGAACTCAAAAACACAACTTGCTTGGACTACAGCTGTAGTTCAAAAAGTAATTTTTCTGCACTCTGGGCACTGGTTGTGCTGCGACTAGCTGTGGTATAAAATGCTTCTTCCCAATCACCTTCCAGGTGCAGAAAAATACAATCCCTGCTTTGACATTACTATTTCACATGCCTCTCTAGCCACCAGTCTTCCTTCTAGGGCAGTGGTTCTCAACCTGTGGGTCCCCAGATGTTCGTGGACTTCAGCTCCCAGAAGCCCCAGCCACTATGATCAATGCTCAGGGCTTCTGGGAGCTGAAGTCCACGAACATCTGGGGACCCACAGGTTGAGAACCACTGTTCTAGGGTGAGGAGCATAATCACAGAGACAATGTTAAAGGCATGGGCAGGAGACAGGACAAAGAATCCCTCTTCTCCATTAGAAGACTGTTATCCAGATAAGCGCATGAGCTGGGATTCAAGTTTAATGAATTCAGCAACAACAGTGTTTGAAGCAGATTCTTAAGGGCAGATATTGGTGCATCCCTCTTGCTCTTAAGCATGAAATCTTAATGTTATCTTAGCTGTGAAGTAACCTGGCAACATAAGCCACCTATTGCGGTTTCCACTGAAAAGAAGGAGCTGAGGGTTAAGCCCTCCCTGCATGGAGCATTTGCAATTCTTGTTGTTGCTGATGATGATGCTTTTGCTGACTGTAATCTTACATCCCAATGACATGCTAGGAAGCAGCAGCACAATGGAACAGGGATGGGGTTGGTTAGGAAGATTTTTTTTTTTCCAGCACATGCTGAGGTTTCAAAACTGTGTTTCTCATTTGATCTAGTTTGTTCCTTTGAGTTTGATTTGTGGGCTCAGTTTTATGGTGGTGGTGGAGGGCAAAGGAATGGAATTGTAAATTTTTCTAGCTTTTCACTGTTTTTGGCTGCTTTGATTTATCACATGTGTGACTTATTTGACAAGGAATCTGGTTAATCGTTGCATCCTTGAATTTGCCTTTATCTCCTCTTTCTTTCACTTTGTATTACTTTTTACATAGGCAAGTTTACAGATTATATTTTTGGATGGATTAATTAATCAAGCAGGCCTATAGAATCTGGCACAGAATGGGAGTCAATTCAAAACTTGCAAAAAAAGTAACATTTGAATCCTGTCCTCCATTTCTTCAGCTTGATATCCATGAAAGCCCTGTCCCTTTTCAATTTCCTTTCAATAGAAACGGAAAATAATGCAAAACCTCAGTTTGCATATAGTTGATCAGGCTCCTGAGGCCCCTTTCCAGCTGCTCCTCACTTAAGATTTGTTTTTCCCCAGAAAAACAAACAATTGTGTTTCTAGAATCTTTTAGAAGGTTCAATAGACAGCTAAAAGAAAGTGCCTTGATTCATATGGAACTGGCAGTGCAGACCTCAAGGGCTGGTGCATGTGGATAAGAAATAATTTGGGTGTGGTGTCTGGATACTTTGTGGTTGCCCATCTTTGCCTTATTATTTGGAGCATTGGTTAGCTATAACTATGAGATGCTGTGAAGGACTTAAAAACATATTAATAGAAGTGAATGGCTATAGCAAAAGAGGAAGTGATATTAGCTTGGCAGAAGGCCATCAGTTTAAGGAGAGAAAGGCCAAGGGACTGATTACAGTAGCACCCACTGCACTAGAAAAAAATAATGTTCAGAACTAGTGCAACAGAGGGATTGAGCACATTTTTTCCACTGGTCAAACAGTTACTCAAGAGATCACAGAATCATAGAGTTGGAAGGGACCACAAAGGCCATCTTGTCTAACTCCTGAAATGAAGGAATGTACAACTAAAGCACTTTGGAGAAGTGGCCGTTCAAGTTCTGCTTAAGAACTTCCTAAGAAGAAGAGTCCATCGCTGGTCTATCCCCGTGTTGAATAGTTTTTAAGCAAACATATTCTTCCAAATGTTTAGGTGGAATTCCATTTCTTGTAATTTGAATCAATTGGTTCATGTTCAGCAGAAAACAAGCTCAGTCCATATTCTACATGAAATTCCCACAGATATTTAATGATGGCTGGCCTGTCACCTCTCAGTCTTCTCTAAGCTAAACATACCTAGCTGTATAAGTCATTCCTTGTAGGGCTTGATTTCCAGATCTTTAACATTTGATTTTCCAAGTTGGTGAGTATAATGTTAGATCCAAGCATAATATTGCTAATTTTGCAAATTGGTATACCACATATGAATGGACTTGTATGTTTTATCATTCTGCATCTGTTTTAAATATGCCAAAAGAATAAGGGCTGGCATCCCATTCAGTATTTATGCTGTTGTAAACCATAATTACAGCATTGTAAATTTTTGAAGTCATGTTTACAGTCATTGCACCAGTGAAATGACTGAAAGCACCCTCGCCAACCCACCTTAGATGCCAAGCAGCACCACGAGAAAAGGGATTCCTGAGGCCCTGGGGAAAGGGCAGTGAATAAGGAAGCTTCCAGCCCTCACCTGGCAGTGAGGCGCTTTCTGGAAAGCAATTATAACAGGGCCCTACAGGATTTTGTGCAGTGACATCAGAGCTCCTAGGTCATTAGCTCATTTGCAAGGCCAACCCAATGACCTGAGAGTCATTGCCCATGTGGAGCAGCAAATGATCCTCCCCTCCAAGTCAAGGTGCATGTTAATCCCTCCATCCCCATCATTTTGGTACCTGAGGCCGAAAATCTCAGAAGTGCCTTTTTTACTGCTTCTTGACAATAAAAGACTTTATGAATAGTACATAACAATTAATTATGACATTTTTATGACATGAAAACCAGCTTCCTGAGATGCCTGCCTCCCTCTGCCTGATGTTAGAGTCCACTCTGCTCTTTTCCTGCTACCCTCAGGATCAGTCTTTAACCATGCCTCCAGCTCTCACCCCAGAGGTGGAGAGACTGCTGATGCCACCATCCTTAGGCCAGCATAATTTGGGGGCCATACGCTAGCATAAAAATACTTGTACAATGGCTGTGCTTTCTCAGTAGTTGTACAGCTATGGTCACTAGTGAACCACACAGCCCTCTCAGGAAACAAACCCACAGCTCTGTCCTCTCACTTTGCTTTTAACTTTGTGTGTGCAGGTCTAATCAAATATTATGCAGTGAGCAAACTCAAAGCCATGACAGTTGTCTACGCTACTGTGGTACTCAACATTACTATGGTGGCATATATTTATGCTGTGGTTAAAGTGTTTAGGATCTTGGCCTAAGATCTAATAGAATCACACAACTCTGAAGTCTTTTTTCCTCTTAGGCTGGGTATATTTCAATCTTTTCTGCATTTCTACTACCATTTTTCCTTCTCTCTCTCATTACATGCATGTGGACACAGAGACACAGCTTTTTGATGGTATCATGGGCAATGTGGCTGAAGGGACTTCTCTACCATCTGACTTTTTTTTACCTATGCTTAAGAGCTGGACATCAGCTTCTCAACACAACTGATAATTGCACCAAACTGTCTCAGCAGGTCAGCTATAATCTAATGCCTTGCTTTGAAGTTTTGTGCATTCAAGTCATTTCCAACTTATGGCAACCCTAAGGCAAATCTATCACAGGGTTTTCTTGACAAGATTTGTTCAGAATGGATTGCCTTTGCCTTCCTCTGAGGCTGAGAGAGTGTGACTTGCCCAAAGTCACCTTGTGGGTTTCCATGGGATTTGAACCCTTCTCCATTCTAAGACCATGTTCTTGTTGTTGTTGTTGTCGTCATCGTCATTGTGTGCCTTCAAATCATTTCTAACTTACAGTGATCCAAAGGGGAACCTATCACAGGCTTTTCTGTAGCTAAGAGTGTGTACTGTGCCCAAGATCACCTAGTGGGTTTTAATGGCTGAGAGAGAAATCTAATCCTGGTCTCCAGGGCCATAGTCCAATGCTCAAACCACTACACCATGCCGGCTGTCAGTGGGTTCAGTGGGTTCCAGATGATCATTGCAATGGGGATGAAGGTATGTGAAGGAGGCCCAGGTTTCAGCAGTGACCAGGAGTGTTTTTGTACTATTAAAGCTAGTGTACCAACTGCACCTATTCCTGGAGAAGCTGGATCTGGCCATGGTAGTACACGCCATGGTTACAGCCTGTTTGGATTACTGTAATGCACTCTCTGTGGGCCTGCCTTTGAAAAGTGCTCAGAAATATGGTTGGTCCAAATTGCTGAAGCCAGGTTGTTAACTGGGGCTGGCTACTGGGAGCACACAACCCGCTTGTTGCAACAGCTCCATGGGCTGCCAGCCTGTTTCTGGGCACAATTCAAAGTGCTGGTTTTGACCTATAAAGCCCTATTGAGCTTGGGCCCAAGTTATTTGATGGACTATATTTCCCTTTATGATCCCAGGACAGCTCTAAGATCATCTGGAAACACTCTTCTTTCTGTTTCACCACCCTCTCAGGTGCATTTTCTGGCAACAAGTGAGAAGGCCTTCTCGGTGACTACTTGCAAACTTTAGAATTCCCTCCATGGTGAGGTCAGGATAGCTGCATCCTTTCTTTCTTTTGGCCCTCCGGATGAAAACACTCTTGTGCCATCTAGCTTGTATAAATTGACCAGGTTTGGGGCTTTGAATGCTGTAAGATTCTATTTTAAAGCTGGTATTGTTTTTAAATGTATTTAAATGTATTTAATATTTTTAACATGTAATATTTAAGCTTTATAAGATGTTTAATTGTGTTTTTTTAAATTGTACTTATATTGTTATGAATGTATTGTTTGCAAGGTTATTCGTATTATTTTTTAATATTATTAGCCTCCTTGAGTCCCATTGTTAGGAGAAAGGAGGGACAGAAATGAAGATAATGATAATAATATGCAGTACAGATCCAGAGGATCACCTGCATCCATTTCAGCTATCTCCACAGAATGCTTTTTCCTCATAGATGGATTCCCCTGATGTCTCAGAAAAATTGTTTCTTTTTACCACTCTGAGTTTTTTTCATATACCTATTTTCATTATGACAGTGGGACAATTTAGCGACAAATGGCCAGCCCAGCCCCCTGGAAAGGAATGCATACTGTCCTTGAGCAAATACCAGCAACACACAATAAGTTGCCAGAAAGCCTCCCTGAAATGTCTCCGTTTTCTTCCTCCTGCTCGTTGTTTCATTTACAGTGTTTATTTTCTGTGCATTCTCAAGTACAGGTCCTTACGAATACCATTTAATGCTAGTATTCATTTGATCCTGGTATTCCATGCACAGAAATCATTACAGAGGTTTCACCACGCACATCACAGCTTTAAGACCACACACAGTCTCTGAAAGCATAGATGAAAGTCAATGGGAGATGTCCTAAATATGCATAATCTTTTCCCTCCTCTTTTTGGAATATTAATGATGCCACCCCCACTGCCACACACACTGCAAAGGGACAGATTTAAATCTAACCCAGGCAGTACCTACTGTGGTAGGGCAAAATGAGGGCATTGCCCCTCCAAATAAGAATTCTGCCCCCCCATGAAATTTTCCTCCAATGCCCAAATTTCTAATATTACATAGAGTGAGACATTAAAAAATTGTTCACATCTAAAACTCTTCTGTTTTCACATCTAAAATTCTTCTATTTGCATTCCCTTGGTCACTTTCCCTGACTCTTGGCTTTGGATGCCTAAACCACATTTCTAAATACTCAGGTGAAATTCTAAGCTATTACAATAGGAGAAATTTCGATATGGAAAGAAAATGGTTCTTTATTAGGTTCCTTATTAGGAGACCAATGCCCTATTCCTCTGACCAATAGCCACACCTCAATCCAACCTCAGTGGCTCAATACAGGCTTCTCCCACTTATCTAACAGGTGAGGGACCAGAGCACTGTCAGAAAATGGAACTAGTTGAAAAGGGAAATCTATGTACTGTCCTGTAGGGAGCATGAAGGACTTATGGAGACTCACTTGTGACCAACTGCACCCACACTAGTTGTAAAGTCTCTCAGCCGGCTTGATGCCTTCCCCCCATCCAGCTTGCTTTGCTAGCAGTTCACACATGCAAGCAGTCCCAAGCAAGGCAAGAACTGGTGAAAGAGCAGAACTGAATTAATGGAACTTGTCCTTAATCTGGAAGCATTGAAAGTCTGAGTCGTCCGATAATGGGGCATCGAAAGGTGGGGGCTCCATGTAGCCAATTTTTTTTATGCCAAAGATTTTAGCAATTTTATACATATAATATATTCAATATTATGTGATTTATGCATTAAAAATGATGTTAGCTATTTTAAAACCCCTTCAGCTCTTTCTTACAACATGCTTATTTACTTTGTCAAGGCAATCAAAGCCAATTCAGAGACCTTAAAATGGCTTGCTCAGCCCACAACATAAGACAGCATGTAAGTGCAATAGCAGTAGGGTTTTGTTTCTTCTTCTTTCTTTCTTGAAGCAATTTATGGCCCATAAATTTATCCTTTTTTAAAAAAAAGGCTTTCTCTGACACAATCTTGCTGCAAGGTGCTAACTTCAAAAGAGGTTGGGATGGAGGAAACACTACATTTTCCAGAACAACAGCAATAAGAAAAACGTTTTGCAATTTGTACCACCAGATGCTGTTACAAAAGAAACTATGACAAAGAACTTGAAAGCCACAATCCATGCATTTCACAGGTGCAGCCAAGTGAAACAGCTTATGGAGGGGAGATAAAAGGGAAAAGCTTGCAGTGGTCAGAACTTCCAGGGGCTGTGATGCTCACATCTTTTCTCCCACCATCTACAACCATTGCCATTGTGGTAATGCAAAGGAGTATGTACATTAGAAGAGACTGCCTGGTCCTTCTCAGTCAACTGCATCTATTATGTCAGTCTCAATACTTTCTGTGTTCTTGAGCAAGACAAATGCTGACTGGGGTTGGGGGAGGCGAGTAGAAAATCTGAGCTGAGATACAATCAAGCCATTTAAGGAGACATCTTGCTGCACAAAATGGAAATTCAGTCCCAGCACTTCATAATGGCAACAATGGACACCTGCTTGCTTCTTGGGGGTTGTGAGTTCTTGCTGCTCAACTTGGTGTTGCACTTGTCCAGTTTATTAAGCACGGGGCCAGACTGACAACAGGGCTAAATTTTGCTGCTAAAATAAGAAAGCAATTTACACCTGCTAAGAATCTGAGCTACATTTTAACACTGATACCAACAACAATATGTGAGCGCAAGAGGATGCTTGCCTCAGAGTAGACGAGATAAAAGGTCTAAATAAGTATTGCCAGTGTTTGAGGGCAGGGGATTTATTTGTAGAGTTTTCAATTTTCTCTCACAAATGTCTTTCCCTTCCCAATGAGTGAGAATTCCTTAATTCAAGATTTGTTGATTGAACCTGGAGCCTTACCCTCAAAAGCCAAGTCTTGTATTGTTGAGTAAAATATGGTAATAGATCTATGTGCCTGCTAATTTATAGCCTGCACAGATTTACAAAATAAGTACTTTTGCATATGTCTCTTGCTTGACATGATTTCTTCTGCTTCATTCAGTGGGACAAGGACCAATCACAGGGACTATTTTACCTTCTGGACCACTGTTGCTTTTACTTAGCCCGCCCTCAGATTTTAACAAACGTTGGTAAAATCTGCATGTTTTTGCACATTCTTGCAAGTCTTTCTTTGAAGCCTTAAGGCCTTAAAACTTGTTCTTTTGCTTTTTTTAAAAAGATATTTAGGCATGTGAATGTTGTATCCAATTGACACCGTTCTTTCATCTGTATATGATTGCACATTATACACAATGCTACAGATGAGGTAGTCAAAACAGTTACAAAACCCTACCTTGCAGTCACTCTCACAACAGCTGATTGAAGCCAAGAACAGCATAGGGTGGAAACTGCCAAGAAAGGAGACAGCAAGCGAAGCATTAAATATCATCATACAACATGATAAAGTAAATAGAATGAGACCAGACAGGAGACACGAAAGGCAAGCGAGAATGGTAATGTATTCATGTTGGCTGTTTCATTGTCCCCTGTCAAGAAGCAAAATTACAAATAATTCTTAGACTGGACTGTTTTAGGATTGTCAGGCCGAGAGCATCCAAGGTCCTGGGATTCTGGAGCTGAACCTGAGATGTAGGGACTGCCTCTGGTGATATCAAATGAGTCAATGCTGGTGATTCACAGAATGTGGTCCCTGGTAATATCATTATGCATGGTAAGTTAAGCATCATTTTGTCAAAGCATGTCATTCAAATTAAAAGAAAAAAGAAAAGAAAAAGAAAAATACAGTAATCTCTCTTTATCTGCAAGGGATTATATTCCAATGGATACCTGAAACCACTGATGGTATCAAACTCCATAGTATATATTACCCTATGAAGCTACTTCCTACTTCTGGTGATGCCAGAGCTATTCTTGGTGGCAGTGTTGGTGGAAGGGAAGTTACAGTGTGGGGAGGCAACCAAGGCAAGCAAGCGAGGTATGGGAGGCAGGATCCAGAGCAGACTGCATGGATTCTGTTGCCCATACACTGGAATTTTACATTTAATATTTTTGGGTCCTGGATAAGCGAAACCACAAAAGTTGAGACTGTGGATAAGGGAGAGATCTGTCACGCCCAAAATATAGCAGAGATTGCTCCCACAGCTTTGGAAGCGTGCCCAGCAGCAGAGAATAACTTAGCAGCAATGCACTGTAGCCAGGAAAAACTCACCCATGCCAATTGTTTTCTTCCATCAAGTCTGCTGCCTCAGCAACTGCTAACTATGGTACTGCAGGATTGCTGCTCTATGCCCTTCCCAATTGTTTTCACATGGCATTTTCCATACGAAAGGGCCCCTCGAGCATCGCACAAATCTGAGGAGCACTTTATTCTTGAGTTACAATGTGTACATATTTACAAGAATCTCCAGAAGGCATTCCAGCATCTCTCTGCTTGCTCTTTCTGACAGAGCCTCCGGCAGACACGTCAGGCACCATGTGCACTTGTTGGCTAGCTCTCAGCTACCTTTATACTCACACTAGCTGATGCAATCCTGCCAACCTTTGCATTCTCCCCATACCTGATGCAACCTTCTCCCCTGGTTGCTCATCAGCATGACTCAGCATGACTCAGCTAGAGTCACATGGCTCTTCACAGGTGCACTTAACAACCCACCTTACAAAGTATTTTCTACAGGTTTGGTCCAACCTTTTCTTGACAAGATCACTGTATTTCTCTACAAAGAAATTATTTTAAAAGTTCTGCAGCGAACATAGAGAAAAAGGCAATTTCCCAGCTGTATTTTTAACAACTTCACTGGCACTACTTTTAAGAATGCATGGTAGTCCAACTGTCTTCCAAGCTCCACTTTGGATAGGGGGAAAAAAGATTTTGTGGTGCTACTTTTAACAGTTTTCTAAGCACTGCCTTTAAAAATATATGGAAACTGTAGTCCACACATGACACAGACTCATAGAAATGTAGAGTTGGAAGAGACCACACAGACCATCCAGTCCAACCTCCTGCCATACAGGAACACCCTCAAAGCACTCCCGACAGATGGCCATCCAGCCTCTGCTTAAAAACCTCCAAAGAAGGAGATTCCACCACACTCTGAGGCAGCATATTCCACTGCCGGACAGCCCTGACTGTCAGGAAGGTCTTCCTGAGGTTCAGGTGGAATCTCCTTTCCTGCAGCTTGAATCCATTGCTCATTGTCCTGGTCTCCGGAGGAACGGTAAACAAGCCCTCTCCCTCCTCTACATGGCATCCCTTCAGATATTTAAACATAGCTATCATGTCCCCTCTTAACCTTCTCTTCTGCAGACTAAACATACCCAGCTGTCTAAGTCTATCCTCATAAGGCATGGCTTCCAGGCCCCTCACCATTTTGGTTGCTCTCCTCTGGACTTGCTCCAGCTTGACCAGGTCCTTCCTGAATTGGGGTGCCTAGAACTGGACACAGTATTCAAGACAATATTCATTGTGGTCCATCCTTCTCGCATCGCCAGCCGGCATAATCACAGGCTAAATCATTGACCGAGTTTCTCTGTCAAGGACCCCCAATCGCACAATGCTCTTGTCCTTTCCCGCCATGCGGAAGGGCAGGAAGTGTGATGGAGGTGCTTCCTTCCCCAGCGCAGCATGGGAAAGAGCCTGGCTGCACTGCAGGAGGCAGGCGTGTGCAATTTGCACTCCCTTCCTCAGGGAGCCTGTCAAGTGCTGAGGGGAGCATTCCTATTGCGCTCCGTTTCCGGCAAAGGCTCTGCCAGGATTGCAACAGGAGGACAACTGGATCAGGTAAGGTGTGGAAATGGCCAAAGAAAGGAAGAAGGAAAATGTCTAGTTAGCAGTTTTGAAGAGGAAAGGGAAAAGAAGAGGAAGAGGGAAGAGGAAAATGTTGAGGTGCAGGAGAAAAAAGTATGAAAAGGGAGGGATTGGAGAAGAAGGAAAAATATAAGCATAAACAGTAGTCAGAGAGGAAAGAGAGAATGAGAAAGAATGAAGTGAAACAATAATTAAAAGAGAAAGTACCTAAGCAGAACTGAAGAGCAAAGATGTTGTACCAGACTGCTTGACAGAGTAACCCATATGTGCTTCACAACACTGCTGATAAAGGAAGCTATACTCCATTTTCACTTATTTGGGGCATGGTGAGGAAGATGGGAATAGAACTGGGAAAGCTAAGGACCTTTCTGCAACTCACCTTTTCTCGGCGCTGGGTGCAGTGTTCCTGCAAGCAGCCTCTTCTGAGAGGCCCTCGCGTCCAGGTTTCTTCAGCTCCACATGAGCTCCCTGCTTGCGTGAGAGCCCCGCCTCTTCCTTTCGCAGTGCAGCCTGGGACAGGAAGCATGACCGGCCCAGCTCCCGAGGCTCCGTCCACACAGCAAGTGCACACGGGGCCATGGAGCAATGCGTGACCACGCACAATTTTCAGCTTAAAGCCAAAAATGAAAAAGTGTGTGAGCGGTGCCTGCCAGGCCCTGGAGCGTCACGCAAATGTAAGTACATTGTGTGGACTGCTCCTCACATTTGCGCGACGCTTGAGGGGCCCTTTTGCATGGAAAATGCCGTGTGAAAAGGGCCTAACAATTGGGAAAGGCATAGAGCAGCAATCCTGCAGTACCATAGTTAGCAGTCGCTGAGGCAGCAGACTGAGGTTGCTCCATCTTTCCTCATGGTCACTACTTCCTCCCACTGAGCCCTCATACAAGCTACAGTTTAAGGAAGATTGAGAGGGGGATGAAGGAAGACAGAAGAGGAGGTAGGCAAGCAGACTCCCTGGATAGTCTCCTGCAATTGCTCTGAAGCCACTTGTAGTATCCAGGGCCCTCATTTTCAAAGCAGCACTCTCATCTGGACTTTATTCTTCTTGCCTTGAGGCCCAGAGGGAAGTCCATGGAACTCAGGGTTAGGCCCTGAGATGTAGTAACTCTATGTGGAATTGTTTAGTCATGCAAATGGGAGGGAATCTATGGCTGCAATCCCAAGTGCTCCAACAAAAATGTAATTAATTAACTGCTCTTGCTTTTGAGTATGCACCCTTAGGATGGTTTTGTACATCTGGCAAACCATATAAAACCCAAAGAGCATTTGGGCCCAGTTTGCAGGTGTTATTTTTAAAGCATGCACAGTCAAGCAGAAAACAATAGTTGGGGCCAATTGTGGTTCTTGGCTGTGACAGAGGGCCAGATCAGATGAGCCAGGAGCCACTTTGGACATCTCCTCCCAAGCATTCACTGAGGCAAGGGGAGTGTGACCACATACATTGGCCCTTCCTCAATTTCTATGGATTCACTGGTGATGCCCTCTGCTTATTCAGCAGAGTGGGTGAAGGAACTATTAAAGCTGTACATGTAAAGTGACTCTAAAGTATTGAGTGCCCTGAATGCATAGCATTATCTACTGTGTGAAGCCATTACATATGTATAGAAGTAGCTGTATACAGGGAAGGCCCTCATTCATGTATTTTGCAGACTGTTTTCTCCAAAGACCATGCATTTTGGCACTTCCTGTCAGCTCTTCCTTAGTGGTAGGAATAAATACATACATTCAGAAAACTGTAAAATGTAATGTCAAAAATACCCCAAACCATGTAGAAACATCAGTGTGAACAGATGGAAATCTTCCAGAGAAGAAACTATCCCATTTTTTTAACTAAAGGAATAATCACTAGAACAGGAAGCCAATCTAACTGAAGAGTGGAAATCACCTTCCACTCAATAGAGAAATATCTATAATCCTTCTATCTCCATCGATCAATTGATCTCATTGACAAGGTTGGCATAATTGCCAGTTCCACTGAAATCCTAGTTTGCTTTCCTCCAATGACTGTTTATGTATAATGTTTTAATTGTCTCAGCTTCTAGCAATGTCATAATTATGATTTTCTTTTCCTAGGGAAAAGAAATGGCAGCTAATTGGCAGAGGCTGAGTCAAAACACACAGCTCTCATGGGGGGGGGGAGAAACAATTTGTCAATGTATGCAGCACTTGGCCTTTTATTTAGTCATCTTTCAGTCAGAAATGTTGAGGTTGTTAAGTGGTGCCCAGGGATTCGTGTACTGTGCGGCTTTCTCTGACTCACTCGCCTCTCATCTTGAAGTGACATTATATTCCTCTCATCACTGTCAGTGGCATTAGCTACATAAGCATTTCTTGTATGGACTGCAGCATTTTCAGTTGGTAACCTTTAAAATGTCAGTCAGTGCACATTCTTCCTTTCCAGGCTTTCCAGGTAAGTAGCAGCATTCAGAGTTTCTTGGAAGAAAATGAATGTTGGTGAAAGACAGGCAGGCAGTACTTAGTGAAAGGACATGGGGACTTGGGCTGCATTATATACAGTAGGGGATTTGTCTTTCTAATGAGTGAGTCAAATCATGCTTTTTCCAGCACTCAGACAGGGGCCGTCATACAGACGCACGTTGGCTTAGATCCTTTCTCTCACATACTAATCCCATCCCTGAAATCTATTGCCGGGCCATTTTCTGCTTGCTGTTCTGAAGCCTACCACTGTCAGGGCTAGATTAAGAGGGTATCCACACTACACAAGTATAGTGATTTGATCAATGTCATCAGTCCACCTTATGGAGTCCTGGGATTTGTAGTTTGGAGAGGGAGTTGGGATTCCATACTAGACAGTTCCCATAGTGCACGTGTCCCTGAACTGCAGCACTGCTGCTGCCTGACAAAGAATTGTGAATACTCTTCACTCAACTAAAACTTCCAGGATTACACTGGATGGAGCTGTGACAGTTAAAGTGGGATAAAAGTGTTATAATTATATAGTGTGGATACTCTCTAAGATATGCTGAAGCCTAAACTTGGTCAAGTTTAAGAAGCATCTTAGCATTGCCTCTGTGTGTGTGTGTGTGTGTTTATGAAAGAGAGATTGAGAGAGAATTTTTTAAATCTTTAATTTGGGCTTTTGTTTGTCAGCGGTTTGTTTGTCAGCGGTTTGTATAGCGGTTTAAGTGTTGAACCAGGACTCTGGGAAATCAGTGTTTGAATGCCCATTCAGCCATGAAAACCCACTGAGTAACCTTAGGAAAATCACACTCAGCCTCAGAGGAAGTCAACAGAGTAAGGATAGTGTTACTCAAGGTGATGGTCCATGGGCCAGTGCTGGTCCCTGCATGTTTCGAGCAAAAAAACAATTGTACCCAATGGGGACAAATATTGTACTAGTCCCTGACACAATGGGAGAACATAATCAGTCCCCTACATCAGATTCCTTGAGTTGCACTGGTCTAAAGCATCTATTTAAGAGCAGGCAAAGAGGAGGCCTATCAAATTTCTCTTGTGTGACTATTCCATAGTTTTAGGTGCTGCTGTTGGGAAAGGTCCTCTCTTTGGTTTCCTGCCCAACTCTGCTCAGTTGATACATATGAAATTGGGGGAGGGGTCTTCTCACCTATGCTGTCAGTAGCAAGACCACAATGCACAACCCTGCATATGCACAGAGAAAGAGATTGGTTAGATGGCTAAATTATGCTGTTTATGGGCTTTGAATACTGAAACTTCACTATTGAATGACTGCTCATTGCTGATGAGACTCTAGACACTGGGAGCATATTTTTCTGGTTCTTAAAAGGATGCTCTGGCTTCCAGTGCTTTCCCAGTCACATTTCCAAGGGTTTATGTTAATTTTTAAACCTGCATATAGTTTAAATATCCGTTTGTTTATTATCCCACCTTTCCTTCAATATGAGATCCAAGTTGGTTTACAAATTCATCTCCTACCTAGTAGCTGCTTGCAGTATCTACATCAGTGAGGCAGCAAATCCACCCTGCTTTTAGTCCAAATTTTGAAGGAGCAACACAAAGTGCTGAACCTGTTTAGATGACAGATTCCAACACCTTGGGTGGCTCTTTGAAAGTTCTGACTAAAACGTGGAGTGACTCACTGTCCCACTGACATAGAATCCACTGGCTGCCACTGTTCCTTCCTCTCCAGAAGCCTCCTTACACATCAGAGTTATTACTGGAGGGTCTTTTCTGTGATCTTCTGGTGATAGAAATGTGCTGGGTGATGATGGCCAGGGAGAGGGCCTTCCTGGTTATGGTGTGCCATTGGCAGCATATTCCATCCATATATTTCTCAAGGTTCTTAATTTTTTAGCAGCAGGCAAATTGTGCACTTCAGTTTAACTAAAGGAATTGGGGGGAGAATACTTTTAAAGTTGCACAGAGTTCTCTGCTAACTGCTAACTTAGTAGCCTGATTCAGCAGAATAAGAGGAGCAGGATGGACATAGCTGTAAGGATCGACATAGCTGTGGTACAGGAAGAGACATTAGGGCAGAGATATGGGGCCTTCCAGGTGATGCTGGACTATAGCTTCCACCATTCCACACTATTGTGCTGGCTGGCTGGTGCCGAAGCAACCACATCAAGAGACAAAACACCTTCCCCACCTTTGCATGGGGGAGCTGTAGCACAACATCTCAGGTAAGTTCATCACTAACATGGTAGTGCAAATCTAACTTTATGGATGTGCTAGGAAAAAAAGCCTTGTATTCCAATTTAGACAAAAAGTGTGGCCTTCAAAAATGCATGAGCACCATATCCTCTCCCACTTGCTCCTGCGCCTAGCCCTTTGGCTTTCTTTACAGCATGAAAGCAGTGGTTTTGGTCAGGGCAAATTGCAGAATGAAGTTCAAGCAAATTCAAGTTAAGCCAGAAGAGTCTCAGCTGAGAAAAAGCCAGTGATTCCCCATTGTTTCCATGTTGTCACCTGCTAAAAGAAAGGACTGGATCTCCTTCCTTTCTCATTTCTGTTAAATTGGCCTTCATGGTTTCACTTGTCCCTCACTTCCACTCTTGCCTGACAGTGTGGTTGGCTAATTTGGAGAACAACAACAATAGAACAAACCAACCAACCAACAAATCTGCAAGGATTTCCCCAAAGAGCTAAAGGGACATTAAACTTTTAACTTTCTACCTGTTGAATAAAGAGAAAGCGAACTTAGACCGGTGTCAAATAACAAGTGATTATCTGATGTCACTCCTTTCTCCCCAATGATGCAGCTACATACCAAGCCGGTATTCAAGGCAGGGCGTATAATTGAAGCTTATCCCTTTGTTAGAGCTGTAAAATCACATACAATGACAGGGAGGCCAAAGAGGTAAAAAACAGCAAACCTCATTCTTCTGTTTCTCAGTATCCAGCTGTGCGGCTGGTGCCAGACTAGCTAGAGACTTTTTTTAAAAAAAATGTGAATAGTATCAGTTTGTTTTGTTAAAATGATCTATGGTGTGCTTGCTGCTGATTGTGTTTAGCTGGGACAGGTACTGCTGTATCCTCATTACAGATGTGAAAAATCTGTCAGTCTCATTTTTGTCCCAGAATCTCACAAACATTCGTTTCTTGCCCCTGTTCTGTATTGGATTGTGAGACCTTGTCGCTGCCTTTTCAGAAATGTGCTTGTTTTTTGGCTTTTTTGTTTTTTAATTAAAAAACTCCTTTCCCCTACAAAGATACATTTGAGTGCATTATAAAATATACATGCTTTTTTAGCTATACACATTTTTCAGATATGCACACAGTTTCGTACTCATTTTTGTTTACCAGAATTTATCACAGACCTCAGATATGTACAAATTTACAAGGCAAGATAAGCTTTGTCACATTGCCAGTCTTGGGAAGTGTGAAATGAATACCTTGACACAGAAGCTCAAACCAAGGCCTAATGACTCAACCAGAGCAGAGCCATTGCATTGCTGAATGGTAAGTCATCACTTATTATCTGTTGATCTATTATGTTGCAATAGGTCCATTCTAGTTGGGACCATAAAATGCATTTAGGCTCAGACGAGCTTCTTTTTCCATCCCAATCCATATATTCTTGCTCAGAGTACAATACAAATTCATTAGACTCACAGTTACAATACATTCTGTTTCCTTTTCCCGCATAACACTTGTGCACATCCCTCTGTAAACTGCCTTAGTGGAATCCCAGCTTCTTGTTTATGACATACACAGATGTAAGTCCACCTTATGCCCGCATATTTCTTTTTTGGTGGAGAGGGGGAGGTTTGGTGTAGAGTTGTTGTATTCTCTTCCATCTCTCACAATGACCAAACCTCCCTCCTGCCCAGACTCACCATTTTGCTGCTTCAGCACCCATATGACTGTTCAGTGACTGATGGAGAGTGAGCAAGATCAGAGAAGTGTCTGGCTATGTCCCCATAGCCAAACATAGAATGATTACATCATCCTCATCCACTGAGACCTCTGAAAGACCTCAACAGATCTCAGTGGATAATGTCATTGGTCTGCCTCTGGCCAGAGGAACATAGCCAGATGTTTATCCAATCTCCTCACCCTCTACCAGCCTCTGAATAGTTGGGAGGGAGAGCTGCAGTGACGAGATGGTGCGCTGGGGACAGCTGAGTGGAGAAATGTAGTGAAGTCTGCCAGTAGAAATATTACACTATGCTGCATCATACAGGATCTTTGTCCATGAGTATAACCTTATTATCTGTACTACCCAGACCACTGTGGGGATGGTAGCATCTAATGCCTTGCAAGTGATACACAAGCACCGGTCTCACACCTTTTCATTCCCCACCATTTATCTTCCTCCTAGCACTGGATATAAGCTATGCCTTACTACTAACTTCCAAAGGAATTGTATCATTTTAATTTCTGAGTTATAGGAAATATGTCAATGTGTCTTGTGCAATAAGAAATGTGGCCTGTTTATGTAATCTAAATTGTTATTTAAGTCATTATTAAGAACTGAGTGAAACTGGAGTACTCTATAAAATGAGTTCCCAATACAGGACGTATCAGCTACCTCCTCATGATCTCTCCTCAATCACAGCAAACTGAGCATGCTTAGTAGATTTTTTCCTCCGCAGAAGGCTTGTCAGCAGGGACTTAAAGGCTGCTTCTGAGGGGAACAGAACTGATCTCATTTTAAATATAATGTTTTTTGTTGTATTTAACTGCCCTCAAGTCAACTTCAACTGATGGCAATTGTGTGAATGAGAGGCTGCCAGTGCTCCCCGTAATCAACAACTCTATTCAAGTCTCGCAGACATAGTGGCCTACTTTTCTTAATTGAATCCATCCA
Organism: Iguana delicatissima; assembly: GCA_948472985.1. Lineage (NCBI taxonomy): Eukaryota > Metazoa > Chordata > Lepidosauria > Squamata > Iguanidae > Iguana > Iguana delicatissima. Next base: position 168,630 of record CAOKZL010000064.1, read on the forward strand.
TCTGTAACGCAGTCTTCCTCCACTCCTACTACCTTCTACCTTACAAAGCGTTATTATCTTTTCTAGTGAATACTGTCTTCTCATGATATGGCCAAAGTACGACAATCTCCATTTAGACGTCTTGCCTTGATTTGCTGTAGGCCCCATTTATTTGTCTTTCTTAGCAGTCCATGGTATCCACAGAACTCTTCTTCAGCACCATATTTCAAATGGGCTAATTTACTTCCTATCAGCTTTCTTCATTGTCAGCTTTCACAACCGCACATAGGCCCTTTCCGCACCTTACCTTTTTGTGGTCCTGGGGTGCGGGGATCACGTGAGCAGCCTCTGGTGAGAGGCTCTTGCATCCGGGGTGTTGGCTCCGCATGAGCTGCCTGCTTGCATGAGAGCCCTGCCTCTTCCTTCTGCAGTGCAGCCTGGGAGCCTCCCAGGCTGCGCTGGGGCAGGAAGTGCAACCGGCATGGCTCTGGAGGCTCTGCACGCCAGGTAAGTGCGCATGGGGCCCAGGAGCAATGTGCAGTCACGCACCATTTTCAGCTTCCAACTGCAAATGAAAAGGTGCGCAATTGGCGCCTGCTGGCTCCTGGAGTGTCGTGCAATTATGAGTGCATTGTGCAGATCACTCCTCACAATCGCACGACACTCCAGGTGCCCTTTCACATGGCAAATGCCATGCGGAAAGGGCCATAGACATTGGAAATATGATGTCATCTACAATCCTAACTTTAGTATTCAGTGATATATTATTGTATCTTTTACACCACTGCTTTCCAAATGGTGTGTCGTGACATGTTAGTGTGTCTCCTGAAGTGTGTAGGTATGTTGTTTTTCTGGGCTGAGAAAGACTCCCCTCCCCTGAGCCATTCCTGCTGCCACTGCTCTTGCTGGGGTCTTTTCTTGCCAAGGATGATGGCAACAGGCCAGGATCGGGTAGGGGTGCTGCCTTCCCCGCTGCCACCACCCTCACCAGGGTCTTTCCTGGCAAGGGTTGTCAAGGTCAGAGACCTGGGTGGCGAGCCAGCCCAGAGAAGGGAGTGTGAGAGCCAGCAGAGTCCAGCCAGGAGGAGACAAGCAAGCACTTTACACAAGGGAGTTCATTTACCAGAGCGTCAAGTGAAAGCCGTAGTCAGAGTTCCAAAAGCCAAGGGTCAAGAGATCAATTCAAGAGAGCAGGAACCGGGTGCTGGGAGCAAGGAACAGGCAAGAGGAAGGCTTGAAAGAAGTTTGCCACAAGCAAAGGAAAGCAGTTCCAGGCAGGCAGTTATATAGTCCAAGACACAGGTGTGGCCAGTCACTGCTTCTTGAACTTAATTAAGGAAGCCTCCCTTTGCACATCTCTCTTGAGTCTCCGCCTTGTTTGTGGGCTGATTGGCACAGGCTCCAAACCATCTTCCGAATCGGATCCCTGTTGCTCCAAAGGAGCAGGCACAGAATTGGATCCCTGTTGCTCTAAAGGAGCAGGCAGAAGGACGTCTGCGCCTGCTTGGTCCATGGCAGCAGGGGGAGCTCTCGAGCTGCAGGACTCGTCTCCAGCCAGAGCCACAGGGACCAACAGCTGCTGCTCGTCATCTCCACCCTGAGCAACAGGGACCAACAGCTGCTGCTCGTCATCAGCAGCTCTGACAGGGGCTTCAGTTATCACAAGGGTGATGGCAGCTGGGCAGAATGGGGGAGGCTGCCCTTCCTCACCTTAGATACACCTCTGGGTACTGCACATGCATAATTGGTTAGTTTAATCTCTGGTTTGCTAGTAAAACTGAATTACTGTGTCGTGAAATGATGCATGTATAAAAAATGTGTCACCAACATGAAACGTTTGGAAAGCTCTGTTTTACACTTAGGATCTTGTCTATTTCCTTCAATGCTTCCCCTCCGAGTCCTAGTCTTCCTCTATTTCTTGACATCAGTATTCCTTCTGATTAATGACTGAGCCAAGGTATGGAATATCAATATCTGCATTGCCTGTTTTAAACTTATGTAAATAATCTACAGTGATTATTTTTGTTTTCTTAATGTTCAACTGGAAACCTGCCTTTGCACTTTTTTCCCTTGACTTTCATCAGAAATTGTTCTGAGTCTTTGCTATTTTCTGCTAGTAATATTGTGTCTTCTGCATATCTCAAATTGTTGATGTTCCTTCCTCCATTTTCACATGTCCTCCCTTCAGGTATAAATCTGCTTAAGTATGATATGTTCAGTTAACAATTTAAACAGACAGGGTGATAAAAAGCAGCCTTGCTTGAACCCCCTTGCCAATTGTAAACAATTCCATTTCTCTGAATTCTGTCCTGATGGTAGTCTTTTATCCTTAGCAGAGGTTGTGATCAATCAAAGATTGTAGCACACCCATTTATTTCAGAGTGATACATAGTTTTCATGATCTACACAATTACAGGCTTTTCTATAATCTATAAAGCACAGGCTGATTTTTATCTGAAATTCTTTGATGTGCCCCATTATCCAATGTATGCTTGCAATATGATCCCTAGTGCCTCTTCACTTCCTGAACCCAGCTTGGACATCTGGCATTTCTTGCTCCATATATATACAGTATAGTAAAACACTTTGATAGAGGATTTTGAGCATTACTTTGCTTACACAAGAAATTAATGCAATTGTCTTATGTTTACTGAAATCTCTTTTCTTGGAAATTGGAAATTGAGTGTTTCCAACCTGTGGGCCATTATTTTGTTTCCCATATTTGACGAGAGATTTTACTTAGAACTAGAGTAGGTTCTGCCTTTGTAGCTTGAAGCAGATCTACTGGTATTCCATTGGTTCCTGGTGATTTATTTCTCCTGAGTGCTTTGAATGTACTTCTACTTCACTTTCTAAAATTGTAGGTTCATCTCACAAGGTTCTTTCTTGCATGAATCTGTCATCTTTTAATCTTTTTTATATAGTTCTTCCATTTATTATTTCCATCAGCTTTTTAATTCTACTTGATCATACAATGTGTTCCGTGGATGGTTGTATAGAACCTCTATTCTTGGTTTAAATTTCCCTTTGATATTTTGGATCATATGGAAGAGGTCTCTTGTTCTTCCTTTTTTGTTGTCATCTTCTATTTCTCTTCACTAATTATTACAGTAGTTCTCCATATCCCTGAACACAGGTCACTGAAAAGTTGCATTTGGGGTTTTGAATCTATTTCTGTCATCTTTCAATTTTACCTCTCATCTGTCCTTCTTGAAGAATTTCATCTGCCATCCATTGAAGCTTTTCTTTCCTTTTAGCTACAAACAGTGTCTTTTTGCATTCCTCCCTGACGATGTCACTGGCTTCAGTCCAGAGTTCTTCTGGCTTTCAATCAATTAGCCTTTATAGTACAGATCTATTTTTCACATTATGTTTAAATTCTAGAGGGATGTTCTACAGGTGGTATTTTGGCACAAAGATAATTTTAGAGTTCTTCTTTATCTTTTCTCTGATCTTTGATATTGGAAGTTCAAGGTCTGTGCCACTCTGCTCTTTCCTTCTTTCCTTCTTTCCTTCCTTCCTTCCTTCCTTCCTTCCTTCCTTCCTTCCTTCCTTCCTTCCTTCCCTTCTCTCACTCTTTCTTTGAGCTTTTCCATGTTCTGCTTCCAATTATATAGTTTATTTGGTTTCTATATAGGCAATCAGCTGATAGCCAGGTATACAGTTCCTCCTTGGTTGCCTGAAGAATGGATTTTCAATGAACAAACTGTCGACCTTGCAAAATTCAGTCAATCACTCTCCTTTCATTTCTTGATCCTAGGCCAAATTGTCCTACAATCTTTGATTTTGCTCTGTTTCCTACTTTTGCCTTTCAATTGCCTAAGATTAAGAAGAAATCCTGTTTTGGTGTGTGATCAGTTTCTTCCTGGACTCCAGCATAGAATCTTTCAAATTCGTCTTCTTCTGCCTCTCATAGTTAGAGCATAAACTTGGATTACAGTTATATTGATAGGTTTTTTGTGAAGTCTTATTGATATTACTTGGTCAGACTTTGCATTATATCTATTGACTGTTTTGCTACATCTCTCCTTACTATTAATGTCATCCTATTTCTTCTTAGATTTTCATTTTGTGAGTAAAACATTGTGTAATTTTCTGACTAAAACATCCAATTTCTGTCCACTTTAGCTCACTCACCGCTCTTGTTTCATTGTGGATATTCTCATCATAGAGTTTTTGTGGCAAAAAATATACAAAGGGGTTTACCATGCATGTTTCTACGCAGGACTAACAGAAGTTAGCTATGGTGTCACTGCTGATATCTCTGAGAGGTCCTCTGCCAATATCACTCCCCACTACTGCTGCTGCCCAGTGATTGTTTGGCATGTTTACCCTGGCTCCTCAGCAAAAGTCTATCTGACCTGGGAGATCCTACTATCAGCACTGCTACCATCAGCATAGCCTCTTGCCTCACAGAAGCACATAATTCCACCACTATGGAAAGGTAGAGTCATTGATGGGTTAAATATTAAAGACATATGTAAATCATATTTTTATATGAAAGACGTTGGTTACAGAGAGGGTAACAAAGCAGTCTAAATACCCTGAAGGCACCAGATCTCATCTGATCTTGAAAGCTAAGCAGGGTCAGCCCTGTTTAGTATTTGGATGAGAGACCACTAATGAAAACTAGGTGCTGTAGACTCTATTTCAGAGGAAAGAACCGGCAAACCACTTCAGAGTATTCTTTGCCTATGAAAGCCTATGAAATTCATGGGGTTGCCATAAGTCAGCAGGCAACCTGAAGGCACAGACACACACACACACGCACACACACGCACGCACACACGCACAGAGAGCGGGGGTGGAGAAAGAGAGAGAGACTGAAACCATTTCCATACTACACTGTTACAGAGCTATTATTCCACTTTCAACATCCTATGGAATCCTGGGGTTAGGGCTAAGGTCATGATATCTGTAATTTGCAGCTGACTATGCCATTAGGAAGAGTGAGGCAGACACCTCAGGCAGCTGGAATGGGAGTGTATGAAAGAGCAGTAAATATTGTATTTTGGCTGTTAGGGATGGGGTGATACCCTTGTGGGATTTTCAATTTCAGATGCTATAGTATCTTGCCTTGGCTTGATTATTGTGCATCTTGACTTTTCTGGCATCATGTCTTTCATGTGATAGAGGAGAAACTTGAGAAGGCCTCCCTCTTTCCAACTGCCTCATGAGCTCCTAGGTAAGACTACCAGCCCACTAGGCATGAGAAAATCGTATGGGTTTTTCTCATCCAAACATTAGATTTCCTCCTGGCCATGAGAACAGCCTTGCCTACATGGGTGCAGTAGTCATAGGTGTACCTTAACCACAAGGAATCATGATATACAGAAGTGGATTCCATTCAACAGCATGTGTGAAAGAAGAGGAGATCAATTCCAATTAGATGTGGTAAGTTCTGGCCTTTGACTTGCCCTTAGAACAGGCCAAGTGTAAGCCACTATTCAATAATAGTTACGCAAGGTTCATCCAAATGAGGCAGTGGACCTCCCAGTCACAGCCTTCACTTATTTTTAGAACAAATTTGCTAGAATCCACTGACCACCCCAAGATGTTGGTCCAAAGGGGACTGAAATACAACTCACTTCAGTGGAACACAGATCTAAACACATTAATTTGGAATTGCAACCTAAGAGTTCCATAGAATTTTGTCTTTTTTTATCCACCAAAGAAGACCTCAGGCATGATATAGCCATGCCCAATTCACAGACATCTGAGCTAGCAAAGGGCTTTGCACAATGGAGGAGCATCTGAACTGCTAGCTGTCCCAAAATAAAGATTACTATCTTGTTTTCCTCTGTGGTTCTAGCGCTCTTGGCAGGTGTCCTTTGCTGAATGAATGCTGTGTGTGTGGAATACCTGGCAGCATAGGGTTGCATTTTAAACAAAAAATTAAAAAATGGAAATTAAATATACACTATTCTATTTGCTTTCTGCAGATATTTTTGCTCAATTACCTCTCATCACACAGCTTCTATGGGATGTTGTCCATATATCTGAGGGTCTAAAATATTCTAGCATTCTCCTTTACAGCATCATCTGACATCAAGATCTTTTGTCACCCAGAGAAGTCTGACTAATGTCATTTAATGCTCCAAGTCAATATTTAGTCCTTTGAATTTAGCAGAGTTTCCTGAAAACTGTCAAGGAATTTCTAAAGTGCACTTTAAATTCATACGCTTCATTTAAGATATACTTTATAACATACTTCAAGCAGACAAGTGAGTTTAAAACTGTTGTTTTATTCATCTGAGAGAGAGAGAGAGATGTTGTGAGAGAGTGCTCAGGACAAATAGATGAGCAAAAGAGACGCAAGAAAAGGGAACCGTTCAATCATTCTCCTCATAGTCTGCACATTGTCCGTCATGCAGCAAATTGGAAAAACAGTTCATTTTGAATTCTATACCTAACAACAGCTTGTAGCTAAGTGGCAGGTCCTCTGCATATCACAGTCAGTTATTTGTAGTAGTCCATTTGTTTGCCAAATGCAGATGGCCTGGAAGATTTAGTTATCATGAGACATGTTGAACTCATAGATGTTAGATGCAGGTCTACCCAGTCTAGTTTTAATTGTGCTTTTAATTGTAGTTTTATTTGTACTTTTAACTGTATTTTACTTGGACTTTTAACTATGATATATTTTAATTATAATCTATTTGTATCGATAGTTTCATTTGTATTTTAACTACAGCTTTTAACTCCATCTATTCTGTACCCCACTTCGATCCCTGGGGAGAGCCAGGTATGATGTTAGACATGGCATCCTAAGCAAAGTGGATGTATGAGTAGATTCCGATTCTTACTTTACCTGGGGAAGGGCACCAAGGAATATAGGCAGAAGGAACATCAGCACCCTTAAAAGGAACATCTAGCGAAAAATAGCAGAACATTGATTTTTGTTAGGTTCAGCTTTGGCATAACGGATTGTCTTTCCGTTTCTATGGGCATACACAGTGTATACAGTGCATATGCATTGTGTATATCTGCAGAAAGGCCCTGAAAATACTTCCTCCCTGTATTTTCTTGGTCTTTCACTTTTTTTCAAAGGGGGAGTTATTCAAGCCTATTTGCAGCCCTGAAATGCTGCTATTTCATTTCCATTTCTGTAGGTCTTTTCTTCCTCACTGCAGGATCCCAGCCAATTGGAGATCACAGGGTAACAATATGGTGACATTACAGTGCAGCCAATCAGAATCTGGCTGTGTGCTGATGTTACTAATGGCAGCTGAAGCCTTCCTTTTGCCCTCATTCTGAATGTAGGGGAAAGAGAATGCATCCTTATTGCTGAGGCAAATGGATGACACGCCCTGTCTCACTGCGCCACGTTGAAATCTCCATTGCCTCCCGAATGGACATCACAGTGCCCAATCCTACTTGCATGCTTTTGGGCTGGGGATCTGTCTTTGGGTGCTCATCTGAATGTTCCTTCAATTGAAAAAACTGTGTTTTGTATGTACGTTCCATAGGGATGGGGGAGGGCTGTAATGTGAATGGAGGAGAGAGCTGCATCAAGATGCAGATATCATCCATCTCGACTCTGCTGCTTTCAGTGAAGATGGGCATTTGAATGTGAATCCCACTGACCATTTGCTTCATCTAGTTAACTATGCAGGAAAGGAGAGGAGGAGGGGGTTGGGCCTGGTGGCCTTGGCAACAGAGGCTGGTCCCCTTATTCTCCCTGACATCTGCCCTCTTGAGAATGTTTTCACGCCCTTTTGCAAAGGACTGCGACAACCAACAACCATTGAAAAGGGAAGGAAGCATTTGGCAAAGGGTGCAAAAGTCTTCAGGACCTCTTTCCCTTCCCCAATGGCTTGCTGTCATATTTTTTTCCCAGCATTAGTTAACATCAGGAAACTGCATCAAAATTAGCTGTTTCTCTGATGGATTAAATAGGTATAGGTGGAAAGTTTTAAAATGAAACTACAAGATGCATTTAAAGAGCCCTTGGTATATGCTTGTTTCTTTGCTTAACACTATTTTTAAAGGGTTGCGCCCCTTTAAGGGTTGGAACCTCTCCGGTTCCCTGCAATGCAATCATGAATGTATCCAAGACTGCCCTTTTTGTCTTCCTGTTAAACTGATCCATACTCATTAATCTGGCCTTGCAATCTGAAAAGATTTTTTTTCTTTCTCTGAAAGATCAGTAGGATCTGAATGTCTGTACATTCAGAGTAGACTGTAAAGGCCAAGCTAATGGTGCAATGCAGCCAAATCAGGGACATTTTGATTAATATGGACAGTTACCTGTCACCCACCACCTCTCTTTCTGTCTCCTCTGTGCTCAGCTGCAATCTTTGCAAATAGTTTAAGAGGAAAATGGAACTTCTTTTCCCCTCCAGGTAACAATATATTTTTGTAAGCAATTCCTATTGTAATCCAAAGTATTTTCCAGCAGTTTAATCATAAATGGGCAATTAAGATCCCATAATTCCTGGTGGACAGAGCCAGCATGGTTTAGTGGTTATAGTGCTAGATTAAGACTCTGTGAGGCTAGGGCTCAAATCCCCACTCAGCCACAGAAATCCATTGTGTGACCTTTGACAAGTCACACTGTCTCATACTCAGAGGAAGGCAAAGGCCATTTCCGCACTAAAGTGTTATAGCGCTATGATTCCACTTTCAACATCCTATGGAATCCTGCCTGAAAGCATTTTTTGATCAATAGGCAACAACAGATGAATATCTCTCTAACACGAGTGCCACAAAGCCCTGGGGGACTTTGGAAAAGAAGACTATGCAGCCTTTCAGGACTGTTCCTTCAGTACAGAGCAAACAGGAAACTGGACAGGGAGACAGCCTAACAGTGAGATAGCTGAATGATAGACAGTGGACGAGAGCCTTGGGAGAGCTGTAAATGGAAAATAAATCCTATTTTTGGAGGCTAGTATGTTGTCCTCTTATTTATTGAAATTAATACATTGTCTGAGCCAGTGTGGTGTACTGGTTTGGACTATGAGTCTGGAGACGAGAGTTCAAATCCCTGCTCAGCCATGGAAATTTACTGGTGAGCTTCGGCAAGTCACTTTCTCTCATCCTCAGAAGAAGGAAAAGGCAACCCTTCCCAAACAAATCTTGCCAATAAAACCCCATGATAAGGTCACCTTAGGGTCTCCATAAATCAGAAATGACTTGAAAACACACAACAGCAACAACAGCAACAACATGTTATCCTCTTATACATGGAAGCTAATTTGTTATCCTTTAAGACTGGTTCCCAGTTGCTAGGCACTAGAATTCGCTACCAAAAAAGCAGCAGAAAACCATGACTGTGAGGAAATGAGGTATTTTAAACATTTTGGGGGGGGGATGTAGGGGAGCACAAAACAGGACTTGGGGGCCCACATGATCCCCATCCCTGTTAATGGTGGTTGTTCTATGGGAAACTCAACTTTATAGTCACTGATTGCAGCACTCCTTGAATGGGCCTCCCAGTACACTGGCTCCGGGGACAGGCAAACTGTTTGAACCATAGAAGATCCAGCTCTGGTGATGAGAGCCCACACTTCATCATTTACCACTGCACCACTAGGCAAATCACAGTCTTTTCCCTTGGCTGCAGTCTTACCCATGGAATAAATGCTGACAGAATAAGAAACCTTTTCTTTCAGGAACCACTTCTCCCTTCTCCACCAAAATCAACACATCTTGCCTGCTTGAGCCCACATAAAGTAAAATCATTGCTGTAACAGACAATTCCCACCATGGTACTACTGTAGCTTTCCCTGGTGGTGGAATTGAGTGCTCCTGTGAGGCAAGAGGCTATGCTGACAGCAGCAGTGCTGCTGGTAGGGTTTCTATATGTGGTTGTGAAATGTCTACATATTGTTGTGAAAGTTGGACATTGAAGAAGGCTGACAGGAAGAGAATCAACTCATTTCAGATGTGGTGCTGGAAGAGAGTTCTGCACAAACAATGGGCTTCCAGTAAGGCAAACAAATGGCTTCTAGAGAAAATCAACCCTGAACTTTCCCTAGAAGCCAAGATAACTAAGCTGAGACTGTCATACTTAGATATAACACGAAAATACATGACTCCCTAGAAAAGATGATAATGCTTAGCAAAGTAAAAGGCAATAGGAAAAGAGGAAGACCTCAGTACAGATGGGTAGACTCGGTCACCCTAAGTTGAAGTTGACTTGGCAGCAGTTAACAACAACAGCCAGATAATTAATGCCAATGTACAGGCCAAATGGGATCCCAGCCATAAACTACTCTTGGTAGTTCAAGTTGCTCTGAGAATTATGTTAATACTACCAAAACAGAAGGAGTAGCTGAAGCACTCAAGGCTTTAAAGGGAGTTGTAATTGTAGGCTTTGCGTATGTGCCAGAGGGGAAATGGTATGTGAACTATTGTGACAAAAATGGCAAAAATTCTTGATCTGGCCCTATTAATGTATAATGTATAAGGCCCACAAGTAGACCATTCTTTTAATGAAAAAAGGATTGCCTCATAATGCTCAGTTTGATTATCCCATGGAATAAATTTAATACAAGCATATAAATCAAACTGAGTTATGAAAGTGTCCCAATTCCTTGTATTCTGAAAGATTTTTCCTCACTCAAGATGAATTTTCCATTTCATTCTAGACACAAGTTGCTAAGATTCTGTAGATAGCAATAGGGACAATAACAATGGTGGCAGTGATGGTGACAACAACCATTTATGTACTTTTTCCACTGTTGCTTCCAGAATGACTTAGAGGGTACAGTTTGAGCATCTCTTTTCCAAAATGCTCAGGATCAGAAGTGTTTCATATTTTGGAGTTTTTCAGATTTTGGAATATCTGTATTTGCCTATACATAAAATACAGTACCAAACAGGAGATATCCAGGGAGCCCACAAACAAATGAGTAGGAATGCTGCAATTGCCATCTCCAAAACTGAAGGAGCAGTTGGTTGGCTCTATGGAGATCTCCTGTCCAATGCTGTATTTTTATATTATTTTTGTTATTGTTCTTTTGAAGACAGATACCAGTCCCTTATATCCTCAGTTTCTCAGATCCTCAGTCTCTCTCCAGCTTCACATCTCATATGTGACACAAGTAGTGAACGAATGAGACAGAAGACCGGAGAGAGAGATTAGGCTGGAGAGAGATGCAATGATCTGTGAAATGGCAGGAGGCAGGATTCACAGTGAGCACTATGCTTAGATTCCCACCATTTCACATATCCTCATTTCTCTCTCCAGCCTTCCATCTCATTCACTTGCTACTTGTGTTGTGCATGAGATATGAGGCATCTCATTATTTGTTCCTTGTCCTGTGTATGAGATGTGAGGCTGGAGAGAGAGTGAGGATCTGAGAGATGAACAAGCAGGAGTGTCACAACTTCTGCCTTGAAAGTGGAAGCAGGTGGCTGGTGGCAAAAAGTTGCAGGTTTTGGCTATTCTCAGATTTTGGATTTCTAGATTAAGGATGCTCAACCTGTATACAGTAACCGCAGCAACAAAACAATATAGTTGTGGCATATAAATTTGTTGTATTCAGTCTCAAGAATGGCTCTCCCAAACAGCAAAGGAATTCTAGGTTTCTGTCTTCCGAGAGGTGGCACTTCTGTAAAGCAAACACCTAATAGGAGTATCACTTGGTTGGAAGAATCACATAAAACCCACTGAAATGAAGGGGACATTCCACATTAACTAGAGGGAGAGTAGTGCCACATGAAGTCCCATCACAAACACCCAAATCTCTTTTGTATCAAGCTGATTTACTGATAACAGGTCCAAAGTCATATTTGAAAAGCATCCTACTGTGGGGTGGCTGCAGTGGTAGTTGTGGCTTCCATAACACCATCACAGTGAATCTGCTCTACATTTTAGCTGAAAGGAAATATCCAGGATTCTGATACCCATTCCCAAAACAGATTTGAGATAGCTCTGTTGAAGTGTTGATTTACTGTCTTACTGATGTGGAAGCCACCAGTCTCAAACCTGTAGCCATTTATATTGACAGTTGTATCTTTCTGCCACCAGAGTAGACACTGCACATTGACTCAATTCCCTCACCCCCTGAAGATCTCTCTGTGTGCCCCCAGATCTGCTGCTGAGGGTTGGAAGAACTTCCAGAGGAGGTTAGGGGGTCGAGTGAGGGGGGGACAAAGAGGACAAGGGAAGTTTGTGAAGACAGAAGTTCACCTGCATAATGTAGACATAGACCATCTGATTTTCTCCTCAGATGCTTCAGTGATGGTGGCCTGATCGACTGTGTGAATACGATTAGTTTCAGATGACAAATTTTCCCACTGTGCTAGGATTTTCCTCAACCCCTGAATGATTAATTCCATGTTGTGGTTGCAGAGAAAGCATTTGGGGAAACCATGCCAACTGGAAATCCAAGAAAAACGAATGGAAGAACTTTCACATGCAACGTCTTCAGGTCTTGTGTGCATAGAAAATCAAGGGACTCTATGAGTGCGCACACATATCTATATATATCTAGTATATCATATCCAACGTCATATGAATATTCAATCTATTTATGCATATTCATTTATAAATAAGCATGTGTAGAACTTTATGTACAGTGTGAAGTAAAAAAACACAAATCTAAAGCTGCCCACAGCCTGTCTCTTCATAGTTTATACACTTAGGTTTATACTGTCCTTCACTGTGTCCATAATTATTTTTAAAGAAGGAAATGCCTGTGTCTGGCACTTGGGCAGTTCATGAGGTAAAACTGCACTGTATGAGTCACCTTTGCCTCCTGAGGAGAGGTATTCATGAGCTGGTTTCCATTAACAAATCTGAAATAATGGCCTTTTACCTAATAGCTGGTAGACTCCTAGGATCCAGAATGTTTAAAAACACTCTGGCCAGCAGGGAGCAACTTCCAGTTATGCGGCCTTTTAGGAATTAATTAAGTGGCCATCAAGCCCAAGGGCCTTATTAAATATTCGGCCTTTTAACAGCTTCCTTTACCTCAGACACGGACTCAAAGAATTAAAAATCCTGAAGAAGTAAAATGAAAAACTGATCACTTAGAAATCATTCATTTTCCCCCCTAAAAACCTTTGCTTATTACCAATGATACTTAGATTTCTTCTGAGTGACTTGTATTACAGAATATTTAATTTGCCTGTGTTTATTTTCACTAGCTTGTGCTTCCAATCCAGACTTAGTTTTCACTTTAATCAGTAGGAGTTTAAATCATGACTCATGTGTCTCATTGATTTCATTGAGAGTTAAATCTGGATGCAATTCAGTTTATTTAACTGGGGAACAAAGGTTTTATTGGCTCACTGTTTTCAAAATGAAGTTTTCCCCTTTCCAAGGAGAATTAGTAAAGAAGAACAAAACATACAGAAAAAATATTCATGCACTTTCAGCATATATGCATCACATTTTAAACTTTAAAAAAGCTCTGAAGGAAGTTCACATAATAAATGTTATTATTCTTGTCAACCAAAAAAAAATTTGGAACACTTCAAAACAATTTAAAAGAAACTAAACCACAATCTAAAACACAGAGCCCTTTCACACTACATACTTGTAGTAGAATGATTTTCCTTTAATGGCCCTGGCAGCATCCTACAGAATCCTGGGATTTGCAGTTTACAGACAGCCATTTAGAATCCTCAGCCAAAGAGTTCATCTTCTAGTGCTTCTGACCAAACCACAAACCCCCAAGATTTCATAGGATGCAGGCATAGCAGTTAAAGTGGAATCATAGTGCTATAATTCTGTACTGTGATTAGGATGATTGTTTCAGTTTATTTTATCGATTTTCCAATAATAACAAAATAATTTAAAAGAAACTTTTACATGTTTCCATAAAGAAACCTAAAAGGATGGAAATAAATCCTTTGAGAGAGAGCACTGTCATCCTTCAAAAGCCAAAAGCTGTTGTCTCTATGTGAAAAGTTTTCAAGAAGATGGCACCTAGTTACCATAACTGTAACTAGCAGTAGAAATAAATGGTTATGTCTTGCAATGGAGGAATGTGGTCAGTGGGGTCCCTTTTGGGGGGGTGTATTGACAACAGTGATTTTTAAACTCTTTGAAAATGATCTGGTATATAGTTGTGAAAACTGGACAGTGAGGAAAGCTGATAGGAAGAAAATCAATTCATATAAAATGTGGCGCTGGAGAAGAATTCTATGGATACCGTGGACTGCTAAAAAGACAAATGAATGAATCTTAGAGCAAATCAACCCTGAGCTCTGACTGGAAGCGAAGATGACTAAACTGAGGCTGTTGAACACTGGATGTATTGTGAAATGTCATAACTCATTGAAAAAAATGATCATGCTTGGTAAAGTGGAAGGCAGTAGGAGAAGAGGGAGACCACACAACAGGTGGGTTGATACAGCTAAGAAAGCCATGGCCCTGAGTATAGAAGACCCGAGCAGGGCAGACGATCACCAGAACTCTTGGTGGTCTCGCATTTACAGGGTCACCATAAGATGAAGTCAACAGCAAATAACCAGAAAAATGATCTAGAGTTAAGTGTGAGTAATGAAAGCCAGCATGGTGGAGTGGTTTGAGTATTGGACCATGATTGGAAACCAAGGTTCAAATCCCTACTTGGCCATGGAAACCCACTGGGTGATCTTGGGCAAGTCACATTCTGTCAGCCTTAGAGAGAGGCAAAGGCAAACCCACTCTGAACAAATTTTGCCAAGATGATACGTTTACCTTAGGATCACCATAAGTCAGAGGCCCTTTCCGCATGTGGGAAAGGAACCATGCAAAAACAGGACTCACCAGACTTCTTCAGCATCCCGGTGAGTCCGTTGGGAGGAGGAGCAGTGCGAGCTCGTTGCTCCACTCTGCTCCGGCGTCCAAAATGGCGGCTTCTGGTTGGTGGAGGCTCTCCACCAACCAGAGAAGCTCGCCAGCCTAAAGCCCGCCCCTGGCAGATCTGCAGGCATGCACTTGTGTGTGTCTGCAAATCTGCACCAGAGCGCGGGGACAGAGCAACACAGAGTTGCACGCTCTGTGCTTTTTAAAAACCTTTAAAGAGAGGTTTTTAAAAAGCACGCTGCGCGACCAGTTCCGGTCGCTCCAGAGCAGATTGAGGTGCAGAACTGCAAAAAGTAGTCCACCCTAGTCCATTCTTCGGTGCAGAAGACCTCCGTTGGAGGTCGCTCTGCACTGTTTTAATAGCCTGGTGCGGAAAGGGCCAGAAACAACAAAAGGTCACACAACAAGAGAGGTGGCCAAATTTGCCAATGACACCAAATTATCTAGTGTGGTGAGAAGAAAAACAAATCATGAAAACCTCCAAAAAAGTTTCTCCAAACTGTGCAGTAAAATGACAGGTAGTGGTTGTTGTTGTTGTGTGCTTTCAAGCCATTTCTGACTTATGGTGACCCTAAGGCAACTCTTACACGGAATTTTCCTCGCAGAATTTTTTCAGAGGGGGTTTGCCTTTGCCTTCCTTTGAGGCTGAGAGAGTGTGACTTGCCCACGTTCACCCACTACTTTTCCATGGCTGCACGAGGATTCAAATCCTGGTCTCCAGAGTCACAGCCCAAGGCTCAAACCAGCACACCATGCTGTAAAAGCCTTAAATAATGAATTCTCCTTTCATGAACCTCTCAGGTAATTGATATTCAGCACAAGCAAGTGGAGTGTGGCATTTGTTGTCGTTTTGTGCCTTCAAGTTGTTTCTGACTTATGGTGACCCTAAGGCAAGCCTATCACAGGGTTTTCTGGAACAAAAACCTTCCGATTTCACATATACACAAATGGGATCTTAGCAGGCACTGGCAAACCAAGAAAGACACCATGAAGCTGTGGTAGACATCTCAATGAAAATGTCAACCCAGTGGGCAGCTGCTGTGTTATGTGTTAATTCTATGTTGGGTGTAATTAGGAAGGTAACTGAAAATAAAACTGCCAATATTATTGTTATACTACCCTCACACAAATCCATAGTGTAGCCAGATGTGGACTTCTGTATTCATTTTTAGTTACTAGCCCTGGAAAAATAATGCAGAACTGGGAAAGATGCAGAAAAAGGCAAGCGAAATGGACAAAGGACTGGACCAATTGCCTCACGATGTAATGTAATGTTATGCTGGCTACAGCTGTGGGGTGTAATGTTTGGGACTATTTAGAACAGAAACAAAAGCAAGAAAGGGAGATATGATAAAGGCCCATAAAATTATAGCTGTGGAGAAAATAGATCCTCTCTCATAAGACTAGAATCCAGGCTTATCCACTGAAACAGAACTCTGGAAGTATTTCTTCAGAAAATATAAGTAAATGATGAAACTCAACACCATAAGATGTGATTGAGGCTGCCAACTTGGATGGCTTTAAAAAGTAATTTGATAAATTCATGGATGACTGGATAAATTCATGGATGACAGAATTATTAAAGGTTTCCAATCATGATTGCTAAGTATCACTTTTAGTAAAAGAGGCAATATGCATCTATTTATTAGTTGCTGGGCAGTTCAAGAAGCAGGATGCACTTGCATTCTTGTCTTTCTGCCAGGCAATCACAGTGAACTGAATGACCACTGCGTTCAAAGCAAGTTCAGTTAGATAGGCCTTTGGTCTGGTCCAACATGATTCTTCTTATATCTAGTGTCAGAGTTTTCCAGAGCAAGAAATTGAGCTTTCTCATTAAAGGGTCATGAATCTGCCTGTCCTTAGACTGAAGAGATTACAGTAATGTGGTTTCTTGGATTGATAAACAAAAGTTTCTAATTTTTCCCATTCAGAAGCCACTGGAGGTTTTCAGTGGTATAGCGAATCTTTTATTTGTTTTATTGTTGAAAAGGGATTGGAATCATGTTACCTACCATATGTTGCTGAACGGCACCTACCAACCTTCTTCATCATTGGTTATGCTGGCTACAGCTGCTGAGAGCTGCAGTCCAGTGTAGACCATACGATCGCTGTGCTGTTCTAGACTTTGAAGGAGCTGTCCAAGTAATGGGCTTGGCTCTGGGCTGGTAACCAGTACCTTGAATAACTCCTTTAAAATATGGAATAAGCCCCCGGATGGATTTACTGCATCCCTTCTACAGAAACCACCATCTCCTCATGCTTTCTGTTGCTTGTCCCCCTCCTTCCTGCAAGAATTCACACCTCCTCCTCTTTCTTGGCCTGCTGAGAGTTTTAGCCTCAGCTTTATTTTCTCTTTGGCTCTTTCCTTCTTCAATGCTGTCCACTCACCTTTTTGACTCAGTCATATGTACGTGTTACTCTAATGTGTCCCACTCCTGTTAGTTAACTGACGCCATACTCAGACTTTCAGAAACTCCTACATCCAAGAGACCTCCTTTAACATTCTAGTAAATACTCTAAAGACATCAAATCCTGTCTGCTTTTGAAGCTAAGCAGGGTCAGCCTTGGTTAGTATTTTAATAGGACACTGCCACCAAATACCTGTTGTTGAAGGCTCTATTTCAAAAGAAGAAACTGGCAAGACCACCTCTGAGTATTCCTTGCCTAAAAAAATGCTATGAAGTTTATGGGGTCACCATAAGCTCACCAGCAAGTTGAAGGCACATACACTGTATGCTTTAGCCTTTGTGGCTCTGGCCATTCCTGCCCTACACTGTTACAGTGCTATTATTCCACTTTCAACATCCTATGGAATCCTGGGATTTGTAGTTTGGGGAGGAACATTTAGAGTTCTCAGCCAGAGAGCTCTTTGGCCTCAGTAAACTATGAATCTCAGAATTCCACAGGTTGTTCAAAGTGAAATAATAGCACTATAACAGTGTAGTGTGGAAACGGCCTCTGCTTCCTTACATATTGCTATTTACTGCCGTATTGTAATCTGTTGTTTCCCCACCTTGATCCATAGAAACAAATGGGTAAACAATAGCAACAACAACCGCAACCATCATAGTCATTATTATTAGAAAGCACATGGCAATATAATTAAAAACATACATATCATAAAATTTAGAGCAAAATTCGTTTTATTTATTTATTTAGCAATATTTGGTCAAACCATTTGAAAATGAAGATCTACGTTGTCCAGTTCTCCATTGTCACTGTTGCAAGGGTGAGAGAAATATACATATGCTCTACATTTTTAGGCTGATTAGCAGTCTATATGTACAGGGGCATATGATACATGGTATTGGAAAAATGAAAGCCATCAAAAGTAGCTAATGTGATGCTGTTCTCTTCACTTCCTTGTAAACTGTAGATTAAAAAAAAATGGTATCCAACTCTTCTTCTGGTTAGATATAATCTTGATTTAATTTTCTCACCAAAGTGCTGTATATATATTGTAAGGATAGAAGTACAGCAATTACCTTACAACAAAAATGAGTAACAGCTCGCACTCCAAGTGGAAAACAAAGTTGTTGGAGAATAATGGCATCAGCCATAAGAACGCTGTGTCTGATACATACCATGTGTGGGTGTGTATGTGTATGCATCTATGTATGTTTATGTTGTGTGTGTGTCTTTGTGGACTTGCACACCTATTAGTCCTTGTTGTCATTTATGACCTTGATATTGAAAGAAAAAAAGGTGCTGAGCAACTGACCAGAATATCAATGTTTCCATCTTCTTAGTAATATGTGATTGTCATGGGAGACAATGGAGAAATTTTCTTAACCCATTCACTACTTGCTTTTGAAACTGTATACTTTGCATAGTTACTTCTACAAAAAGTGCTTTTGCCAGAGGATTTGGGGGGTTGTTGTTGATGCGGTTGTATTACGTGCAGTGGTTTTTCTTGAATTATGTTTTCAATTTATGTTTACAGATGGTGGAATTGTTATATTGCTAGCTCAGTTTTTGGAAGATTAGTATGAGAGGCTCAGCTGTATTTTTTTTATAAAAAAATCTACATAAGGAAATGCAATTCAGATATTACTCGGCCATTAAAAAAGACCTTGTGGTCAAGGAATGGTTGGTGTGTTTTATTTATATGTCATTATTTCTTACATTATGAATCTGACTGATGTAATAAGTCCAGTTTCCCCAAATGCATGCCTTCCAAGTGTGTTGAACTACAGCTCTTGTAACACTGGGGATTAGTAGAGCATAACCCAATATACATTGGTACCAGGCTGAGGAAGGTTGAAATAAATTGTTTATTTTTAAGGTATAAAGTGAGTGGAAATGTTTTATGGATGCAGATTTATTTTGTATAGTTTTATTACATTATACATCCCCTTTTGACAGTTGTTTTCTTGTCTCTTCGACTGTTGGGTTATATTTCCTTTGAGAGCACAAATGCCTAGACAATTCAGAAAGACTGTCCTGGGACTCAGAAATCAAGAAAATGGACCAAAACCTTAATGAATTAGCAAACTTAATTCCATTTTCAACATACTTTTGAATATGCCTGATTGGGAGATTAAAAGACTGGAACGACACATTCCAGGAGAAGCATGAGAAAAAGATAATGCTTTTCTTAAAAGATAACTCATGTGCATGGCAGTAACATTTGCAGGCAAGAACCTGCATATCTCCCACTTTGCTCATTTGATGGGGACACTCCAAATTACTTCTTTGTCATCCCAGCTTTTCAGTTGCTTTTAAAATGTCCCAGTTTCTCTCTCTTTCTCTCAGTTTCCCAATTTTACATTCACTTCAGTTTCTGCAAACTGAATATAAAGTGCAAAAGTAACTCAGCAGTGGGAAGAGGAAAGAAGGAGACTCTTGCTCTTCCCAAGAGACTCAGGCAAAAACAAACTTCTGCAGTCTCTCCTAACTTGTCTGTTCCTCCTCATTAATGACTTTTGCCATCTGGACCACATTCTGATTTGGCCACAGGTATCCTGGTTTTCATCTGGGAAATCCTGGAGGGCATGTGTAAGGCAGCTGTAAAAACTTTGATTAGCTTCAGAAACCAGTGACATCTTTTTCATAAAAGCAACTTTACTAATCCAATCAACCTTAGGCCTTGATCCCAAAATTAACACACGTGCAAAACAACAACCTCTGTTTAATTAATCCCAATCAGCTACACATAGAAAGAGTAGAACATTAAACAGTTATATGCAAAGTAGTTTCATTTCCACTGAAGCTGTAGTTCCAACTTACAGAACAATGTGAGAATTGTGCAGCCCTCTAGATGTTGATGAACTGCAAGTCCCAGCATTCCTAACTATTGACTGTACTAGCTCTGGCTGTTGGAAGTTGCAGTCCAATGAAACCTGGGGGGTACCATGATTCCCATACCTTCCATAAAGGTTCTGAAGCTTTGATATCACATACCACCACATGAGCTGAATATCAGTTGGGCTGGAACAAGAGCTGTAATTCCACCCATTTTTTGTTGAAAGATTTACACTAGCCTCTTTCAAATATGTTAATTCAACCCACAAGAAGGGGAAAAGAGTAGGCCAATCCCCTTCCTGTTCAGTTCTTTAGGTCTTTTCATGTGTAAAGCAATGAATCTGAGAAACAGATCCTCCACTACCTATGCAATCTCTTCATACTATCAAAACTTGATTTTTCTTTTTGTGGTTTTGTATCACATAGAGAGCCTCCATATGTAGCAGGGGCTATCTGTTTCAGATATTTATTCTTCATGTGAAGAGAGTGACAACAGAGAAGGATGAGGCTAGCCTGCTCTCTCTGATCCCATGTTCAAGTTAATCCTATCCAGAACACCTAGACAGGACTCTAGTGGTATAGCATTACACCACACAAATATTCCTCAAGAAGAGTAGAAGAGGGAAAGACTTTGATGCAACAGTGACATGATACATACTTCTGTCAAGAAACTTCTCCCAGGTTTCATCATTCTGTATACAGCGAAAACCAAGGTTGATAATACTCAGCATGTCTTCTGATCCCTCTAGCAACACTATATACTGGTAATTCATTCTTTTTACAGAGAAGGGGCAAAGGTAGCAATAGTGATATAGTGCAGCCAGGGCTCACATGGTTTGAGTCCAAGCCCTTTTGATTACCAGGGCTGATGACATCATCTGCCTCTATCACCACCATGTGAAGCTCTTCCATTCCAATATAGCTGTGATTCTCATGGTATCATGAGCAGAGCAGTGGCTTTTCCCCCCACAATTATATATTGTTGGTAGCTCACATGTCATAATGCAAAGGGGTCAAGGCTGATCTTAAATACAAGATTAAAACTTGCTAGTTTTACAAAAGACCTGCTCCTTGTGGAGACAAGGACAGGTTTGTTGAGTGCTTTTTCAGCCCCTGAAAACACACTGAGAATAAGAAAATTGCAGCAGCAACAACAACAATGCACAAATTCAGGTGTGTGTATTGGAACGATATACCTCAACAAAGAAAGCCACTTTCTCTACTGCATGAGGAAGAGTTTGATGATACGTGAAAAGCAGATCTTTGCCATCCTCATTTGTCTTCTACTTGACCTTTCTTCATCCATCTTAATAGCAAATATCTAGCTATTGATTAGTTCATTTAAAATGCTACTAGAGTAAATGTCATTCCACTTTAAATGGATGAAAGAAGTCAACAAAGAATCATCATGCTAATTGTGATGTTGAAGAATACAGATCACAAGCCTCCAGTGCAGAAAGCTAATGTGGCCACTTCTCTTGATGCGAAATCTAAGAGAAGCCAAGAAATAAAACAAACAAGAAAAGATCTGTGGGATGGCCCTCTTGATGACTTTCCGCTAATGGAAGACCGATCCTTTTCATTTTTTCCAAGCCCACTTTTGTTGCAGGGTCTGCAACTGCATTCCAGATCAATACATATTCTCAGATAGGATAATTCATTAATAAATCATCATTTGCCAAAAAAAAAAATGTGTGTGTGTGTATGTATGTGTGTGTGTGCATCTACTAATGATAAACTTGCAGCTGGGAAGGCTGAAGAGGAAACTGATTAAGTTTAAAGTGAAATACTGCTAAATGCAGTGTGAAATGCAAGGCTGCTTGTTGACACCTGCTTTGGGGAGATGCCTTTACTGATTGTCAGCTACTGAATGACACAGTTTTAATTCAGGAAATGCTTTTATAATGCGCCTTCAGGAAGCAACCATAAATAATTCTAGCTGCTGTTCAAGGCACAAATGAAGATCCTCCCTCCTTCCACCCCAAAAAACTCTCTGTTTGTCATAGAGCGATGGAGCATTATGCACATAATGTAACTGCAAAGTTGGCCAAGTAAGTGTACATAAGAGAAAATGGAACCCAATACACATTTTGTGGTTCAGCTATAAGGTTAAGAAGCAAATTGCTCAACAGAGTAATTTTTTTTCCTTTAGACCTCAAAATCTTGTTTACTATAATCAGTTTTATGGGTTAAGGCACCAAACTGGGTTAAACAGAGGACAAAACATGTGGGTTCTTTATTGATGATGACATGAAGTCTTGGAAGTTTGGAAGGGAAGGGACTTTAAGCTTCCCTTTCCACCACTTCTTTTCTTATACTAGATGAAAATTTGCTCAGCTTACAGGGTTAGATTTTTAGACAATGTGGCAAGGCAAGGACTTTTGTTTGGTCCTACAAACCATATAAAAATATTGTCATCACATTTTTAAACATATTGCTCTTAGCATTTTAAACCTTAACAGAAAAATTATCTGAGTGTGAATCTTTTATGTAGCCAGAAAAGCCTCCTCCACATACAAGAGGGGTTTTTAATCGGGTTTGAGATAACTCCAGCAGTTGCAGAAATGGATTCAAGTGTGTACTTTAAAGGAGAAAAACTCCTAAGGCATATATGGTGGGGAGGGGAAATATGAACACCACTGTCTTGTTCACAAGCTCAAGAGCCATGGAATTCTTGCCAAATCTGACAACCTTTCTTTAAGATCTTGGATTCTTGCATCAGAAAGACAGCACGCTTCCTGAGATATCCTAATATGTCCACATACTGTTGTCCTCTGCTCCCCTCTGTAGGAAATCATCTATGACCAGCAAAGTACCCTCCTTCTCCAGGAAGGGACAGGAATCGTTCTATCCAGAGAATCTACCACAACTACTTCCATACCCCCAAAGGCCTATGACTGCCATTCCTGACTCAGAATCACTGTTCAAGGGGAAGGTCTGGAATTGTAACTCCAAAGAAATAGCATGGCTTCTGATAGTCTTGCTTCTGTGTGTCACATTCTTCCAAGTCTTAATTCCTGTATTTGCCACCCTTCTTTCTCCCTAGAGTCAGCTCCCTTTCAGTTGCTGTTCCAGGACAATATGCTATATTGATGACCAACCATAGAATAAAGGAACCAGACACAAAAAGCTGGGTTAAATAAGGAGCAACTTAATTTATCTAAAACCTTTTAAAGTTGTGTCGGACTGGAAATGAAACGAGGGGCAGGGAGCAACCTGATGCAAGTCCAACTGAGGCTAAGTATCACCACTTGACTACCCCCTCAGCCTTCTCTTGGGCAAAACACCTGAGCCCTAAAGGAAATCCAACAACTGGGTTGCTCCCCAACTGGTTGTTACTGGAAGGTAAACCCAGGGGGCTCCCACCCAAGTCACAGGACCCTACAAGCGAAAGCCTGAATCCCACATTAGCCTCAAAGGTAGCCTCTTTCCCCACACCATACCCCAGTCTCAGCATATAAAGAGGAAGTCTCAGAGCCCTATCCTACACGAGAAGCATGCCAAAAGTTATCACCAATTTTTTTGCCCCACTACCTGCCATGGTCAAGGGAAAAGCATCTGCTTAGTTCCTTTCCACCACCAGGTTGACCAACATGGCCCTCACCTCTTGTTGCAACTCCTCCAGGAATAAAATATTGCCTTCTACTGAGAAATGAACTTCATCAGCCCAGTTGAGCTCTGGCAATTGAAAAACTATGGCAAGATGCAAGAAAAAGTGGCCCACTTCTCACCTAGGGTATCACAGACTTCCCTATTTTTCCTCCGACAGACAAGATCAATGCATCATGGATCATCCTCATCCCACCAAACTTGACAGTGGAAAATGGGGGGGGGGCGGGAAACAAGGGATACTTCCGGCCAACAATTTTGTATAAGCCAAAAATCACACAAAGTTTGTAAAATCAAGATCTTGCCCTTCAGCAAGCCCAAGTGATTTCTGCCAAGGTGAATAAGTAAAACATGATAAAGAGGCCCAGTGTGCTCCTCAAACAGAAGAGGCAACAAACCACTCCACCAAAGGCCTCTTCTCCTGAGCCACTCCACAAAGGACCTCTTCCCGCTGCCTAGTGATCCATATTATGGCTACAGATCAGGACCCATAATCTCACCAAATGGAATCTGGGAACTCACAGAAAACACAGAACAACAATATTAGTTTGTTGTACTGTCTTCAAAATTTAAGAAGACACACATACTTTTTTGATGTAGATGACCTCTAGAACCCAATGTGTTGGACAGATTGTGTGCTAAAACCTATTGCAAAGGTCATAGAGGCAGCCCCAATCCAGAAAGAATGGATGCCAAACTAAAACTCTGCAAGGCCTTCAAAGTGACATTCCAAAACTGGTACCTGATACCAAAGGGTAGCCTTCCTAAGCTTAAGAATATCAGACACACTCCTCTCCAAATCCTCCAGCCTACAATGCTGCTGCACAGTATCAATTCAATACCCAAGAAACCAAGAGAAGTACTAGGACCCTTAACCCCTTCTCAACCCCTCAATCCTCAGTAAGGTCATAAAATACCCTCATTATGAAGGAATACTGCCTAGTACCTGCCTGCCTAATGAACAGAAAATCATTGAGATAACGAATTACCCCTTTCAAACATGACCTAAAGCCCAAGGGCCCACTCCAGAAAAAAATACTAAACTTCTCAGAAGCCAAACAGGATATGTAGCGCCCCATGGGAAGAGCCAATTCCATATTATGTACACCTCAAAAGAAAAGCTTAACAATTCAAACTTCTGAGGATGTTCTGGAAGAAGACAAAATGCAGACTTTATGTCACATTTTGCCAACTCTGTCCTGACTCTACCTCCCAAATGCAGAGGCAAACAACATGTAATTCACCATCCAAAGCTCCACAGGAATTAACAGGTTCCTCTTTAGGGTAAGACAGATGGTAAATAAGCCGATATTCACCAAGTGCCTTCTTAGGAAACATTCACAAAGGCTATACCTTCAAATTCACAGCAAGAGGAGGAGAAAAAGGGCCAGTTACCCTCCCTTTAGCCACCTCCTTACAAATTGTCCCTAATGACCCCTTCAAGGCTGAATGAAGTTTCTTATAAGGTTTGCAAGTACCCTGAAATGGAATCCAGAACCCCTAAATTGAAGGTAACACCTTGCCACTCTATTTGGATAGACATGCAGCAAAACCTCAAGACTCTCCTACTTAATTGTCTCTTTTGAAAGTGCAGAGGGGCCACAAGAGCCCCACTTACCTCCCAGATGATCTATAGAACCACTTGCACCCTTCTTCTTTGGGCAATTCTGAAACGAATAAGCCCCATTGCAAACGGAGCACTCATGCCAGAATTTACATGGGCACCAGTTGCAAGAAACCTGCATGCCAAATTGTCAGCACAACTTACTCTGTAGCCATGGCCTGACCCTGTCCTTCTGGGCTTTCTGATCTGTATGTCCACTGTGGAATCTTTCTCCTTGGATAAGCTGAGCAGAGGTCATGAGACTGATCCACATCACTGCAGAAAACATTGCTACTTGCATTCTGAGAGTTTCATCATATAATAATCCTACAGCCCCTGCAAAATATGGATGATATTCATGTAATGGAAGAGCAAATATTCTCTCCAGGGTGGGAACCAGCATAAATAAAAAATCCAGAAAGCCAATTCCTCCAAGTCCTCTCAACTTTATGCTCTCTAACTTTGTCACTTTTCTTCTCATCTAAATTCTCTCACTCCTTCCTCTCTGGCTCCTTAAAGATCAGAGAAAAAAGTCTACATACTCTCCCCTCAAAATATTCTCTACAGTGGTTTGTGACAGATAATCATCTAAGGATATACTGTGACCCAGAAGGAATAGTCCCATAAGACACTTCATTGTACGCACTAATGAAAGAAAGCTGTCCAACCCCTTGAGCACAACCCTGCATTGTAGCAAATATAATCCCTGACAAACCATCTGAGGAACATAATAACCAGGGGGAATCTGCATGGGTTAAGTCCCTAAGCTGTAGGTGGCTTAGCTCCCCATACAGTACCACCCATGCTCTCCATAGTTACACCTGCCTATGCTAAGGGCTTACTCCAAGCTCCTCATGGCCAACAGTATATACTTGAAGAATTACCTCCACCAGTGACAACTGAATGTGTGATGATGTTAGTGCACTCACCTGCAGACACTGACTCTGTAGTATCACTCTCAGAAGTTATCACTTTAGCTGTGATCTCACCACCAATCTCATCCACTGCAACTGAATCACAAGCAGTCTTTTGCCCAATCCCTATAAATGAGATAAAAACACCTTATTAAAAGTGTCTGCTGCTCTGTTTCGGACTTACTTACTACCTGCTTGAGCTCAGACCTAAACTTTTCTAACTCCTCCAATTTTGCAAGAATAGTTGCCCTCTCCTCCTGCTCCCCATCATCATCATCAGATGATACAGGGACACCGGGGTGGACACTTAGCTGAGGGCTTCTTGGTCAAGGCTTTGCCCTTCCATGCCTCACTACTCTTCCTAGAAGCCATAGGTTCCTAATCTAACAATCAAACCTAATTAAAAATAACCTAATACCAAAGTGTATAAGTTTACTAGGCTGGACTATTCCTAGTCCAAAACTGAAACCCACATACTGCCCTAAGAGACCTTACCAACAAGGGGCCTATAGGCCTCCTAGCATCTACCACCAAAAACCTGACCACCTAGACAAGGTTGCACTAGGCTGGAAGGCCTATGTTAATCAAAGCCCAAGCAGGTCCCAGTCCCCACAACATCTTGCAAAGCCTGACAGGCTGTGGTATGCTACTCCACTGATGCAGCATGCTGTTCCACTGGTACAGCCTGGTGACTCCCATGTATATTGGATTGTGACTCTTCTGATCCTAGCTGTTATGAGAGTTGTAGTTGTAAAGTCAACGCCTTAGGAACCAGTTTACAAACCCATTAGGCCACAGTAAAGCCTAAGGCACAAAAAAAGCCTAATGGAGCCACCACTACCACCCAAGGAGGAGAGGGTAGAATAAGGCTCACTGGGACCTTTAATGCAACTGCGCAGGCCCCTTAGGCCCTGGAAAAGCAAGTAATAGACACTGTAGGCTCCAATAGGCCTTTAAACTCCCATGGCAGCCTCACAAAATGTCTGTCTCCCTTGTAGCCTAAAACAAAATGGCTGTACCATGTAAACTCACAACAAAATGGCCATGCCCAGTTACCATACAACAAAATGGCTGTAGCTAAATAAAGAACAACAAAATGGCTGTGTGTGCAGGTGGAAGATGGCTACCTGGGCCAACTAGGTGATCAGCAGCCACAATCTAACTGGCTACAATCTAAACAGACTGTGAAAGTCCAAAAGAAAGCTGTCAGGCACTAGAGAAAAAAGGCCCTATGGGGCTGAGATTGGGGCTTCTATATGCTATGAAATCAATGAAAATAAACCACAGAGTAACAGAGATGGCATGGATATTAAGCATACCAGAGAAGAGTGTCTGAGACTGAGGCTTCCAATACAATAAAATTAAAGAAAAAAAATTAAAAACCTACAAGCAATTGGAATGGATTGTGTGCTAAACCCAGCCAGACTTAGCTGCACCCAAAGAAAGCCCAGTGGGACTGAAAGTGCTGCTGCCAATCACCACAGCCCCCAAGAATAGTCAAAGAATCTCCTAATCAAAGGGAAAAGGGAGGGGAGGAACACACCACATTCCAACCCATAGAATCCCAAGCCTGATGGAGCCCAATTCAAAAATCGACAGAGCAACCCCCAGCCCAATAGACCAGTACTACCTGAAGACAAATAAGTGCTAAATACTTCAGCTAAGGAGGGCCCAAACTATCCAACCTCCCACCAAAAGCCAAACCAACCAACAATAACCAAGAATGAAATAAAAGCTACCCCCCCAAAAAAATAAAGGCCAAATGAGTAACAGGAGTAGCACAGAATGTAAGCCCTTGCATTGCCTCTACTAATCCAGCCCCAAGACTTAAGCCTTCAGATCCTAATACAACAAAACATCCCAGACTTCTGAGCTGTGAGGATCCAAAGAGAGCACATGAAGGAGTGTGGAGGCATTAAATAGCTCCAGCTTTGCCCCATCACATGCAATGTGATGGCACTCTGTACCATAGGTAAAGTGCCACACCCTGGTCTCTACCATGGAGGGCATCAAACTTCTATCCTCCCTCACAGCGTTGTTCACTGTGTGAGTCATGATACATACATATTAGAAAACACTTCACAGTATCTGAGGAGTATGAATGGGCAAGCCTCAAACTCTGCACCTTCTTCAGCAAAGCAGCCACCTTGCAGTTGTTGCAGGTGTAATTTGAAAATGGGACCTTGTATATGCAAAACAAGTATTCTCCCTCTGAGCTATGGCCTCAAAATGCATATCACAGTCTTCATTTCCATGCCTGTATTTTCACATCATTATTCTGCAATTTTATAATTTTTCTTGGGGAAGGGAAAGATCTCTAAGATACTATTCACACAATTTAGTTCCAACACTAAGAGAGTTTTGGAACTGTGTTTGAAGTAGTGGATAGTGGCTTCTTTGACAATGAAGCAATAGATAAACTCTGGGTTGTAGTCAAACATTGAAAGAGCTATCCAAGGTGATGGGCAGGGATAGAATTCGGCACCTTAGACAGCACTCTAAATTTCAGACCAAAAGCCTGGAACAGATTCAGCAGCCATCAGCTGCTGGGCATGTCACAATACTGCCTCTGTTTCAGAGCATGATACCCTTGATCTGTCGTCTTCATGAGGCCCACATCTCACTTTCCATGGGCCATGGGTCATCCTGTTACTGCGATTGTCTAGCCCAGTGGTTCTCAACCTGTGGGTCCCCAGATGTTTGTGGACTTCAGCTCCCAGAAGCCCTGAGCATTGACCGTAATGGCTGGGGCTTCTGGGAGCTGAAGTCCACGAACATCTGGGGACCCACAGGTTGAGAACCACTGGTCTAGCCTGAGCAAGGTCTACAATTTCATACTGGTTATGGTTAATATTTCCACGTGGCACTCCATAAGATGAACTCCACGTGTCTGAAAGGGTCACGGAGAGCCTGGGTAGGCAGGCATGGCCGCATCGCCTTAATTGTGCAAGCTAGGTCTAGGCCAATAAATAACCTTTGTCGCACAGTCAGTAGTGCCCTCCAGACACAGCTGACCATTAAGCAAATGCAAGGGCTCTCAGCCCCGAACTGCTTGCTCTATACAAACGCTAAGCGCTCCTCATCTACATACTGTTCCAACAACTGGCAATGCTGGCTAAATCTCACCAATTCTGATTTTGACCTTTCGGAGGCTTTGTCTCCACCAAATTCCCTATTGTTCTCCTCGGGAGAAGGCTAGCCTCCAGGTGCAATCTACCCTATAAAACCCCCCTGTCTGAGTTCCTCAGTGGAACGCTCTTGACTTGCTTCTTGAACCTCTGTCGCTCTGTTTGGCAAGCCTCTCCTCAGCTCCACATGCTGAGCCACACCGAACCCTAGCATCACTCTCTATTCCTCTTTATCCGGACTGCAGGATCAGGCGGCATATCACCCAGAAAATCCCTACAAAATCCCTATCTTTTTCTTAGCTTTCTTCCATTAGCTCTTGGATGTGTGCACGAGTGCATGTTTTGCTGAGTGCTGATATTTTTGCCGGTTTTAATAAAATCTTCCAATTGGAACAACTTTACCTAGTTCTTGACGCGGCCTGACCCCGTAAACATAGGGTTAAAGATCCTGCTACGTTTCCCTGCCTCTCATAATGCTAAAGCAGCGCTCAGAGCTAATTTTCCCCACCTATAGTTGAGCACATTTTGGTGTCCCTCACGGGACCCCCAGTGAACAGGATAACAATTCTCATTAGCCACTTCAGAAAAATTAAACCAATTCATAACAGAGAAATCTTTTGTAAACAATCAGCTCACTTGTAGTGGTGGTTTCCCATTGGATTCTAAAGCAGCAATTGCCCTAAAGTCAAAGCACAATACTAAGAGTATTAGCAAAGTTTAGACAAATGGCCTAGCAGAATGCCTCTCAAACTGTAGGAGTATATACAGGGATATACAGATGAGTCCTACATGTTCTCGGTGGATCACAAGGCAATTTTTTCTTCAGGTCTGGGATTATGTTGTTAATGTTGTATGCCTGTTTAAGAGGCAGATTTATTCTCCCCATCCTTCTTTCCGTCTTCTACATCAGATGGGCAGTTATAGCCTACTGTATGATTTTAGCCAGCTTCTCTAGTCAACATAACCAACGGTGAGAAATCTTGGGATGTTGAGAGTTGCAGTCCAAACACATCTGAAGTGCCACAGTTGCCCATACTGGTTTTAGGTAATGCTGACATGCCTACACACACATACAGGTTGAGAGAGAGAATGTTGAATTTATGCTTGTGTGTGTCAGCAACAGGATGGCAGTCACGGGCTGAGCTGTGCCTTCAGCACTGCATGAGCATCTAAATTACACTGATCTTCTAGATAATGCTGAATTTCCAGATTATACTCCTTGCCCTGACACAGTGGGCTGTAGTCCATACAGGATCGTATAACAATACATTTATTAGTCTATAAGTTACCCTCCAATAGCCACCCCTCTCTCTCTTTTTTTATCTATATTCAAGGAATAGGGTTACCTTCTTTGGAATCTGATAGCATCAATGTGTATCAATGGATGCTATACCTGTTGTATAGCTGCAGCCTAAATAGTTCACATTAAATAAGAAGGGCAGACTTTGAATGATTTCTCCATAGGAAGACTGTGTGTCTCTGTCCATTAAGATTCTCAGAAATAATAGACAAAGATGCATGAAAGTTTTAATAGTCAACTAACACTGGACAATGGCTGGTGTCCTATCTTGAGAGTCAAAAGAAGAAACAACTAAATGGCTCTCTCTTTCTACTTTGCTTTCTGAGCTGTTTGTTCTTTAGAAGACCTGTTATGGGTTAATGGCCATTGTGTTTTTTTCTTGGAATCTTGGCTAATAGGATCCATTGTAAACATGTAGAAGCTACAAAATGCTGCAATCCCACAGTTATGGGAGGTTGGAGGATTCTGAATGTTCTAGGTCTCCCTAGTAACTTAAAAAAATCTTTGAAGGATCAAATGATAGTCCTTCTTCCATGTGCAGAAGCTGACCACACTAGCAGTTGAGTCTTACATCAATTCTGGCAATGCCCTTTGGGCAACAGAGGTGTTGGAAAGTTTCATAGAACTTCATTGTCCACTTGTGTCCTCCATTACTCACTGCTGCTCACTGTCTCTCAGCATTTGCCATCTAAAGCAGCCATCTCGCACTGCCATATGGTAGGGCTAGCCTTTCAATCCTGAACCATACTTGAGCAGAACAGAATGCAAAATTGTCTCTCCTCAAGACCCAGCATAGTGACTTTTCCCATACAAAAGGGCTTTTGTGCTTGGTGGGACATGGGTTTGGTCAATACACAGGCTTGCAGCTGCTTATGGAAATGTTCCACCAATGCTGATCCATTTGACTTGTGATTTGATGTAAAAAATCTTGCACAGGCTGATTCTCCAACATATAGAAAGAGACAACAGAACCATTGCCAATGTTGTGTACATCTATCGTGCATTTAAAAACACTCAGTGACTCAACATTCTCCCCAATGGATTTGCTTTGGATAACTTACATGCTATTTTTGTTACACATGCAGTTCCTCAATGTAGAGTTCTCTGACTGAGAAGGCAGCATTTGTGGGGGAAAAGGAACTTGCCCACTTGATTGTTAAATTTTCACATATTGTGTTGCATGAGACACTTGTTTTTTAGACAAAGCTTCCTTTTTTGGAACGATGCTATCACAAAACCTTGCCTAGCTGAAAAGGCAATGTTGTTCATTTTATAAGAACTGATCCTACGGGATTACAAAAACAGCAGATAGCAGTAGCACTGGGCCCTTGTCTCCTGAAACAGAAAATATTTTAGGCTTTAAAAATGAGCTTATGGTTTTTGGAAATAGCAGGGCAAAAACCTAGGTGTCAGACAGTGGTAGCTGGTGGTTCCCTTGACAATATACTGGTGAACTTACTTTGGATTTAGGATGAACTTGAAGGAAACTATCAAAGTTGTTAAATGAAGTCTGGAGGTAAGGTTCAGCACTTTGGATAGTTTGTTTAAACTTCAGACTAAAATCCAGGATGGATTCACCACCCCACTCACATGGAAACCTCCAGCTATCACTAGCTGATCTTTATTCAGCCAGCACTCAGTGGAGTGAGAGGGAGCTCTCCTCTTATTGACACAGTCTGATCTTTCCCTTCCCGTTCCTAGACTTACCATGTATTTACTGGTCCCAGGCCATTTCCGCACCAGACTTTTACAGTGATGTTATTCCACTTTCAACATCCTATGGAATCCTAGGGTTTGCAGTTTAGGGAGGGGGCCTTAGAATTCTCAGCTAGAGAGCTCTTTGGCCTCAGTAAACTACAAACTCCAGAATTCTACAGGATGTTGAAAGTAGAATAATAACACTAGAACAATGTAGTGTGGAGATGGCCCTAGATCAATGATGTAACCAGAGTCCCAAGACATAGAGAAAGTTATGTGAGCACTGAGGTAAGTTGTGACTATAAGACTAATTCACTGTCCTCAGTTTTGTTGATTTTCATGCTTTGTCTTTGCAGCGGTACTCAGTGTGATGGCTCAGAGACTGGTGCTAGTCCACAAGCCATTGGCTGCCAGTCCCTGGTGGCTTTCCAGGAAAGAAATTCACAGTTGTAGCCAATTGGCACAAATATGGTGCTGATCCCCGGCACACTGGGAAAGAAATAACTGCCGGTCCAACGCATCAGACCCCTAGAGAAGCCCCGTTTTAATGGATTTGTTTTCAACAGTGTAAATTCTATGGATTGTTTAAGTGTATTTTAATATTAACTTATTAACATGTGTCTCCATTTTGAAAGCACTCCTCCTGCACTTACAACCCCATATCAGATCTCTGTACTGAATACATAAATATCTGTAAAACAGCTAGCATTTGGGGAGAATGGGAGAAAATCTTACTCCCAGTAAGCACGCTTACCCTTTACTTGGTTCATCTACTTGCACAGGGCTAAAGCAATGGAGAAAGGTATCACTGGCTTAATATCTCTAAAATTATAGGATCAAAAGCCAATAAAGGAAGGACTGGCAATCCTAGTGTGGGATCTAGATTGCCCTCTGCAGCTACTGTTGTCCAGCTTCTCAGTCTTATATATCCGTCTCTTTACTACTGTAAGAAGAGGAATACAGCATGTTACTGGTATAACAATATTAGCTTTCCAGTGCTTCAAATGAGCCTTCAAATTTCACTTTTTTTTCTTTAAAATATCTGGGACTTGCTGATTGTCTCCTTCATTGCCTGCTCCAATCAGGTGTGTTACTGAGCAGGTGGGTGAAGGTGAATAAGATGGGGGGAGGTGGTAGGAGTAGCTATGGCTGTTTTCACTCCTGCTGCATATCTGCAATAAAAGATTAGACTTAGACTTCATATCGTGAAGTACAAAAGTCCCTGAGAGAACAAAGTGCACAAATGTAATACATCTTAGGTCCAGATTATCTGAAAGATTGCATCTCCATATATAAACCCTGAGAGAGTCTTAAAATCCTCAGGAGAGGACTTTCTCTTGGTCCTTTTGCCATCACAGGCCCATCTGGTGAGGACACAGGGAGAGAGAATTTTTGGTGGCAACTCCCAGACTGTGGAATTTCCTTCTGTGCAGGGCTAGGCTGGCCTTTTCTCTGCTCTCTCTTCACTGGCAGGCAAAGATCTTTCTATTCAGTAAGGGCTTTAGTGGTTAGTTGGTAAGAAGGAATCATTTCTCTCTCTCTCTCTCTTTTTTTTCTTTTTTTTGGTGGTGGGCGGGTGCTATATTTTTGTTTGTTCTTTTTTTCAGTGACTTTATTGTCATTTCTTTCAGTGGCTTTACACTTTTTAAAATTTAATGGCATATTTAACACAACAGCTTGTTTAATTGTTTATTAATTTCTTTAATGTCAGGGTTTTTTTAAAGCTTTATCTTATCTTAGTATCTTTGTAAGCTGCTTTGAGTCTCACGTTGAGCAGGATAGAAAGTAATTATATAAAAAATAAATATAAATATGCATAAGTGGGTGTATGGAGGTGGAAGCAGACATTTCATATGTATTCTTAAATCCTGTTTATTTAGAAAAAGCATACGGGAACAGTAAAAGAGCCTGAAAACTTCTTTCATTTCAGAAGTGGTTCAATTCCTGCCTACCATGTGCTTGGATGGGAGACCGCCAATGAATACCAGGTGCTGTCGGCTCTATTTCAGAGGAAGGAACTGGCAAAACCACCTCTGATCATTTCTTGCCTAAGAAAACCCTAGGAAATTCATGGGGTCCCATAAGTCAATGGGCAATTTGAAGGCACAGAGACACACACATGGAACCAATCAAAGGTCTTCCCTCAACCAATACAGGACTCAAATCAGTGCCACTGTTTCCATACTGATTTTTCCACATTATGCCAAGAGCTGTGTGCTGGCCTCCAGCCAAAAAGAGTCCATTGCCACCCGACATATAAGGGAATAAAAAGTTGCTAGCTGTAATTCAACCCTCTCCCCAGCAAGCAGTCCCAATAAATTATGCAGTCAGCCTGTTCCAACTCAGTGCCTTCCAAATGTGTTGAACTTCAAACCCCATCATCTTCACACAGAACAGCTGTAATGATGGGACCTGTAGTCTAACAAATCTCCAAGGGTGCCCAGTTGGGGGAAGTCTGGATTCAGTGGTCATAATATTCTGGTTTTACAACTGTTGGTTCTCCTGCCAGGTCATTGGCCAGATGACCATGGGGAAAATTGCAGTGTTGCCATACGTGCTGCAGGGACAGACTCCTGCAGACTGGCAGTTTTCAGGGTTATAAATCTGACATCTGTTACGACCTCAAAAACTCACTGTAGTGAATGTGAGGGTGAGTGGGTGGAGAGGAAACACAGTTTGCTTTTTCATTCATCTTCCTTTCACAGCAAGTGCCAGTCAAGAGAGAGTATAATTAGCTTCATGCATACAGAAAGTACAATCTGGTATTTCACATGGAATCAGGAGGAGGAGGAAGAGTTCTTAACCTAATTTTATATCTGCTTTTCCTAAGGCCTATTGAATTACACCCAGCCAAACTATACATTACTCTGCAACAGGATGTAATGTTAACCTGACAGTCCTACTTCATTGCAATGCATCCAGGTTAAGCCTTAAGGAAGTGTCCAGCTCTTCCTGTTCAAGTTACTTCCCCACTGAAACTTCTCAGGCTGAAATCACCTCCAGCTGTAATGTCCTTCCTATGAGGTTTAATATTCATATTTGGAAAGAAAATGGGGATCCAGAATAGTGGCAGAAATGGGTTTGGGTGCAGCTGGAGAACATCAGGGAACAACATTTGCAGGGATATGGCCAAGCACATTCTTTCTTCCTTGCCCCTTTTTGGCTCTAGAAGGTCCCCTGCTAAGATGCATTTTTCACTCGTGTCACTTAACTCCCATTTTTCAACTTATGTTGACCCAATGAATTTCACAGGGTTTTCTTAGGGAAGCAATACTCAGAGGTGTTTTTGCCAGTTCCTTTCTCTGAAATATAGCCTACAGCACTTGGCATTATTTGGTTGTCTCTCATCCAAATAGTAAGAAGGGTTCAGACTGCTTAGCTTGCTAGATTAGACAAGATCTGGTGCCTTTAGGGGTATTTAGGCCCGGTGTATCTCTTGGCTACCTATAAATGATGGACTGCTTTATGCTTTCATTCATATGAGAGCTAGTGTGGTGTAGTGGTTTGAGCACTGGACTATGATTCTGGAGACCAGGGTTCAAATACCCACTTGGGCATAGAAACCTACTGGGTGACCTTGGGCAAGTCACACTCTCTCAGACTCAGAGAAGGGCAAAGGCAAACCCACTCTGAATAAATCTTGACAAGAAAACTCCATGATAGATACACCTAAAGGTACACAGCAACAACAAATGTACATGTGTGTGTATGTGTGTAATTTCCAAGGAAAGTGATAAGAGCAGAAACATGGTGATATAGGCATATCACCATAATAGGTGGCTCAAAAAAACATCTGGTATTTTGGAAATATCTCACCTAATGAGGAGTTCTAAACAAATCAAAAGCTTGCACGCTCATGTAGAATTTCCATGAGTCCTAATAAAAGTAATACCTTCCTTCTGCCTGGTCAATCCTTAGTTTTGTTCTCACAGACCCGCATCCCTACCCTTATTTCTGCCATTATCATAATATAGTACTGCCTTGAAGGTAAGGAGGCAAGCCTGTAGAGACCCAGTGTGATGTAGTGGTTTGAGCATCAAACTGGGTTTAATTCTCCATTTGGCCATGGTAGCCCAGTAGATGACCTTTGGCGTATCACATACTCTCAGCTCCAGAAAATCCATTGACAGGTTCACCTTAGGATCACCATAAGTTGGAAACCACTTGAAAGCACACAACAACAACAACAATGCCTGTGTTAGGATCAGGTGATATTGTTGTAAATCTGTGTTGTACCCTTAGAAACAGGGCCAACCTTACCTTTGGGTATCCTCCAATCATTCCCCTCTCTTGGAGGACAGAGTTGTATACACCGCACAACCTGCACTCTTCCTCTGCTGCCTTCTAGTACAAACAGTGGCAAGCAATGTTTTTCCCAATCAGTGAAGCAGTGAACCCACACTGGGTCTTATTCTGAGGTTCAGCACCTCAGACAGATCCTTTAAAATTCAGATTAAAACCCAGACTAGATTCACCACCACCCTGAAATGGAAGCCACCACTGGCTGCAGAGAAAGATGCGGTCCCATTATTTTGAAGGGGGGAAAAAAAAAGACTGGGCTTGAAGTTCTGTCACTGTCAGTATATGGAATGGGAAAGAGGGCACCAATGTGTCCTTTGCCTCAGGCCAGAAAAAAGTCTTAGGAAATTTAGATCACTGGAGTTTCCTGGCTAAATGAAAGCAGGATCATTTAGAGACACAGAAATGAAGACGATACACCTGTTAATTCAGCTGTTTACTGCTGATATCCACTTTCCAGGTAAGTCAATAGGATTGTTTAGCTTCTAAGGCTAAAATTGGCCCTGAGAAAAAAATGGTCAGGCATGTCTTTGGCCCTTTCCACACGGGGGGAAAAGCATGGGGTAACATGGGGTAGCACGACCTCACCCGGAGGTCGTCTACACCGTGGAGTGCGCTAGGCCGGTTAGAAATGTGGAGTTTCCCCACCTCAAACCGCCCTCGCGCGGCCGCGGGGGTGGCGCCGCGTGTTTTATGAAACGCGCGCACGCTAGCCCATCACAGCACCCTGAGGTGGTGATGGGATATATGGGGGGTCAATGGGCTTACAAGGGTCTGCAGCTTCAGAAGTGGGGAATAGGATCCGTCTTACTCCCCATTCCTCATGCTGGAGGCTTTTGTGTCAATGAGCATAAAAGAATCTGCAGCTTCAGAAGCGGGGAATTGGATCCTTCTTAGCCCCCATTACTGAAGCTTCAAAAGCTTTAGAAAGAAGGATCCTTCCTCCTCAAGCCTGTTGCCTAACACATTTTTTGTTCCCCTCTGAGAAACACGCCCATAGAGATAAGTCCTGCATTCTGGTATTAGCAAAAGTTTTAGAAGGCTCTTCTAACATGCAGCAGGGACAGACTGCCAAGCAGACCTCAATCCTGCCTCAAGCCCATTGCCTAACACATTTACAGTTCCCCTCCCAGAAATGCACCCACACTTTAGGTTTGAGACAGATCGTCACATGACCAGTAGACAAAAAGATAGGGAAGCGTTGTTCAAAGTCATAAAGTTTCTGGGAAAAGACAAATAAATTTATGGTGGCCCAGAATTTGAAAGAGAACTATTATAAGGTGTTATATAGGAGGTATCTAACTCCAGATAAACTAAAAAAGGTTTATAACACAGGTACTGGACAATGTTGGAAATGTCAGAAAGAGGTGGGTACTATGTACCACATGTAGTGGACGTGTTCAAAGGTCAAGAAATACTGGACTGGAATACATAATAAAATTTGTGAAATACTGAAGGTACAGTTTGCTATGATGCCTGAAATGTACTTGTTGAATATGACAGATATAATTGATGGAACTAATATCAAGAGATATTGGAGAATATTATTATATATGATAACTTCAGCACGCATTGAATATGCAAAGGTATGGAAACCACAGCAAATATCTACAATAGAACAATGGTGGCGAACTTTTATTGAAAATAAAACCGCTGATATGGTCTCTCAAAGATTAAAAGGGAAATCAGATGATGAAATTCAGAAAGAATGGCAAATTGTGGGTAGTTGCTGGGTGACTTGTGATAGAAGTCTGTAATTCATGGTACTATGTGTTTAAAAGATTGAGATGATTGTGGCTGTTATCATGAAGCTAGTAAATGGTGAATGTAATACAAGTTCTAACATATGATCTAGCTGTAAAATGCAGTACAATGATAAAGCTTAGATATGGGATATTGAAAATGAAATCC
Source organism: Iguana delicatissima (assembly GCA_948472985.1). Taxonomy (NCBI): domain Eukaryota; kingdom Metazoa; phylum Chordata; class Lepidosauria; order Squamata; family Iguanidae; genus Iguana; species Iguana delicatissima. Next base: position 207,061 of record CAOKZL010000064.1, read on the forward strand.
AGATCAGATTGGAAGTATCAAGAATATGTCAGCAGAAATAACAATGAAAATTAATTGTTTTATTTGCGAATTTTTAATAAAATGATTATAAAAAAAAAGGTCATAAAGTTTCTGGATGAATGGGTTACATTACTGAACCAAGGGCAGCAAGTCAGCCACTAAAAATATACAAGTGTGTCCCCTATGGTCAAGTCAAGTCCAAGTTGAGTCACTCAAGTGACCTGAGTCTGACTTAAGTCTGAGTTAATCGACTCAAGTCTACATCACTTCCTCCTTCTCTTTGGCAGCTGTGTAGCTCTGGGAGGGGACACTATAGATGCTTCATACCAGTAGGAAGTAAGGAGGGAGGGGACACCATAGTAGAGGATAGTAATGTGGCTGGTCTCAGCTCTGAGGGTGAAAAGACTGGGAATGTACCCTCTTGAAGCTGAATGAGTCACATCTTCTTTCTCTGAATTGCCTCTCCTGTCCCTCCCACTCCACTGGTAAGCAGTAGCCTCCCCCAGAGCTTGACAACTACATGTGGAAAGAGGTTTGGATGAGGAACAAAGGCCTCGAGGATAACCCCCTGGACCCCATCCAAAGAGAGGCATACATGTGTGTAATCCACATTCAAGCATGCCTCTATATCACTAACAGAATTCCACCCAACATCTATCTGGAAGGAACACATCTTCCCCACTCCTGGCCTATGATGACTTCATACTGGAAAGCTGTCTATCTGTATCCACCATTCCCCATGCAAGTGTGTAGTTTCAGTGCATGGAAGGATCCCCAGAGACCTCAATAGTGATATAATCTGAGAAAAGAGGAAACCATTTTCCCTGGTGGCTCTGTGATGGGGGGATATCATCTCATCCAGTTGGCCAGGCCTCATTAGGAGAAGGATCATGCTTCTATTATTTCTCCTTAGAACAATTTCACGGAGGTCAATGGTACTACACAAGGATAAATGGTTTCTGACATGCAGCCTGAGTTTGAAATTTAGTATAAGCCAGGCAGGCTGATCAAGTGTGGTCTGACATCAATGTGGTTGCTACAGAGTTAATGGAAGGTTTAATGTCAACAGTCTAATACCTGCTTATGTTCACTAGTGTACAAACAGCACTGCTAGTGTGAATATGATCTTCAGCAATTCTTTGGCTCAGACCTTACAGGACTGCATACCTAATATGCCAGTTATCACATACAGATTGCAGAGCATGAGATGTCACTTTTTGAAAAGTAGGTTCTTTTAACACCTGTTATTCTCAAACTCAGGGCCTTTCTGCCCTCTTTCAACATCCTGTGGAACTCTGGAGTTTGTTGTTGACAGAGGCCCAAGAGCTCTCTGGCTGGGAATTCTAAATGCTGCTCCCTAAACTGCAAATCCCAGGATTCCATAGGAGGTTGAAAGTGGAATAATAGCATTATAACAATGTAGTGTGGAAATGATCTAAGTTTGTAAAAGAAAAAAATTGTTGTATTGTGCATTACTATTTATGTTTTCTGTTCGGAGGGGGGAAGCATAGGAAAGCCTCTTCAAAGACCTCTCTGGACCCAAATGGGGGCAGCAACCCAAATCTGCTCCATTAAACTGTCCTCTGCCTCTTTCTTTCTCCAAGCTGCAGAAGACATGCGGTTTTTCTTGAGAATGCCAATAACATTCTGGGATGCCTCCTAGAAGTGCTAATGTTTTAATTTCTGGGAATACTACATCTTCTGCACAGCTATAAGTCTAGAGCATCTTAGAGCCATAGAATAGAGTGCTTCAGAGTTATAACTCTAAGGTCACAGCACAGGTGATTTTCTTGTCTTTCCCCCAGACAGCGCTTTTACTCTAGCAGGCGTTCCAATGATATCCAGGCACTCTGACAGCTCTACCACTTCCACTCCTGACAGTATGCAAGAGTTCCTGGCATCACCACCACCACAATTATCTTTGTACTCCTCTCTTCTTTCTATAGCAGAGACTGGAGAGCAGACCAGGCATTGTTCTCAATGGACTGTCCTAGGTCCATCGCTGTTGGTGACCTCCCCCATATCAGGCTGTCCTAGACCTCTGTCATAAAGTACTGCCCTGACAGCACCACTAAGCCTGCAGCTCACTATTTTATTGCTTTGGTCCAACGCTGACCAATGCTGTCCAGTGCTGACCAATGTCTTCCAATGTGTTTCAGTACATTTCCATGGATCTTTGCCACAGTAAATAATCATTAGCCAAAAAGTGTGCGCATGGGCAACTACAACATATCAGCATGGTGTCACAAATTCTGTGTGGACCAGTGCTGGAAAGCCATAAAATACAACCCAGTTCCAACACCTGAATTGGTTTTTCCTTCTCTCTGTCAATGATGCAATATCCTTTCCAGCAACTTCATTGCTAAGAAGCTTGGAACACTGATGGATTTAAATCTATCTAATATTTGTAGACCTTTGAGGCAGGAAAGAAGCTGCTTCAAAATTAGAAAATGCTCGTGTCTGGAAGATCTCAAGATATGAATCTTCAATAATAATAATAATAATATCATGTTTATCTTAGTACTGCTTTGCAGTTACATACAGCAGGCCTGCAATGAAGATTTAACGGTATTGTGTGTATGCATGTGTGTATGTGTTCTGAAACATTTCCCTTACCTTGAACATTTATTCTAAAAACTGCATGTAGTCTTATGGGGTGCTTTATGGTTTATGCCAGTCTGGGAATATTATATGCATACATTGAAGTCCTTGTTAGATGCTGGTTATAAACATGGAAATAAATGCATAAAATATGATTTACTTGTTAGATTTCTTCACACATAATAAGTGCATCCCATATCAATGGTGATTAAAAACTCTGATTACATCACAGTCAGACAGACTTATTATTCCTGTTGGTCTCAGCTCTAGTGAGTAAATTGGACAAAAGAAATGGAGACCAGAGGAATGAGAAAAGCAGCCCCATGCTCTTTTTTCAAAATCACCACTTCCCTATACAGTTCTTCTTTCTTATCCTATAAATTTCTTAATACCTGTGCTGATGAGTCAAATAGCAGGAAATTTTCTATGATAATTTTCACCCATTTAGACTGGCTTGCTGGCTGAAAAACCAAGAGGACAAGGCCTTATTGACACATGTACTGGACAGTGTGTTGGCTGGTGGCTTCCATGACAGCAGAGAACTAAATGAATTCTGGGTTCATACCCAATCTTTAAAGGAACTATCAAAGGTGCTCAGTCTTTTTGGGGCGATAGTATTCAGTGCCTCTGAAACCACCTGCCCCATATGAACCTGCCCAGAGCCTAAGACTGTCTACAGGGCCCTCCTCATTGCTCTACTACAGAGGTTGATGTGATTGTCCTTTCAATGGTTATTCTACATCCGTAGGATTTTCTCCCATGTAAACTTTGGCACTTTCTCTTGTGGTCTCTCTCTCTCTCTCTCTCTGTCTCTCTGTGTGTGTGTGTGTGTGTGTGTGTGTGTGTGTGTGTGTGTGTATGTTTGTCTTCAAGTTGCCTATTGACTTATGGCAACCCCATGAGTTTTTCTTAGGCATGGAATCCTCAAGAGATGGTTTTGCCAGTCCTTTTTTCTGAAATGGAGCCTGGTATTCATTCGTAGTCTCCCAACCAAGTACTAATCAGAGTTGACCCTACTTAGCTTCCAGGACCAGATCTGGATCTGGTACCTTTAGGGTATTTAAGCTGTGGCCTTCATATAGACTCTGGAAAATGTGTTTTCTTATGCCAAAGTTTTTCTTGATTTTACTATTCACTCACTTTATAATTTGACCAATGCAATTTTTACAACCTGTTGTGATATTATATCATATTGCATTATTCCTTTTAATTAAGGGAATAAATAATTGCTCTGTTTAAGCAATATAGCAACAATCAATTAATTATTAAGTCTTTAATAATTGAACTTTTATGATGATTTCTTCTAAAGAGCAGTCTATAAATAACTGTTTAATAACTCACTTGGAGTAAAATGATTATTCTCTTTACCAATTAGTTTGAAATGTTTGAAAGACAAAACAGTGATGTGTGTTAGAAGTTTTACACTATAACAGAAAATAAAACCTGCATTATCTTTTCTCTTATTGGCTAGTTGGAGAATCAAGAGCTGTATGCAGTGCTGCTGTTGCACCTACAGGAGCAGCTTCAGGAAAAGCAGCTGGCAGAAGAGTAATCTCCCTTCCTCACCCGGTGCATGAATGTGCTTTCAAGTTGCCTACCAACTTATGCTGACCCCATAAATTTCATAGGGTTTTCTTAAGCAAGGAATAATCAGAGGTGGTTTTTGCCAGTTTCTTCCTTTGAAATATAGCCTACAGCACCTGGAATTCATTGGCTGTCTCCCATTTAAGTATTATCTGGGCTAGCCCTGCTTAGTTTCCAAGATCAGACAAGATCTGGTGCCTTTAGGGTACTTAGGCATCTCTCCTGCCTCCTTTCTCCCACAAAAAATTCCTGCTCTAGTAAAACCTCTGGAGCATATTTTAGGCATTGCAGAGGATTCCCTTGGGGAAAGGCTGAAAATCCCAACACTGCTGCAAGCATCATAGTGGATCTGGGCCCACATGTGAAGAATCAGCTGAGCTCACATCCCCAAGCCACAATGGGATCATACCAGTGGCTTTATGAACATGCTTGGGCCAAATAGTCTGGCATTATCAAGAAGGATGAGAAGATCACTAGCTCATACATATATTTAGAATAGGGGTGAGAATTATGCAGCCCTCCACAGTGATTGGACTGCAACTCCCATCAAGTTTAGCCATCAATAAGGAATGCTGGGAACTGGATGCCCAACATGAATCACAACCCTGTTCTAGAACTACTACTGTCAGGCGGCCACCCAACATGCTTCCGGTTTAGTTTGATAGAACACAAGTAGTGGCAACACCTATTTTAACGTGGTAGATTACCTGTAGCTTATCAGAAGAGGCACCAACCAATTATGTACCAATATAGTAACAGATACTAATGTAAAGACTTTCTAAGTTAAAGATGCCAATCTGTGATTCACCACTGAATTCTAAACATTTGCATATCTTGTATTGACCAGGCACTAATGAAACTGTTTTTTGTCTGCTTTCACAGAAAGGAGAAGTTTTCCACTCTAAGGAAAGGTATATTTCTACATGTAGAACTCATAACAGCCAAGAGTTCAGCAGAGTAAGGTACATTTTCAGTTCATTTGATCTCAGTGACCTTAAGTACACTGAACACTGTGCTCCATTCTGGCCAAAGAACACAAAGTATGGCATGGCTGTGTCAGAACATTTCAAGCTTATTGTTTAAAGATGCCAACAGAGTTTTGATAGCACCATTATCCAAGAATGTCACATATTTTTTCCATGATAAAAAACTGTGGGCATAATCAAAGGTAATGATGCACACAAGTGTATTTTTACTTACTCTCTCCCACACAGCCCTCTAAGCATCCCCCAAATCTGCTCTGGAGGGTGCCTCTGGAGGGTATTTGGGAGGGCGTAAAAGAGCTGGAAGGAGATGGGATTTCAATTTGCCAGTCTGTGCTGCTGGCAGAAGTTCACCAAGATACAGAATATGCCAGGTATTCAAAATTTATTTCTCCAAAGCTATGTCTTGCTCACTTTATGAAATGAGAACAGACCCCGTTAAGCCAGGCTCAACTGTCTTTACAAGAGACTGAAATGGCCTATATTCAGGGTGGGTTAAATATCTGGTAAATGGGCTCTTTATTCCAATAGTTGGGTGGGAAGGGAGAAATAAGTGTTTATACAAACATTTTGCAGGGAGGAAGGCTAAACAGGCATATTGATGATATAGGATTTTGCCACCTAGAAACTACTTGCACACCAAAATGAAATTAAAAGAATTTTTAGATAACCACAAGCTGGACAGTGTAAATGGGTTGTGTTAATTGTCTATTTTGAAATGTCTACAATATAACACAATCATTTATATAAAACCATATTTAATATACAACAAACTTCCACCACATAAACACATTTTATAAACATATTATAGTTCCAATTACAGATTTTCATAAAAACATTTTCATATCAAGAATCTTAATACAGAATGATTTATTTCTATGTCAAAATACATTTACAGTGTAAATTGTCTGTAGAAAAAAGATACAGAGAAATGGAGTTTGCTGGTATTTAATCCAAGAGTAGAAACTTCTCTTATTTCTTTATTTCATGTTCAGTTTTAAAACATTATCTGAAATGATGAATCAAAGGGTATTTTGCTCTGGTTTTATCCAAAGCTCCAAAAAGCAGGAAAAAGAAATTATATTTGCCTTGTTTCCAAGGCATCATAGATGGACACAGAATAGCATTATGCTCAAGCTATTCTGGCCAGAGCCATGAGCCATGTTTACTTGGAAAGACATAACACTTCTGAAAACTCTGGTTGCCCCACAAGATGCAGAGCAGAGCCCTTTTTTATATACAGAAAATATAGAACAGGCTGAGGGGAAAAAATCCACATAAAAACACATATGAAGATTGATCACACAATTTTATTAGAATCTTTTGAGCAACTGTATCAAGTGATTCCTTTATTTGATTTTTTTCCCAATGGAGAAAAAAAGAAAAAGAGAGAAGAGACATTGGAGTGGACTGTTTTTTCAACCCTGAGCATTTAACACTGCATATCAAGTACTGTAGTAAAGAAGCTGGTTAAGAATGTAGCACTAGCACAAGTAAATGATATTAATCCTCTAGGTGATCAGGTTTTTACAAAAAAAATACATAGTTTTCAATAAATAATGCTTAACTTTACAACTTTGATACAGCAATGTCATACACTGTTTTGACACATACTAAACTCTGCATGCTATATAGTCTACTAGAAGACAAAACTCTGCCATGCATTTTCTTTTTTTTCCTAGTGCTAGAAAACACTTTTGTCCTCCAGTGCATTGCCTCAAGCAAACCTTACTCTCTTCTTTTTTCCCCTTCTTACAGCAATAGGCCCGTGCACTGGCATGCAAAAACCTTTAAGAAGGTCTCCCCCCAACACCACCATCATTCAGACTTCTAAACCAAAAGTACTTTTCTGCGTTCCTCCCTCCCTATACCTGGAGTGGCTATGAAAAACTACATTTCATGTGGCCTTTGAAACCTCTTTTTTTTTTCTTATTTTGAATTTACACATTTTTTAAAAAGTGGCATGCTGGGGAAAAAAAACTGTTCTAAAAGACATTCAGTTTACTCCACCTGTGGCCATCATGCAACATCTCATAAATGTTGTAACCATCAAGATTCCCATACTAGTACAATAGGCCTCCAAACTTAAAACAGCCCACCAGGAAAAGAAAGAAAGAAAGAAAGAAAGAAAGAAAGAAAGAAAGAAAGAAAGAAAGAAAGAGGATCATAGCATTATGTTGACTCCAAACGTCCAATATATGTACAAGATTCAAATCCAGAAATTGTCAAAATAATAGCAATGATGCTAATTTGTACTCCTGGTTAACCAGGAGTTGAGGCAAGCTGGGTGTAAAGATAATTTATGCAGGAATACAGAAAGGAAAATAAAGTGTGACAATGGGAGTTCCTAGACTAGAATTTATAACATCATCACATTTCACCCCAAGACAAACTACTATGGATATAAATCCCAACCTTGTTGAAAAGGAGGTAATAAGCTTACTCCCATTGAGGTACTTAGAAGTTTGATTCAAATTAATGGGATCTACTACCAAGTAAGAATTGTAAATCAGTACATCCTGACTTCTTGAAAGCATAATTAACTAGAGAATCTATTTAGAACATGCTCTTCAGGTTCACATCTGGGAAGGATATGAATATAGAAAAGCACTCCAACAAAAGAAAACCAAGAGGTGTGTGATGATGTGATAAAGGCAGGGGACTCCATTTTCAAACTTCCAGGTTGTCTGTGCATCCTTAAGAACCACTAACCCCTTCTTGGCCATTGTGGTTTAGGGGTTGCTTTTATTCATAGAAGTCATTCTTGTAAAACTGCTGTCCATCATCATTTCCTAGCTCTGCACTGGCATAGCCATTGGGTCTTTCTAGGAGGATCAATACCCAATTAAGGTATTACTTTTATACATGAAATATTATGGACTTTTACTTCCCTTTTTGTAAGTCATTCTACACTTTCTGCACATTTGTGCTTTATACTGAATATAAAAATAGGCTTTTAAAACTCTGTTTACTTTTAAACTCACTAAAAAACTACTTGCTTGTGAAATTCTCTTAAAAATTCACTGCATCCATGAAGGGAGGGTAAAAATCAAGTAGGCAGTTAATTGCTATAGGTAGTGTGTGGGAAGGGAGAGGGAGAGAAATCCCCACAACTTGTGTGGGAAGGGAGATAAAAAAGATTGGGTGTCTACAGTTTGGCGAAATACAAGGATAGATTAATGAAAGGAATTTCTCCTTAGCTCCTATAACTACTAAAGATTAAGGGGTTGGGGCTGTGAAGAACAACCAAGTTTTCAACCTATTGGAGAATCAAGGCCCAACATTTTAAAATGTTGAAAAATAATCAGATTCAAACAAAGTTTCTTTTTCTAAGAAGTGCAGGATGAGGATCTTACCAGGCCATAGAATAAGGGATGTGTGACAAAGGTGGAAATATAGAACAAAGAGAGTTCTGAGACTCCTAAAGACTAATATAAGTCTGTGGTGTCAGTTCTGACTTCACATTCAATAGAGATTTGTGTAACTACACTTTTATAACCAATTTACATTGGCATGAATGGCCATTAAGGCCTCATAGTTTCAAATCACTTTCTATAGACACTACACTAGGAAAAAGTTACCTTTTGCATGTATGGACATCTATATTTAGAGTAAATACAATTTTAAAAGACATTTTAATCAATCTTTCTATTTAATCTGTCATATATATTGCCCTTAAAGAATTAAACATTTCTTGTGAGAATTAGATCTTCTAACATTAGAGAGGAAGTAGCCAGAAGGAAAGATATAAACTGGATTTCACCTTCCAAAAAGTGTCTTCAAAAATCTTAGGTTACTTTTTGAAATGAGATCCTGAAGATATCAGGATATTTTCATATATTAAAAAGCTGACAATCATTAAAACATTTTGTTTTATGCACTTCAACAATACATCCCCTCACCAAATATTAAAAAAAAAAAATATGCTGAGAAACTCTTTAAAGAAGAGGAATGAGAAGAAGATAGAAGTTCAACATGGGGAAAAGGTTACTATGTCTGAAGTAAATCTATTTTACACTAGAGCAGTCTGGGAATAAAAAGAATACATGCAAATTTACAAGGAAGAATTAGTAATATACATGTTCCTATGGTAGTAAACATGAAATGCAATCACCAGCAAGTTAGTTAGAAGTAAGTCTCATGAGTTAAATGAGTATTACTCCCTAGTAAGTGTGCTTGGAATTGCAGCCCCTTGAAATGGAGAGGAATCTGCCCAATGCAAATTTCAGTGGCCTTGGGATTTGCTTCCCTCCCACTGACAGTGGGTATTTTGGCATCAGTTTCAACAGCAGAAAAACAGTAGTTTATATGGAATGAATTATTATTATTCCAAAAGGCAGAAGAATCTATGCATCAAATGAATTAACTGAAAAAAAAACTTTCCAGAAATTTGTTCCCTTTCCTTGTATATTGCACCTTTGCAAATTTTATATAGTGTTTGTAGTTCCTTCCCCAAAATAAACATAAAGACTAATTTCACGCCCTCTTTTGGAAATGTTATTTTGAGTCCTGAATACCCACCCCGTGCCACCAAAAGTAGGTGCACTGCTCAAAACAAGCATTTCCGTATCTAGATAAATTACACAGAGAAAGTTAGTCACTTACATATAATAGGAGAGAGAAAAGAATGAAATTTTAAACACAGTTCCTTTTATCAGTCCAGGTCCCCCTATGTTAAATGCAGTTAGTATATAACTAATGAAAAGCCTGCAACACATAGTCACTTTCAATTCCACTGCCAAATCATTTTAATAAACAAGGCTGAATATATTACAGAGGTGCTGGGAGACCCTCTCCTTAGCTTGGAGAATGAAAACATTTTGGCTTGGTTTGGGCTTAACGGCAATTTCAATATGTTCAGTCCATGAACTTGATGGTGTTCAGCTCCAGGTGCTACAACTTCCACATATGTTAGGACACCCTTCCCTAATCCCATCACCCTCCAGATGTGTTGACTACAATCCCCAGTATGTTTCCTGAGGATGATGGAACTCATAGTCTAAAACATCTAGGGGGTACCATGATGGGAAAAATTGGATTAGAGTAAACCCTACAGAAACTTGTGGGTCTTACTTCTGAGTAAGCATATTTCAAGTTGCACTGTAAATTGCAGAAAAAACTTGAGTTTATATGTTGTTTGCTCTCTTCCCCCCAAATGAACTGTTCTTTTTATAAAAACACCAAAATAATAATAAGTCAGTAACACACTAATAATTTAAGAGACCAAAACTGACAATTCAAGAATCTTTCTTTTATTGAAAACACTCCATGGCCAAAGCTGGCTATGGGTTATACTAGGTTTTGTTCTAAAACCAACCATAGTTTCTCATAGAGGCTTAACATAAAGGCTTAAGATAATGCATGACACAAACCAAAAGTTTTGAAATATGCCATAATCTTTTAATCCAGAAAAGCTTTAAACCAAGCTGTTTTCTTTGTAAGAAGAAATAGAATGAGTAGGTCTTAATTTGAAGATTTTTTTTAGTAACAGTTTTCATTGACCAATCTAAAAACTGATGTTGCACCACTCAAATGCCAATTATTATATTATGATCAAACAATTGAGATGTTAAATGTTCTAGTTTACTTCTGTCATGTAAATATGTATGCAGGACTCTTCATGTCAGCCAGCCAGCAACTGCCCTGCGAATTGCCATGCAAACCGCCTTTCTAAGAGCAAGCAACCCAGATCCAAATTATGCTGACACAAAAGTAAGCCCAACTGATTTGACCAGGCCTTACCGTCAAGCAAGTGTAATAACGCTTACTCTAGCATAAATTTCTCTGAACATTTCTGGACTTGCTGAACAAAATTCAAGGGAACTTAGTCCCAAATCGGTCAGATTCCAGAGTAAACAGGGTTAGGATTAACAGGGCAGTAGTTTATTCACTGAACTGATAACTCTACACCTGATTTATAACTGAATCAAAACAAATGGATGGCCCTCCACAGTTGTGCCTGAGCCTACTTACAACCCTCATCAGCTTCCCACCCCAAAGTGTAAGACTAAAATTTGATCACATTTTTTTTTTAAAAAAAGAGCACATTTTGGCTTATAAAAAAAAGTAACTGCAGCAGAAGCACAGCTGCCCTGTCCCCCACGCCAGCTTGCCTGTAGCCCCTTTACGGGCCCAGGTCTCAGTAAAGAAAAGGGAACTGGAGCGTATCTCATTGGTAAAGCGGCTCCCTGCTGCTCTGGCGCTGATGAAGCAATGGTGTATTAAGGCAAAGAAGACGCAGACCTTTTCTCTCTCCAGAGCACCTTCTGCAACTACAGACAGCTCCTGCCCAGCACAATAAAGAGAGAAAGCAGAGCCACTGTAGGGAAATAACAACTGCTGCTGCTGCTGCTGCTGCTCCAGAGTGACCGACAGCCCGGAGTATTCTACAGTATCGGTAAAACTACGTTTTAAAAAAAAAAAGGCGCGCGTGGTGCCACACTGGAAGCAGCACACCACAATCAAGTTCCCACCAAGACCCCCCACTGCCATGCACACTAAACCACTGAAAGGCTCCTGGACGAGCTGGAGCTGGAGGGGAAGGGGAGGAGAGCTGCCTGGATGAAAAATGGGGGGGGGGAGGCATCAGCAGCCCTCTTCCCGCTGAGGAGAAAAGGTACCTCCCTCCCTTCACACACACACACACAGACGGAGGGGGAGGGGAGGGCAGATGGATGTTCACATTTCTGTCTCCGAGCCGAGCATCCTCTTCACACGCGCGCGCGCACGCCCCCGCGCGCACCCCGGCCTCCGCCTTCGGAACGCGCGCGTCACCCCCGACCCGCGCGCCTCCTCTACCTCTTCGGAGACAGGATGGAGGAGAAAGAGGAGGGGAAAACGAGAAAAAGCGAAGCTGGCGGGCTGGGACAGCTGCTGCCGCTGAGCTGTGGAAAGGAGGGAAGGAGCCGGTGATGCGCGCCCTTCCGTCTTTCCAAGGATAATAATTAAAAGGCGCGCACCCTACACTTCATGTACCTCGCTCGGTCTCCAAACCACAGTTTATCCAGGCATGCTTATTTAACTATGTTAGGGTGGGTGGAGATCATCGGCGCGCCACAGCCACTCGTCCTCCCCTCCCCCCTCAGCCGCGCGCTCCTGAGGCGGCGGCATTCCGCGCTAACTCAGCGCCCGCCACACATGGTCAGGACACACCCCCTTCGCGCAGACCGAGTCTGGTGGCCGGCCAAGGCGGCACGCAAGAGCGCTTCCCTCCTCCTTTTTCTCCCCCTCTCCCCCACCCCGCAGCAATATCCCCCACCCCGGTACAGAGAAAGAGGGGAGAGCGACAACGACGCTCCTTCTCCAGCGAAAGAGAGAGAGAGAGAAGAGTTGTTCTACGGGGACCGGGGGGTTAGGGTGAAAAAGCAAGCCAGGCTGAGAGAAACACTTGGCTCCAGACCTCTCGCCTCCGCTAGGCGAGGGCGCGCGCGCGCACACACACACACCCCCCCACACACACATACACAAGGCGCACAGGCACAGCAAGACTGAAGGTGACCCACCCCGCAGCCCCCCCCACTCCCAGAGACGCCACGCTCCCCGACTCCCCGCTGCCACTGCTCTTTCCTCAACACCAACCCTCCTCGCCCCCGCCCCAGCACAAGCATCCCTCGCTCGCCCGTTGGTACCTCCGACCCAGAAGCGCCTAGGAACGCACAGCCCTAAAAGACGCTCGGAACCGAAGACTTCTCGCCTTCCATCCCGCCATTTTCCCCCTCCTCCTGGATTCCCGTTCCTGTCTCCCACCCACCCAGCCTCGCAGAATAAGCCGGCGGAGGGAAAAACTGGACGCGGGGGGGGGGGCAGGGCGGTTAAAGAGAACATACTGAAAGAAGCGAGAGAGAAAGAAAAACAAGGAAATGGGTGTAAAAGAAGAGGGTCAGCCCTTGAAAGTCTAGCCTACCTTCAGTCTTCCCTGCTCCCCCTCCTCTCTCCACGCCCTCCATTGAGTCTCAGCTAAGGCTCCCTCGCGGACGAGGGCGGCTTCCCAGCCCTGGCATATCCGACAGCTTGACTTCTGTAGACACTAATAGCGAATCGAGTTTCTATCAGTTCCAGCTGATTTATTAAAAATTGTCAAGATACAGACTTTTGGCATTTTCTTTAAAAAAAAAAACAGGCAATGATGTCGACAGTGCACAAGTCTGTTTTTTTTTCTTTCTTTGCCATCGTTTGCTACAAAATATGCAGATGGTCTGTACTTTTAAGAATCATATTGCACAAAATGAGAAACTTTTCTTTTCCATTTACTATGTGCCTTTCCTTTCCCCATTTAATTTTTTTGTTTTTTTTTAAAAAAAGAGTTGAGAATCCAGTTTCATACCTTCCATCTCGGCCCCCATCCACATTATCACAGCGTATGAGATACATAAATTCCTACTATAGTACAGTACATATACAATCTTTAAACTAAGATAACAGCTCTGAGGTCTATATCACCATTTTCAATAAATCTTTACCTACAAATATTGAACAAATCTGAACTATAACTGTACAAAAAAAGTGTTTTGTTTCTTTTTTTCTTTTTAAACCACAAGGCCTTTAGATGCAAGGATTTTTTTTAAATCCTTTTTAAAACCAGGACATAAACGTACCCATATAACTTGCATGCTAAAAACAGAGGAAAAAAAATAAAAAATTAAAATAAAAGGGAAGAAGTGCCTGAAAAGTCTTACTGAAAAAACACAGCAAGAATGTTCCCTTTCACTGTACAAAAATACGCCTGAAAATATATTAATTTTTAAAAAAGACTGAGGTCTGTTATGTATCAAAAATGTTTCAATACCTTTGTGTACTGAGGTCTAGGCTGTCTGGTATTCAATCAAGGAGGTATAAGGGAACAAGTTACAAAAAAAAAGTTGGCAAGTAGAAATCACATTTGTAAAACCATAAACAATTTGATCTGAAAAGTAAACTCTGATCTTGTCAGTTCACAGTTTGTTTTTTTGTAAGCATTTGTATAGTCTGCATTTTTTTCAAGCTCCCTGCAGCTTTGTTAAGAATCGGATGCATAGAAGACATCAGTTTTCTCCCTCCAAACAAACAAAAAATACCAGTTGCAATGGTCCCTTTTTTTTAAAAAAAAAAAGTTAAAAAGAACAGTCCTTTAAAATCTTTGCAGGAGAAACCAAAAGAAAAAAGAAAAATCCACGAACCCCCTTGAGTAACAGTTGTGCTGCCAAAAGACTTTTTTTTCTGCAGACCATCTTCCAGACTTCAATCACAAGACCGAAAAGCTTCAAACAGCGCCTTCTGTATCTTTGAACCCCCAGTCCCGTTTGCCTTTTCTCCTTACTTGCTGTTGTTGTGATCTCCAATTTAAAAGGGAAAAAAAAAATACAAAATCAGAAGGGGGAAAAAAAAATCACAACTCCGGACTTGGTTTGGAACTGACTTCAAGACATTAATAAGAAAGAAAAGAAAAACCCAAATACATTTTTGATCATTACTTCACTTCAAAACTCCACCATTTTTAAGCGTATAGCATCACCTTTCCTTTACCGATTTTTTTCTCTCCCCCCCCCCACCGTCCATTTGATCTCTCTCTCTCTCTCTTTCAGCTTGTTCGCCTGCCCGTTGCTCTTTTCCCCCCTCTCCGCTTCCTCTCCCTCTCTCCATCGCTTCCTTCAGTAAGTGAAAACCAAATCGGAAAAGTTCGCCTCCAGCCAGTCGCCTGCGATCATCTCGCTCAACTCCGGGGTGCAGTAATCGGGGAATTCGAAGTGAGAGCCCAAGCTGCCCTCGCTGAACGAATCCAAATCCTTATCCACGAGGGAAAGGGACAGGTTCCCTGAAGCCGAGCTCACGCCCAGCTCCGAGGCGGCGTGAGTGTGCTGGGAGAAATTCAAGCTCAAATCAAACATCAGGTCATCCGCCTCTTCGCCGCTGCTGCTGCTGCTGCTGCTGCTGCTGCTGCTGGAAGAGGAGGAGGTGGAGATGGACCTGGAGGAAGCCGGGGACAGGCTGGGCTGCTGCTGCTGCTGCGCGCTCTTGGGCATGCTCTTGAAGCCGTAGTAGAGTCTGCTGGCGCTGGCGCCGTGCGGGGCAGCGCCGCCTCCTCGCACCTCGTCGTACAGGCTCGCCCCTTCGGTGGACTCCGCCGAGGAGCTCAAGGTGGGACTGGCCGGGACTTTGGCTACGTTGTACCGCCTCAGCTGCTGCTGCTGCTGCTGCTGCTGCTGCTGGTGGTGGTGGTTGTGGTGCTCCTCGTCCTCCTCCTCGTCCTCCTCCTCCTGCTTGATCCTCAGCTGCAAGTCGTCGTCGTCGTCCTCCTCCTCCTCTTCCTCGTCCATGAAGACGCACTTGACCGTTTTGCTGCTCACTTTCAGCGCCCCGAACTGGTGGTAATCCTCTCCGCCGTAGTCCCCCGGGTGCGGCGCCACCTTCGTCCCAGCTTTGGCGGGAGACGAGGAGGAGGAAGAGGAGGAGGAGGAAGACGACGACGATTTCCCTTTGCTACATTTCTTAGAGGAGCTCTTAGCGCTCTTGCTGCCGCCGCCGTTGTTGCTGCTGCTGCTGCTGCCGCCGCCGCCGCCGCCCCCTCCGCCGCTGGCACTGGTGGGTGTGTTTTTCTCCGGGCTGTGGTTGGCACTGGGCTTGGCGGATGGGTCTATTTTGGGCTTTTTCCTCGGCCGGTATTTGTAATCGGGGTAATCGGCCATGTGTTTGAGGCGCAGCCTCTCCGCCTCCCGAATGAAAGGGATCTTCTCGCTGTCCTTCAGCATTTTCCACCGCTTGCCCAGGCGCTTGGAGATCTCGGCGTTGTGCATGTCCGGCGACTGCTCCATGATTTTTCTCCGCTCGATCTTCGACCACACCATGAAGGCGTTCATCGGCCTCTTGATGTGACCCGAAGCCGTTTTGCACCAGTCCGGATCGCTCTCGTCCAGCGCCACGGGGCTGCAAGCCATGAACTCCCCTTCTTCGGTATCCATCGCTTCTCTCGGCAGGTTGCTCTCCGCTTCTGGACTTTCCGCTTGCTGGACCATGGTGGGGGTTGCTTGTTTCTCTTGCGTTGCTTCGTAGCCTTTCGTGTGTGGTAGGCTTGGCTTGCCTTTCCTTTTTCAATTATTATCGTCGTTGCTCCCACCGGCGGCTTGCACACCCGGCTGGCTCGAGCGACCGGTGTGCAAGTTGCAAGCTCCTTTTCTTCTCGCGTGCGTGTGGTTCTCTCTCCCGCTCTCTCCTGGCCTCCGGCACGCCGCTGGCCGTTCCCTTCCAGCGGCGGCAGGACCAGGACTCGCTCCGGCTCTTTCCCCTCCCCCTGCAGCAGCAGCAGCAGCAACAGCAGCCGCCGCCGGGACCCAGAGATGTCGCTGGATCACGCTCCCCCTTCTGCAAAAGTTGCGGCTTCTCTCCGAACTAGTTATCAGGGTCTGATATGGGTGACATCACTCCTCGGGCCAGCCAATGGCGAGGCTCTAACTCCTCCCCTTGGCTCCGCCTCCCCGCCTCCCGTCGGTTCCCCCACATGGCTGCGGACACACCCCCTTTTGCCGCGGCTCGTGGGGGCGAGCGCGCGGGCGCGGGCGGGCGCGCGCCGCCGGAGGGGGAGCGGGGCGGGGGGCTGGGCCCGGCGCGTAGTGGGGCGGGGGGGCAACGGAGGCGAGAGGAGCGAGAGGGCAACTCGCGTGGGTCGCGAAAGCGGAGGTGGGTGAGTGATTCCACCTTCTCCGCGACGGGCTGCGTGTGTAAAAGAGCGGCTCCGAGCGATGATTAAGATGATGATCGTTAGCCAGGAGCGGTGCGAAAGCGGAGGCGAATTTGGTGAGGTTATTCCCACATCGCCTGGTGTCACACTGGGTGAGCTCATGCTCGCAGGGATCGAAGCGCCTCCTCGGGGCGTCGACTCGTGTCGCTCCCCGTCCCCCGTTACTATTATTTATTTATTTATTTTTTGCATCCGACAGCTGTAGGTGGCGCTTTGGTACCGCTAGCCTCTGGAAGCGGGAGGGCCGTTTCGTTTCGTCTGGGCAAGACAAAAATTATTATATACATCCTCCGGTTTGCATATTGTTTGATTTCCTTCCTCTTTCCCCCAACACCACCCCAGCTTCTTCCCGCGGACCTCCCATCCGACAAGATCCCACCGCCAAAATGTGTTGCTCCCTTTCGCGTCTGCTTTTCGAAAAAACCAATCGCAGCAACACCAGCCTGGCGGCTGTGCCTTTGATAGGTTCATATCGGTGGCCCCAGCGACGCTGGGAATGGGGTCTCCGAGCCCGAGGGGGTGCTTCTGCAAGATCGGGCTACCTTCAGACTTCCACATGTGTGTTTTTCTAATCAGTTCGTCCGGTTTTCTTTAAATATGTAAGTGCTTTTCTCCCTCTACATATGTTTTCACTACTCCCTTTCACTCAAATGCAGCGTATCACTGTACTTTTGCTCTGAATGCGCTGATTCTAGCCCAACCCCATCACATCCTTTCACTTGAGTGAGAACTAAAAACAACCAAAAGCAAATTGGGATGCTGATTTATGACAAGTATGGGAAAGCATTCTTAGGATATCCAAACACTGACGATGACAAGTATCAGACAAGAGGTAATATTGCCTAAATTACTCTGGGGTGGCTGAATGGGACCAGCATGTGCCAACAAAAACATGTTTAGAAGAGGGTGTGCCATGCTGATGGGCTCATCTGTGCAAATTCCACAAGCCACAGTTCTACTGTAAACACTTCAGTCTATAGTTTGCATCTCCCACATTTGTAATTAAAATGTAAAAGGTACCTTGGCTGGAATTCAATTCAGACATTTCCACAAAGAGCCCAAGAGAGTCTCAGAGGTGCTCAAAGTGCTTTGAATGCAGACGTGCTTATAGGATCAGGGCATAATGACACTTTGGAAAATTAAGATATATGGCCTCATCTTAAGGCTTTCTGCACCAGCACATGCATACTTAATTAGGATTGGATATACTAACAGAACCACATCACAGAGTGTGTCACTCCAATGTCAAAGCAAAGTTAATGAGAATGTCATGACATTTATTTTTCGAGCACCATTCTGCAAAAATGGCATTTTGAAATCAGATCTTAGTAGGCAGAATAAATAAAAGAAAATAAATAATGGACTGTGATCATAATGCAAATGCATAGAAGTCAATTAAGTTTTGGAAGAGAGAGAGGAACCTGTGTGTGTTTGCACTGAATGCATAGAGATGAAAATGTAAGCCCTCATTATTAAACTTTCACTGTAATTCTATGCAAGTTAAAAGTAAACCCCATTGAGTTTAATTTAGCTTACAGTCAGGTGGGTATGTGTGGTATTGCAGTCTTTATATGCTTTTTGTCAAGATTAACAACACAGAAAAGATTTCTAAGTGAGTACACATCTGGCCTTCTTGTCTGCCACCAAAGTATGTTGCATTGGTTAGGGAATTACTGTCTCATTACTGAAGCTGAGAGGGGTTCATAACATTGATATTTCAAGGAAAATCATAAATTTTCCTTGTAATGAAATAAATTTATTTATTTATTTATTATTTATTTAAGCTAACATTGTATGAATGGTGGCCTCAATTAGTACCACTTTTTATGCTTCGCTCAGATCTTGGCCATGAGTGTCTTCTCCACTCCAATATTATCAGTGCCTGCAGATTTTCTATCTTTTGGCAGAAACTGATAACATTTACAGACATATTAACATCTTTTATGAAGGTAACACATTTCAGCTAAATGGATGTGGGAATTTTCTTCCCTATGCTGCTGAAGTTTCTAAAGGACACCCCTGCCTTATCTATGGTTTGCTTGGCTATTTGCATAAACATGACATAGGACCCTGAATTACTTCCCAAGGTGATGTCTGCGGGATTACCTTGTTTGTAAAACTGGTTAGCGTTCTTGTATTGTGTTATACTGAAATATAAGATGGAAAGTATCGTCTTAATAGGAGTGTGTATGAAGACTGACAGGTTCAGGACATCGGGATAAATGTTTTGCACGTAGATTGGTGACCAGTGGAGAAAGCTGGAGTGAGAGGTATTCTCCTTCCTCTTCCTCTTCTTCTTCTTCTTCTTAAGTGATGAATGTTGTGACAGTGAGAGTGAGGGAGTCAGGCATCTAGGTGGCCACCTGTGCTGGTAAATTTCCGGCTGTTTTGCACAACTGATAGCAGTTCAGTCATGCCCCCAAAATGGCACGGTAGTGTCCTCCTGCCCCTCCTTCACTTGAAGTGTGGTGAAGGCAATATTTCCTCTTCGAGGTAATGTAGTAAGTGCAGGAGGGTCAAAGGAGAACCTCTGAGGGAAAGGTCACACCTCCTGTCAACATGTCTTCAGTGGGACTGCCCAGAAAATATAGGAGGAACCAAAATAACTGAGCCAGTCATTGGCCTTTAACTTGCACCTGCCTGTACTAGAAAATTCTAGGTGAGAACAAAAAATCTCATATCCTTGGTTTGAAAAGTCATAGCTCATCCTGGAAATTCATGAGAAATAGACTGAGAGCTTTATCACACTCTGGTTTGTTGCACAATTGTACTGCTTAGTTCTGTTTTTGATCTCTTTTTATCCCATGATATTGTCACTTTTTCATTGTTGAATTGCATTTCCGATCATTATTGGGTCATTCCTGTTCATTCACAGGAAATACCTATGAATAGCTCCAATAACACTGCATTTCCACTATCGTGTGTTCATGTGATGGTGTCATGGCGCTGCAGTTCTCATATTGCAGCAGCCATGTGATGTCAGTGGGCATGGTTCTCCTCTTTCCCCCATCCCTATATCGAAGCAGGGTGAACTTGTTGCACTTCCAGTGTCTGGGCAAAGAGAACGTTATGATGCACATGAACAATGTTGCTTTTACTCCATTCCCCAACAAGTTTTTTAAATTTATTTTTTACTTTTGCAGTAACTGCACAGTTGAGCTGCCCTGGTCATCACCAGCATGTCACCATTACACCATCAAGGTAAAACAGACAACCAGCCATGACTCTGGAAGAGTGAAATGCTGAAATGGTGGCATGACAGGAAAGCACAATGCCAGAATGATGGGAAGGAAGTCTCCCAACATGCTGAAATATCCCACATCTGCTAGGAGGTGGGGTCAGTGGAGTGGTACAGAAGAATGATTGAGGGAACATGCATCACCAAATTGGCATCATAGCATTATTGCAGAGACAGTGTGATAGTGATTGTTCCTATGTGGGTATGTTTTCATTTCCTTAAATAATGGCAGTTGCTGTGAAACAACAGGCTGGTGTGATAAAGCCCTGGGAGAGGAGGTGCATCATTTGGATAGTGAAAAAAGTCCCAATACCTATAAGTACAACTCCTGCCAACACTTTTGTCCAACCTGGAACCATCTTCAATTAGGATTAAGATCAGGATAAAGAAACAGAGTGTATTTGTTCTACACACTTGTAGCAACTTGATACTGGGTCAACTGCCATGGCTCCATCCTCATCTTGATCCACATTTTAATTGTTTAACAAACTTCCTTGTCACAACTTCTCTTTCTCTCTCTTAGAACTCAGGAAATTCCTCCCTTGCAGTGGATCTAATAGATATCTATAAAACATCCCCTGCCCCCATATCTATGTTGCACCATTGTAGCATTTTGGTACCAATTGAACTGTCATGGTTCTATCCTTAGAAAGTTTAAAATCTGTCGCTTGATGTGGTATGCAAAGCTCTGTATTAGAGAGCTCTGAGTGATATAGTTGCTGAAGTGGACTGAAGTTTTTTGGTAGAGAATTCTGAGTACTTAAGACTGCAATGCGCAGGATTACTAAAAATGGAACCATGACAGTTAAAGTAGTATAAAATTTTTGTAACAGTGTAATGTAGATACATTGGGAGGGGGAGGTGATTTCTGAACTGAGAGTGAGAGGACTGGAGATAAAAGTGTATTAAGCAATTACGTAAAATTTAGTTTGTTAATAGTGTATTGCTGTAATATGAAATACATTGGAATTGCAAGCTTCTATATGCTGGAGAGTACAGAGTGAGATTCCTGCAACATCTTGAGTTATATTCAGTTAAATTATGTTTATTATTTAATATAGCCATGTCTGTCACTTGGTCACTGTATCAGTGTTATAGCAGAGATACAGCCAAAGAAGTGAAAGAAGCATCTTAAACAGGACATTGTAGAAGTGGTTCAAGTGAGGATTCGGGTGTCAGAAATGTGGAGATTTTAGGCGGTATTGCCATAAGTGGTGGTTAGCAGTGTGATCACCACACTGAGATGGCACATTCTCTGCAAAATTTAAAAGGAAAGCTTCAGGGATTTCAAAGTGTGCTACTTTGTGTTCCCTTTGACAGAATTGAAATGCATCTTTGGCTGTAATCATGTTGGGAAAAAAGTGCACTACTTTATGTTCTTCTACTTAAGGTTAAAAAAAAAATCTGCTATGTATTCTCCTTTTTTTCCCCTCCAGATAAAACCTGCAGGATGCAGTAGTATAATTGTTGGCCAATAATCAACCTTATATTACCTGTGTGATAGCATTCTTTGCTGAAACTGCCAGGAAATTATGTGGCTGTTGTAATGCTTTAAGGATTCTTAATTGTACCATTTTAAATTATTGCTTATATATCTGTTGTGTGGACACTTTGTTACAGTTTGAAAGTGAACTATGCTTTATCTTATTGTGGATTTTTTTTCTTATACTGTTCTTATACTGACCACTAACTTGGCTAAATACAGGAAAACGTACTGACTGATTTAGATGCAGGACTTAAGCCTATGTCAAACAATGACCCTTTCCACACGGGGGTGTGTGTGAAACACAGGGAAATGGGGCGGCGCACGCAGGAACAGAGCTTACCTTAATCCGGGTGGGTCCGTCCCGCGGGGAGCAGCGTGCATTCGCCGCTCTACACACCGCTGGCGTCCGGCGGTGCCCAAAATGGCATCTGGCGGCTTCCGGCAGTGCTCTGCCAATCGAGGCAGCGCGCCAGCCGGAAGCCCGCCCCTGGGCAGCTCTGCAGGGATGCTCTTGCGCGCCCCTGCAGTTCTTCACGGGGCGCTGCGATGGGCTACTGCGCTCTTGCTTTAAAAAGACCACTTGAAAGGTGGTCTTTATAAAACATGCGGCGCCACCCCCATGGCCATGCGAGGGCGCTTTGAGGTGTAGAACCTCACCTTTTCAAACCGCCCTAGCGCACCCCGTGGTGTAGACGACCTCCTGGTGAGGTCGTCCCAGCGCGGGCTATATCCCCATGTGGAAATGACCACAGTATTGTATTACGCACTATGGTAAACTCTTCTCCCCACCACCTTATTGTACTTAAAATGCTGTGGGGAATGTAGGAGTTAAAAGGTAGGAGGAGCTGCTGCCCCCCACCTGCATGGGCAGTTGCATGTGGAGTTGCCAAAAGAAGAATGCTAATGCCAAGAGGCTGCAGAGTTTCATTTATTTGTAATGATTGAATAAGATCTTGCTACCTTTCCAGGAAGTAGTTTCAGTCTTCAGTGAGAGCCTAGGGAGTTTCTTCATAACACTAATAAAGACTAGCCTAAGATATTTGGGGACCTGCGGTACTGAAGCAAATGGTGCTCGCTAGCCACGCAAGTCAATTTTTAATTTTTTTAATTTAAAAAAAGATTTAAAAATTAAAATTAAAAAATTTATATTATTTTGTTTGTTATATTTTATTTTGTTTTAAAATTTTATAGTATTATCTTTTATTTTTTGTGTAGATGAACCAAAATCTGTCACAAGCTTCTTTCTCCATCCCTGGCAGGAGAAAACATAGTAACCAACAATTAAGTAGCTAAGGATTTTCAAACCTTCTATGACATCCAACATTTGAAGCCTAAGGCATCCTCCTCGTTTTATCAAGTGATGATTGGCCTTATAAAGACCTCAGAACCTGCCTCTGCCTTCTTACAGGTAGAGCTAGGTTAGGGATTTGGGTCATTCTTCCTTTCAGTGCAAAAGCCTAATTCATCATTATGGTTTTGGGCACTGGGGGAGGTTTTTTTGAACAATGGGGAAGATCTTCAGCAGCTCTTGTAGCTTCCCCATCAACTGGTAGCACCAGTAGCAGATCTCTGAAGTGCTGAGGCAGTGCTGGAGGCATTGGGGAGACATAATACATAATAATAGTTTGGAAGAGGGCACAGGACCTATGTTGTATATGTTTTCTTCTTTCTCAGTAGTATATTATCTGTTTATTGTTTTTGATACCCATTGTAAAATTAGTGAATATTATCGTCATCTACAAAAGTCTGCATTACAAAATCCCGTGTGTGTGTGTGTGTGTGTGTGTGTGTGTGTGTGTGTGTGAATGACAGTTCCATTCTTGCTGCAAGACAGAACAGGACTGGGGCCCAAGTGAGGGAGAGGTGCCACTCAGTGTCCTAATCTGTGTCAGGACTTGCCCATTTTGCTTTGGATCCAAGTCACCTTATATTTGATGGTGGTAATCCAAATATCTCTGAAGTGGGATTGTATTTCCCCTGCATTTCTGACTTATCTCAGGCACCTACATTTCAACTGAGGCATTTTTAAGTATTTTATTTAAAAGCAAATCTTGCCAAGAAAACCCCTTGATAGGTTTGTCTTAGGGTCATCATAAGTTGAGAACAATGTGAAGGCACACAGCAACAACAAAGCTAGGTTAGTACAAAATAAAGCCTGTTGAGTACTTGAAAGAGAGACTGCCAGGGAATACCAGGTGCTGTGGGCTATATTCAGAGGCAAACAGTGACAAGTCTATTCTTTAAATTAATTTTGCCAAGAAAACCCCCTTAGAGATAGGGTTGCCATGAGGTGGAATCAACATGAAAGCACATAACAAAAAAAGTTGGCGAGACTTTTTTCCCCATTACTATAGTGAAATTAAGCTGACAGACTCCATGGTGCTTCCTCCATGTATGCCTTGAGAAGATAGTGGGATTCCAGCAGTTTCACCTCTAAAAACTGCTGAAGAACAATTGTTGTAAAACAAGTAATGGTGGAAGAGTGAGCAGAAAATGGGCAACAGTAAGCTTAGACACAAACATCAAATATCTCACAAGCAAAACAGGTAACACAATCAGAATATGTCAGTTCAGGCTTCAAATGGGGTTGTGGCACACTTGCAACGAAAGGACCAAAAATACGATAAAAGTAGAAATAAGGTGGGAGAGAGAGAATGAGAGAGAGAATTTTAATAGTTTGGGAGAAATGTCATCTGGATTCTCAGGGGAAAATGAGTAAGGGAATGTTGTCAATACTGGAGAAAAAGGCAAGTGTCGAACCCCACAATGTCTGCAGGCATAAATGTCTCCCTCCACCCCACCGAGCCACCAAATGTGCTCTGCTAAAGCAAAAAACATGTCAATATAATTGAGTTTGGGATCACAAATTGCCTGCTATGCAATATTATATAATTTTATTGTCAAGCTGGCAAGAGGTTAATATAACCGCCACAAGGCATGATACAGACACCCAGGGTGTTTGTCAAAATTAAAAATTTAATTATGCAATTCTATCTTTAACCTGTTCTACAGAGACTTTATGAAATATACAAGAGGCTGTGAATTCAGTGTTCTGAGAAATACAAGCAATGAAGCATTTCTTTCTGTTTATTCACAATGAGAAAAAATGGGATTGGATAGAAAGGAATGCTTAACTTTTTGATTTGCATGTACAAATCTTAGAACCAAAAGAGTCCAACAGATGAGGAAGAGGAGGAGGAGGATGGAGGAGATCAAATATTTATGTGATAGCCGCTCATATTTGTAAGGATAAGATTCTTGTAATGGAACTGTTGTAGAGCCTGGAAAGTTCCTTTTACGAAGAATGAATATGCTGAGATGCTGAAGCCATTCCTAAATAAGCAGTGATAGGAAGATGTTCAGGGGCCCGAAGCATTATCCTGTCACTGTTTAATTATGGATGGCTTCAACAATTCATTGTATTAGTATTTCATAAAAATATTTTTTTAAAAAGAGTTTTTAATTGGTAGCATTTGTGTGGCTTGCATAGCCGATATAACATGGAAATATTAAAAAATATGAAATATATTTGGAATTGAACAAAACCTAAGCTTTCAGTCCATTTACAATGGAGTTGCAAGGGAAGATTTTTGGCCTTTCTGCACTACACTGTTACAGTGCTATTATTCCACTTTCAACTTCCCATGGAATCCTGGGTTTGCAGTTTAGGGAGGGGCATTTAGAATTCCCAGCCAGAGAGCTCTTTGGCCTCATTAAGCTACAAACCCCCAGAATTCCACAGGATGTTGAAAGTAGAATAATAGCACTAGAACAGTGTAGTGCAGAAAGGCCCTAAGCTAAGATTCATAAGAAAATGTGAAAAGTGGTTAAACTGAAAGGATAGTGGAAAACTTAAGTTAATTTTTTACAACCAGTTTGCAAATGGATATGCTTTATTTGTTTTATAATTGCTAATTATTCTTACAAGATGACAACACAGTGCTTTGGTCATGCAGTCGATGACTAATGTTAACGCAGACTTTTTTAAGTGACAGGACTAGGAAAGCTTTAAAAACCTTGACCCACAGAATTATAGACATGCTTGAGTGTACTGGACTATTGAGTTTTGATGGGTATAGACATTAAGCGTGTGTCTGCATTCACTCATTTTAGAGTGATCTGTCA
Source organism: Iguana delicatissima (assembly GCA_948472985.1). Taxonomy (NCBI): domain Eukaryota; kingdom Metazoa; phylum Chordata; class Lepidosauria; order Squamata; family Iguanidae; genus Iguana; species Iguana delicatissima. Next base: position 232,788 of record CAOKZL010000064.1, read on the forward strand.
GACCTTGGTAGAAACAGGGGGTGGGGACTAATCTTTCCTCCTCACTTGTCCCTGGGCAACAACTCTTGGTTCCTTTGAATGAAAGATCCTGCCACATTTAAATGTTCCTGCTATTCTTATAAGTTTAAACAAATGTTCAGAGAACTTCTTGTAGGCACTCTCCACCCACTTCTTCAGAGACCACATATGTTCAAGGCCTAAGTGCAGTGTGGTGTGTATATATGTCGAAGAACAGGGAAAGACTGTCACCTTCCTTAGCTGCTGGTGGGATTTGTAGGGCCCATCTCGTTGGACACTGCTAGAAACAGAATTCTAGACTGCATGTCTGTATAGTATTAACCACTGATTACTTAATAATTGCATATCTGGCTGTCCCAGCGCAAAACATTTACTAAACACGCCAAGGCAAAACACTCACTACAGATAGATAAGCAAGTAATACAGGTAAAACAAAAAAGGAAAAGGAAAACAATTTTAAAAAAACTGGAACCAAAATATAAACCCAGTGGCTGTGGCTTCCTTGAGTCTATCCATCTGTAATGTGGTCTTCTTTTCCTACTATCTCCCACCTTACCAAGCAGTATCATCTTTTGCAATGGGTCACATCTTCTCTTATGTCCAAAGTACAACAGCCTTATTCTTCTACTGAGATTTTAGGCCTGATTTGTTATAAGAACCATTTGTCTTTTTTACCAGTCCATGGTATATGTAGAACTCTCCTCCAGAACCACATGTCAAATTTCTTCCTGTAGCTTTTTTCAATGTCCAGCTTTCCCACCCATATGGAAAAATCAAAAATACTATGGCATAGATAGCTGTTACTTTGGTATTTAATATATCTTTAAAATATATGAAGATCTTATCTAGTTCCTGCTTAGGTGTCCTTCCACATCCTAGTTTTTTTTTTCTGTTTTCTTGACTGCAGTCTCATTATGATAAATGACTGACCCATGTTATATAAAATCTTTAACTATTTCTTCATTACTCACTTTAAAGTTATGAAAATAATAGAATCATAGAAATGTAGAGTTGGAAGAGACCACAAGGGCCATCCAGTCCAACCCCCTGCCATGCAGGAAAACCCTCAAAGCACTCCCGACAAGTGGCCATCCAGCCTCCGCTTAAAAACCTCCAAAGAAGGAGACTCCACCACGCTCTGTGGCAGCACATTCCACTGCCGGACAGCCCTGACTGTCAGGAAATTCCTCCTGAGGTTCAGGCGGAATCTCCCCTCCTGCAGCTTGCATCCATTGCTCCTTGTCCTGGTCTCAAGAGCAGGAGAAAACAAGCCCACTCCCTCCTCGACATGACGTCCCTTCAAATATTTAAACATGGCTATCATGTCCCCTCTCAACCTTCTCTTCTGCAGACTAAACATACCCAGCTCTCTAAGTCTGTCCTCATAGGGCATGGCTTCCAGGCCCCTCACCATTTTGGTTGCCCTCCTCTGGACCTGCTCCAGCTTATCCATATCCTTCTTGAATTGGGGTGCCCAGAACTGGACACAGTATTCAAGATGAGGTCTAACCAATGCAGAATAGAGTGGTACCAATACCTCCCTCGATCTAGACACCATACTCCTATTTATGCAACCAAGAATTGCGTTGGCCTTCTTGGCTGCCGCATCACACTGCTGACTCATGTTCAGCTTGTGGTCTATGAAGACTCCTAGATCCCTTTCACACGTACTGTTAGCCAGCCACGTGTCCCCCATCCTATATTTCTGCATACCATTTTTTCTGCCTAAGTGTAGGACCTTACATTTCTCTCTGTTGAAGTTCATTTTGTTAGCCTTGGCCCAGCTCTCCAATCTGTCCAGGTCCTTTTGAATTTTGATCCTGTCATCAGGCGTATTAGCAACCCCTCCCAATTTGGTCAGATAGGCATTGTTGTTGTTTTATGTCTTCAAGTCATTTCCAACTTAGGGTGATGCTAGGGCGATAATCAGACCACTACACCACACTGGCTGTCTTCAGATAGGCATATGAACACACATATCAGCGTTGTTGTTGTTGTTGTTGTTGTGTGCTTTCACGTCATATTCAACTTATGGCAATCCTAAGGTGAACCTTTCACAGGGTTTTCAAGGGCTGAGTGTGTGTGACACTCCCAAGATCTCCCAGTGGATTTTCATGGCTAAGAAGAGAATCAGATCCTGGTCTCCAGGGTCATAGTCCAACTTACTTCCAACCGACGTTCTTATTTGCAAACTCAGAAGGGAAAAATGCTATGTGCTCATTGGGAAAGAAGGCACGATCCACTTAGATCTGTGCTTTCAAAGAACATCCTTCTCGATGCTGTAACTAATAAATTACTAAACTAAACTCAGTGTGAAATGGTATGGTCAAGGAGCTCCAGAACGCTCCTTTCTCAATTGTCAATTGTTGGACACGACGGCATGTTAAAAATGAAATAAATACCTCTGGCCAAGATTCTAGATCAGTTACTTAATTAAATATACTCTATTAAACATACACAGCTAAGCAGCATCTTCTGGGCTGCGCCCATCCTGACTTACTAGGCATTGGTTTCTGGGAACCACGAGGGTCAATCAGCCTACAGCAAACTGATGATTCCACCCGTCTGCCAAGGGTGATCTTTGGTGTAACAATCAGAAGCAGGATCCCTGTCACAATTCCTCCCTGCCCTAAGGAACACTCACAGGAGGGGTAGAAACATCAGTCTGCTGAGTCCTGATCAAGGGGAGAACAGACTCCTGTAACTTGCAGTGGCTGCTGCCCAGTAAGTGATGACTAGGGGTATTCATGATCCCTATATATTCTCTACACTACTGAATATGCAGGGATCATGAATATGAATCAGTTATGAGTGCATAACTTTGGTTATGCATTTGTAATTGTAACCATAAATTCCAGCCTCTGTTTTTAAGATGGGATGTTTTAGATCCCCCTGCCATTATCCCTTAGGCTTCAAGATCTAACACAATAATGACACAGATGTGAAGTTATATACTGATGATATCATTCCTCTGAGTGAGTGATATCATTCTTGAAAGTACTGTTTTTTCTCAGCAAATCTTATTTATTCAGCCTGAGTTCTGAAGCCAAGCCAGGTGCTTTCTATCTTCTATATCACACTTAGAAGGAACAAGTGTTTCATGCTCCAGTAGTATCTTTGTTACACCTGTGCTGTCCTCTTGGATTTGGTGTCAGCACAAAATCCACAGATGGCTACAACATTGCCCTGGTTTGAGTTGCTGGGGATCCTCATTTGTCCTGGACCATATTTATTACCGGGAGTGATGCATGAAATGGAAGGAATCCAGCATGACTATGAAAGCTCAGTTAAAGTTTATGCAGCTGGAGGTTTAGAAATTTGCTTGCAAACTGAGCTCATTGTATATGGAAATAAATGAGATAATAAATCTGGAGCCATGCCATGCCATGCCATGCCATTTTTCTGAAAAGGCAGAAGCACACTTGGAAAGGGGTGGGTCTGTCATTTACAATGGTTGCTAATTTGAATTGCAGAGCCAAAGGAAACAACATTTTAACTACACACAGAGTTGGTAGCATCTTTTTATATTTTTCAATATTTTTTAAAAAAATAGATTAGGTTCCATAAATCAGGAAGTTGTTTTTTAATGAAAAGGAAGTGACTAGTTTCTGGAGCCAACAAAGGTTTCCACAAATGCCTTATATATACCCTCTAACAATTCCCAGATGAAAACTGAGATGAAAACTGAGCCAAGAAGCATCTGAGTTTGGCCAAGAGGGCAAAATTATTAGTGAGGAAGAACAGGCAAGCTAAGGCCATTTCTGCACTGCACTGTTATAGTGCTATTATTCCACTTTCAACACCCTGTGGAATTCTGGGGTTTATAGTTTACTGAGGCCAAAGAGGTCTCTGGTTGAGAATTCTAAATGCCCCTCCTTAAACTGCAAACCCCAGGATTCCATAGCATGTTGAAAGTGGAATAATAGCACTATAACAGTGTAGTGCAGAAATGGCCTAAGAGAGACTGCAGCAGTTTTCTTTTGCCTAAGCATATAGGGAAGGGCAAGATTCTGCCCCTCAGCTCCTCTCCTCTCCACCCTGCTAAAATAATTGAGTGAGAACTATGTTTGCACTTTGAACTCAGTTTGCAGCAATTGATATAAGCTGAAGACAAGGGAAGAAGCGGGGAGGTGGTGAGTGAAACTGGGGCATTTTAAAAGCAGGTGAAATAGTGGGATGGCAGAGGATTAGTCAGGAATGGGACTGCCAAATCACAACAGATGGAGGGTATGCTCATACACTTAGAGTGGGGAAGCTGAAGCCTCTACGCAACCTGCAGCCAACATTCATAAATGGCCCAAGCAGGGAGTGCTGCTGAGCACTTTACTTTCAAAGTATGGATGCATCCACATCAATGCTTTTAAAGGCATCCCTGACTAGGCGAACAAAAGGAGAGATGAGGATTAGGATCCCAGCAGAAAGAACAGAGTTCTCTAAAAACGGAGACCCAAGTGTTCTGTACTTTCAAAGCATAAGGAGAAGAATGATAACTTGGCCAGGATGTTGGGACAGGACACACTTTCTCCTCTCTGATTTTTTAAAAATAGAATTAAAATACTATAATGCAAATGCCATTTCACTGGTGCGCTATAACTCTTTAAAGAAGCCCAGGATACTTTTTTTGTCTCCATGTGTCTTGGAATTAAAAAGAATCCAACTTGAGAGTGAGAATAAATGTTGCTGCCGGTCCCAGGAATTGCAAGAAATAGGCCAGGACAGCAGAATGTCATATTTTTAAAAAGCCCTGAGAAGTACAGCAACAAATAACACAGTCTCCTGATGCACTTGTCCTGTCTTGAGTAGCCCAGAGAGTGAGAAGAAAGGAAGGAGGCAGTAACAGAAAGGGGGTGGGGAGGAAAATGGAGGATAACCTCATCTGCCATCGTTGCAAGATCCTTGGAGGATTATCCTGGAGGACCATAGACCTTGACCTGTAAAGAAATAGTTTCTTCCCTTCTGATCTGTGTGCTTTCATTAGGTAAAAATTGCCCAACAGTTTGGGACAGACTTGTCTTTTTTTCTATGGCTTGAATCATCCACAGCTGTTTGTTCTGCAAGCAGTGATTGTAATGCACCTAATCTCTGTTTGCAGCACACTGTGACCAGACTGTGTGAGCTGATAATAGGAGACTAATGAGCTAAGAGACTGTGTGGTGAACCTGAAAGTTCCTGGTTCAAATATGACCTCCTCTATGAACCCACAAGCCAGTATGCCACAACTTCAGCCCCCAAGTCTACATATGGGAAAAATTGCTCTCTGATTTGTTCTTGCCCAAGGTCATGGTCATACCTTCATTGATTAACTTATTTCTCAGTTGATGCTCCATGTCCAAATCAGTTGTTGATTACATTTAAATAATGCTGTAATACTTAGATCCCATATGTGCAAACAAAATTCTTCAACTTAGGAAACTCAGAAGAGCTTATACTACCATAAAACAGGAGTGGGGAATCTTTGTTAGGAGGGGCAGCTTCCCCCTCCCCAGAGCTTTCTGTGAGGTGGATGACATGAGAGGCAGGGTGATGCTGCTAACATAATGGTTTTATGGTATTACATGCTTTTGAGATAAATGTGGTTCTTAAAATTTCTGAATTTTTTTAGCCATCCAATCCAGATCTTTTCCCTTGGTGCCATAAACCAAGGCAGTCTGGGGTGTCCCAGCCTCAGGATGATGTCTCTGTAGTTTATTCCTGAACACATACATAGCGAACATCCAATTGGGCTCACAGAAGGCACTCCAAATTCTAGCAAGAAGTCTCATCGTAGCATGTTCATAAATTGATCTGCGTGAGCCAACATGCTCTGTCGGCATGCTCAAGTCTTCCTCAGCAAACAGCAGCCAAGTGGCTGCAAATCTAGCTGTGAATGACTGAAAACTGCAGTCATCATTATCTGACACAGCTATGAGAATGACTTTCCTTAAGTGCATTTCCTAGTAAGCCCAGTCAAAGTACTTTCTGGGTCAATGGCTGTCCATTTTTGTGACTGACAGAACAGGTTTGCTGTTACCACACCACCTGCTCTGTCACTTCCAGTTTGCTTTCTGCTACCAGGAATCATTCACTGATAAGTAAAATCAGAACAATATTTGCACAGCTCAAATGGACCAGCATCACCTCACTAGAACTCAATAAGATGTTTTTATTGTGTTTATATTTGAAAGATTATCAGTGATGCTATGATAATTTTGCTATGGTATTTATTTTTAATTCCTTTTAAAAAAATAAATAGGAAAGATAAAAATAAACATTGTGTTCCAAACTCTGTCCTTCCCCTACAGAGTGTCCAATGGCTGTCAGGGCTTGTTTGCTTTTGATCCATTAGCTGCATAGAGTGCAGGTAATCTTGAGAAATGGCCATAAGAAATTGTGAATAAACTTGCAAGGAACAGTAAAAAGCATGTTACAGGCCACTGGAAAGTTCATGTTCCAAATGCTTCATTAGCAGATGATTTTGTTTTAAAGTTTGATCAAACTTGCAAAATGATTCAAGTGGCTCTTGTCTGTTAGAAGAATATCCAAGAAAAATAAATACACATAAAAGACAGGTGAGGCTAAAAGGAATGCAAAAATGACTCCAACTAACCTTTTCTTTGGAATAAGAAGAAAGGGAATGTCTTCATTCCTAAAGTCATTCTCCTAAATGTTTCACACAAAACCAAAGATGTGTGAAAAATCCAAGCTATGCAAAGTACTTAATGACTGAACTGAAACTATGAATAAACACATACATGCACAAATATTGCAAAGCTGAAAGAAAGTGCTAATAAATGGTTCTCTTATCCTGCATCATCTTACCATTAAACCTGGAATGAGCTGGTGCCAATAGGTTATTCAGTGACTTAGAGCTGATGTTTTCCCATTGCTCCATCAAGGAGTGATGACAACATAACAACAGGACAAAAGCTCGTAAGGCTCAGAATTTCATTTTAACTCCTGTTGTGGTATGGCATCATTATGCAAAGAAAACTGATTGTGTTGTGTCAGCATGGCCCATGCTTAGCTCTCACTTACAAGACCTGGTTACTAATGATTTTTATAAGTCAGCAGAGATCTGATCCAATTTTCATTTCAACTGCATAAGAAACTGTAAATCAGCTGAAGCAAAAGCAACATGGAATGTGCTTGTTAAAGATGGTCTGTATACTGGGAGATGACTCGTACAGCTGAAGAGCCAAGGAAATCAGAAAGAAGTTACCAGGATGAATTGTGGCTGCTGTGCACAAATGATCCCCAAATTCTGTAGAAGCCCCATTCAGTTGAACAGAAATATTGTAATCAGTTAGCTTTGCTAGATTAACTAGGAAGATGTTTGAATTCAGATTGTGTCCTGTATGATTAAAAGAAAAAAATATTCTCAAAGAGAAAGTTATTAAGCATTTGATAATGTGTTCCTCATTCTCAGATTGCTTTGTGTGGAACCCAGTAAAACATCCTGTAGGTTTAAATCCCTGCTTCATAGATGGTTCCAAACTACATATGAGAATGGATTGCTTTAGTTTCTGAACCACTCAGTTTAGTTTCTGATAATACTCAGTACAGTATTCCATTCCTGACCAGTTTTTAGAAACAAGTGCTGGGGAAAGCTGGTGAACCAGGCCAGGTCATATGCATTCAGTTAACTGACAGCCTTTCCACACTACACTGTTATAGTGCTATTATTCATCTTTCAGCATCCTGTGGAATCCTGAGGTTTGCAGTTTAGGGAGGGGCCTTTAGAATTCTTAGCCAGAGAGCTCTTTGGCCTCAGTAAACTACAAACCCCAGAATTCCACAAGAGGTTGAAAGTGGAATAATAGCACTATAGCAGTGTAGTGTGGAAAGGCCCCTAGGTGATTGGTTTTGCTTTTCTTATATGGAAAGTAACACACTGAAAGAAAACTTCTGGTTCACATGGGTTTACTTGCTTTCCACATAAAGATCTCTGATTTTCCACAGTGCTCACTCACACGGAGAGTCTGTGCAGACAGGAACATCTTTTCAAATGAATCAATTTCCTTGTGAAGAAAGCAACAATGAAGGGACGGGGACAAAGTGCAATCCTGCTCCACTGTTCAAGCAAGTGACAAGTAATGACTGAATGGTGTTTCATCTTTCGCCAGATTAGGCCTATGTTGCTGATGCCCCAAGGTATGGAGAAGAGATTATCTCCCACTATGCTACTATACATAAAACTACTAAAGAGCTGAAATATAACTGTTTTCTTTATTCTTTTTCAAAACAGCTAGAATTAATTGGATAATCATCAGACATCACCTGGAAGAACTGGTTTAGAACTATTGGCCTGAGGGTTGTATATGTGTATCATTTTGGTAATATGCTTCAGTGTCAGTAAACATTTTATTGACTTGAATATACATAATGAAAAGGTCAAATTGATAGTTACCTGGAGAGTGCTTTACCCAAGCATCTGTTTCCCCACTCCCATTCATTATTAGCTTGAAAACCCGTTGATTGTTCATAAGTTCATGCTGGCTTTCATTTTCAGAGGGATTGGTAGGGCTCCAAAAATATGGACAAATCCCATGCCTTTATCAGATGAAATTCATGGATAAGTTTCACCACTAACTGAGGTCTCAAGGGAGCTTGTACTATCTCCTATTGAGAATTTTTCCTTTTTGCTTTTAAGAGACAGGTTTCCTCAGAAGGATTCAATAAAACTTACAAAGTCCAGGTTAGTGAAACCAAAGTACTTGAATTTAAGCCATTTCGGAAGCTGTTGATATGGAAACTAGGTACATAGGAGATTGGGGGCTGGGGGTATTTTACTCTCCTGTGAGACTGTTTCTCATTAGGAATGAGCAGAAATTTGGGGAAAAATGGACAAAAACTCAGAATCTCACCCAGTGAGGAGAAAACTTTTGAAATCATTTATGCTTGCATGCAGAGTTGACGCAAGCAATGAGTCACAATCTATATTCCAAATATTAGAATTTAAGAAGAGCTTGGCTGGATCAGACCAAAGTTCTGTCTTTCCCAGCATTCTGTTCCCACAGTGGGCAACCAGTCACCCAGGGGGAGATCACAAGTAAGACATCAGCCCAACTACACCTTCCTGTTATGTTCCTCAGCAAGTTATTTCTGATGCAGGAGACAATATACAACCATGCTGACTAGTAGTCAGTGATGGTTCTCTTATCTATGAACCTCCCTTTAAAACCATCCACATTGGCAGGCACACCTCTACCTTGTGGTGGTGAAACTGCACAGTTCCACTATGCTCTGTGATATGAAGGCCAAGATCCTACATTGAGGTTGTGCAACATAAATCTCCACCTGTGCAGTTATGCCTTGAGTGTGCTACACAGCCTTTGCATTGAACTGTAACATTAAGCAACTGAATGCACCTATGAAAGTGCTCCTGAATGCACGACCTCATGTGCATGGGCAATTGCATCCACATACACATAAGCATTTGAATGTATATCACAGGCACAATGGCACAGCATATGCCGCTCTGCTTCTGCAAACTTGAAGTGATGTCCAAAAATACCAAGTTACTTCCATAGGGGAATTTATGCGTGCGTAAGTCTACTAACAGGACTATGGCTGAAAGAATTCTGTCTTGCTTCCCCCTCCTTAGACTTCAGGGAATGAAACATGGTCTAGTATGAGAACAGGAAACATTTTCTCTACATTCTGCATCATTTTGGACACTCTTTTTGTCCCGTTCTTCCCCTGCCCCTTTTGTTCTTAGGCTGAACAACACTGCATAAGGTGAACACAAACACTGTGGAGTTTTTCTGCCAATTTAACTGTCTTGTTTTTGTACGAAGAATTGTGGGAATTATAGTCGAGTGATAATAATCTGTGAGTGATTTGTGATCCACTACCATCCTTGACAGAATGTCACCTCCCAGGATTATCCCTGGAGAGGAAATGGCTACTAAATTAGCTGATATAGATACACACCATGCCACAGTTTTCCTTTTGGTAAATAAATGGCTTTGAAAAAGCTGCAGGAAATTCTTCTCATCTGCCTTTGAATGCAGCAAAGATATTTTGGGCCAGAAAAACTAATAGTGGGCAAGGCAGAGATGAGAGCAGGCCACAACCCCTTGCATTTCAACAAGACAGTTTAAATGTTACGGTATTAAACACCCCAGCTATGTCCTGTCCAGCCCTGGCAATACAGACCAGGCCAGTCTCTCTGCTGTTGTTATAGACTGAGTGCCCTATAGCTGAACTCTGTGAGAATTTCAGAGGATGCAGCTGGGATAAAGAAACAAACCACAAGCATTAATGTATAAGTGCAGTATTGTAAGGCACGCAATCCTCCTGGCAGGGCTTTCAGCTTTACTATACTGGTTCCTGCCTTTTTAGTCCCCTTGCCCTTTATCCATCATTTCCCCAATATGTGATAGGTTGCCAAAGCACATCAGCTGCCATTTGCCTTTCTGTTTTTTCATGGGCATCAGTAAATCACAAACCCATCTTGTGTATCTTGTCAATGTTCAGAAACTTGTACTCATTTACACATGTATTAAATGGCATTAAACACACTCTTTCACTAGTTCTCGGGAATATAATTTTATAGCTGATAGTTACATAGCTTTTTTATATCCCAGATGCAACGGTTCCCTCATAATGTAGTCCTTTATGCTAGATTTGGGAGAAAAGAGCATTGGAAATGAAAAAATGTGGAACCACACAAACAAGTAATTGTGTGCTCATAGGGGGCTGTACAGGTAGAAAGAGATTGTTATGATGCCATGAACTTTTTCCTCTTTCCCTTGTGTGACCTATTATTTCCTTCCCCATAGACTGATTACTTTCTTCCCCATAGACTGGTAGACTCAAGTCTGGCTTCATTTCCACTAGCTCCTCCACCTCTGTAGTCTTTGCCTTAGTTGTATAGCCAGAACCAGCATCCTCCTCTGTCTATTAGATCCTATCATTCTCCATCTATCAAATTTGTAATTTGCTTAATAAATGCATTCTCCCCACTTAGGATGGTCTTTGATACTGATTCCAAGCAGTCAGTTTCTATAAAGGAGACAAGCAAATAAGCAAATGCTGTTGCTCCCTGAGTGAACACTCATATGAAACTTCTCAATCCAGCATTATGCTGTTATCAGTCAACGTGTGATAGATCCTGTTCCCCACTAAGGATGAATGCCTTTTTTTTACATTATACCAGTTTTGGTTTTGCTCTTCATCTTTTCACAAATCTATTTCATTCTGAGATCTTCACTTTTAATAATTTATTTTCTGAAATCCTAAACCCTATACGGTATCTACAAGTGAGAAAGTTGAAGTAGATGGGATATTATTATGGAGAGATGAATTTATATTTTTTGCAAGCAGAAGCAATGTTGCAGAATTTAGCTCTCAATTTTCCACCTACATTTGTTTCTGCATTGTTTCACAACAATATTAGAATATAACAACACTGCATGTGACATTCCACCTTTCACAGCAGACATTTAGATCAGCCATGTTTATTTGAAATTACTAAGGCCATTTCTGCACTACATTCTTATAGTGCTCTTATTCTACTTCCAACATCCTGTGGAATTCTGGGGTTTGTAGTTTACTGAGGTTAAAGAGCTCTCTGGGTGAGAATGCTAAATGCCCCTCCTTAGTGTAGTGCAGAAATTGCCTAAGTGTGCTTCTACTAGTATAAAGTTATTTCCATTCATAGAGGTAGACATAGGGTCTAGCTCAACAGACAGCACCACACAAGAAATATTATTGCCCCCTCCTCATACCACCAAAATCTACAGGAATTTTTTTTAGGTCATGAATATTCTTGCATAAAATTGTGCAAGCTCATTATCAAGATATATTTAACACCCAGTATTCTAGAGCTCAGTACACTGTTATTTTCCTTATTTACTTTAAAATAGCATAGGATAATGCCAGATATATTGTGGCTTTACATTGCAAGGATGGTTCCTCTTACCTAGTATGTTTTCTCCTTCAGTTCCTGCTTCATTGGATCCAAGCAATTGTATGGGTACAACTCATCAATTCTACTCCCCTTTACACAGAAGAAGGTCATTTTCACACAAGGCTTTTGTAGTGGAACAGAGGATGGTTAACGTGGGACAACAAGGAATCTTGCCACATGGTGGATGATACTGTTCTGTTTCCCTCCTGGTGTAATCCTAGGGCCTTTTCCACAAGGGGGGCAGCGAAACGGGGGAAACGGGGCAGCGCACGCAGGGATGGAGCTTACCTTGAAGCAAGGCACTCCGTCCCTGTGGGGAGCAGCGTGATTCGCTGCTCTAAATGTCGGCGGTGCTCGGCGGCGGCTGGCGGCGGCCAAAATGGCGGCCGGTGGCTTCCAGCGGCGCTCTGCCAATCGGGGCAGCGCGCCAGCCAGAAGCCCACCCCCGGGCAGCTCTGCAGGGACGTGCTAGCACACCCCTGCAGTTCTAAATGGGGCGCTGCAATGGAGTAGCGCGCACAAGTTTTAAAAAGACCACTTGAAAAGTGGTCTTTATAAAACACAGAGCGCCACCCCCGCGGCCGCGCGAGAGCGGTTTGAGGTCTAGAACCTCCCCTTTTTTCACTGCTCAAGCGCACCCCGCGGTGTAGACGACCTCCATGTCCAGTCATCACAGCGCGGGGTTTTACCCCCGTGTGGAAATGGCCTAGTTTTGTTTTCCCTTTTTGTCACTAAATATAATTCATTTGTCAGTCTAGGTCACCATATTGATTTAAAAAAAACTAGTGTGAGAAACCCTGTTTGCAAGTATTCTTATTTAGGGATCAGGTGTATTGGGGTATGTAAAGTTTCCCCTGCCCCACCCCCATTAGTGGAAGTAGAAGAAAGGATTGTAAATACCATAGATGAAACTTTCCCTAAGGGTTGTTCCAGACTCCCTCATTCTCCCTTTTTGTCTGCATTTTTATAAATCCGTTGAGTTCCATCATTATAGCAGTTCAGCAGCAAGAGAGCTTGATGTTTAAGGAATATTGCTCTGATGCAATTACAACAATGATTTTAAAAAAGAAAAGAGAACACGGAGTGTGGAAAAGTGATGTCAGCCTCCCAGAAAAGAGCCATACAAGAATGAAACATGGAGAAATGTGAGTGAGAGGTATGAAGTGGACATCCAAACTGCCCCCTGGTGCAGGAAAGCTCTAAAATAAGTGATTGCTACAATCATGGGACCAAAACTGGCGTATGAAAAGCAGCATTATAATCCTGGCAGCACAGCCATGGTATAAACCCCACTTCTTTAGTGGAATAAAGGGCCAGTGTGAAAAGGCTCCAAGAGTGTCAACTGTTTAGTACTAAGAATTTTTCTGGTCTAATTAGATAGAGGAAGTTTGGCAGGGCTGAGTCGATACAGAAACAAGGGTGAGTTCATAAGAATGGCACTGAAAATTATCCTCCCTCTTTAATATTTTGGGGCAATCACAGCAAAAAGAGAAAGAAAAGTCCATCAGCAAAGGATATCTATGCTGCTTCATTGGCAACCATCTTTGCTTTGCTCCGTATTATTGTGATGTCAGTTCTTCACTCAATGACTCTACCACATCTGTGCTTTCCCAGGTGGATGCTTCCAGTAAGGAAAGTTGTGCCTGTATAATTTTGAATGGCTCCAGAACTAACAAAGTGTCTTCTTCTATAGTATTTCAAGATCTACAACCAGTACAGAAAGCCGGTGGGGTTTTCTTGCTACTCTTTGCTCACAGCACAGTTACTTCTGCTACCTTAAATTCCCTCTGCCTTTTCCTTCCCATCTGACTCCATCACCCTTGTGGAATCGTACCCACCTTCCCAGTGGTCACATGGAACCACTATGGCTACATTTGGGCACCCACTTCCGAGAGCAATGTCCTCTCTCTCTCTCAATCCACCAGTGATAGGCCTCAGTAAACAGTCAGGAAGAAAAACAGAGTCTTAGGGCACTCAGATGGCTCCAGTGTCATCCAAGTGTATGAGGTAAGATTAGGGATGATTGCCCCTCTTTTAAACTGAGACATTCTGCAAACAAGCACAGTAAATAGGCAAAGTTACAATGCAGGCATTAACTGTTCAAGATTGCACAAAGGGCAACATGCAGTCTCATTCACTGGCCCTTCTGCCAGCTGGGACAGACACTGAAGTTGATGAGGCTCCCATTGGGCAGATGTAATTGTGGCACAGGCTGTCATGATGTGAGAAGCCTGATAATGAAGGAGTAAACTTTGAATTGCCTACTTTTCCTAAATAGTCCTGTATCCAAGGTGTTTTGTTTTGTTTTAAAGTGGATGTTTTTGTTTTGTTTCTATCACTGTTTGCTGTGGTGGGCTGGGTTGAGGTGAGGCAGATCTGTAATAGAACATCCAGTCCTGTTTCTCTTTGAGATGGAAGCTTTTTTTTATTTTTCCCCCCTCCTTCCCTCTTTCTTTCTTTTCTTTCTTTTGCACAACCTTAAAAGCCCAAATTTCCTCCTGCATGTCATGGAGCTGCTGAAACATAATGATATGCAAGAGTGGAAGAAAAGAGCAGCTGGTCTCCAGGTGGTGTTCCATAAATGCTAACCAGCACCCAGCAGGAAGCAGTGTAAGTTCAATTCAGTGAAGCAAATTTAATCATTTACCCCTTTTTATTCATGGTAGAGAAGGAGCAGGAGCAGAGAAATCGTTTGAAGAAGTCCAACAAAATAAGCACGCATACCCAACCTTGTAAAAAGGCTTTTTTTTTTAAAAAAAAACTATCTCTGAGCTTTTGTAATTTCCAAGTGTAGATTGCTTCACAACTGGTCCCACTAGCAGCAATTTGACATTTGAGCAATATACATCAAGTACGGGACATGTGTGCATATGTGTGTTATGTGTGTGTGAGTGTGTGTGAGAGAGAGACTGAAAGAGGAAGGGAGATAGAATTCATCTGCCCTGAAAATGGAATGGGATGCAATATACAGTAGAAAAATTACACTGTTTTTAATTGCCTCACTATGGCCCAAGACACTTAGACTTCAAGGATGGAAACACAAATGCCCTTCATTGTTCCTTAGTCACAAAATTTTACTATTGGCATATAAACATGTGTTTTACAAATGCAAATTTTGAACAGATCTTTTTTTTTTACATATGGTCAACTTATGTTAACATATATCCTTAGATCACAATTGTTTTGTAAAAGTAGTATATAACAATACCCTTTCCTCTTTTTCTTTTCTGTTTCTATTCATCTCTCTCTCTCTCTCTCTCCATTTTGTCCTCCTTCTCCTCCTCTTCTTCCTCCTTACTACATGGAACATACCACATTATCCAATGATACCTCACCAATCTGTAGATCCTTGAACAGAACTTGAATCATTTGTAGTCCAAACCCCAGCCCATGACAGCTGGTAGAAATTGAGAAATATAGAAACTGAGATAATAATTTATATTTTAACACTCATGCAGTTAGACAGGACATTTTAATCCCTTGGAGTCTTTTGAGTGAGGACACAAATCATGTAGAAAGGTAGAGATTTTACAACATTGCCACCTGGAAAATTGTAAACAATGCCCTTGAGTTTTAGCTACCTGCCATGTACTTTTAACATACGAAAAAAATGATTTAGGATTTTAAAAAAGTCCCAGGAAATCTATTATATTTGTGTTGTGCTGTGAGGGATGACAAGTACCAAAACAAACAAAACAACCACCTTTCCATCTTGTGGATGCATGTTTGTTCTGGTTCTGGGTGCTTGAGTATTGTGAGAAACCCTTGATTGTGCACCCATAAACAGTCCTTAGTATAATTCCCACTGCATTGAGAAAATCCTTTCTCTGCCCGTATGAGGGTTATGTGTGTGTGTGTGTGTGTCACACACATACGCACACACAAACACTTGAGGTATAAAGGCAAAGCAGTCTTTTTTCTAAGCAGTAGCTGATGCACTTTTCATAAGTGTAATTAGGGGCAATGTGATTTCATTAAATATGAATGCCTGGATGGATTTCCTTTTTGGCTTTTTTATTTTATTTTTGGATGAAATAAAAGCAAACTTCATTGGACAGAGGCACCTTTCACACTAATTATTGTGAATGAGATTTATTGTGATCCTTCATTGTTACCATCAAAATTTACAGCTGATTTTATTACTACTCCGTCCTGTAAATCAAACGAAGCTGCAACCACCCATATTACAGCAGTGCATTTGTACTATGTTCCACAGTTAAATGGCAAGCCCTTCTTCTTTAAATGCCCCCTCCATTTTCTTCTCTCCAGTGCTTTAGAGTTTGTAATTTATAGGACAGAAAGATTATCTTCACCTTCTTGTTAAGTATATGGTAGTTGATGGCTTCCTTTTTAGTGATCTATGTGACAAAGACATATATGTGAACGTTAAGAATATTAAAGTGTTTCATGTATGCATGAAGTTAAATTAAGCCTGGAAATAAGGATGTGTATATTTGAAGACACTGTTAGGTAAGGTGAGATGAAAGACTCTGGTAGCAGATGCTGAGAGAAAGAAGCAGGAATGACATGTTGGACAGCCATGGGTGCAATTCAGTTGCCCTGTTCCTCCTAAAGTATCTTGCTATCCTCAGGTATGGTGGAAGATGCTGTGCCATCATCTTTTCCCTTTTGTAAATGTTAGGTAAGCAAGACCTCCATGAAAGTGGAAAAACTGCGAATAAAAAATAAAAATAGTGAACACTATTTTTTTTCACCTGAGAATACTTCTCTGGCAATCTCTAGGTCCTCCACTGCAATTCTATGGTCAGCTTCTGGCAGAGGTGGGCCAGAGAGTCATGCTGGTGCACCTAACAGTGACTAGAGAAGTGTTTTGTCAAGAAACCTCTAGAAATCCCTATGAGGGCCAAATCCAGAAAGAATTTTAAATAGATAAATTAAATAAATAAAATAAAATAACCTGTGAATAATCAAATCCATGAATGCTAAAGCTGAGAAAGTGGAGGGCTGACTGTATAATCCAGCTAACACTCTGAGATTTTTTGTATGTGGAATGATGTACATATATGTGTGAGTGCACATTTTCTTTTTTTTACCTCAGGAGTAAAATGTCTTGGACCAGCCCTGTGTATAAGCCATAAATCTGAAGTCTTTGTTGACATTTTGTGACAGTCATATAGAAACCATGGGAGGAACTTCCTCCTGGTAGCTGCTCTATCAAGTGGCTATAACATCTCACTCCATGGGTCATCCTCTCCACAATATGGACAACTCAGTGCCATTGCTCATTAGGTTGATAATGACTGGGCAAACTGCAGAGTAATGACTGAATAAAGGTATGAGTTAGGCCCTTTCTGCATGGCATTTTCCATGCAAAAGGGCACCTGTAGTGTCATGCGATTGTGAGGAGTGATCTGCACGACACACAATCGCGCGACGCTCCAGGGGCTGGCAGGTGCCGATCGTGCACCTTTTCATTTTCGGCTGGAAGCCTAAGCCGAAAATGGTGTGTGATCGTGCATTGCTCTCAGGCCCCGCATGCACTTACCTGGCGTGCGGAGCCTCTGGAGCCGCACCAGTCACACTTCCTGCCCCAGTGCAGCCTGGGAAACTCCCAGGCTGTGCTGTGGAAGGAAGAGGTGGGGCTCTTGCGCGAGCAGGCAGCTCATGCACAGCTGAAGGACCCCGGATGCAAGAGCCTCTCACTGGAGTCTGCTCATGCAATCCCCGCACCCCAGCACTGGAAGAAGGTAGGGTGCGGAGAGGGCCCTAGAGTTGTTCTACATCCACTATACTGTAGTGGTGATCTTATGGTCCTAAAACTCAATGATAATCATATCATGATACATCATATAATATTATGAAATTAAGAATAGTCATAACCTGATACATTTAAGAATAGATATTAACTATTATAGGTATACTAGCTTATATACCCATTGTTGTCTGGGATTTTATTTTCTCATGAGTAATACTTGTTAGAAAGATTTGAGATCCTGTGTCTGTAATTCCCCAAACTCTCTTGTCCCGTAGCTGTAACTTTTCCCTATATTGCCCAATCCAATCAGTATTCAGAGATTAACATACAGAGTTTGGGTTCCTGAATACATTGCCCTCCTCCCCCTTGCTGCTAGGCATCATTGCCATAACAACTGACCTGATGCTCAGGAACTCTCTGGCTGAGAATTCTAAAGGCCCATCTCTCAACTGCAAACCCCAGGATTCCATAGAATCTTCTCAGGCAGCCAATCATACGAGGTCTTTGCCTGACACAGACAGACAGACAAACTTTGACATTTAAGTATTAAATATTATCTATTCTATGTACTTGATATCATCATCTTCACCACCATCACCATCTCTCTTATTTTTTTTATACCTCATCTTTTCCCTAAAAGCAGGAATTAATTGCATTTTAAGGAGCCAACATGGGCCATTTCTGCACTACACTCTTATAGCGTGATTATTCCACTTTCAACATCCTATGGAATCCTGGGGTTTGCAGTTTCAGAGGAGGTTGGCTGGCCCCTCTCGAAACTGCAAACCGCAGGATTCCATAGGATGTTGAAAGTGGAATAATCGCACTATAAGAGTGTAGTGCAGAATGTTCATGGTGTAGTGATTTCAGTGTTGGACTACGACCTTGGAAAACAGTGTTCGAAACCCCCATCAGACATGGAAATCCAATGAATGACCTTGGGGGCAAGTCACACTCTCTCAGCGTCAGAATAAGGCAAAGGCAAACCACCCTCTGAACAAATCTTGTCAAGAAAACTTTGTGATAAGTTCACTTTAGGGCCATCAGAAATGATTTGAAGGCACACAAAACAACGAAGTATTTTATTAAGATATGTACCATATTATCATGGACAGAATCCTAGAAATCAAGGCTACATTCTTCTTTTTCAGACAAGAGTATGTTCCTCTGAATGCAGTGGGACTTTCCTCCAAAGCAACCTATGCAGTTGTAACAGCATGAAATAGATTGGGTCTAATACGTAGAATGGCTATATTTTGGAAGTGAGCACAATTGCACCCAATCAGGCAGCAGATTAGTTAACAAACATGCAGTTTTCTGAAATGCAGTTAATGAATCTGTTTATAGTTAAAAATAAAATGTAGGCCATCTATTTTCAATATACCTCTAAGGGCTATTTCATTGGCTTTGGTTGTGCTGCATAGCAACAGAGCTAGATGGAAAGGCAGCGGGGCTGTGAAGCAACCATCAGACAAAACTTATGTCCCAGATTGTCAGATTCAAGATTTGTTTGTTTTTTAACAAGATTCCTAGCTATGATTTGAGGCAAATCATAACAATGACTAAAAACCCATTCTTATCTAATAAGAAGAAATTAATCCAATTCTGTCTTTAAAAAAATGCAAACCCAAATATTTGTAATCTAGAGGAATTCTTACAACTTGTTCTTAACATCTGCTGTCATACATGTTTCTTGTATATTTTATTACATTGCCTTTAAAAATCATTCATGCTAATATTCATCTGCACCTTTTATGTTTATTTTATTGGCCTTATTGGCCTGAATCCAACTAGAGTAGCCCCATGGAATCAATGGGAACTTAGTAGATCAATACTTACATAAGTTCCATTGATTCAATGGATCAACTCTAATTGGGGCTAACAATAGAGTTTAAGGCTATTACATTTATATCTTGCCTTTTTTGAAGTTCTCATTCTCCATCTTTTATCTATAACAACTAGGCTGAGAGAGAGAGCGTAATGGGCACAAGGACACCCAGTAAACTTCCTATCTGAGAAGGAATTTCAATGGGAGCCTCTTCAGTCATGGCTCAATAGTGTAGGTACCATATCATGGAGGGGGAGACACTTCTAGCAACTTCAAGTGGAAACCCTCTATAGCAGTGGTTCTCAACCTGTGGGTCCCCAGATGTTTGTGGACTTCAGCTCCCAGAAGCCCTGAGCATTGACCATAGTGGCTGGGGCTTCTGGGAGCTGAAGTCCACGAACATCTGGGGACCCACAGGTTGAGAACCACTGCTCTATAGGCTTTCATTTCTTACTGCAAGAAGCAAACACAATCCCCATTTCCACACTAGACTGTTATGGCGCTATTATTCCATTTGCAACACCCTATGGAATCCTAGGGTTTGCAGTTTCGAGAGGGGCCAGGTGGCCCCTTTCGAAACTGCAAACCCCAGGATTCCATAGGATGTTGCAAGTGGACTAATAGCACTATAACAGGCAAGTACAGAAATGGCCAATATCTCTGTGTGTGGATATACCTTCAAGTTGTTTGTCCGCTTATGGTGACCCCATGAATTTCCTAGAGCTTTCTTAGGTAAGAAATACTCAGAAGTGGTTTTGCCAGTTCCTTCCTCTGAAATACAGCCTACTGCACCTGGTACTCATTGGCAGTCTCCCATCCAAATATTAACCAGCACTGATCCTGCTTAGCTGCCAAGATCAGATGAGATCTGGTATCTTTACTTACTCTATGTGGCCGGTATCACTGACTTTGTGCATAGTACTTCATAAAGTACAAAAAGATCTTTGCTCCAATGAGCTTAAAATCTATAACTCAAGACAAAGAATACAAAAGATCGGTGGGGAGGGAAACTGACAGGGCACACATGTGTGTTTATTTCAGCCGTAATGTATCTATGCTACATAGGCCCTTTCCACACGGGGGTAATAAAACGCTTTAGCGCACTGTAGCGCGATTTCTGACGGAGGTCTTCCATACCTTAAAGCGCGCTGAGTCGTCTTTAATTTCCAAGTTCCACACGTCAATCCGTTTAGAAACGTCTCCAACTGTGCTTGCACGTGCTTTTTAAAAACCGGAAAAAAAGTGTTTCTTTTCCCCCTGATCCGCGCAATCACGTTCTTGCTCACTTGTTTGGAAGCGCAGATACGCGCTGATTCGCCCCTGAGATGAACGGGGGGTGGGCCGTGGGCGTGGACAGCCTATCACAGCCATAGTGGGCGGGGTTATGTTAATAGCGGGGGTGGTCAGGACGGCAACGTGTGGATCTCTGAAACCGCGCTAAGCCGGATCAAACATAAGACGTATGAATAGAGAGCGCGCATTAGCGCGGATACAAAAAAACCCGGTTCAAACCGCCCGGAACCATCACTACGCGGATTCCTCTTCTCGTGTGGAAAGGACCATAGTTAACAGCAGTCTGATAGCACTTCATCCTATGGAATCCTGGTATCTGGAGTTTGGGAAGTATTTAGAATACCCTGCTAGGGTGCAATAATGCTGTAGTTGAAAGTGGTAGTAGAGCTCTCTACCAGAGAAATCTAAATACTTCATCAAACTACAAATCCCAGGATTGTAGAGGATTGAAACAAGGCAGTTTAAAGAAGTATCAAACTGTGAAAGCAGCATAGTGTAGATATAGGCCCTTTCCGCACCGGGCTATTAAAATGGTGCAGAGTGACCTCCGACGGAGGTCTTCTGCACCGTAGAGTGGACTGGGGCGGACTACTTTTTGTAGTTCTGCACCTCAGTCTGGTTCAGAGCGACCGGAACTGGTCACTCAGCGTGCTTTTTAAAAACCTCTTTTTAGAGGTGTTTTAAAAGCACGGAGCGTGCAACTCCATGTCGCTCCGTCCCCGCGCTCTGGTGCAGATTTGCAGGCGCGCACAAGTGCGTGCCTGCAGATCTGCGGGGGCGGGCTTTAGGCTGGTGAGCTTCTCCGGTTGGAGAGCCTCCACCAACCGGAAGCCGCCATTTTGGACGCCAGAGCAGTGCGGAGTGACGAGCTCGCACTGCTCCTCGTCCCGACGGACTCATCCGGACGCTGAAGAAGTCCAGTGAGTAGCGTTTTTTCGCGGTTCCTTTCCCATGTGCGGAAAGGGCCATAGTCTTAGAACTCTCCAACCATCCTTGAAGATCTCCCTTTTCTGATCCCCCCAATCCCAAAAAGTGAAAATCTCCAGGAGTGGTCATTCACTTTTTAAGCAGGTTACAGGGCTCCTTTACACTTGTTAATATACAAAGAAAACACCACCCTGTTTTTTAGGCCAAAAGTGGGGAAGGGTTGCTTTGTTTTTGGCATTTTTTGGCAGTCCATGTGGCCCTTTAAGAAGGTCCCAGGGCAGAAAATTGGCCTTCAAGTCTCCACCCCCTACTGTTCTCTCCCCTTCTCCCCTACTATATGGGTGCATTGTTAATCAAGGTTCTTATCCCTGAGGTGTTGGAACTGTTCATTTTTCCCATCAGTGTAGTAAAATAACCTGTTTCCCCCTCTAAACTGCAAACAACATCTGATGTCATTGTCCAGATACTTTTTGGATCTTTCAAGAGGAGAAATGGGCAGCAGCCACCTTGAGTCACGGAATGCTGTAGATGTATTTTCAGCAGGTAGTGAAATGAAGTAAAGAGCAGGAAATATTTTACACATCTGCATTTACTTCTTTTCTCAACAAAAAGGATTTTTACATGATTATACACCCTCCCCCCGCCTGCCCAAAAAAGGAAGGAAGGAAGGAAATAAGGAAAAGTAAAGAGAATGAAATGCAAGAGAAGGGTATGAAAAAGAGCTAGGCCTACTCATTAATATAAACTGACCATGTTTCCAAAAGCACATTTTCATGAAAGTGAAGTGTATAAAATATACGTTCATGTGTAGCTAAACAGTAAGATCTTCCAACCACTGAACAATGGATGATGAATGTTTACCTTTCCAACCTTGGAATAATAAATGCATGCAGGATCTAACAATAGTGACCCTCAGTTCAATTCCACATCTCAGGAATAATTTAAAAGGACGTGAGCACCTATGGATACCAAAGATTTTTCAAAACACAAAATTTAGATGACTAACCTCTGAATGCGCCCATATCATATACCATAAAGAAGCATTACCTGAATTCCACAGCCAACATTCAGCTGTAGTAAACAGATTCTTTCTTAAAAGGCATTACACTGTCTAATACATTGAAAGCATCAATTTTTGCAAACTTGTGAAATTTCTAAATCCCAGTTACCATTGAGCAGATATAGGATAGCCTGAAAAAGTTCAGGTTTTTTGGTTTACAACAGACATGCTGTTGATACAACCAGCACTGGCTATGCTGGCTTGGGGAATTTTGGGCACTGAAGTCCACAAAGTAACTTTTCCAACCTGTAAGATATAATTACTTTTTAATACAGATGTATGTAATCAAATTTGTGAGAGAATTATTCATTTTTACTCTTCACTGAATTTCCAACTGTGAATATTTGTGGCTCAACACTGTGCTTTTGTGTGTGTGTGTGTGTGTGTGTGTAGTTTTTTTCACAGATTCTCTTTTGACGTTATTTGCAGTTGCCAAGCATTCTTTCCCTAATTTTGCTCCTTCAGTGCACCTCTTGTTCTTCCCTGCTGGATGAAACTCAGCCAAGTAAGACTGATGGCATCAGTGAGGGCAAAGGTACCGCACTTAAAGTAGGGCAGTGCATCTTGAACATGACGAGCCTAACCAATCAGGACCTTGTTCCTTTCTTCTAACTCACAAAATTGAAGCATATTTGCAAGTGTTTTCCTCAGAAAGGGCAAGAGATTGCACTGATAATCACTTCCTTTAAGCCAGTGGTTCTTAGGCTTTTCTTTACTAAAGGCCCCTCTGTAAATATAGTTTGTTTGCAGGGGGGCCCCACAAAACTTAACTCCAGATTTAAAAATTCAAATATTTATTTATTTATTTATTTATTTATTTATTTATTTATTTATTTATTTATTTATTTATGGCTTCTGGAGACTAGGATTCAAATCCTTGCTCAGACACTGGGTGATCTTGGGAAGTCACATTCTCTCAGCCTCAAAGGAAGGCAAAGGCAAATCCCCTCTGAACAAATATTGCAAAAACAAACAAACAAAACCCCCGTGATAGGTTCACCTCAGAACTGACTTGAAGGCACACAACAACAATAGTGCTGCTGACAGGGGGAGGTACTTTTAAGCCATCAAGTCTCTGCCCTTTGAAAACTGACTTATGGCGACGCTAAAGCAAACCTATCATGGAGGTTTTCTTGGCAAGATCTGTTGCTTCTGCCTTTTTCTGAGGCTGAAAGAATGTGACTTGCCTGAGGTCACCCACTGAGTTTCCATGGCTGAGTGGGGATTCAAACCCTGGTCTTCAGAGTCATAATTTGTGCATGCACACACTGCCTGCCACAGTATCCCTTTCATCAGGGATGTTGATGTATGTGTGTGTGTGCAGGCACTGAAACTGCTCCATGGTGTCCCTTGGTGCTCAAACCTTCTGCTGTCACATCCCTGACAAAAGGGACACAACAGCAGGTATGTGTGCATGTGTCCAAACTCTCCCTTGTTTGCAAATGAGGGAGCAGTTTCAGCACCTGCACACAGCCACCCACTGCTGTGTCACTGTTACTCTCGCTGCTGTTAGTGTCCAGCAGAGGGGCTTTGCAGACCCCCTATGAGAGCTCCACAGACCCCCAGGGGTCTGTAGAGCCCAGGGTAGGAATCACTGCTTTAAGCTGTCAACTTCCAAAGTCTTTGCCATATTAAAGGGAATGTATGCAGAATGATTTATGACACAGTCCCTTTTCCTTTGTTCACTTTGAAGAAAAGCGGGCTGATTGCATGTTTGTTCATCCCTTCAAACTGGCAAAGATCTTGAACACTGACAAGAGTGGTGGGAGAGGAGAGAGATCAGATTGTAGGAGTTTCCAGAGGAGTAGCCAAGTTAGCCTACTGTAGAAAAAAACAAGACTCTTGTAGCAGATTTATTATGACATAAGATTTTGTAGGCTGGAGTCCACTTTAGCAGGTGTATGAATTTGTTAACTGAATTACTCCACCTATAAAGACATGGGTGAGTGCAGGGTGGGGAAATTATAAACAGTGAGGTCAGAGGGAACAGAGGCCCTTTCCGCACAAGGCAGTTAAAACGGGCCAAGGCATCCTGGCACGGAGGTCGTCCACACCTTGGATCAGACTAGGTGCAGACTATTTAACTTAGTTCCGCACCTCAGTCCAATCCAACCCACCTCCAAGTGGTCCTCCCCTGCGCTAAGTAAAGACTGGAAAAATCAGGTCTTTACATTTTCTGGAATGCACCATTGCGTTCCTACTTACCTGTGCAGATGCGCAGGCTCACACCAATGCGAGCCTGCGATCAGTGGAGGGTGGGCTGTGGGCATGGCCAGCCTCAGCGGTTGGTCCACTCCCACAAAGACACCGGAAGCCGCCATTTTGAACCGGAGCAGCACGGATCTACAGACCTCGCACTGCTCCGGTTTGCCCTGCACCAATGGAGGAGCCCTGCAGAAGGGCTCAAGGGACAGTGTGCGTTACTTCAGACCCAAGAAGAGCCGGTAAGTAACGGCACGGAGTGATTCACTCGCCTCATGTGGAAAGGGCCAGAAATGCAGAAAGTGCAGGTACTGATTATTATCTTATCAGTAGCAGCCATCTTATAAAGCAGCTGTTGGATGAGAATACCCACACATATCCTTCTAATGGGCTGGAATCCTGTTGATCAGTCTCAACTAGAGATATCTCACTGAATCAATTGTTGAAGAATCAGTCAATACGATGAAAAATCCAATTTATACAACGGGCTTACTCTAGTTGAGATTGACAACAAGATTGAAGCTTTGAGGTGTGATCATTCTTTCTTTTTTAACAACTCTTTCTCTCTGTTCAGTTGTAGTTCAGCTGCTTCATAGAGGAATCTTTCCTTGGAGTTTCACTGATAGTGTGACATAAAAGTTCAGAAATGGCATACACTTGAGTGGGAGGGGTGCTGAATTGTGCTGCAGCCTCCCTGGTATGAGATAGAGAGTTGCTGTAGAGTTGCTGTAGAGAACCCCACAGGCCATACTTCTCTAGAGTGGGAAATGTATTTGGCAAGCAGGATTTCCTGGAGCAGTGACTCACCCATAGAGTGAGACACAGGGCAAAGGGGTTTCACAATCTGCTACTCCCCCATCTTGCACCAAGTTGCCAAAAATAAAGCCATTTTGTGCAGCTGCTGAAAGCCATCTGTCATTTTCAAAGACGCCAGCTTCTTCTACAGATGTCTGCATGGAAAGAGGTGTTACAGAAGTGCTTAACAAACTGCTGACTTTTGAACCAATGCCCCAGTGAAGATCAGATAAACATACGGGAGATTATTTATTGAATACCCAGTGTGCCATATTGGCTTTTTGTGTGCCTTCCCTCTCGCTTGCCTCTTTTGCTGTTTACACATCCACTGTTTAGACAGCGTATTTGAAGCATCAGCCATGAACAAGTTTTCTCGCTCATGTTATAAATTCATGAAATTAGCGGTTCATAATAGGGAAATGGAGAGAGGCCTTTATTTATAGCAGCACCAGCAGATGCTGCAATAATGAACACTAGTCTTTTACATTGTCCTCATTCTGGTATTCACATCGTTCATACTCAATTTTATTATGAGCCGTGTAATGCAATGTAATGTTCAGCTTCTCTGTGACATAATCAAAACACACATTTTTCATATGCCTATGTCTTTCCTTGCAATGAGGGTGCTGTAATTGAAAACGCTTTATCAGCTTGGGAGTTAATGACATTAGGAGTAGGGGGAGAGATTTAGGTACACAATTCCTGTTGATAATGGGAGTTTCACAGCCGCTGAAAATGTATTACTAAATGTTGACTAAAGATAAGAACAGAATATATTTGTGGCATGAACTTCAAATAGCATTTTTACCTGTTCTTTGAGCAAGGAAGCAAAACAAACACTTCATTCTGGTGTGTACAATAGTAATGTCAGCAGTAATTTATAGAGGGGAGAAAAACCAGACCACAACTGAGCTATTCTGTTTATACTTTTGGTGAGGCTTAGAGCAAGAATGCTCAATTGTGAGGTGGCTCATCACTGGAGAGGGACAGTCTGTTAGCATAGGAGGCAAAAACTTCCTGTTCGCTTTTTGTACTTTTGTACACTAAGCCAAACCCTTTCCTTCCATTCGTGCTATGGCCTCTGAGACAGAAAAAGTACAGCCAGGCATAGCTTCATTGTGTCTGAGACCCTTCAGCTGGGGAGAGCCCTTCTCTCCATTCCAGCTGCCAATGTTGTGTACTCTCAGAGGAAAGGAGAACAACCAGTAACTGCTCAACTTAATTCCCACCATCCCCTTTTCCTTGTGTGTTGTGACTTATTTTGGTTGTAAGCCAACCAACCAATTGTAAACCACTCTTGGAAACTTTGTGGTTGAAGGGTAGGGTATAAATTAAATAAATAAATAAAGTGTGAGTGCAGGCACAGGTATGGACACTGTTGCCTCAACCATATAGACAAGCAATGCCAACCAGATGGTGTTTCCCCCAATATTGTGCTGTGACTCGTTTAAAAATAAGGACATAAATTCAATTAAGCCCTATCTAGAACAGATCCATGGGATCAGTGGGATATATGTAAGTGGGATATATTTACCACCCTATAGCTGATTCCATGGACCTACTTGGGCCTAAGCATTTGATATAGGCCACTAAAAACTTTCCACTTGTAGCATTCTTGCATGGTGGGGTCTTCTTTAGGGCTGACTCACATTATTCTTCCTTGGACTCAGCTGAGGACAACAAAATCCGGAAGGCAGCCAACACTGCATCCTTTCCCACCCCACAGCCTCTGCAACTCTTTTAACATTCCTATATTTGGGAAAGAGATTGCTAAAGAGTTATGAATAATAGGACAGTCCTGTGATAGATTAGTTCAGCACCCATCCTCCAAAGTGTTGTGACTGCACAGTTGTAGTAAAGCTATTGTCTGTGATGAAAATATACAGCTGTCACAATAGTACATTCCTTTCTATTTCTTTCCCCTTTCCTACCCCTAGTGTTTTCCCTGTATTGAGAGTTTAGGAAGAAGCACCTCAATTTTGGCAACGTATGGTCTCCCAAATCTATTTGCTATCAGCCTAATTCAGTTGAGGATTTGAAAGTCATCCACATCTGAAGCATACCCTTACTGATTAATGCATAGAGCAGCCTGTGAGCTACCTGTGGCCCCTCATTCCCATTTGATGTTCCCCAAAGACCCCCTGGAGATGTTCTGATGCCTCACATTTTACAAACATTATTTGCTCAGTTTTCACCCAAAATATGCCTCCCAAAACATCCAAATCAACACAAAAACGTTGTAATTTGAATCTTCTTGCAACCCCAGTACCCATAAGAGCCCATTAAAACAAAAACTGCTTTTTATCAGTGAAAAACTGAAATTAGAACTGACATTACATCACTTCTGGTTATGCTAGGAGCAACTTTTGGGCCCATAGGAGGTCATTGAGAAAATTGCCGCTGTACTCTAAATCAGCGGCTCAGCATCCTCCTAAAAGGAGTCCTTGAGTGGAGTGCCACAAGTCTTGTTCTATATACTGTCCTATGGATATAATGCTTGGCTAATTTTATTCCTGAAAGAAGCAATGGGTAACTTAAGCAATTTTCTTACTGCTGTGGAAAGCCTTTAAAAATGGCATAGTCTTTGAAGACTATTCAAACTTCAGAACTTATTTTTTGCAAAATTTGCATGTCTTTTTCTCCCAAGAAAACAGCATTTTCTGGACAGGAAATAATATTTCTGCATCATGTATAAAATTTTGCACAGAATAAGTCCTAAACTGTAATGATTCTCACCAGCCTAGGATTCTCCTTATGAGGGTATCGAGACATTTGAGAAACCTGTTTTGGACCATTTCCTTCTATATTTTCAAACATTCTTTCCATCCTTTCCTGTGCCCCTCAACATTTTTATAAATAACCTGGATGAATATGTGGACAAGTTACTTATCATATCTGCAGGTGACACAAAGCAGAGAGGGACACCTAACACCACAGAAAATAGGATTAAGGTTCCAAAGGATCTAGTAAGGCCTGAACACTTGGCCAAACTAACAAGATGAATGAGACCTAATAAAGATACTGTACCTGTAAAATCTTGCAAAGAGAGCCGCTGTGGTGTAGCAGTTTGAGTGTTGGACCATGACCTGGGGAAGTATGGTTCAATTCCCGCTCAGCCATGGAAGCTCACTGGGTGACCTTGGACATGTCACACACACTCAGCACCATAAAACCTCATGATAGGTTCTCCTTGGGGTTACCATAAGTTGGAAATGAGTTGAAGGTGCACAGTAACAACTATAACAACAAAGTTTTGCAAGTAGGCACAGGAAAACTAAAGACAGAAAGGTCATTTCTGCAGTACACGGTTATAGTGCTATTATTCCTCTTTCAGCATCCTGTGGAATTCAGGGATTTATAGTTTACTGAAGTCAAGCAGTTCTCTGGCTGAGAATTCCAAATGCCCCTCCCTAAACTACAAACCCCAGGATTCCATAGGATGTTGAAAGTGGAATAACAGCACTATAACAGTGTAGGGCAGAAAAGGCCAAAAACAGAATTTAGCTTGGCAGTGGTGTATGTGGAAAGAACCTAGGTGTCATACTAGATCTGAAGCCGGATAAGCCAGTAATGGGATGCAAGTGCTTACAAAGCTAACATAATCACAGGCTGTATTAACAGATGCATTGATCAGGCTGCATTTGGAATGCATTTGGATTGCTGCATTAAGTTCCAAGTGCCATATTTTAAGAAAAGAGCATGTGAGGGGAATTATTTTTGGATGCTGGACACTGACATTCGTGTCAGTGTTGGACTATTGACTTGCATCCAAAGAACCACAGTGATTTGTTCCACATCCCCAAGGGATGTCTGAATGTGGGTGGTTTTAACCACAGCTCTCCTCACCCCATCTTCCACTGCCCTCTCCCTGCTCCACTCGTCCACCGACACATAGCAAACCTCTTTTGAAGCTGAGATGTTTTATGGAACAGAGCCTGCTATCTTATTAAGAAGGAAGTGGTTCTGAAATATCAGGAGAGAATGAAGACAATCAAACATTACCAGTACTGTTTCTTTCTTTGCAATTAGGCCTTCTAACACCCGAGGAAAGTACATGACATGTTTAATCTTGACTTATAACATTGTTCAAAGGATCTCAAGGAAGGGATTTAAGCAGAGCACCGCAAGCTTTAAAGCAAGGCCAGTTCTTAATTCCTTCTTAGACAACTCTAAGATCCTAAACCCTTGTTATTATAAGGACTCGTGTGCTAAATGATTAAGAGAAAGAAAAAGAGAAAATATAGAGAAGTTTGTCTTTGAGCCTGCCCCCGACTTTTAAAAAAGGAGCTTTGTTGGACAAATCTTAGTTTGCCCTTCTTTAGAGCAAACTCCCAACAGAACCCCTTAGCTGTGATGCAGCTCAGATTTCCTGAGTCATACAACTGCGATAAAATGAGGCACAAATCCTTGTGGGGAGGGAAAGAAAGAAAAAAACACAGAAGGGCCCATTCACTAGGGCCTGGGAGCTTCTTTATGTCAAGCAAGCCAGGCCAAAGGGGTCACAGCAAAGGCATAGACATCCTCTGAAAAATACTCTGCTGTTGTATAAAGCACGGTATCATATGACTAAGCTCAGATTTCAC
The DNA here is from genome assembly GCA_948472985.1 of Iguana delicatissima. Classification (NCBI taxonomy): domain Eukaryota; kingdom Metazoa; phylum Chordata; class Lepidosauria; order Squamata; family Iguanidae; genus Iguana; species Iguana delicatissima. The sequence continues at coordinate 263,103 of CAOKZL010000064.1, forward strand.
ACCAGTGGTTCTAAATGACACCCTCACAGACCTACTTACCAAGTGGAGCAGGCATGCACAACTTGTGACTGACCAAGCCAAACTCTAGCCTTGTATTGTGGCTGGCTTAGTGCTCAGTAATTTTCCTGGGTTTTTTGTTTCATAAATATCAATCTACTGGTGTGTACTTTCTCCTCCCACCTTTTTATTTGGCATGAAGAGGTCTTCGTGTGGTCTGAGTCTGAAGTGATATGGTCCCTCAAGAGAGGCACACAGCAAGTAGAAAAGTTTCTACTTTGGACTAGAAATTGCAAAATCACCTGAACAGCTGCCGTGCTGGCTTGGGGATTCTGGGAATTTTTGTTCAAAAAATAAAATAATTTTTCCCATCTCACATTTTAGTGATTGTGTGAGGAGGGGGTCACATTACAAAAGGGGTGGGGATCAAGTGACCCTTCAGATGTTGCTGAATTGCAGTTCCCAGCATTCCGTACAATTGGCTCTGCTGACTAGGATTCCTGGGAGCTGTAGTTCAACAATATCTGGAGACCATCTTGAGTCTCACCACTGCACTACATCAATGACAGGGATTACACCTGAAGTTGAATCTCCCCTTCCCTACAACAACAACAACAAGTGTTCTTAGATTGTTGCTGTGTATACAATGTCTTCCACAACTTGGTGCCCTTCATATGTTTTGGATTTCAAGTTCCAGCAGTCATGGACAGTATGATCACTGACCAAGAATTCTGTAAATTATAATCTAAAACATCTGGAAAGCACAAGGTTGGGGAAGTCTGGTGTAAGGGCAAAGGAATCAGTTTTGGAATATGGGTTTTGGTGGCTGCCATTGACATGTAAGTCTGAAGCCCTTGGAGAACATATTAGGCACAGATGTACTGGACCAAAATGGAGTTTGCAGGAATGGAAGTGAAAGGAAAAACCCCATTAATCCCAGAAACACTTTATAGAGAAGTCTGTGGTGATAACCCTTTGAATGACTGTTTTATCTTGGAGGTAAGCGTTCTTGAAGGTCAGGATAAGAGAATGAACAAGGGCAAGAGGCAGACAGAAGGAGGCTTGAGCTGTGAGGTTGAGAGGACTGGGCAAAATATTTTTGAGATGAAATTTAATATTTAAGCTACAGGAACATTTTATCAGAAGGTTGTGGAACCTCTGTAAACAATACAATACATGGTACAAAAGTGGACCATAAACTCAAGCAGACATATACCTATTCACATAACATCTTGCATTTGAAGAATTTTGACTCTAATGCAGTTCACAGACTTAAAAACTGGACGGTCTCAAGTGGTTGTTTCATGCCGGGGTACCCACCACTGCTTTCCTTTTTTTTATAACAGCTGAGATCATCTGTGGCAGTCTTACTGGCCTGTCCCAATGTTTTCTCTCTAATGGGTTGGTGACCTGTGGTTGCTCTAGAGAACCTCCCTTGAGCACAGGCCACCTCATGGCCACATCTTGAGTAATGCTTTGCTCTGCAGAAGGCCCCTTCTATGTTGCAGAAGTGGGGGACTTTGCTCCCACTGACTGTGTAAACACTTGTTGTAATCATCAGTGAGTGAATGAATGAATGAATGAATGAACGAACAAATAGATTAAAAAGCACCAAACTTTCTAGATGACATCAATGGTTATGACCTAGAGTATTTGATTATAGAATTGACCAGAGAGACTACCACCCTGGGCATTGCATTTGTATCTGGTGCCCAGGACCTGAAGGGAGATGCAAGTATTGCTAAACCAAGTGGAAACAGTGAGGGCACTGCTATCAAGTACAACATATGTATGCACTGACAGTTGCCCAGAAAGTCCAAAACTATCACATTTGACTGCAGAAGTGAAAATTCCTTGAACATGAAACTAGTAATGAGGAGACTAGCAAAAAGGAAGTAGAACTGAAAAGTCAAAAGGGTCAGATTGCTTCAGAACATTGAAGAGTGTATTCACCACCATAATAGATAATCAGCAAGAATGCATACCTCAGATCACGATGGTTATCACAAAGTGCAAAAGAATAGTGTTATGATCTACTGACAGAGTCAAGAAAGGTGTTACAAACAAGAAAGTGTTATTCAGTAAATGGAAGCCTTGTCTCAATGAGAAATGAAAACAGGAACATAGACTTTGAAAAGAAAAGGTACAAGAAGAAATGTGAGCAAAAAATGAAAAAGAAATAAAAAATAAATAGTATATATTTGAAAAAATATCCAGTAGAGAGCAGCTGCTATGTTACTACATAGCAGAACTGGCAATGTGCCCAATGTGCATTGCCTACTGATGTGCAGTGATCCCAAAGCACATAGGGCACTCTTGCCAGTGTTCTGATGCACATCTTTGCAAATCACTAACAGGGTTTCCTAGCCCCTTTGCTACTGAGCTAAACACAGGTAAAACTATGGCCATTTCTGCACTACACTGTTATAGTGCTATTATTCCACTTTCAACATCTCGTGGAATTCTGGGGTTTGTAGTTTACTGAGACCAAAGAGCTTTCTGGCTGAGAATCCTAAATGCCCCTCCCCAAACTGCAAACCCCAGGATTCCATAGGATGTTGAAAGTGGAATAATAACACTATAATAATATAGTGTGGAAATGGACTATGTTATGTAAAGATATAGAATACTGGTGCCTAATTTATCTATTTTCTGGTGGTATATGAGTTAGAAGACATCATGGAATAACAGCTTTATAAAAATGACAGCCTAGTGTATGTGGCTGTTGTGAAAATGGAAAGTTGCATATTAAGGATAACTAAGAGAAGAATTGCAAATAACATGCCCTCCTTCCACACTGTTAGAATATCTTTATATAAAGCTGGTGGGCTACATTTAGAACATAATGTAGAGATTTAATCTGCATCTTTGAAAGGACATTTCAGAACTGAGGAAACTGTGGAAATGAGTAACCAAAATGAGGATGAGAATATTTAAGCATAAGCATATAAAACATCCAGCATTTTCAAAGCAACCATCCAATGACAGACTTTCCCAGGCCCCTGGAGTATACAAATAACAACAACAACAACAACAACAACATTCTATTGCTTCTTCTGGAACACAATTAGTCGAAAGTACTGAATGCTGAATCTTCCATCATATTTTATTTCAACATCCTTCCCCCAAAAGACTAAGAGTGGAGACCCTGATGAAGATTATTCACTGTGATAAACTCTGCCAGTCATAAATGTACACCCCTTCTTTGCCTCTCCTGTCTCATCCTGATGTTTTCTTAGTATAGAGAGAAATATACAAGTTTTTGAAGCCACTTTGTATATCCTTCCAAACTGCTAAATCTTTAATTGTGTTCAGATTTGTTCTGGGCCAATTTCAGAGATGGCTCAGGTCAATTTAAATCTGTCTGGACCAGTTTCATTTGGGAATCAGCTGAATCCAAAGCACAACCCTAGGAGACACAGAAGAAATGTAACAACAAGTACTACGCAGTATTAAGAAGTGTTCATTTCCTAGGAGATCCTACTGTTCTTCCCCTATTTCTGTATGAGGTAGGCTAGAAGAAGAAAAAGAGCCCCTCCCTTTTTTTTGGTTTAAGTTTCTATTCTGGTGCTAAGTAGAAAATTGACTCAGTTTAGTGTGCACATGCGAGCTTCTAATTCTAGAGTCAACACAAAAAGTTTTTTTATAAGGAGACCTGTAAGTGCATGGGCCCCCCAAAAGGTCACGATGGTGGTATTTCCATCATAAAGTTCAGTCAAGTTCATGACACTAAGCAGTGCCACAAATAAGTCTGCAGAGGAGAAACCTTTATCTCCCCACAAAAATGTTCTGAACAAACACAAAAAGCAAAGGCTGTCAAGTTGCACTCACAGTCTTGCTCAGTCATTATATGTATTGTGGCATGTGTTATCATTGGCTTTGTTCACCCTACATAATGGCTGAAGGAGGCAGGTTTATTTACCATGTGCAGGGATTAAAGGGTGCTTTTTCTTCTCTTGAGGCCTAATTTAAAGGCTTGTTTTTCACTCAGTTCCTCATTTACTTTTGTTGTCTGTCTGCAAACCACACATGTTATATGGTAAGTGATGAAATGGTTGAGGTATGCTTTCCAGTTGCTTCTTCTCTGACTGCTTTCTTTTAAACAAGAGATCCAGAAAGAAGATTTGATGGGGAAAAAATCAATATTTGGGACCTATTAGTGTGGAAATTTAATAGATTCACAGGGTTAGTTCTCCCAGTTCTCCTGTAATAATGTTGTACTGTCAGGCACTTGACCACTTTCAAAGAGACTATTGGGGGGTGGGGTTTGTTGTTGTTGTTGTTGTTGTTGTTGTTTTTTGAGGGAAAAATACAAACATAAAAATATGAGAGACAGTAGAAGTTACTATTACAATCATCATCTATTCGTTTGTTTCCACCATTGATCTGTCCTTCTAAAGGTTAACTTGTTTTCAGCAGTAGATTCCATGCAAGCATAGTATGGAAATGAATGCTACATGACAGCATTAAGCTATAACTATCTTTCCCAACCTGGTGCCTTCTTCAGATGTGTTAAACCACAATGGCCAATGTCTCCAAGCAATACAAGCCAAGGTTGAAGGGGACTGTAGCCCAACAAAGGGCTAGGTTAGACAAGGATTCTGTATAAATTAGGTGCACTACAAGTGTGGAGAGAGCCAGTATGGTATAGAGTTTTGAGCATAGGACTACAACTCTGGAGACCAGGGTTCACTTCCCTGCTTGGCCATGGAAACCCATTGGGTGACCTTGGGCGTGTCACACACTCCCAGCCCCAGAAAGCCCTGTGATAGGTTCACCTCAGGTCACCATAAGTTGGAAACAACTTGAAGATACATGACAACAATAATGTGGTAGCAGAAGGTCTGTGTGTGTAAGCCAGGTTTGTCCTGAGCACATTTATATGAGATGAGTCTGTGTGTGTCTGCATGCATATGTGCTGTATTTCAATAACAAAATGTGCATGTAAGAGTAAAGAGCTTAATCTTCCACCCTCCCATGGCTTATCTCTTCCCCTAGACACTCTTCTCCAGACTAGAATGTCTTTCGGTATCAGAGCCCAGCCTAACAGAGGACAGAGATATTCTGGCAGCAGACAGAGGGAGGGAAAGGTTTGAGATGGTGTGACTGGAGAAGGTAGGAGAATCAGCTGGACTCAGTTTACCCTATCACCATTACCATCACCTCTACCATTTATATGGAGCTGTGGCAGAACCAGGATTAAATTAAGTCATTTGGAGGAAGAATCAGAACACAGAAAGTATTGACCTGTCTGCCAAGTAATGTCACCACTGGCTGGCAGGCAGCTGTCCAGGTTTCAGCCAGGATCCTTTTCTAGCCCTGTCTGGAAATCATGGTAGGATGATGGGGACTGAACATAAGATCTTCTGCATGCAAAGTTATCTCTTCTACCAATGTTCTATAGCTACAGGGATTCAGAAGATGGAGTGCTTCTTCTCACTGTTTCAGCTCACTGTTGCCCCCTCTTCAGTATATAGGCCATGACTATAGAGCCTGTCCCAAATGTAGTGGCATTTGTCAATTTGGAACCAGCTAACCAGGTTGATGGAAAAATATGAGGTCTACCCTGCCCGTATTAATCTCTTCCTCTTTCTGGCTGTCCCGCTTTGTCACTTCTGCTACAGGAATGCAGCTGATAGAGCAAGAGGCTCTTGGTGACTTAATATGGGCAGTGGATATGTAGCTTGGTCCTTATGCATGTTTGATTGCATCTGAGTTGCTTGAATGACATGCTGGATGTAGTGCATTTCAGTGTGTTAACAACCATACTAGCACAGCTAGATTAAAAAAAAAAGCCAACGCAATTCTAGGCTATATTAACAGAAGTATAATGTACAGATCAAGAGAAGAGTGCTTTGGTCAGACCTCATCTGGAGTATAGTGTCTAGTTCTGAGCACCATATTTTACGAAGGACAGTGATAAGCTGGAACATCTCCAGAAGCAGGCAAGTGAAATGGTAATAGGTCTGGAAATCAAGCTTTATATAGAACAGTTGGATATGTTTTACCAGGAGAAGAGAAAATTTGAGAGGTGATAGGATCCCACAGAGATCTTCACTTCTAACAGATCTTGGAAATATTACTTTGAAAGTTACATCATTAGCATTATTTCACAAAAAGGTAGTTCATTGTCATTATTAATATCTCACTTTTTTAAAAAAAAATGTGAATCTTAATTGTTTAGTGATGTGTTACTTTTAGCTTGATCCTCACAAATTAATTAAAAATACAAAAGAAAAAAACCTCCAATGTTACCTGTTATTCAGTTCATTAATGCCATTGTTAGTGCACCCCTAAAAATAACATAATGGGCACTCACTGTGGAAAAAAAAAAGCAGTGGGTAATGGCATTCTTTCAAAGCATTCTTTTCAAGCTCATCCTCTTTTCTTTGTGCAGTCCAAAATCTATGTGTCCCTAGGCAGTATACAAACAACCTGTATTATTATCTAGCAGATTCAGTTTATATCAGGACTATTGGAATTGTCAGTTTGTTACTGATGGCGTAATTGCAGAAATCTTTCAGAAATTAGTTCAACACAAACTCAACAGGGAAACTGCTATTAATTTTTACACGTACATTTTCCTCACTTTTTCAAAAAGACTGAAGTAAAAGTAATCTATAAAATTTTAGAATAATCTGTTTATTTTAAAAACAACCAACAACACATGTTAAAAGCAATGGTATAACAGTTTTAAAATTGCTTCATAACAGCTGTGGATTCTGTAAAACAGCTTTAAACTTCTGAAGCAAAAAGGAGATAAAATGATTTTTTTAAAAAATACAACTGCCATCAAAAGTTGTTTCATCACAACAATTACAATCACTTCAAAAAGAGAGCAACCATTTAGAGCCCTAACTCCCTTCTAAATGGTGAAGAGGGTGGAAGGCTAAAGCATGGCCATAGCCATCAGTTGTGAAAGAGAATTTTTACTGAATCTTGAAAGCTGCATTAAGTAGCTTCCTCAAAGAATCAATACTTTGGTTGACTGGGGGGAACTTGAGGTGCTGACAGAGTAGGTAAAATAACACCCCAGGATCTAGCTCTGGCCATTTCTGCATGAGCTTGAGACATCATAGCAATGTCAAATTCTTACCCTCCCATCTGCACGTTGAACCATTTTAGCTTCGTAGTTTTCCTCATGGTTCTGCACGTTTTCAGCCCGTAGAATGGTTCGCTGCGGTTCACTGCAATGTGAAACTGTTGTATGAAAACCGGAAAAACTCCGATGTAAATCTCCCAAACCAGTTCTGCTTCATTTTTCACCTACATGCAGAAGTGGAGCATCGATTCACATCGCAGAAGTGGCTGGCTATGGGCGTTCCCAGGCTGTCTCTTCTGCCATGTTCTCCCTATCTCTCTCCGCCCATCAAAGGACAAGCTGCCGTCATTATTGCCTTTCTATGTTAAATGGACAGCAGGAATAGAGTAGCTCTGATAATGGACTGTTAAAATGTGTTTTTTCCCATGTATCAATGAACATACATTCCTACGCACAAACGTAGCAACATAGAAATGTGTTAAAAATGTGTGTGTGTTTTTTAAAAAACAGACCAATCAGCGATGGCGGGGCAGGGTAAGGGAGGGGAATGGGAGTGGCCAGGGACTTGCTGTTGTGGATGCAGCAACCACTGTTCTCTGCAGTAGTACGATGTAAGTGGGGGGTGCAGACAACACAGTTTCTGAATTTCTGAATTCAGTTTCTGAATCGTAGTATAAAAACACCGCTCTTGACACGCAGTGAACCGCTCCTCCCCTCTTGTGCGGAAATGGCCTCTGAGTCACAGAATCAGAAACTGGCTCTTAAATATAGTAGCACAGTACAGTGAATAGCCAGGTGCCTGAAAATACTCCCAAGTTACAAAACAAAAGTAAAACCAAAAACAACAACACTCAAGTGGCTCTCCTCTTCAGTCAATATGGATGAATGTGTTCAACACATAAATCCAAAAACCCCTCTCTGTGTAGAAATGGAAGTTCAATATTACTTCAAAGGGTCTGTAATTTTCCAGAGTCAAACAAGCCAATGAAAACACTATACAGGAGGTGCTGGGAAGCTTGGCCTTTGAGGTATTTTGAATTACAACGTCCACAGTCCTTTATCATTCGCTCTGCTGTTTGGGACTTTTGTGAGTCCAGATTTCCCCATGCTTGCTGTACAGTACAGTGGCTCCCATTTGGAGAAAAGTGAGGTTTAAATTTAATAAATACGTAAGTAAGTAAGTTTTGATCCATGACGTGTTAATCAATGGAACATCCTTACTATATTGCCTGATTTTACTTTTTTTACTCTCCAGTATGGTTGTTTAAAGCTCTGTTGGTCTTCTTTAACTATAACATTTGACAGAAGTAAATCATGCATTGCTGAATAATTTTAGCAGTGGTGTGGAAGGGTACAATATTATGTACCTGTGAACAACTACAGTTTATACACAGGACTATTATAGCATAACCTTGACAGTTAGAATGATAAACCAAAGAGTGAGATCAATTATTTCTCTTCCTTTTATTCTACTGTGCATAGAGTAGCCTCAAATGAAACAGAGTCCGGTTGTTGTTGGTGGTGTGCTGTCAGTTTTGAATTACAATGACTCTCTGAATGAAAGACCTCTGCAACTAATTTCAACCAGTAAGCAAAGCATATTTTCTGAACTTTCTGAAAATCAACACCAATTAACACAAGCACCTTTATCTCCACATGTGTATCATGTTCAGAGCTTAGACAACTTACTTTTTCCAACTGCAATTCCCATAATCCTTCAGCCAGCATGCTGGCTAGAGAAGAGTTGTAGGTGAAAGGAGAAACTTTGCCATGTTCTCTTTTAAAGAAGAAATATTTTAGCTCAAGTTGTTTAAAACAAAAAACTGGTCAAGCTAGCTCAAAATTAATTCCAGGCTAATTATATATGGCAGATCAATTCCTTGGCTTTAGTCTCATTTTATGAGACTTAAATGTCCTTATGCTGCCACTTTAAAGCCCTGGAGCTTTGGTGTGGGCAGAGCGGAGGAGTGGAGGGTGAAAATGAGTAGAATAAACCCATTGTTGGAGAGGAATGCAGGTGAACCCCAGACATCCTGTTGTGTTGTATAGATCAGGTTCATCCGGCTGAAACTGTGAGCAAAACCTAAGCCTCAGTGGAGATTTTTCTTTCTCTCTTTTTCACCCTGAGATGCCATCTTGCAGAGACAGAACAAAAAGGTGCACATCATGTGCACAGGTAATGTGCTGTTGGAAGAAGGAAGGTTAAGAATGACTTTGTTGTCTGCTGTGCCAACCTGAGCCTGGCCTGTGGTATGCACACCTTTCCATGTTGGCAAGGGTGTAGGGGAGGAGTAGAATGTGTATGCAGAGAATGTGGAGACAGATGGGTTCCCATTCATTCAGTCTGTGGCATTCAAATGAATCATTTTGCTGCATGCGCTCCCTCACTGGCCTCCTTCCTGATCCCAGAAAGGTGCAGCTTGTCAGGCATGCATCAGTGGTCTTATTAATGCAAGATCATATTCCCCTTGGCTGTCTATCCTGCTCATCCCTTTTCATGTCTGACACCTTCGCTGTGCAGGAACAACTCAGAATGTAATCGCCTTGCTTGGAATTTGTAGGGAACTCTAGCTGCCACTTGTGAAATTCTGGAAATCACCATAAATGCTACAATTTTGTGATTCATATTAAATTTTGATATGATCAGAGAAGAAGCCCTGGTGTTCCTTTATTGAAATATACAGGACAAATGGGGTGGGGAGCGGAGGAGCTAAGCAAAAAGCCCCGACACACAGGACAGCTTGGTAAAACATTCCAAAATATACCCTTTAGTTTTGTTTATTAAATATTTGGGCTTAATCAGGGTGGAGAACCAACTTACTTTGGGATACTTTACACTATCAAGTGTATGCTATAGTTGTTAGAGGACTGAACTTAGACTGCAAAGTTCCAGGTTCAAATTCCTTCTCAGTCATTAAGTTCACAGGGTTAGGGTTAGGGTTAGGGTTAGGGTTAGGGTTAGGGTTAGGGTTGGTCGCCCTCTCTCTTTTTGCCTAATCTACCTCACAGGACTGCTGTGTAGACGTGTTGGATGTTGTCCTTATACACTGTCCTTAATTCATGCAATGAAAAAGAACACAGTTTTGTGGCAACTTAAAAATGAATCAAATGATTATGTTTTAGAAATAAAATTTCTGTAGGATTTGTCACATTAGCCTGCTGCTGCAAAAAACATGTATCATGGCAGAAGGTTTTGTGGACTAGAATCCTTTTCTTCAAATGAAAACTATAGTGTCTTTAAATAATTTCAATTTCAACTGAACAACAACAAAAAAAGAATGGTCATTCTAGCTGTGGGAAAACTTCACTAAACAGAAGGCTACGTGGGAATTCAGGTTTCAATGAATGGTCGAAGAATGCTTAGGAATGTATTTCATAAGGGAAAAGAAACATCTGGCTCAGAGCTCTGTCCTAAATTCAGGACCGTCTTGTAGCATTGGACCATTATTACCATAACATTACCATCATTCATGGCAGCAGTGATAGCCTTCATTTTGTAATAAATATTGTGGATCTTACAATAAAAAGAAAGAATTAACTTTGAATAGTTAATGAAATAGCAAAGATCTCTCTTGCTTTAATTATGAGGGCATTCAGAACATAATTACAGTTTTAAGAGGTTTGTTATTTTAGCATTTTTTCCCAGCCTAATGAAGGGAAAATTCAGCTTCATGATCATCTGCAGTTAGTGAGTGGGGTTGGATTTCAAATAGGTTCTTTACTAGCTATTAACTTTATTCTCTGTTACAGGAATTTGACTTTGATTAAAAATAAGTCTAGCTTAACTGCTTGTGGAACAAGCTTTGGTGGTTTGTACAGAGTCCCCCCTCCGCTTTGTTCTTTTTGGGGGGTAGGGATTACTCGAATGGACATTTCCCACAATCTACTCACTCCCAGTTTTCAGCCACAGATAATATTTATGTCTAGTGTGTACAGAAATATCCAAGCTCCTCTAACAGTGTAGTTTGCCGGCTCCTCACATCTACCTATTTTTCTAGAGTCAGTTCTGTGTTTTGAGACTTTCACACCAAAGTGTTAACTCTCCTTTTGCAGGAGACATTGGAATTTCTCTTTGAAGAACACTTGGCCTATCTTGTTGTGAATTTTAAAAAATGTACAATTTCTGATAAATGAATTCTGCCCTCTCTTCTGCTCCTGTTCAGTCCTTGTGTGACAATCACACAGATTTTGGATGCCCATGGCACTAGTGGCACTCCTACAGTCATGGTGAGTTACTTGTCACCTTCCAGAAGCTGTTGGACTGCAACTCCCGTCAGCCCTGCTCAGCACCACCAACGGTAAGCAGTGATGGAAGTTGTATTCCAGAAACCTCTGGGAGGCCACCTTTGTTTTAAGAGAAGGCACTTATGCTACCTTTATATGGACCAGAACACTTTAGGATTTGGCATAATTCCCCTCACACTGTGTTTTTTGAGTATCTTACAAATTTCCATTAAAGGGAACTACTCAAGGACATGCTGATAAGATTATGAAAGCCAGCATGGTTAGTGGTTTGAGTGTTGGACTGCAACCCTGGGTTCGATTTGCCACTCAGCCATGGAAACCCACTAGGTGACCTTTGTATGCCACACACACTGCCAGTCCCAGAAAACCCTGTGAGTTTCGCATTAGGGTCACCATGAGTTGGAAACAACTTGAAAACACACAAGAATAACAAATTCCTTCTACTGGTGCAGTTGTACCAGCAGAGCAACCAAAATAAAGCCTTTAGGTGTCTGTGCTCTGAGTGCATGCAAAAGAGTGATTCTTGCTATTGAACAGCATGGTAGTATCTTTAGCCCCTTTCAGAATTATTTCTACAACTTGCCCCACCTCCATCACTGCATGCTTTAGCTTGACCTGTCTACCCCTGAAATCTACACATACCTTCCAGATATGTGCAGCAGAAGAACCTTTCTACATATAGGCTTTCCTACTGCAGACATGTGCATTATGCAGTGAGCTTGCAGACTCCAAGAACTGCAGCATCCCATGTCAAGATTGAGGCTAGTCACTGTGGTCCCTGCTCCATTCATCTGTTGCTCCAACACGTGAGCAGTACTTCTAGAAGGGTCTTATATACCTCCTTTATTTGTGTGTAGTAGAATTTGTGAATGTTCTCTAAGTCTGTGTCATGAGCTCACTGCTTCAACCATACCTGTGTGAAATGAGATATTATCAGTATGCTGTAACATGATTGTCACATAAACAATGCAAGTAAAGCTAGTGGGGTCATTACATTCTGTGTTCTCCAGAATGTTTTTGTTTTAAATCCACATTTGTACTGAGTTTACCTAGAACTCAGGCCGTGGCAGCTGCTGACTTCCATGTTAGTGGAGTGGTGAACCCACTCTAAGTTTCAGTCTGAACTTGAAAAGAGCTATGCTAGATGCTGAACACTGTCTACAACATTGGTTCATCACCTTATAGAGCTCCATAAACACTCACATTAAAGCTCAAAACAGATTCATTGCCCTTCTGACATGGATTCATCTGCCACTGAACCCAGATTAGATTAGACTGATGTTAAACCGGAGTATAAACTACTCATTGCATTGCTGGGATCATCCAGAATGTAAAAATATGTACACCCCATACTGCTGGAAATTGTACAGCCAAGGCAAGGAGAAAAACACTGGAGAGCATGCATTTGTCTATGCCCACTATCATGGGTAAATTGTGGCTGACAACAGAACTTGCTTTATGGGTTGGAACAGAAGTCCAGTGATTAAAAGGAGGGAGAACAGAAAGCAACGGCATTTGTGAGTGCAGAACTTTTGCTCAGGCCCAAGAACAGAGTTCTTAGTAAGGCAAAACATTGCAGGAATTGAAAGAAAAACACCAACTAATCCATTTTCCTCACTGTTGGGGTACCACAATATAGTTCAGCACTGTTCTTCCTGCTCCCACCTCAAACTCCTTTAATCTGGCTCTGATTTGCAACACTCACTTCACAGTAACTCTGTGAATATCTTAAAGCAAATAGTCTTACGCTACATTCTAATAATTTTCTGTTAGATCTACTCAGCTGAGGTTGGCGTATCACTACTTCAAAGTCCCCACAAATATGGCTGTAATCCCTGTCCTAGCCTACATGATGACAAGGCTTGTCTCCTCTACAAAGGCATAGCTTTCATCCCTATGAAGCAATTTGTGCTGATCTTTATTCTCAGATTATTCTTCCCACTCTGATGAAACCCAGCCAGAGAGGAGCAAAAGATTTCCTTTTTAAGTGAATTTGGGAGGGAAAGCAGAGAAAGGAGGGGTAGAGAAATGCAAATGAAATTTTGTAGAAATCCTCATCTGATAGTTACATCAGTGGAACAGAAGTGTGTGTGTGTGTGTGTGTGTGTGTGTGTGTGTGTGTGAGTGTGCCTCAAGTCACCTGTCCGCTTACAGAGACCCCATAAATTTCATAGGGTTTTCTTAGGCATCAGAGAATACTAAGAGGTGCTTTTGCCAGTTTCTTATGTACAAACAATGATTTCTAAGGAAGAAAGGTAACAACTTTGCCTACTTTCTGGTTGCACTGTACTAGATTTCATCCAGCACCAGTTGCTCCATGAAGACTCTGCAAAAGGACAGAGTGATAACAGAACATCACTGAAGTGCAAAATGCATGTTTGCTCTCCTCCCTCCTTTTTTTCATAACTGTAATCTTTTCACCTAGTTCTATGGAAGTTGATGGTGTGTTGAAATGGATTAGATCACTGGTTCACAAACTTTGATCCTACAAGTATTTTGGGCTTTAGCTCCCAGAAGCTCCAACTTGCTTGCCCAACAATCATGAATTCTGGGAGCTGACACTCAAAAAATCTGGAGACTAAAGTTTAGGAACTACTTGACTAGACTAACTCAAAGGTAACTTCAGGTACAATCAATTTCATCTGTGGTCAACTTAAACATGAAAGTGAATATGCAGCTTTGCTTTATACCTTTCCCCACCCCTCTAAAGAACTGCACAGCTTTTATCCAATAGCTATCTGTAACTATAGCATCAAATTATATATACTGTACCGTATGGTGTTGGTCATACACTAGAAGCTTATTCCAGTTTTTACAGGATATACACAGCTGTAAAATTAATTTAAAGATAAAACCTTGCAGGAAAAACAGTACTGCGGTACAGAAATGGAAGGCACATTTTTGGAATCTGCTCCATTTTACACTAGAATCCAAAGATCCACCAACCAAAACACACTGCAAAAGACAAGATGGGATCCTATTAGTCAGTTATGAAGGTAAGTCCAACGTATGGCATTGTAACCCACCTTTTTGGTTGTTGTCATATTGAAAATGTGAGGTTGGACAAAATACATTGGAAAACTTATGCATGCTGGAGATCTTGTCCATACATCTGGGCCTTATTGCTATTGAATCAACTGGATTACCTATGAGTTGAATCATCATGTAACAATTGATTAAATAGATTTGCTTTTTAAATTAATTTTGTTTAATTTAAATCTTCTGAATTCATTGACAACAGTCAAAACAGAGAATCAAATACATGGGATACAATAAGAGTGGAAAATACATTAGAGGATTATGCTTAAGGTGACATATCAGAGGTATCAGCCCCCCAAAAAACATCCTTCAAGGAAAAAGAAAACATTTACTGTAGTTGGGACTAATCAACAAGATTCCAATTAGCCTAAATCCAATGCAGAACAGTTATGGATGATGTTTTGTATTCATAATAACTGCTTAGTGATAATTGTGACAATATTGTCACAATCATAACTCCCTCCCAAACCTGCTTTGCAGGGCATTAACTGCATGGGGAGAAAAATGTCCATTCTGTTGACAATTGTAGCATGGGTGAATAATGTCTCCATCTGGTTGTGGGGGAGCAAGCCAGGAGAGCTTACTTATTTAAGAATGGTTTACTAAGTAGATGACACATGAGCCAGCTTTAACAAACAAGATGCCTTGAAAGCCAAGACTATCACAACTGCCTGTGGCAGCCATTTATCTCATAGATGCTAGTGGTGGTGCTAGTGGTTGTAACTGTTCACTGTTTCTTCTTAGAACCAATGACTAATTTTAGCAAATTTCTACACACTGTGAGAAAATCTTCAGAAACCATGCAGTTTTCAAAGCCTATTCAAAATCTGGGATGTATTCTGTACAAAATTTGCATGGAGCTGTTTTTGTTTTTGTTTTTTTAATGCAAGTCAACTACATGAGAATTCTACACACAATAAGTCCCTCATTACAGCATTTTCTTTTTTATGTGTCAAGCAGATTTTTCTGCAAAGGAAATAATTCTTTTTCCTGACCAGAAAATGCTGTTTCCTGTGCAGAGAATGCTATATCCTCTGCAACACAATCACATGCAAATTTTGCATAGAATATGTCCAGAACTGCAAAGATTCTCATCAGTCTGGGGTTCTTTTCATCAGAGTTTCTCAACACTCTAAAAGCAGGGTTTTTGACAATTTTTTACATTTTTAAAAAATATTTCTTCCATCCCTACATCAGTCCAGCCAGTCTAAGGTACATGGGCTTTTCGTATGCTACACTTGTCCTCTCCAACCTGGCACCCACCAGATGGGTTGGCCTATAAATCTTATCCTGCTCTGTCCACACAGCAAAAGGCAATGACTGGAATTGGTCTATCACATCTGAAAAGCACCAGATCAGGGAATATTTCACTACAAGACTAGTAACAACCTCCCTGACAGAGCTGTTCCATGAGTGATGACCATCCTTTGAAATAAGCAGCGATTCTATAGGGGAGAGAGGATTTAAATGAGCAATTTTGACTTACACATGCTCAACATTTGCCAGCAGTCCTCAAAGAGTATGGAAACTCTGTTGGAAAAAGGCCATAAAAATTGTATCTCATTAAAAACTACAGCCAGTAATAAAATAAAATAAAACAAAACACTAAGGAGATTTTCCAAGTGTGCCATTGCTCCCCCCACCCCCCACATGAGTTGGATTTCAGCTTGTATTGCTGACAGGATTGGAACCTGTGTAGTAAGTGTCAAAATGCTTTAATTAGAAACATGGTGGAGAGGATGGGGGAGAGGTTGTATGTAGCTATTACTTATAAATTCCACTAATTATTGAATGTTTCTTTTCTGTGAACATGAGGATATCATTAGCTTCTGGTATAAAAAAAAGCAAGATGGCAAGGATGTGAGGCTCAAATGATGTATAGAAAAAGAACAGATTTTAATTTATTCACCTGATGCTGCACCTTCTCTCCCCACATTATTTTTCCTCACTTTTGCCTTGTTGGAACATATTTTGTCATGAGGCATTCATTTTGTTGCACTCCTTTCCACCCAACTCTTTCTCAAATTAAGTGCTTACCCATGTACCAATCTTTGAAGACTGAAAATCCCATGGCACTGTTCACTACACAAAGATCAGCAAGCATTTAGGTCACATTCCAACATGTGTTGTTACAATCTGCCTCCTTAAATAAATCCTGCCATTTCACTTAGGCAGGATATTCTTAGTCTTTCTAATTGCTAAGTTGTTAAAACAGATGTCCTTGCATTCCATCACAGGGATAAGTGCATTTCAACTGTGGAGGAAGCCCATGAGAAGTTGGAAGGGAGGATTCTGTCTGTATCACTCAGAATAAGACAAGAGCCCTTCTCTAATCATACCTGTGCACACCACAAAGGTTGCATTCACATGGGCAAAAGCAAAGGATGGAAGATATTTCTGAATGAGGTCAGTAGGAAGTACTCCACCCTTTCATTGTGGTATTCAGGAGGATCAGAGTCATAAAATGTCTTGTGTGAAATTTCCAACATAGATGCAAAGGCTAACAGTTCACTCCAGAACCAATGCCGTACCTGGCTTCTCCTTTTTTTCCCCTTTCTCTGGCCCCTGGATGGCAGGAGTTGAAATCTGCACAAATTTGCTTGTGTTGGGCAACTATAAGAGGAAGGACAGGTGTTGGGCTTTCTTGGCAAATGCTTCACCCGTCCTCGAGTTCCAGCAACACATGTCACTGCTTGCCCTTTTGGTGCTCAAGCCACTCCACAAGACCACACAGATAGACCACTAACTACATGAGATCATGTACACTAGGAACAGGCAACTTATTGGCTTTCGAGGTGTTGTGTTGACCACCCCAGACCTACCATGGACTTCAAATCGTTTCTAAGGCAAATATATCACAGGGTTTTCTTGGCAAGATTTGTTCAGAGGGGGGTTGCCTTTGCCTTTCTCTGAGGCTGAGAGAGTATGGCTTCTCCTAGGTTACCCACTAGGTTTCCATGACTGAGCAGGGATTTGAACCCTAACCTCCAGATTCTCAGACCACTATACTATGCTGGTTCCCATCCCACTTTGAATATAAATTAGTGTTAATGTAGAGAATTATGAATGAGTAAAAGGATAAATGAGTAAACGTGAAAATCATTGAAGTGGTAACACTGCTAACAAGAGTACCCTGGCACTTCTGGGACTCTTGCCTCCTGCTTCCAGTTTTTCAACACATACCACATGAAAATCTGTGGCCAAGAAGGACTTTTCAAATGAACAAAGACAGAGAGGGAGAGCACAATGAAGGAATGTATTTTGCAAAATTAATGTGAATGTATTCTTGGAAAACATCCCATGCGCTGCAAAAAGTTCATGAGTTGCAAAAATTACTCTGCATATATAAACATCTTTAAGTAGTTAATTTCTTGTCACAGATGTCACATATTCCATGTTAAAAGAGTTTCCATACCAAATGGCTTAAAGCTTAGGTATACACTGACTATACTGCCAGACCCATATCCTATTCTAATAGAATCTAGCTTAAGTATGGAGACAGTAACAAATGTTCTTGGCTTTGAGGCATTCATATTTGTGACTTTGAAGTTTGTCCAGAGCTTGAAAAAGTTACTTTTTTTGAACCCAAACTCCCCAGATCCTCTTGCTAACGTGGCCACTAGCCACAGGCATTTCCTGTCCAAAAATCAACTTTTCTAAGCTCTGAGCTCGATTAATGCTTAAGTGTTTTGTGAAAAGGTGATAGCCTTTTTAAAATGATCTTTCCTACAACTGAGGTTTTCTGTGTCCTGGCATATGGAGATATTACAAGTCACTTGGAAAAAAAATTCTTTGCTAGATACCAGATCTCCCTATATATTACGTAATGCTGAGAAACAGGAACAAATTGTAAAGCCATTTTAAATATGAAGTTTAAGGAAAGTGAATCTAATTTCAGCAGATGATGTAGAGAGCATAAAGAACTTAATGTGTTTTCAAAGTTTTGTGAACAATGCAGAGGTCTAATTATTATGAACCCCATGTGCAACCTGGGGATTTGGAGCAGGAACTAAGAGAGACAGAAAATACTGCAAATACAGGTCCACATTGTAAAACTGTAGACGAATTCCTTGTGATCTTTCATGGAACTGACATCTACAACAAATTGCAGCAACTTCTTTCCCTTCCTTTCCTGTCTTTAACTAGGAACAGATTTAGAGTGTACAAGAATCCCTCTAGAGGAAAGTAGGAAACAGAATGGCAAGTGTTACAGGAAGTGTTGGGAGATGAGGGAGAAGAAGCAACTAAAAGGCTGAGCCATCCTTTTTTTTTCTGAATTAGGGTTAAGATTGGAACTGTTCAGCGATATGACCACCTGGTCTTTGTTCATATTCCCAAGCAAATGTTATTCACTGTTGTTTATTTGTGAGATATGTTTATATCCTGCCTTTCCTCCAATGAGCTTATGGTGGTATATATCACCCTCAACGTTCCCCTTATATCCTCACAACAGTGGTGAGATATACCAGAGAGAGGGAGGGAGGGAGAATGGCCCAAGATCACTCACTGCATTCGCTCTTGGATTTTGATGACTTGGTATGACTTTCAGACATTGCCAGCAACTTTGGGTCATAACAGTACGGAAAAGGATTTGTTGAAGGAGTATCTCCTATCAGTTTTTCAGATCCTATTGTTGCTTTGACTTTATGCTAAAGGAAATTCTCTTACCAAGCAATAGCCAGTACACAAAGGAAACTCTGGCCTGAATCTTATGGTGCACTGCCAAGCTGAATAGGCCCAACAAATCAACAACTAATTAGTGAGTTGGTACCCATGTAAATCCCATTAATTCAATGGGTGTACTCTAATTGAGACTATCGGTAAAATTTAGGTCTTGTCTGTGAGTCAGTTCATGTGTGGCATGAAGACATTACAAATCATGCTCTGTGGTTGATTTTTAAAGGGAAATACCAGAGAGATCCCAGGGCACATACTAAGCTTAAAGTCATGGCACTTTAGAATCTTAAGGCCTTTCTGCACTTTGCTTTTATAGTGTTATTATTCCACTTTCAACATCCTATGGAATCCTGGGATTTGCAGTTTAGGGAGGGGCATTTAGAATTCTTAGCCAGTGAACTACAAACCCCAGAATTCCACAGGATGTCGAAAGTGGAATAATAGCACTATAATGGTGTAGTGTGGAAAGGCCCTTAGATACATGAACGAACATTTGTAGTCACACTTTGGTAAGTCACACAAAACAAAGTAGCAGAGGATTGCTACCCCAGAACAATAATACTGAAAAAGTAAATTTAAACTATATTAATGATATTAGGGGCTGCTAAGACTGGGCTTTGAGGTGTTCCACTGTGAATTTAACATTTTATGGCAAGAGAAGGCTGAGCAAAGTACACAGCAACAACACCTGAAGTCTTCTTCCAAAGTGTCTCTAAGGACGACTTTGTCTTTCACCAGCCTCCGTTTCTCTTATGATTTCAATTATGGTGGCTTAGCTTATGGAGCTATTTTTTAAAAAATGCCAAGAATAGCTGGTGAGGTAAGCTTTTCTGCTCCCTCCTTTTCTTTTCTTTTCTTTTTTCTGCTGTGCTTCCTTGTTTGGTAAGGGAATCTGGAGACAGCCAGAGTACTATGTCTGCTGTAGGCAGGCACACACAGCTGCAATTGGGCCAGCTACAGCAGAATCCACTCTTTCCCAGCTCAAGCTTTGTTTATTTGTTTATTTGTTTATTTTTTATTGCATTGTTTACTGCCAGTGCACTCCTGTAGTGTAGCACTGAAAGTCGGTGTTTCTCATGCCCTCCTTCACCATCCTCCCAATGCCAATGCTGCTAAAAAATAAATAAATAAAAAATCCAGCTGGACAGGAGACAAGAAAAAAAATGAGCAGGGGGAGCTAGGATGTGAAAGGACTTTTTGAAAAGGACCTTCACTGTCAGAAGCTTTGTTAAATCAGGTATGCTTCTACAATTGAAACCTTATATATGATTTTTAAAAGATAAACCATCTGTTAAAATCACAAAGTTCAAACAGTTTAACATATCATCACATCCTGTGGTAAAGAGTTCTGTAGTTCAGCAATGTACAATATGAAGAAACAGCAGAAATACTAGAAGTACTACAGCAGGAGAAAAACGCTGCTAGACAAAACCGAATACCTAATTCATCCAAAGCTTCAAAAAATTACCTTTTAGGCAGCCTCCAGATTCCCTCCAGCCATCAAGATGGTGGCCAAACTGGCTGATGGGGTCTGTAGTCCAAAAACTAACTTTTTAAGCTCTGACCAAGACCCTTTCCACAGGACATTGTTGTCCCACATTGGAGAAGGGTGAAGGATGGGGCCCAGACAATGGTTCTGCATGACATTGCCTGGGTCCCATCCTTCTCCCATCTCCAGGCAGTGTGATCACACAGTAAAACATTAACAAGTTTTCCCCATCAATGACCAGTGATCACACAGCCCTCTGGCTGCCCACCTGCCTGCTGTGTAGAGGTCCTGGAAGTTCAATGACTGTGCTGTACCCAAGGAAGAGGCGGCACCATTACCCTTCCTCCATTCACAGAGGTAGCTGGTGCAGAGCGGAGTGCTCCTGTTGTGCTCCCCTCCCAGGAGAGGCTCTACCAGGACACCACCGGTATCCAGTAAGCTGTAGCCTAAGATGAACTGACTTCACCAAAAGCCAGGTGCTTTTGCCTGCTGGATCCTTATGAACCCCATCCATCTGTTTTCATATTTGTAAGTAGACAATAAAAGCTAGCGATCAAACTGAGCCACAGGTGGACCGTGATTTGAAATTAGGGAGCAGCATCCTCCTTTGTAGGCTGCAAGAAATGCAAACCTGTTGTAGACAATAACACTAGACTCATACTAAACGTATTTAAAAGCAAATCCAACTGTGTTCAGTATATGTATACGTCCATTAATTGCCTGTATGTTAGCTGCTAAACAGTGTCTTTCCTCTTCACTTAGACTTAGTCTGGGGAACAGGCTGACAGAGAGAAAAGTACACAAGGCTCTTCTACCTTAATGGTTATGTAGAGAAGGGAGTTTCCTGGTTAGCTGGTTGTGTGACAAGCACTGCTTGCTGAAATTCCATCTATTGCTGCTGTTGTTGTTGTTGTTTTATTTCCACCTTTTCCCCAATAATGGAAGTCAAGTCACTTTACAAATTATTAAAACCTGTACAGATTAAAAGAAACAAACAAAAAGTGTTTGGGTGGTATTTAAAAACATTTAATAAAGCCATTTAAAATTCATTAAAAGAAAATTTAAAAATAACCAACAAATCAGCACAGCACTCCAGGAACAGCTGTTCACAGTCAATTCATAGGAATAGGAAAGCTTTTTACTTGCTAGCAGAAGGAGAGCAAGGAGGGACCCATCCTAGTCTCTCTAGGGAGGTGTTACTGCAGTTTAAGCCTTCTTGGAGATACCCCTAGATATCACTTTGATATCAATAATTTGGCTTTCTTCCACCATCCCTCTCCATGTGTTTGAGAAGCCCCCAGACAAGCACAGAACTAGGCTCGGCCATCAAACACTGCAATATCCCAAGACAATACAGGCAGGCCAGAAATAGCCAGATCACCGCTTTAGGAGACCTCTCTGCAAACACCCTCATTATGTATGCACGCTGTTTACAAAGGACTCCCTGCCCCAAGCAGGTAACTTGGCAAGCTAGAAGCTTAAATGCCAAGCACTGAGCATTTGCATACAGTCTACCTCTTTGTCAATTCGGACTTAACTCAATCATTCTAAATTGTGACCTTTCTGAGACATTGTCTCGCATCCAAAACTTATTGTTGTCCCCGAGTAAGGCATAGCCTGCAGTCACAATTCACCCTATAAAAACCCCTGATTCCGAGACCTTCCTCGGATCGCTCCAAACTTCCATCCAGCCTTGCTGCCACTTTGTTTGGCGAGCTGTTCCCTCAGTCCCACGTACTGAGACTCCAGACCAAAGAACTCAAGCTTCAGGACAGGTGTTGTATCACCCAATTCAACAATCCCTCTCAAAATTCCTCTATGCCACTCCAACCTTTATTTTCCTTAACTACTTGTGTGGGAGTGTTGCATACACTGTTTGTCTGTATTTAATAAAATCTCATTTATCTTCAAACTGGACTGCTCCTTGACTTGGCCTGACCCCGTAAACAGTGGGTTACAAGATCCTGCTAAGTTACCCTGCTCTTGTAACGCTAAAGCAGTGCTCCGAGCTAATTTTCCCCACCTATAGTTGAGCACATTTTGGTGTCCCTCCTGGGACCCCCAGTAAACAGGGTAAGAGAGGGAGTTCCAAAGTCTAAGAGCCGACACCAAGAAGGCCCTCTCCTTTGTTTCTACCAAACAACCCTGAGAAAATGGTGGAGCAGAGACAATGGCCTCTCCTAAAGATCTAAAAGCTGTAACAGGCTAACATAAGGAGATATGGTCCTTCAAATATGCTGAACCTGATCCATATAGATCTTTACTTCTGTACAACCATAAAAGATACAGGAGTCCTCTCTAATTTTCAGTTTGGCAGCCCTACTGGGGAATGTGCTGACCTTCAAATATTGTTGTTTTTCATGTTACTGCATCCCCATTCCATGGCCAATGGTAAGGGGTTACAGAAGTTGTAATCTAGCGAAATATGGATTGCTACTTGTTCTCCATTCCAAATCAAACCCTGTTACTACAGTGTTTCATTCTATCACTCAGACTGAACACCTTGCCTCTCACTGACTGTCACTTATCTGTCTCACATACCTCACCACTCTAGCATGGATGCTTAACCAGCTAAACAAGAACTATGCCATTTTCATTACATAGTTTTTTGCAACAAATGCACATATATGTCCATACATGCAGAAACCCAAATAAAGGGAGGAATGAAGTGGCCAGAAACCTAAAGAGACATTCAAAATGGCCACAGTTTGTTGGAAATGCACACTGCAATATTTTGTTGTAGGTCTCACTTGTTCATGGTAATTCTCATCTGTTTACCAAAACATTTCATAAATTCTTTCTATTTTTAAGAACAGCATGTGCTTCTAGCTGAGTGACACATGCCTATGCATTGCTGTCTTAAATGCCTTTCACTCCCAAATTCTCCCAGTCAATGCTTTTCAAAGAGCTTGTGAGAATTTACAGTTCTTTACGCTTTCTTACCAATGACTCCAAGCCTTGTTATCCAATATTCTTTCACCCGATATTTTATTATTGTACTTGAAGAGAACCAAATGAAGATTAATCAGTCAAGACTATCTTAAAACATAGATATCATTAAAATGTTTATTTGGTTTAAATCCATAAAGGAAAGGTTTGCAATTCAGTGCCCTCGTTCTTACCATTTGAACTTCAATAGATAGGTGAAGTCTGTCAAAGCATAAAGAATGTAAAGGAAAGAAATAATAAGACTCTCTAAAAGTAACTACTCAGAGATAGTAATAAGCCATTCTACCCATTACACAGAATAAAGCAGGAAACTGATGACAGAATTTTGTACTGTATTATACCACCCTAAGGAGTAAGGGGTATCATATTTAATCATATGAAAATCTTGTTTCACAGTTCAGATTAGTTCATTAGGGAGAGAACTGTAGAAACATATTGTGGTTTTAGTCATATTAATGTTTTAATCATCTTGAATTTAATCATCCAAGCAAGCTGGCTTGGATCTCAGCATTGGGAGAAAAGTGGAATATTAGATAGATAGATAGATAGATAGATAGATAGATAGATAGATAGATAGATAGATAGATAGATAGATATTTTCTTTTTTAAAAATTGTTTAGCCACGGGTTATCAATGGGCAGTTGCAATACAATCACAATAAGAACAGAAAGTAAAAGAAGGGAAACAGGTTAAGTTGAACCCTATTTCTGTACAAAATAGTTACATAACACCTTTGCATCCCTAGCCAATAGGACTGCTATGGAAAGTATAAAGGATTGATCCCCACAGAAAAGTCTACACCCTATAGTACAATCGGATGGCTTACAAAGACACCAAGTAATGAAAATCATTTACCTCTTAGTTCCTCATACAAAGAGCCTATGTGCATGCAATGTGCAAAGTTTTCAGTCAGAACCCAGCCATAATCCCTCAAACAATTTAAATAACTTCCTGATTTATCTATTTTTTTCAGAGCAGGCTATGTCCAACTGATATGAACATCAAAACTATTTCGCTGGGATTGGACAGGGAGAGCTCTGACCTTGGAAAATCAAGCCACACAAAGCAAACACATTCTGGATCTGAAGAATTGTGTGGTTAGAGCTTCATATCTGCATGGGTGTTGGCCGTTTATTTCCAAGAGATTGGGGTCACAGTCCACATGTGTGCACATGCATACACATACACACACAGCAAATTGCTTTAGAAGCTGAGGTGACTTCCACGAGCATGTTGTGGAAAAAGGTTCTAAATGGGAGTGATCTTAGAAGGATGCTGAACAAAGTACTTACAACTGTGCAACCCCAGAGAGCTGCTACCACTCAGCATGGACAGTACTGGACTAGATGGGTCTGGCTGTCAGTCAAGCAACTTCCTACATTTCCAAGTTGCCCATCTAGATGACTTCCTGTAGAACAACCTCCCATATCCCTGATAGTCTCCACATATGATGGAATACAGAACCAATTACCTCTAGCCACATAGCCATTGGCAATGGTGGGACTTGTGGTTGGGGAAGGCAGTCCTAGAGGTTCAATTAGTTACAGCAGCAGAATCACATGTGGGTGTGAAGAGAGGAGCCTAGTCAGAACATAGCATCTAATATAAATCTAATATAAATCTAGTTCTAGAGCCAGTACCTAACAGCAATAGAATTTAACATATTACCCTGGAGAACATATTACCCTGGATTACCCTGTTGTTGTTAGAGGATCATAAGATTATTATTCATTCAAGAAACAATGAAATAAAAAAGTCCCAATGGATCTTCTCAATATTATTCTTTGGATCATTCTCTTGGATTAATCTTTTTCACTCTTTCCTTAAAGTAGTTTTTCACAAAGTGGAATGAAACATGGAGTTCTCCAAACTTGGAATATTTATAGGAATGGCAGAGACCCACACTATTCTATACAGATCACAGAGTGAGAAAGAGAGAGAGAGAGAGAGGATTATTTATATAAAGTTGTCAAAAATTCCATGCCTGGATTATGTAATCAAGGCTTTTCTAATAGATGCAGTCATATTTCATTGGCAGATGATATTTCTGTGTATGGAGCATGTAGGTTGCAGAGTTTATGAAGTCCTTTGAGGGAAGTCAAAAGGACCATGAGAGAAATCAAAGGCCTCTAAAAGAGGCAATTTCTCATGGAGCTGCAGTGTACTCACTATAAAAACACTGGGTTTGGCAGGGGGAAAGGACGGGTCACTTTCAACCCAGATAATATAACACATTTACTTATAATTTCCACTGAGGGGCTTTCCAGGCCATCCTTTTAAAGGGCAATAAACATGAGTTTCTTATGGGGAATCCAGACACATTTCCTCTGCTTCCTGCAGGTTAGCGCTTAGCACTTCTATCACAGAGAAAATCTTATTTATCTAAAATTCAGACCACAACGTATGGTACAATGTGTTCAATTGAACCCATTGAGGTCAATGGGTTTCATTGCCTGTAGGGTTACGCGCATGCCAGTGAAATCAGTGGGGCTATAGCAACAGTAGATTGTACCCCTTTTCACTGAAAGAAAGCACAGGGTCAGGCAATGTGTTGGCCTCAACTGCTGTTCAAATACTTTAAATAAAATAAATAATACCTGTTAGATCAGGGATAGGGAATATGGGGCATGCCAGATGTTGTTATACAGCCTTAACCAGCATATCTGTGGTAAAGGCTAGGGTTCCCCAACATGACATACTGTAATTGCTCTGCAAAGCACCCTTTAAAAAATGCCATTATCATAGTTTCACATCAGGTCTTGGGCATATAAGAGCCCATTTAAAATTTCCCAGTATGTTTCCTTCCACCTTAATTGAACATGCCTGATATTATGACAGGTTTAGCATCCTCATGGCTATTAATTAGAAAGAGACTCCGCCACATTCGTTATTTAGGAGCAAGGCTTGGCAGTGGCTGTATGGCATTAAACACCAGATGTTCTGCCTACTGTTGGTTTTGGCCATTACAGCTTTGATAAATAAGGAATCTACTGTGAACACATAGTATTGATTCTCCAGTCTCTATACAGGGCACCTTTTCAGTCAGAAACACATTTGGAAGTGTTAATTATTTATCTCAAAAGCCAATTATTAGTCTGAAAGACCGTTATCAGGCTGCTTCTCTCCATTTCCCTCAGTGTGGCAATGCCCGCTCCTCTTGAGGCAGCTTCTCTGGAAGGCCCACAAAAGCGCAAATAAAATCAGGTTCATGAAATGTGGCATTTCATGAACTTTGTTGCCAGAGTCACTGTGAACCAGATGATCATAACCTGTTCAGCTGTATGCACAAGAATAGCCCCACAGCTTGGCAACTAACTTCAAAGGAATATCTAAATAACAGGTAGCCAGGCTGATCTGTAGTTCTGTTGGGGAAAGGCTGAGGAAACCTAAATGAAAATTTTCAGAATTCTCAGACAAATCTGTCAATTTCACTTTGTATAATTTGGATTTTTTTCCCCAAGGGCAAGTTTGTTCATTCTGTTTCCACACCACTTTCCACTTTTTTCATACATGCTGCATGAAAACTTGAATACCGTTTCATTCTCCAGAAGAATATCTACAACTGTTTATGCAATTTTTCCTTATAAACCAAATTTCCTCTAATACATTAAACAAAAAACCCTTTCCCCTAATATACAAAGAGATAACCACATTACTCTGTTTTAGCATAAAAGGACATAGAGGAAGCCAGTGGCACCTTTGAGACTAACTGGTAAGAAGAAATTTCTAATGTACACTTTTTGGATCACATTTCATCAGATGTGAGCTGATACAGCAGACTGTGTCCATGAAAGTTTATGCTAGAAATTTCTTCTTACCAGTTAGTCTCAAAGGTACTACAGTCTCAAAGGCACTTTGTATACTAGGGAAGAGTGTTTTTTCTCTTTAGTGTCTTTCCCCTAATATATTCCTTTTAAAATGCCATTTTCACCATTGAACACATTAAGGTAGACCAAAGTGAACACATTTTTGTATGCATTTTAAAAAAAATGGAGAACAATATTGCAAAATCTGAGGAAGAAGGAAGACCAAAGGATATTTGTATTCTGGTTTGTACATTAGTTTGGGAATGGTGAATTAGACTGAGTCATATTAAAATGCAAACCAAATTAATTACACCCCCACTGCTAATTATAGCTCCTCCATTTGTTGTTAGGACCCAAGAATTCTGTGCTTTCCAGATGAGGCAGCCAGTGAAGAATTTTCTTCTACACTGACTGGAAATCTAGCCTGCTGACTCTGAAAGTAAAGAACCTTCCCTTGTGAATAGAAAGGATGGGAATCAGTGAAGGAGTGGTCTTTGTCAGTTCCCAGAATATTATTATCATAGTTTTCAACTCACTTATGTCGTTGTATAAGGGACAGATGCTTCTAGCATCCACAAGACTTCACCCTTTCTAGCTGGTCCTCCATTAAGAGATCGCTGTATCATCTGCTAAACACAGCTTGTACTAAAGCCACAATGGTGGTTGTTGCTAGTAAGCAAGAACCATATTTTTGCTAACTCTGGAAAAGCCAGCCAAGAATGAAGACTCATATGTTGATCCTTTTGAGTGACATCTGCTGGCTGGGATTGATTTAGGCAAGAGTGTTTAAAGACAGACAAAAGCTGATGGGAGAATAGGTCATTGAAGGAAAGGGTCAACCAAAACTTTTTTCAAGGCAGAATCATAGACACATTCTGTACCTCTGAACTATGTGTGAGGGAAGAACTTTCACCTTCTGTACAAACTCTGTGTGTGTGAGAGAAAGTGTGTGTTCATGACCAGCAAGAAAGAGGTTCAAAGCTGGGATCCTTTCACATAGCACTATGATTCTATTTTCACTGTCATGGCAAAATCCTATGGAATCTTGGAATTTGTAGTATAAGGGAAGGGTACTTAGAATTCTCAGATACAGTGCCTCTGACCAACCTACAACTCCAGGATTCCTGAGTATGAAGCCACAGCAGTTAAAGTGCACTCATAATGTTACTATTGTATAGTGTGAAGGGGCCCCTGATTGCAGAGTATAATTATTATTTTTTAAAAAAATGGAATGGATACAAGAAATCCATTACTTCTGTTGATCATGTGAAAAGCTTTGCCTTAAGCAAGTTAAATTGAATTAAAACATTTTTGTCTTTCTTTGTGCTCTCACACACACACACACAGAGAGAGAGAGAGACAGCAAGGACTGTACTGTGACTGTATCCCCTCGTCCCCTGCATAAGAGTTTTGGGGGCATGGAAGAGGATTTTGATCAAAGCAGTTTCTATGGCAAAAGCTAAATGTCTCAGACCACCTTCAATCAAAGTCAGGGCCTCCATGTCCCTTTTACAGCCACTTGTGACTTTAAAAATTGGACAGTCCATTTTCCTGTGTCATGTGATTTTCCCTGATTTACCATGATCATACAGCAAATAGTGGATAAAAAAATGCCCAAGCTTAGCCCATTTGCTGAACACTTGAGCAAAATGCTCCGACAAGTATGCAGTTTTCTAAAGTCTATATTAAGAAGCTGGATTACTGTGGTCTGCAGCAAGATTGATGCAGTTGCTCTCTCCGTGACTCAGAGGAAGGAAAAACTTCCAGAGGTGGAGCTGTGTCAGATTATTTTAGCAAAGATCACAAAGTCTGCTTCCATAAGATGGATAGAATTGCCATGTGTCATTCATTTACATTTTGTGCTGTGCGTCCATGTGGTGTTGTCCACATTTGTAATTTTCTCATCTCTTCCTGGTATATTTTTTTTCCTGGTCAGAATCTTGTTGACAGCTTACATGAGCATAACTCCTGTTCATGTACTTTCTTAGGTACTGTAGAAGGAGACACTCAGTACCTCCTTGCATGCTCCCTTTGTGCTGGGTGCTCAAAAGTAGCCAGTGACTCCAAAGTGCATATTTCTCTCCCTTCTGCTCACTGATGGGCTACAGACATGCACCTGAGAGTTTACCTGCTGCCACTATTTGCCCAGGGAAGAAAAGGCAGTCTTTGTCTCTGTAAGGGTCTTTGTGTCTATGGGGAGCATGCTCCTTCTTCTCCAAAGGCACAAAGGCATGAACACTGCCGCTGATATGTGGCTGAGGTGGGACACATCTGCTCTCAGAAACCTCCAGTTGCCTTTGCACACCAAAGAAGAAACAACAGAGTTCACTGCTTAATGGGATTTCCGTATTCCACCATCTCAAATCTGGGTATCTAATTTACACAATGCAAATTATTCTAATTATGCAAATTAGAGGGATAGTTAACATCAGAGAGCCAGCATGGTATAGTAATTTGAGTGCTAGACTGTGGCCATTTCCGCACTAGACTGTTATAGCGCTATTATTCCACTTTCAACATCCTATAGAATCCTGGGGTTTGTGGTTCCAGGAGGTCAGCCCCTCCCGAAACCGCAAACCACAGGATTCCATAGGATGTTGAAAGTGGAATAATAGCGCTATAGCAGTCTAGTGCGGAAATGGCTCATGACCCTGGAAACCAGAGTTCAATTTCGCACTTGGCCATGAAAACCCACTGGGTGACCTTGAGTGGTTCACACATCCTCAGCCCCAGAAAACCCAGTGACAGGCTTGCCTTAGCGTCACCATAAGTTGGAAACGATTTGAAAGCACACAACAACATTAGTTAACAACCTAGAAAGAGAAGATCAATATTCCAAATGGCTTTAACATATTGGATTTTGGGGCAAAAACTAACAGAAAGAAGAAATGTAAGGTATTACGATTACGCAAGCAAAGCAAAATGTACAAATATAAGATGGGTGACAACTGGCTTGACATGACAAAAAGCTCTAGGGGTCTTAATAGACCACAAGGTTAACGTGAGTCAACCATGTGATGTAGCTGTCAAAAAAGGCAATGCAATTCCAGGGAACATCAACAGGAGTATGGTCTCCAGATCAAGAGATGTATTCATACCACTCTGTTCAGCATTGGTCAGACCTCACCTGGAATATTGTGTATACAGTTCTGGGTACCACAGTGCAGAAAGGATATTGTCAAGGTGGAACATGTTCAGAGGAAGGTGACCAAGATGGTAAGGGGTTTGGAAACCAAGTCATATGAGGAATGGCTTGAACTGCTGGGAATGTTTAGCTTGGAGAAGAGAAGACTGAGAGGTGATATGATTAAATATTTTAAGGGATGCCACGTTGAAAATTGAGCAAGCTTATTTTCAGTTGCTCCAGAGACTAGAACACAAATCAATGGATTTAAATTGGAAGAAAGGAGATGCTGCCTGGACATTAGAAATGATTTCCTGACAGTAAGAGCTGTTCCACAATCCAATAGACTGGATGGTGGATTCACTTTCTTTAGAGATCTTTACAGAAGTTGGATGACTATCTCTTGGGAGGACTCTGATGACATGTCTTGCATGACAAGAATTGGACTAGAGGGCCCTTGGGGTCCCTTCCATCCTATGATTCTATGATTCCATAAATTCACTCCAATTTGCATTATGCAAACTGAGAAACTTAATTGTTGCTTTTTCCTCCATCCACTAGGTATCCAACTTCATGCAGCTTTTTACAGTTACAACTGATCTAAGAGAACTAATATAAAGTAATGCTTAAAGTGCTGGATTTGTAACAGGGAGATCCACCACTTTCAACATCATCATTTACTGAGGCCAAAGAGCTCTCTAGTTGAGAATTCTAAACGCCCCTCTCTAAACTACAAACCCCTGGATCCCATAGGATGTTAAAAGTGGAATAATAGCACTATGACAGGGTAGTGAGAAAAGGCCCTTAGAGTCACCTTGGTGTAGTGATTGGAGTGTGGACTATGACTCTGGAGACCATCAATTCTAAAAAGATCTTTGAGTACATTTTTATTTGAATCTATCCTGTCTCACTAGCTTCTTGCCTTTGCTCAGCTATAAAAACTGTGTCAAAAGTCAATAAAATGGTTAGGAAAAATTTATAATGCACTGCCTTGCTCTGAGAACATCTGTTTGCATAGGAAAGATTCTGTTTTATACTAAGAAAGGTCACAAAGACTCTGCACTGTAGATTTTGCAATTTTTGTTCAGCAGCCTTTTAACACTTCTGTTGAAAAGTTCTATAAATACGCTACTGTTTCAACTAAACTTTGTCAATCTG
Organism: Iguana delicatissima; assembly: GCA_948472985.1. Lineage (NCBI taxonomy): Eukaryota > Metazoa > Chordata > Lepidosauria > Squamata > Iguanidae > Iguana > Iguana delicatissima. Next base: position 294,629 of record CAOKZL010000064.1, read on the forward strand.
ATCAGAATACGGTTGCAGCCAAACTGACAGAAAGGACTGAAAAGATGTGTCCTCTAGGCCAAGTGTAATTGTGTGTGTGTGTGTGTGTGTTTGAGAGAGAGAGAGAGTGTGTGTGTGTTCCTCCTAACCTGATTCAAGGCCCCAATCCAGCTCCTTGCTTCACCTGGAAAGGCATGCGTAGACTGATATTTCAGTCTATCCCTACAGCACCTTTGCCTGCTTCTTCTGTACTGCCTCTCACACAGCTTATTCTCCCATCCCTCCTATTTCCTCCATCACTTCATCTCACACCAAGATGATAAAAACCTCACTTATTTCTTGACCACTGCCACTTGCACCATTTGCTCTTCCTTTTTCTGCCACCATCACCTCACCATGTGCCATTGCAGCATGCCCCTTATTTGTTTCCTGTACATTGCCACTCCCACTGCTCCCAATCCTGTTTCTACTATCCTTCCCTTGCCTTATCTTATGCTATCATAGCCACTGGCTTCCCACTGCCAGGCAAGGGAGTGCAGAGCCAGCAGAAAGCTGTACGAGCAGATGACTGAGACAGCTTAGCAATTCTGCAGAGCTTGCCTGTTTAGGGTTGAGCAGAAGCATAGTCAAAGTCTGGTTAAACAGTCTTGTTAAAGTGTCAGGCCTTCCGGTTTCCTGACTAAAGAGTTAAAGTAAGTCTTTTTCCTCTGCTGACTCGTGGTCATGGTAATGAGCAGGTTGAATTGACCCAGCCAGTGTGATAAGAGACATCTGGCTTGCCTTCTGAGTTCCTGTGAGAAAGTTTGGGGTTGTTTGGATAAACATCCTCCCAATAGATTTATCTACTGTGTGAGAACTCTCACTGTTCTCTTCTGTTCGCTGTGCTACTGTGCTAGCTCATTATCGCCTGCTTGCTGTTTTGCTCACTCTCTGTCATGCTGTAAGAAGGGAGAGAAGCGTAATGGATTTTACTTAGCTTTCTGCTGTTTTTGTGTTACTCACCTATGTTACTTAAATAAACACTAGTTCAGTTTTGCAACCATACTTTGGCCTCAGTTGCAGACTTCTTTGGTTTTTGAACCCTGCGATGGTTTTTGGGCCTGCCTGATTTGAAGCCCAGACGTTGTGTGGGCCATGCTGGCGTACAGCATGTCCCCTGGAACCCGCCAACAAGTCTGAGGGTCAGAGAATCCAGGGAGACAGCAAAACAGGGAAGCCATAGCACACACAAAGCCAGGGCTGACAAACACACAAGTTGTTTCTGGTGTTGGACCACTGCCCTCTGCCTTCCTTAAAAAGGCTGGAGCCAGCTGGCTCTCATCCCAGCCTACTGCTCTCCTGGCCTGAGTAGCTCCCCATGAGCTTATGTTTGTTTGTCTTCCATTGAGGCTGCTGCTCACTGGGAGAAGCTGACTCCTGGCCCATGACACATGATCTCACAGTACATCCCTTGCTTGTTTCTTGTTCATTGCCACTCCTACTACTCGCTCTCCCATCTCTCCTACTCCCTCCTTCATCTCACCTCATACCATCATATTGTGTCCCTTGCTTGCTTCTTGGGCACCACCACTCACACTGCATGCTCTGTGGTCTTTCTGATTCCATCACTTCACCTCACACCAGTTTTCCACTGCCTTACTTGTACTCTACTACTTACACGACTCACTTTCTGGTTTCTCCTATGCCTTCCCTCACCTCATTTCATGCCCTCATGGTGTGCTTCTCACTTGCTTCTTGTATTCTGCTATTCTCACTGCTTGCTCTAAAATTCCCATGTGTGCTTGTTTCTTGCAGAAAAAATTGACAGAAGAGTGTCCCTATGTTTTGCATAATATCATAGTTTTGTCTAGGGCTATAGACTTACTAGTTTAACAAAATGAAATGAAAGCTTAGCATCTAGGCAAAATGTTTATCCTAACAGGTAGAGGATGACATGCCTTCCTGGTTATGTGGGTGATATGGCAACTCTATTGCTGGACCACTATTGAACCCACAGCAAAAGAGATTTATGCTTTGCCAGAGGTAATCTTGGATTTTGGTTTCTGTCTGCAGAAAGCATGATTTTATATATTTTTAAATAGATTGTATTTTCTTTAAGCTAATAATCCACAATAAAATATAATCAAAACTATAGCATCCAAAGCGCTCTTTTTTCTACAACATCCATCTGCAGTGCTATGATTACAAAGGATTACAAATTTAGGCTTACAAATGCAACTGTTTACTCTTTGATTACTGTTTTTCAAGATCGTACATAATGTCTAACCTTTTTGAAGATAAATGCCACAGGTTCAGATGTCCTTAGTGTTATTATTTATTTGTCTTAAAGAACCATGTTTTTTACATGTCCTGTGAGGTATCACTGTAATATTTGTGGCAGACATCTTTCATGACCCTGTTAATTGGTAAACTGGACTTTTCATTAGCACTAATATGTGGAATATTTAACCAGAAATACTACTGATATGAAAGAGTTCTATAACACTAATATAAATAAATGTTAATAATTTCTTTAAAAAAATATTTAAAACAGTTTCAGGGCACTGACATTGTAGCAAAGTGCTCCGCTGCTATTTCCAATTAAGCACTTTCACTGTATGTACCCACTGCTTCTTCAGAGTCTGGTGTGTGTGTTGATGTGAGGATGAAGTGGATGAGAAAGGAATGAGGATTTTTTTCCCCATAGAGCAGTGGCTCGTAGCATTCAGGTCTCTTCTTTAAAAATAACTAAGAGTTACTATTCTATTTGCTTTTGAGAAACAGGAAAGCAAAGTGTTACATTTAAAAATTATGTCTTACTCTTTGGGATATACATGCCCTCCAACATTTCACACATTCAAAATGGGACATGTTTGGCCAAGCAACATCAAAGGGCTGTTCTGCACTACACTGTTATAGTGCTATCATTCCACTTTCAACATACTGTAGAATTCTGGGATTTGTAGTTTATTGAGGCCAAAAAGTTCTCTGGCTGAGAATTTTAAAGGCCCCTTCCTAAACTGCAAACCCCAGGATTCCACAGCATGTTGAAAGTGGAATAAAAGCACTACAAAAGTGTAGTGTGGAAATAGCCAAAGTGGGGTCAAGATGGCCAAAGTTATCCAAGAAGAAGAACACATAAGCTAGGAGAGGTTGCAGCAGTTTGCTTTTGTCTGAGCCTATTGGGAAAGACAAGATCCCACCCCATTTCTCTTTTCCTCCTTTTGGAATTAACTGAGCACAAACTACCTTTGAACATTGAACTCAAGTTTGCAGTAACTGAAGTAGGCTGAGTACCAAGAAGGACATTCTAAAAGCATGTGAAAAAATGAAAAGACAAAGGATTAATCAGGACTTTCCTTGCCAAATCAGGACAGTTATTGAGTAGATACTTAGGAAACAGATGTGTAAACTGACTGTAATTCCATTTTAGAAGTAACTTTCTAGGCTCTAGCTACTGCAAACCCACAAAAGACTTTTAGAAGGTGATATATTCTGCCTTAAAAGCTCATCTGATTTTCTAGATCTTCAGGCCTCTTCTCTTGGTACTTCCACTTTTGCAGCCATATTTCGAGGTGATCTGAGAGTGGGCTATCTTACTGACCACACTTAGGCCCTAAAAGCTAAGCTGTATTCCTTTCTGTTGTTCCTCTGCTGCCAGTCACAAGCATTTCTATTTGGGAAGGCCTTCCGTATTTGGCTGAGCATTAATGTAAGGGGTCTGCTCTATTTTAACTGTGTTTCGACCTGTTTTTAAGTTTCCATTATATTTCTTTTTCTCTTCAATTTTATCCTTGTTAGGTATCCTGAGTGCAACTTTTTTTTCTGACAGAAAGGCGGGATATAAATTTAATGAAAGAAAGGATGATTTAATGAAGGGATGAACACTCATGATGGCCAAAGAAATCATATCCTCCTGTTAGTGTAGGAACTCACAGATATGTTGTGTTGTGTGCCTTCAAGTTGTTTCTGACTTATGGTGGCACTGAGGGCCTTATCGCACAAAGGTGTCATACTGCCAGAGCAATGCATTATTGCTGGTTCAGAATCAGTCATATCGAACAACGTTGTTGCTAACAAGCAGCTATCACATTGCGATCCATATGAAAGCAACCCTTTTTCCATGCTGAAAATGATCTGTTAATGACCCCCGTTCCTGCAAAAATCCAGTTAGCTGTGGGAGTGGGGTTTCTTGATAGCGCTTTCTTCCATAGTTAATCCAGTGGTGGACATGGTGTAGGTGTTCCCAGATTGTCCCTCCCTCAGCTACTCCCATGGCAATCTCTGCCCAGTAACCTCCAGACCACTTCCAGTGTTCCAGGGGTGAACATAGAAGGAGAAGCAGGGAGAGGAGCACATGATGTGGCATTTTTTTTATTTGAATTTCAATTTGTATTCTTTTAATACACTTTTTAATATTATAATGCAAAAATACATTGCAGCACAGGAATGTTGTACTGAAGGGACACTGCTTAAAAGGAAAAATGTCATGACATTACGACATTACTGTGCTAGTATTGTTATGCCACTGGAAAACCCTGTCCCGGGGTCTACAATTTTGATATTAAAATATGATTCAATGTGCCTGAGAGGTCACCCGGATGGGCACGTAGGCAGCAACGGTCAAATGATCGAAAACCAAGTCAGGCCAGTAAAATCCCCAGTTACGTAGCTCCAGGAGACCTCAAGCTGTGCAAACCCACAGTAAACAAAGGGTCCCCAGCCACTGAGGAACCAATTTGATGGGATTAGCATCTTTTCCCCAAGTTGAGCACCAATAGCAATAAAATCCTATCAGGCAAGGACCATTTACAGAAAGTCACACCACAACCCAATGCAGCTGAAGATCCTGAGACTTTGGCAACACCTTGTAATCTCATCATGCAAAGGAAGTTACCATTGTGGAACTTCTTTCTCATTGCATCACCCATTGTTCTCCCCAGGAAAGGATTAGCCCTCCAGGTACTTTTCCCCCTACAAATAGTCCCTGATTTTGAGTGGTTCTTTGGATCACTCGTAGTCATTCCAGCAGACCATTTCTCTGTCTGTTGAGTAATCCCCTCAACCCTCTCCATGCTGAGCTCCACTTCTTCACTGTTTTTCCCAGAGCAAGGACTTCAGGAAAAGGTGCACTATTACCCCAGCTACAATCCCTTCAATAGTTCCCCTATCCAGTTTCCTCTCTTTTACTTCAAGACTTTTAGGTCTTGAGTGAGTGTGTGAATGATTGTGTTGGTGAGTGAGACTTTCATTCAATAAAATCATTTTATTGGACATCTTTGTTTGGTTTTTGGCTTGCCCTGACCCCATAAAAACTGGGTAAAAAGACCCCAACTAGGTTACCCTGCCTCTCGCATTGCTATTGCTTGTGCTCTGGCTAGTTTCCATTCCCCATCACATGGAGCACATTAAGGCATCCCCCAAGGGACCCCAGAAATCAGGGTAACAGTATGGCATTCAAAAAAACCGGAAAAAAAACAATCATGAGGTGTGGGCAGGGAAAAGAACTCACCAGTGACATTGTAACTTGGAGGGAAGAACTGTGTGACTAACGTTACTCATCCTCTGAAGTCAAAAGGGTGCAGTAGAGAGTGTTCGGAATCCAATACCATCATGGAAATGGCAATCCTGGGATTCAAATGGAACAATGCAATATTAAGGTACAGTATGGCCCTACGGCAAACTTACCACAGAGTTTTCTTGGCATGGGAGATTTGCCTTTGCTTTTCTCCCGGGCTGAGAGAGTGTGACTTGCCCAAGGTCACCCAGTCAGTTTCCATGGCTGAGCAGGTATTCACACCCTGATCTCTAGAGTCATAGTCCTGCTGCTCAAACCAGTATACCAAGCTGGCTATCTAACTCATGGAGAAAGCCATCAAGTAACAGTTTAAAAGTCTCCACTGAGAGAATGCCAATCACCTTCTGAATCTATTCCACTGGTAAACAGTTCTTACTACCAGAAATGTCTTCCTAATGTTTAGTTGGAATCTCCTCTGAATCCATTGGTTCATGTTGTAGTCTCTGGAGCAGCAGAAAACAAGTTTGCTTCATATTCTCTGCATGACATCCCTTCAGCTGTTTAAAGATGGCTATCAGTATTACCTCTCAGTCTTTACTTCTTCAGTCTAAAGATACCCAGCTTCCTCAACAGTTACTCATAGGCTTGGATTTGTAGATCTTTAACTATCTTGGTTGCTTGCCTTTGTGCAAGGATGGGCTAGCTTTACACTAGACCGTGGACTGAAGTTGCCATTTTGCGTCAATGCTGGGATGGGATCTGAACATTTGATCAGATATGCCTATGCCCTGGTATCAATCATTTCCACATCAGTATCATAAAAATATTAATTCCCTGGAAGTTTGTTTTTTTAAAAAAAAAAAAAGACTATAAATGTTTACTAGTTTCTGGGAAGGAATGTGAGGGGGAAGGCTTTTGTTTTATCTTGTTTTCGGATTTCTGGTCCAAAATCTACCAGATGAGCTTCCAGGAATGCATTGGGAGCCATCCAATATGATACGGCATCTCACCTAAAGCATTTCAAGGAGTTAGCCAGCAGGAAACTGGAGAGAGAGCTTCATATTGTTACAAGACATTCAAGGGTCTTTTGAAAATAAATAAATAAAAGTAACTAAAGCTGGAAGCAACAACAGCAGCAACAAAATCCCTGTGACCTCGTAAGGAGGGGAACAGTAAGCCGCACCCCTCTTCCCTTCATGAGTTATAATCCACATACTTCATTGATCAGCAATTTTACACAGAATAAATGACACACATACTCTTTTCCTCTGATGGAATCCTCCTTTTATTAAGATCTCTAGCTACTTATGGCCAATGCAAGGGTGATAAAATATAAGCAGTTTCTTGGAGGCTTTGTGTTACTGCTTTATTGGGTTCAAGTTAGCTCATGGGGATATCTTCCCGTTCATCCACTCATGTATATTTCCAGTTGGTGACACTGTGAAAAGATCCCATTTCTTGCTGTGGAAAACCTAGCAGTTGTTTCTCTCTGCCCCAATACTTACCCCAGCTTGCACCACCCCCCCCCCCTTTTGTAAAATGCTGCTTGAAGGATGTGGGTGATGATTTATAGAGCATGTCCAATTGGCTGTGTTTGTCTAGGCTGGCTTGCTTCATGCACACTAGGGCTGGTGGTGAATTTGTAAGTAACTGTCCAAGGAAAATACCTTGCAAGTGAGGGGTAAAAGAAAGAAAAAAAGAAGGTGGGGGAGAGAATTGCTAACAAAGCAAAACAAACCAAGGAATGAGATAATCTGCTTAGCAAACTTTTCAGCAGCCTCTGTTGAGTTCCAGCCCAGTGCTAGCCCATAGACTGCATCCCCCACATGCCAAAGTGAGTTCAGTATGTAAGAACTTAAGACATCTTCAAACATGCAGCAGAATTAGCTACTTTTTCAGAGAGAGTGGGAGTGGTAACTCCTGAGTCCTAAGTCTGGAATTTCTGGTAAATAAAGTGCAGCTAATTGGAGACCTGAAAGCCTTCTACGGGACACGTGGATTCACCTAAACTATTTTAAAATAATAGTAATAATTATTATTTTTCTTTTAATTCTTTTTTAAAGCAAGACCTTTATTGACAGATGCCCAAGTCTAGAATAAACTATGCAGGAGCTCTAAAATCATCCATGTTTGAAGAGGGACCTTGTGATCTGGAGTTACTCATCCTGTCTTCTGGACTGGTCCCTTTAAACAAGCAGCATAGCCAACCTAGACAGGAGAAAATGCATGGAGTTTAGCATTTTTCAGATGTCACACTAGAGTGGAATTTGTGTGCATCACCTTGACTGCAAACTCTTTTTGGAGCTGTGTGCCTTCAAATCATTTCTGACTTATGGCAACCCCAAAATGAGGCTCATGGGGCTTTCTTGACAAGATTTGTTCAGAAGAAGTTTGCCACTGCCTTCCTCCAAGCTGAGAGAGTGTGACTTGCTCAAGGTCACCTAGTGGGTTTCCATGGTCAAGTGGAGATTCCAGCCTTAGTCTACCAGTTGCTTAGTCCAACACTATACCACACTATCACAAAGTTTTCTCATCAATATTTGTTCAGAGGGGATTTCCCTTTGCCTCCCTCTGAGGCTGAGAGAGTGTGACTTACTCTAGTTCACCCAGAGAATTTCCATGGCTGAGTAGGGATTCGAATTCTGGTCTTCAGAGCCACCATCCAATGCTCAAGCCACTATACAACACTGATTCTCTGAATAAAATCTACCCTCCCTGCACAATTGTCATTTTCAACCCTTCCAGATTCACCAGATCAGACTTTTTCTGGACAAAAAGAAAAAAAAAAGAGAGAGGAAACCAGGAGAAGCAACTGACCTCATAGATAGGCTACAGCCCCCCTGTTACCTCAAAATGTGAGTAACTCAGGGGTCCATGTACAATGCCAGTACCTCTATTCAAGGTGGGGAATTATCAGCTCAAATTAGGAGGACTGAAAGAGGGAGACAACCTAATGAGATCTTTGACACCAATGTTTACAGGGTCCTAGCAGGAAAGAACCAGCCAGGGATTCCAAAATAAGCTAAAATGATCCACACACTCATACACCTGCACAAGAGCTAACTGAAAGATAAAGGGAGGGAAGTTGTTGATAGGAAGTTTTTAGGAAATAGGTAATAATTACTGATCTGGAGAGCAGTGAAGAAGGCATCAATGTGGCTTAAACTTGCGCCTAAGGACAGTACTCAATTGGGAATCAGAGCAACAGTGTGCTGTTCAGTAAGTGAGATACTGCATCAAACTGCTCAAAATGGAAGGCTTTTATACCCAAAAATCTATCTGGAGGGCATGGGTGTGAACGGGTCTCTGGCCAAGCAAACAGTCGAGGTTGCCATATGGACAATGGGGTCCTGATGGAGTTAATGGTTTTAGTGTTAGGTGACACAGAATTAATGGCTGTCGTTATAGCTCTGTAATTGTGAATGGATAAAGGAACAATACAGGGAAACATCCAGGTACAAGGAAGAAGGGCTGAAACAATCAGCGTTTTGGTGGGAACTTCCCTTTGCCACTGTGTGGAATCAGAGATGTTACAGCTTCAGCTTAAGCCTATTATCTCTGGAGATGCTTGGTAATCTACCTGACAATGATCTTGACTACACCTAGAGAGGATCTTGAATCTTCTTTGCAATCACACATGTTCAGTCAGTCATTTTCCTCTGCTCAGCTCAACTTTACAGTCACTTCAGGATCCATTTTATACCAATGCCAATTAATATATTTTGCCAAATAAATCATATTACACCAATTAAACTATATCAAATCTGGGGAGGGTGCAGGCTGGTAACACCCCTATATTGCTCAGTATCAAAAATGTGTGTTTTTACCTTGTCTCTAGAAATTTGCAGTGGTCAAATCTAAGGGGCATTTGTATATTTTGTAGGTGCTACCATGGAAGTGAGTTGAAGATGCACACAACAACAACAATAACAACTTTCCTGAGATGAATATATTGTGTAGGAATAGGGATGCTCCATTGTTTGTGCCTGCCTTCTTCTGAGGACCTTTATTCTCGTCTTCTGAAGACAGTCCCTGTAGATTCTGGATGTAGAAGCAAATCTCCTACACTTGGTCATCTTTGGAACTCTCCCTGACATTACTCTGTTTGGCATGCTATAACCTGGAAAAGAATATAAAATTCATAAGAAGGTGAGACAGAAAGATTCAGAGGAGCAGTCTGAAACTTTGGTGAGCCTTGAAACAAGAACTACAGCTGGAAGAGGACTACAATTACTACTTCTAGATGGGTAGATATAGGTTATTTTTTTATTTTGCTTGTTCTAAAATATGACTTTCATATTTTTTAAATGACAGAGAAGAAGTTTATCTGTTAACTTAATTATGATTGATACATTTCCCTATTCTATATCAGTAAACTATGTTTCAAGTTTGCTATGAAGATAAGTATTGCAAATATTTCAATCCCACCTCCCACTGTGTTTCCATTTTTTCATGAAAAAGAACAGCAGCAACATGCCCACAAAGATCTTGACTGGTTTCAACATTTACAGAAATATTATGTCTCTGGAATGCTAACATCTTCCTTCTGTCACTCCTTGGGCCCTAGATAGTTGAAACATGAACCACCATTTAAAGCACTTGCTTCTCAGTTGCAATGGAAGCAGCAACTAACAGAGGCATTGGGAGGTCAATATGGAGAAAGTCTTCTCCATTGCTTTTTGAGCACTGGCAGATGGTGGTTTTTGTATCAGTGTTGTGGTGAATCCTCTCTAGATTTTAGTATAAACTTTACAGGAATCTTATTTTTGTGGATAGTTGTTTTAAAGTTTGAACTAAAACCCAGAGTCAATTTACCACTCTCAATAAGGAAGCTGCCAGCTTTCACAGCTTATGATGTTTCTCTTGCTTCCTTCAGAGTGACTGGTAAGATCTTGATTTCTGTGTCTGAGAGATTTCTGCAAATAGTCACAAGAATCTCAAAGTCACAGTAATCAGCCAGTTGTTCTTTGAAGGCCTCTTTACAGCTGTGCTCTTAAGGTATATTTGAAACTTTTTGCTACTTAGATTCATGCCACCTGAATTACACACCTATCTATTTCTACATCCTGAAGAATGCTCCTATCTTTGTCAAAGTCAACTGATGTGTTGTAAGAACTTGAAGAGCACTCCCAGTCACAGGAGACAATATTGGGTGAAAAACTCTAATACTCTTGTTTCATATGACCCATTTCTACGTCTAAATTCATTTCTTAGTATATTTTAAAAGAAGACATTCCTTCAAACCAAGAAAATGTTCAGCCTCAAGTACCCTCTTAAATTAATAGTGCACTCCTTAAAACTCATGAATTTTGACTAATATAGTTTAATATCCAACATATATGGGCCAGAGTCCGATTTGTTAGTTGCAATTAGAGCAGATTTATTAAATCAACTGCTGAATGAGTCATCAACACATAAGTAAATTCCATTGATTCAGTAGACCTACTCTAGTTGAGACTAACATCAAGGTTGGGGTTGTGGCCAGAAAACACTATTTCAGCTGGCCCACAGTTGTCATTGCTTTTATCATGTACATGGGAATCAAGTACATGGGAATTTTCATAGATCAGGTCCAAACTTTTTATAAACTAGTGATACAAATAACACAAAAGAGCAGCAGGAAGGAAAACAGAGCCAGGAGAAAACAGAGGGGAAATTCTTATTGTTTCAAATCTATATACTACAGTTTAGTTATGGTCCAAAAGGTAATTTTACAAAGCTCTGGTTTTAGTAGGATTTTAGGAGTAGGCAGCTGTTCCAAAGGATTTATTGGCAAAAATATTTTTGAATGATTATTCAAATGCCACATACTTTTGGATGGTCCAACACTGCAGTATTCTGTGTAAACGAAGAACCTGACATCTGGGAGGGGGAGGGGGAGGGGAAAGATTTTTTTTAACACCATAATGCAATTTATTTTTACCTTCTACATTAATGCTATATATGTATTGAAGATTCTTTCTCTTAAGATACTTGCCAAGCAGCCAAGAAATATGCTGTCTACCACAAATAGCATAGAATGGAATACTATGCCAGGTTTTATTAGGCAACAGGAAGCCAGGTTTTACAAAAATAGAGGATTGAGTGTGGGTACAACACTCACGTTCTGGTAGGGTATTACTGAAAATGCAGTGTGCAGGAATGCCTGGATCCTTCAGTTGGTTTCTCTCTCTTCCTTCAACCCATCCACCCTCCAGCACACAGATATTCCACGCTTTGCCAAATAACCTAATGTTAGCTTAAAACCAGTCCTTTCTCTTTCCAGGAAAATCTCCTTTCTAATACAAAGCAGGAAAGAAAACAAGCCAGATATAACATATGAAATGTACGATCCCAGGGGCAGATCATGGAAGTAAACATCTGTCTCTGAATATATCCAGAATCTCACACCAAATACAGGAGAAAACAGTCTCACAGACTACAGACAAAAGGGAAAGGAAAACCACATTGTAAACTTCTGCATCGTTGCAATGTCTTGATTTGCTTGTGTGTTAACAGCTTTGCTGTGAGATGTTAAATAAATGACTGCCTCCTGTCTGGGTCGAATGGAGCAATTGATAGTGATCATGCTGTACAAGCTGAATCAAAGAGTTTGTGCTTTACACATGGAGGTGTTGGGCTGAAGCCAAGAAGAAATTCATCTCTCAAATAACTGCAGATTGTACATTGCTATATTAACATGGAATGGATATTAATTTTTGCTATGTTGTTATTCTCTCTTTCTGTGTATCCCTCTGTGTGTTTTAAAAAAGATTATGAAAGAGTTTTGAAAATTTGTTCTACCTCTGCATAGAATTCCAGGCCTCTTTGCACTAGGGATGGAATGAAATTTTGATCGTGTCAATACTGTCAGTGAAAGTAGCAGTTTTGCACTTCCTGAGACTTTTTATTAGAAAATACACAGTTAGCATTTGCAAAATTTACAGGGCATTTCCAAGAAGTGAAATGTGCACGAAACAATCCACAACATAGATATATTTATTTATTGTTTGCTTATTCATATGTCAACTTTCTCCCAGCATGGGACCCAAGGCAGCTTATAAAAGGCTAAAACAAGATAAGCTAAAAACCTGATAATAAAAAAGGTAAAACACAATTAAACAATTTGAAGGAAGACAACAACATATTAAAACATCATTAAATTTAAAAAAACATAAAATCATTTTAAAACAACAGAGTTAAAAATACTGCACACAGCCCCCATAAAAAGATTCCCTGCAAGCAATTTATCATTACATGCCTGTTTAAATAGAAAAGGACTTTGCCTGCTGGTGAAAGCAGAGCAGAGAGGGGAACAGCCTAGGCTCCTATACAAAGAAATTTCTCATTGCAGGGAACTTTTCGTATGTGAGATGCTAAAATACACATAATTGGAAAGCTGGGGGGGCGGGGGGACGTAAACCCACTTTAGTCAGTGGAGAGAAGTTGTTTAAACAAAGAAATGCAAAAATCTGGAAAACGTGCTTAAAACAGTATAGATTTCAGAATGCAAAAAATATCAGAAATGAAACAAGGTTGGGAAGAAAATGCAGGTGGGTTGGGAAAAACACCACATCAAAACTGAGGCCATTTCTGCACTAGCTTGTTATAGTGCTATGATTCCATTTTCAACATACTATGGAATCTTGGGGTTTGCAGTTTCGGGAGGGGGTCGGCTGGCCCCTCTGGAAACTGCAAACCCCAGGATTCGATAGGATGTTGAACGTGGAATCATAGCGCTATAACAGGCTAGTGCGGAAATGGCCCGAGAAATTTTCACATCTTTATTTCACATATATTGCTTTTAAGGATGTAGATGTATAGTATATTAAAAGTGCTGTTGTATGACTTCAAGTTGTTTCTAACATACAGTGATCATGGAGTTTTCTGGGGCCGAGTGACATGCCCAAGGTCACCCATTGGGTTTCCATGCCTGAGCAGGGAATCGAACTCTGGTCTCCAGGATCATAGCCCAGTGATCAAACCACTACACCACTCTGGCTCTCATTAAAAGTGTACCTCTGCCAAAACAAGATTATTGGTTATTTCTGTGTAGTTTTGTAGTCGTGTAATTTAAAATTATATTTTTAATAAAATTTTTGGGGAAAAACACTATAGGAAATGATATTCCACCTAAGCATTACGAAGAACTTCCTGATGTTAAGAACTGTTTGACAGTGGGATATGGTGCTTGGAGTGTGTTGGAGTCTCCTTTTTTTAGAAATTTTTAAATAGAGGCCAGAGGTGTTTGAGGTGTTTGGATTGTGTATTCCTGCATGGAAGGTGATTGAACTGGATGGCCCTTGTGGTGTCTTCCAACTCTGATTCTTTGATTCTGTGAAGGTCCCCCAGTGGGTTTCCATGGGTGAGTGGGAATTCAAACCCTGTTCTCCAGAATCATGGTCAAATGCTCAACCCACTACACCATACTGGGTCTCTGAGAAGTGTGGTACCAGTGATCATACAGAAGAAGGTGTTTAAGCATAGCTGCCCAGATTGCGGGGGGCGGGGGGAGATGAATATATAACCAGGGAAGAGAGACCATTAAAAATCTGCAGGCTGTAGAGGCAGCCATGGAGCAGTTCCTAAATGCAAACAAAAGTCTGGGATAGTCACTAAGCTGTCACTGACATAAATCAAAATGAGACAGCAAATGAGTGGCTGGGCTTGTGTTGTTGTTTTTGCAAGGGGTTTATGGAGGCTTCTTAAAACTAAAACAAAATGGTCATTGTTTCAGCCAGACACAGCACCTTCAGGCTGCTGCCGCTCCCCATACTCTAATCAGAGAGAAAATCCTGAGGGGAAATAGTTCAGTTTGCTGTGAATGTCTTTTTTCTTTCAGGTTAATTCTTGCGTGCAACTTGATTGTAATGATTGGATGTGCCTCCTCTTCCTCCTCCTCCTTTTTTTTTTTTTTTTGCCATAATCATTTCATTTTTAATCAGGTGGAGAGTGCAAATATCATTTATTACATTTGCATCCTGCCATGGAACTGAAAAATGTCAGGCCATTTCCACACTACATTGTTATAGTGCTATTATTCCACTTTCAACATCCTATGGAATTCTGGGGTTTGTAGTTTATTGAGGCCAAAGAGCTCTCTAGCTGAGAATTCTAAATGCCCTTCCCTCAACTGCAAACCCCAGGATTCCACAGGAGGTTGAAAGTGGAATAATAGCACTATAATAGTGTAGGGCGGAAATGGCATCAGTTTCACTTTCTCTTAGATTTGGATTTTTGAAACCTCAAAGTTCATTCCCTCCTGCATATGAAGTTGGCAAATTTTGGGAAATTCTTCAAAAATGAACTGAAACATACATACAAACACACACAGAGGGGGAGGGGAATTTATACCATCCAAAACAATAGGTACAATTGTCCTTAGCTTGGAAAGAACCACGTTGCACCTGCTGCCAGCCATAGAAGTATTGAAAATGAAGTGCCTCTCAGGGGAAAAAAAAGAAAGAGAGAGAGAGAAAGAGAGAGATCCTAACCCTAAGTTTGCCCCAGACACCTGGCCGATTCAAATTACTTATCTACCAGCCTCACCAGGAATTAATTGATTCAAGACCGTCCCTTCACACTATAGCAATAGCAGTTACATTTCTATACCACTTATCATTGCGAAGCACTCCCTAAGCTGTTTACAATGTAGTTAGCTAATTGCCTCCAACAAACTGAATACTCATTTTACCAACCCATGGAAGGATGGAAGGCTGAGTCAACCTGGGGCTCTGCAGGACTGAACTCACAATGTTGTGGCTGCAGTATCGGCATTTAACCACTGCGCCACCAGGACACCACCCAAGTATACAGTACAATTCCATTTTAACTGCCATTGCTGCATCCTGTGGTATCTTGGGCTTTGTAATTTGGTCAGACGCACTAAAGGTGCTCCCTGGCTGAGAATTTTAAATGACTCCCCCTCAACTGTAAAGTTCAGGATTCCATAGGATGTTGTCAAGGAACAGAGCACTATGACTGTATAATGTGAAAAGGCTCCAGAGAATTTCCAGGTCTCAGCTCTTTCAGAGAAGAGAGGATAGAATTTGAAAATGGAAATCAAGACGTGTTATGGGGGGGGGATTCTTCCTTTTCATTGGCTTCTCCTCTCCCTTAAGCTTTTTATTCTAAATACCCCTCTGTAAACTGTCAATCCCAGGATTCCAAAAGGTGGAAGCATAGCATTGGAATTGTGTAGTGGTAAAGCCCTATACTGAAGCAGATGCCTCAGGTGACAGTAGCTGGGGTGTGGCAGGGAAAGAAGCAGTGGCAGCCCCTGCACATCATTTACCTCTGTTGAAAGAAGTGAGGGAACCTTGCCTCAAGCAGCAAAATGTCTTGAGATAGTCTTGGAGTAACTTATGCATCTCTTTGCATTTTCCTCTCCCAAATGAAGAAGAATTTCAGTTCAAAATTGAAAGAAAGAAAAGAAAAGAAAAGAAAAGAAAAGAAAAGAAAAGAAAAGAAAAGAAAAGAAAAGAAAAGAAAAGAAAAGAAAATTTCCTTAGATCTTCCACAACTTGGTTGCTTTCTCTTTCCAAGAAGGTTTTACCCAAAAGAGTTTAAAACACACACGTGCGCGCGCATGTGCGCGACATTCCAGCAACCTTCAAGTTTACTACACCTGATCTTTTGGCAAAACAGAAAATTAAACATAAAGGCTTTCTAGTGCTTCCATAAGATATGATGTACAGGAAAAGAGTTTTGTTTCTCTCTTCTCGGACTGCAGAAAGGAAGGATGAAATCTGAGAAGTCAGTTCTGTGAAATTATGAAGTTGTAAATCTTTATGTAATGTTGGCCCCTCCAGTTAAAATGGATTTGCTGCAGAATGGTACCCATCAACATATTTGATGGTTCTTTCACTTTTAAAATGTATTCACTTGAGTGTTTCCATTTCAATCAATTACAGAGCAAATATGCACCATTTTCTAGGAAATCATATCAAGCACCTACATGAGTAAATAACATAACTGGGGGTGGGGTGGGATCATAATTTTATCCAGATGGGAGGAAAAAGCAAGCAAACATAGGTGGAAGAAACGATGTATACTGTTCTTTTCACACTGTGGTGTTCAGCTCTCCTAAGACAGTGCTCTTTTCCCTCCCAAAATATTATCTTCTCCCATAAATAGAGAGATAGATTTATAGTCTATATTTTTCAGAGTTTAGAGGTTGTTTCTATTTTAATAAGCAGTTTAGAAGAGTTCTTCATTAGTTTGTTACCATTCCTCCTGCAAGCTATTTCAGACATTTGTAAGGAGCTGTGAAACAGGAAATGTGAGTGTGTCAGAATGTGTGGGTGTGTCTCAATCCCACACCCCCACTTTATATAAGGAATACACTAGCAGTGGGCAGAATTTATCCCTGAGGCTGCATGCTGCCCAGGTGGTTATTTTCAGAAACTTCCACCAATCTGGGTTCTACAAACTGTCCATCTTCTGGGCGGGGGGGGGGTAAATGCTCTCCTGCAAACCTCCAAGAACACCAATTTTTCATTTAAATGATTTGAATGATGCTACCCTGCATAGCTTAGTATGTTTTAAAAACACATTTTCAAAACCCAAAGTGGAGTCCCTCTATTTTGGCAGTCCCCATGACTTTGAGAGAGTCCTAGGGGCAGAAACTTGGCTGTCAGAGTAGACACCCATCCTTGATATACACCGTATGGCTTTCCATACAGAATAGGGAATGCAATCTGTCTGTCAAGACATAAGTGGAAACTTCATATGGTACTTGCCAAATAACTATGAGTAACATATCCTTCCTCAGCTGCTTGTTGTGATGGTTGCACTGTTTTCTTTGCAGCTGAATGAACCCATAGATCCCTCTTCAGTACATTTGCCCCATGTCTGAGATACTGTCTCTCATCAGCAGGATTGAAACACCCATCACAACAGATACTAGTGCTATTTGTGGGGGGAAACATTCTGACTTTCATGCAAATCTTTGTGCTCTGTGTGTGCGTGTGTGTTTCAGTTGCAGTAAGCCCAATGGATCATTTACTGAATGATACTTCAACAACTTACATCTCTCTCACTGACTCAGTGGGTCTACTCCAGTTGAAAGCTAACAACTGGATTCAAGCCTACTCACACAACACAACTCTACACCCCTCAGCAAGCAACAGTCATTTCTACATGTGTCAACAGTTTCTGTGGCAAAGCCTGAAATGTAGCCATATGTTAAAAGCATCATGCATTAGTTATAGTGTGGGAATGCATTCCCCTCTCTGCCTCCAACTCCTCCCCGCCCCAAGCCCCCGCTGCTCCTGCTTTTAAAACCTGAAATGGACTATATTACAAACAGCTTGTTAAGTGTGCGACAGATCGACTTGAAACTGAGGTCCTTGTACTCTTCGGGCCTGCACATTTTGCTAATAAACTGGCTACATACACAAACGGTCTGTTTCAGGGCTTAGGTTCCTATTACACAGGTTCATGTTTCAGCAGAGCAACCGGCCTCAAAGTTTGTGTTTTCAGCCGGACAAGTAAGTGGATGCATGTGCATTACAATTCCAGACATCGTTCCAGACCAGATGTGGTGCCTTTATTTTTAGTACAGCAGGAGTGTCTGCTGACCCTCTGTCACCCCATGTCTAATGAAAGATTGACTGCCCGGGGTTTTCATATGGTAAATTATATATATGAGAGGACAGAGCAGATTTAAAAATTAATTCAAGATTAATTCCGGGGTGACTGGCATACGGAATGATTTGGCCAACAGATGAAAAATGAACATTTCACAAGAAAGAAAGAAAAAATACATGTAGAACTAGGTCAATTGCACCCCATTTTTCCAAAAGAATTATCACCAGATTTTTAATTAATCATTTGAGGTTAACACCCACCCTTTCCATTTTTTTTTTCCTATGTAAGCTTTGCTCAAGCCAAGCTTCTGTCACTAAAGTGGTGTTTCTGGTGAGCACTCAGCAAATAAACTATACTCAGTGGTTCCATTTGCATGGCAAAAATTTACATTCAGGGAGAAGGAGGAGCAGACAGCACACAATTACATGGATCAAATGCAAAACAATGAAACAGAGGAGTAGCAACTGCTTGGAGGCAGATCTACCACTTTATTTAAAAAAAAATTAAACTGTATAAGTGAAAAAGTCATATAAAGAAAAGCATGCAAGAACATGAAGCTCTTTCATTTGAGGTTTTAGTATACCTCAAAAGACGTAACGAATACATTCTCTCTTTTTTTGCATTTTTTTAAAGAGGTGTAATTCTGTGCATGTATCTATTTTTAATTAATCAGATTAAGACAGAAAAGATGGAAGCTAGAAGGACCGCTTATGCATGATCCACAACAGAGCCATAGTAGCAAGGATTCTCCTATGGTCAAGAGCAGCAGGCCCTCACCAATGTTTATCTGTATCTTCATTATGAGGGAGAATACCAGTTACTCACTCTCCTTTGAACTGCAGTCTACCATTTGTTTGTCTAGTTAGATCAAAATCTAGTGGAACAGATCAAAATAATTAATTTCAATGGGAATACTCAAAGCACAGCTAAATCAAGATCCACCCTTTTGTTTTGAACTATCCCAGGAGTGCATGCATGATTCCCTTCCACACACCCCATACCTCTTAGTCCATTTCTACATGGAGTTGCAGTCCTGCTATGGGAATGGGATGGCAGCAGTCCATGGGTCGTGCTTCTGCACTAATGTTATTGTGGTCCTGCTTCCATCCTATTCCTACGCATCACAATTGTGGGCTATTCACTTAATGGATTAAATCTGTTAAGTGCCCGTGATTGCGCAATGCTCCCATCCTTACCTGCCATATAGAAGGGCAGGAAGCATGATGGAGGTGCTTCCTTCCCTAGCGCAGCATGGGAAAGAGCCCAGCTGCGCTGCTGAAAACAGGCATGTGTCACTTGCGCTCCTGTTCGCAGGGATCTGGCTGGGTGCAGGGCTGGGTGCAGAGGGGAATGTTCCTGTCATGCTTCCTTCCTGACAAAGGTGCTGCCAGGATTGCAATAGGACAGTGGTTCTCAACCTGTGGGTCCCCAGATGTTTGTGGACTTCAGCTCCCAGAAGCCCCAGCCACTATGCTCAATGCTCAGGGCTTCTGGGAGCTGAAGTCCAAAAACATCTGGGGACCCACAGGTTGAGAACCACTGCAATAGGATGACACAGGAGAGCGCTGTCATGTGAGAATGGTGAAAGTCTTTTCTATTACACAGTGGTATAATGGGAAATGCTGGAAGCCAGGTGCCTGTCATGACAGACTATGTGGATGTGCCTCCAGAGTTCAGTAGGACAGGCAGCTGTGCTGATCTTCATCAAAAAAAACAAGTTCAAGCAATTTTCTCCTGTTTTGTACTGCAGACTAAGCCACTGCAAAATACTTTGGATTTAGAACACAGGCAGTTCAGCTCAAGGGATCCAGAAGGAAGAGGAAGAGACCAAGGAAGAGGAAGACGACCACCACAGTGCTTCACCTTGCAAACTCTGGCCGTGTTACGCCACCCCTTTTAGGGTAAAAGAGAATGATAGTCCATTCAGAGCTTGCCAGCAACTAGTTACATTTAACTCGTTACATTTAACTGTAAATTCAGGAGGGATAAAGTCAGTCCTTTTGTGGTAATCGGTTACAGAACAAGATGAAGTGGCCATAGCCTCAGGAGGCAGGTTGACTTCCAAGATGGAGAATGCAGAGACCCAATGAAGAAGCACGGTGTTAAGTTTCCGTTATCCTTTTCCTTTGTAGAGACAATGGCTGGCTATAACTCAGAATTCTATCTGTTGCCTTGGGCAAAGGATATTTGTTACTGATTTGGCACAGAAAAGAAGCGCAGGCTAACATGGCAGGCTTAATAGCAGCAAAGCTGGAATTTAAATTTAGGTAACAATTCACACAGTTGCTGTTATCTCTGTACTGGTCAAAAAGGCTGGCCATAACTTTATGGGGGGTGTACAGCTTCTCTGAATAGTGGGGAAGGGATACCGCATGGTTCGAGCACCAGCTTGTGCTGGGCCTCATGCTGCTACTTGGCACTCTGTGGCTGGTTCTGAAGTGACAATGAGATGGACAGGTGTGTATGTTTTGCATAAGACAGAAAGCAGGGAGATAATATGTTTAATACCACAGTCCAGTGGCTAACAGCATTCAACTTTTAAAAAATAAAGTAACTAAATGTTACCATTTTAATTAGTTTTGAGGAAAGTAGAGGTGTTTTTAATAATTGTAACTATAATGGTAACAAACTACCATAGGAGGATAGCTCAGAAATACAAACCCTCAAAATTACTTTTTTAAAAGTAATTTTCCAAGCTGTGGTCCCTCTACTGAACTTCATCATTGAGTGAGCATTTGAATGTTGGTCTCCCAAGTCTGTCCAGCATTCCACACTGGCTCTTAGATCCCCAATGATACACAGGATGCTTCCTGTTTGCAGTATGAGGGAAGGAGTTCTGTTCTGACTCTTACTGGCTAGATATTCTGAACACACACACACACACACAAACACACAGATCTTTTAACAGACAATTTTACAGGGCAGCCATGGGCAGCAGACATGACCTGTGACCAGTCGAATGCAAAAGATATAGCTTTAGCTATGTACAAGAGTGGCTATGGATGAGAATGTGCCTACCCATCCATATTAAACAACACATTTAGCCACTTCCAGCCAGACCTGAATTTAGATGAGCCTGTGCATTGCTTGTAGATAGAGAAGCTCATTTTCAGTTGTGGACAGTGTCATTTGGGCACTATTATTCTTTCCTTTCCTTTCTTTACATTGTTTAGTTTCCCAACAGCCAATGTTCTCTGGCAATGTGCAGATAAGTTAAATTTAAAACTATGCTCTATGACATTCCAATATAAACAATAACATGAAGAAGACCAAAAAATGCACAAAGTAAAACGAGCAGTATGGGGTAAAAACAGCAGCAGCCACAACAACAACAACAACAACAAATACAATCAAAGTGATGCCATCAGACAAACTAATAATACACACACAAAAGTGCAATACTTTAAAAGTGCTGAAATAGTTCTTAGAATGCTTGGGAGAATAACACCATCTTCACCTGGTGCTGGAAAGATCATAATGTAAATGGTTTCTCTGGGGACAGATGGGATGCCACTGCTGAAAAGACCCTCTCTCTTCTAGCCACTTATATCATTCCTTTGCTGAGTGTACTGGTGAGGGTCTGAGATGTTGACTGTAGGATCCACATAGGTTCTTCTGGCAACCTGGCTGCAAGCCATTTTCAGATGTAAGGAATAAAATCAAAACTTCAAACAGGGTCCAGAAAAGACTGGCTTGCAAGTGAGTAGTCTAATATGATTAGGCCAGTCAATCCTCATTAACACTTACGTTGTTTTGTGTCTACTGAATCTCAGAATGTTCTGACTGGTAACCCGATATACAATAGCTTGTAATAAGCCAAACAGGAAGTTAGAAGTATATGGATAATTGTTGCAATAACTTCACTCCATGTATGATCAAACTGATAAAACAGTGATCTGTGGACTTAGCAACAACAATAGATCAATCTTTCTTTAGTTTTCTAGCAGTCCATGGAGCCCTGGTGGCACAGCGGTTAAATGCCAGTACTGCAACCACAAGGTTGTGAGTTTGATCCTGCCAGGCTCCAAGGTTGACTCAGCCTTCCATCCTTTTGCAGGTTGGTAAAATGAGTACCCAGCTTGTTGGGGGCAATTGGCTAAAAATACATTGTAAACCGCTTAGATAACACTCAGTTGATAAGCGGTATAGAAATAAATGCTATTGCTATATTGCTTTTCCAGATTAAAAACCTGACCCGCTAGGACAAGGGTAAGCAACTTTTCAACACACACTCTCCCACCCTACAGACCTTCAAGGACTGCAGCCACAGATTACTGCTCTCCATTCACAACTGGTTCATCACTTCTGAGCATCAAAGCAGGACTCTGCAGAGGCTTGGAGAAGCAGATAGAAGTAGATAAGGAGAGGCAGAATTGGGTGGCATCCGTATACACCGGATACCTCCAGGATACATTTGCTTTCTTTCTCTGCTGTTTGGGAGATGGAAAAATCAAGAATATTCAAGCCAACTAGTTCAGCGGTGTATATCCTGTGCTTTCAAAAAATGCATTGACCAAACTTTGTATCCAGGCTTTCACATTCAAGAAATGCTGTCCTCTGCAAGTGTATAAATTAAGACAATTTGCCTAATTTCTTTTATTTTGCACAACTTTCTGTTTTGGATAACTGACAATACAGTACAGTCCTCCGAGATTGCATGTTTTCTCAGGAGAAAGTCCCACTGAGGCCATTTCCACATGAGAGGGGAGTAGTGGTTCACTGTGTGTCAAGAGTGGTGTTTTTATACTCTGATTCGGAAACTGAATTCAGAAATTCAGAAACTGTGCTGTCTGCACCCCCTCCCCTATTTACATCGTACTACTGCTGAGAACAGTGGTTGCTGCATCCACAACAGCAATTCCCTGGCCACTCCCATTCCCCTCCCTCACCCCGCCCCACCATCGCTGATTGGTCTGTTGTTTAAAACACACACACACACATTTTTAACACATTTCTTTGTTGCTACGTTTGTGCGTAGGAATGTATGTTCATTGATACATGGAAAAAACCACATTTTAACAGTCCATTGCCAGATCCACTCTGTTCCCGCTGTCCGTTTAACACAGAAAGACAATAATGACGGCAGCCTGTCCTTTGATAGGCGGAAAGAGATAGGGATGGAAATGACTTGAAGGGACAGCCTGGGAACACCCATAGCCAGCCACTTCTGCGATGTGAATTGATGCTTCACTTCTGCATGTAGTCGAAACCAAAGCAGAACCAGTTTGGGAGATTTACTTCAGAGTTTTTCCAGTTTTCACATACAGTGGTTTCACATTGCAGTAAACCTCAATGAACCATTCCAGGAGCTGAAAAAGTGTAGAACCATGAGGAAGACTACAAAGCTAAAATTGTTCAACGTGCAAATGAGAGAGTAAGAATTCAACGCTGCTACGAAGTATCAACCTCATGTGGAAATGATCTGAGTTGAATGGGGTTTATTCCCCAGCAAATATGGAGCCTCATTTGTGGAGTGGGACAAGAAATTCTGTACAGACATCTTATGCAGCCATCCTTCAGGCTGCTGAAATTTCAGCAGGTGTCAGATACAGGTTTCATGGCTATGAAGTTATGCTTAAGGGTCAGAAGTGAACTGAACACTGAAATTTGCCAGAAGCTGCAGTCTGCATATGATAACACATTCCCTACCTCTTATTCCTGTTTTCCCTTGTACCACCTATGACTTTCCTTGGAGCTGCTTGTGCTAGTGACACATCTCTTCTCAACTTGAGAACCAAGACTCCAAAGTAAGAAAGTTCTAATTATAGTGGAATTTTAATTCAAGGGATCCTACTGATTATATGAGCCTGCTATATCTGCTATCCATCTTCCATAATTCAAACAAGTGCAATGTGCCCTAAGTACAAATTAAGAATATGAATCAAGAGTTGGAATGGATAATTTTTCCCATTTTACTTTTTTTCTGCATTCAAAAGTCCTTTCCACTGGCTTTTAAATTTGCAAATTTGGGCAAGTACTTTCTAAAAACAAGACAAGTTAAAATCTCAGTCATTTTAACCGGTCAAAGCGAATGCACAGTATCTGTGTCTCTGCATTAATTTTCAAAGTATTTGTATCAATTAAAAAAAGATAAATACTGGGAGCCTAAGGTAAATAACAACAATTGGGCTGGACATACCTTTTAAACTAAGTAGAGAGCATTTGTTAAGTCCTCCACAGATCTGCCCAATGTTAAATTGTATTAGTTGTCCACCCTCAATTCTCTCCAGGGACTATAGCAAATAGAACACAATAGCTTATAGGTGTAACTACCTTATACTCAGACCGTAAATCCTTCTAGCCCTGAATAGTCAGCTCTGATTGGCAGCAAAGGCTTTCCAGAGTTTAAGATAAAATCCTTTCCTAGCTCTGCCTGAAGATCCATAGTATTTCCTGGTACTTTCCTGCCCAACTACTAATCAGGATCAGCACTTGTTTTCTTTCAAAACCAGATCAAATTAGATGTGAGCATGATGAAACTGACTTAGGATTTGTTTATCATACGGTTCCAGCCACCCTAAAAGGAGAGTCTCCATGCTCTGTGTGACTTGTGTCTCCTCTTAAAGCAGGAATATGGTAGTGGTTCTAGCTGCTGTGAGATGACACATGAGAATAATTTTAACTGCACTGGCTAAATTATGCCTATTTTTGAAGTGTGATACATGTGTCATGTTTTAGCATGTAAATTAGGTAATGCTGTACGTTGGAGGAGGATATTGAAATCAATGGGAGGAGGATTTAGGAAAGCACAGTTATAGAAGAGGATCCACAGCAAGTAAAACAGTGAAAGTGGGAGTAATAGACTATTAAAGAAGCAAGGACAAATGTTTCCATAACAGTGAAAAGTTATAGCTGATCATTAACTGCATACAAATAACTCCCACGTGAAAACAAGGAAGGAAGGAAGGAAGGAAGGAAGGAAGGAAGGAAGGAAGGAAGGAAGGAAGGATGGAAGGAAGGAAGGAAGGAAGGAAGGAAGGAAGGAAGGAAGGAAGGAAGGAAGGAAGGAAGGAAGGGCTGAGTGAGTGTTGTCCTGCAGACGTTTTTGAATTGTAGCATTTCTAATCCTTCACCTTTGGCTCTGCTGGCTAGTATTTATAGAAGCTGGAGATGAACTGAATTACAAGGGCCATACTGCCTCATCCCTTTGAGGATTGTAGCTACAGGGTGCAAAATAAATATTCTGCAAAACTCTTTGAAATTCATGGGGTCACCATAAGTTGACGGGTTACTGGAAGAGACATACACTCATGCAGAAACACACACCTTGATATTTCCCTTCAGTTCCAAAATTTCTAGCATTGCAAAGAATGAGACACTGAAATTTGTTCACATCTTACTGTGCTTGCGTCCCCTTGATAACTTTGCCAGTCTTTTTTCTTTGGGTGCCTCAACTGTATCTTAAAATGCTCAACTGACATTTTAAGTGACAACAATGCTAGAAATTTGTTGTTATCGTTGTTATTATAGAACTTTAAATTATTTCTGATGACCCTAAGGTGAACCTAACACGGGATTTTCTTGGCAAGAATTTGGGGGGCCTTTGCCTTTCCTTGAGATTGACAAAGTGTGACCTCCCCAAAGTCTCCCAGAGGGTTTCCATGGCCAACTGAGTATTCAGACCTTGCTGTTCAGTGTCCTGGGCCAACATTCAAACCACCACACCATGGTGGCTCTTCTAGAAATTTGGGAACTGAAGGAAAATTAGATGGGGGAAAATTCTCTTTGTGAGGAGCAGTGCCCTCATTTTGGCCCCTCTGTAGCTACATCCTTGTATCCCTTCCTCTAATTCAAGATGAACACAACTAATGGAAGGTTTATAGAAATAATGGAAGATCAGAAAGGACTCTGGTCTCTTGATGTGGACCCATAAAATACACCAGCTAGGAGAGGTAGGATTGGGTAGCCACTATATAACAACCTGTGATGTAGTAACAGTGGGTTCAGATTTAAAATGAATTATAAGGATGAGTAAGACAAGTTGCAGCCACTGATGGGCACCCAAAAATCTCAGGCAGGATCAAAAGTGATACCAACTGGTAGCACTTAGCCTCAGAAAGAATTCATCTGAAGAAAGAAGATGAGACAAATGGCGCAGAATACTGGGAAACTGTTGATTTGGATGCAGTTACTGCTCATGGAATGATGACTGTCATTTTAATGGAGAAGCATGCAATCCACAGCCAACAAGGATAAAAAGTAGCATGATATTTGTATTATCATGGAGAAAAGCTGCCATGGGAGTGCTTTTCACTTGTACCCTTCCAAGCTAGTTCCAATTAGAGTTTTATGAAGCTTCCTATTAAATAGTTCACTAGTAGCTTGGCAAGCAAAAGGTTCCAGATTCAATCCTTAGCAGTTCCACAGAAGGCTTCAAAAGACTCCCATCTGAAACTGCACAGAACCACTTGACACATTTATAAAATAATTATGAATTATGTCACATAGTGTCCGTGGGCTGTATCCCCATGTTACCTTGACACCAGCAGAAAATATTTCCATAATGTGAAGCACCTAGCTTTTTGTTGAAGGTAATCTGTTAGTACAAGCAATGCCCATTTATGCAAGGTATTGGAAAAGGCAAGTTAAACTCCTTGTAACAAGAGTGCCTTACAAAGTCATGGACTTAATCACATGTCTGAAATAAACAGCCTATCAAACATATATAGCAAAGTGTTCAACAGTAAGAGAAACTTGACCTTCGGCAGTAATATGCATAAGGAAACAATTTTCCAGATCAATTCATGATGTAGCATTATTAAAGATTTATACATTTAGAAAATGTACACGTTTCAATACTTAAGCAATGGTATTGATTTCTAGCTGTATCTTTGGTAGCTGTGGAGCAGGTATGTATTTGATTTTATTTCTTATACTTGTTATCAGTGTCTTAAAAATATATGTACACATTTGAATTTGGCTATCTGGTAACATCAATAAGTCAGTTCAGTTCTTCCTACCCTCAATCTGAATTGGCTTTGGGGTCACTCCATGGAACCAACTAGGGCTGGAATTTTTGCATGAAATCTGAATGGGGCCTGGTGGGGGATCAATGCTGCAAATACTTCCAGACTGTGTCCCAGAAATCAATGTGTGTTTCCATCTGGGGGAGGGGCAGTGAAACTGCTTTGAGTCTTTTGTCTGACCTTTAAAGAAGCTATACAAAGTATGGAACCTATTTGTGGGATCAGATCTAACATCCTGGATGGCATCTTCAAAATTTTGATTAAAATCTGTTCCAAAATTTGGATTAAAATCTGGAGCAGATTCACCTTCCCAAATGATATGGAAGCCACCAGCTGTCACTAGCTTTCATCAGTGCCAGACATGAAGGACAGCAGAAGTGCAAGCACAATACCCCTGAAGAATGTGATGTGTGAAGAAAATAAGAATGCTGGCATTGTCTCCTGAGTAGGGCCTCATTAATGCCACACTGAAAATGCCTTATAAAGGGAAGCAGCAAACCATAGGCAATAATAGCAGGATGGTCAAGCAGACCCAGGAAATTTATGAGCATTGGTCTCCAGAAACTCAGTCAAGAGCCTCTGAAAAGTTCAGGGTCCCATTAAAATCAGTCTCTTCCTCTGGACAGGTGCTACAGTGTCTCCCCTTTTTTATTTATTTCACAGAACACAATCCACAGGAGTCCCGGAGGGTCTGAGGAGTTCTGTAAACTTAGTAAACTGATGACAACAGTATGGGACTAACCTCTGGGAAAAGGAGCAGAAAATCTGTGGGTTGGATTGGCCTGTTTCATGGCAAGGGGGATTTGAAATTCTAGGTAGCGTTTCAAGTGTATCAAACTACAGTTGAGAGACCAGAGGTTAATTATACAGGCATGGCAGCAGGAGCCGCATTATTATAATTCTCTTGGAAAGCACCATGGAGCATATGGAGCAAATGAAAGACCTATGTGTGTGTAATAGGTTCTGCATGGGGGAAAGGTGAAGGGAGCAAGGGATCTCTTGTGTGCAAGAGGCACTAAATGAGAGGAAGAGAAATGATTTAACTGCTTGATGGCCTGACTTTGTGCAGAGCAACAAATGCAAGGTGCCCTGTACATTAAACAGCAACCTACCATCAGACAGATGTTGCCTTCTGTTCCTATGATTTACTTGCATTCATATGGACAACTGCTTTTATAAATACAGCAGCAACTCATTTATCAATGACTTGCTTTCATAGATGCTTGTACTAGTAGATGTTACAGATACTTATTTTTACCAGTATCAATTAAATAAATATAATCCACTGGTTATGAGTGCTGTCATTCCAGCACCAGATTTCTTGGTACAAAGATGGATGACTGGTGATATATTCCTTGATGTACAGTACATCAGAGATTTAGGAAGAGGCAGAGAGGCCATTCATGCAAGAAAGGAAATTCAACTGTCACAGGTCAAGGACGCCTGAAAATTTCAGCCCATATCTTCCATGGATGCTTGAACAAGGGCAGCCTAAAGAGGCTGAATGCGCAACAACAGAGAAAACCTGGAGTGTAAATGATCCATGCTTGACACATTGAAGGCACCTGAAAACATGGATCAGGATTATTAGAACTGGATCGCTAAGTCTTACAAACTAGATGTACTATTTGATTTAGGGATGGGAGACAGAGGACTGAATATCTATGCCATTGTGAAATGCACTGTATGTACGTGTGTGTCTGAACGATGAGGACTTCCATGTGTTGTTGGGCTGCAACTTCTGTAAGCCATAAGCAGCAAAGCATAGCCAATGGGGAGGAATGCTGGCTGAATGCAATCTAATAAAATTGGGGTGGGTGGGTGGGAAGGATGTGATTCCCACTTGTGTTACATGGCCATTCAGCAACAAAATCAATGTTCCTCAGCCCAATTTATCTTTCAGGATTATTGTGATTTTGGAAGAAATAAATGTGTTTTGCACTTGCAAACATGGTTGAAATCCTGTTCAGTGTTTACAATGTTGTAAACCAAACTTAGAACATCAGAAATACTGCAATCCATATTGAGGATTGTGGCACTATTGCAACAACTGCAAATATCCCCCAGTTCACCTTAGAATCCAGGCAGCCACACCAACTGAAGAAATTCTGAGGGACTCTAGAGAGAGGCACTGAACTGTGATGTGTTCAACATCTCCTTCCAGGCAAGACGTAATGCGAAAAGCAGTTGTGGCAGGAGCCAGCAGGGAAGCTCCATCATTTGATGCAGCTGCCTGGTTTCTATGGTGATTTTTAGAGGTCAAATTGGGAGATGTAGCTATGATAACATTGTCATAGCTACATCTGATGATCCAGGTTCTTGGCCAATATCTTGAAAGCTTTAACTTAGGGTTGCCAGGTAAGATACAGAACAGGGCTCCTGTACTTTTAATAATTGTCTAGAAGGGGGATTTTAAGCAGCACCTGCTAAAATTCTCTCTGGCAACCCTACTTTAACTGTTAATGATTTTGTTGGTTTTGAAGATTTATATCCTATTTTTTTCACTGATTGATCAATTGGGCATTTTACCACAGGCTGCAGTAATACAAAACACATGTGTGCACACATAGGAAATCCAGCAATCATCATGCTTCCTGAGTACAGCAGTCCTCCTTCAGATTTCTAAACTTCTCTGCATTTTGTGAAGTAGCTATTTCATTAAAAATGCATCACCAAATCTATATATTAGCAAAGGATACATACAAAAAATGTATTTCTTAGTGGGGAAAATGCATAGAAAAATCATATGAATGCCTATGCATAAAAAAAAGGATGACGTGAAAATTCAATGCAAGAGATTTATGTTTTCATCTAGTAACACACAGAAAAAAATATGCGGCATTTCTGGGATAGAGCAATAGTGTTGTTGAGTGGCTTCAAATTGTATCCAACTTATGGCAACTCTAAGGTGAATCTATCATGGGGTTTTCTGGGGTTGAGAATGTGTTACGTATCCAAAGTCACTTAGTGGGTTTCCATGGCCAAGTGGAAAATCAAACCCTGGTCTCCAGAGTTATAATCCAATGCTCAAAGAACTACACCACACTGACTCGCCAGAGCAATAGTATACACCCCTTTATTTTTGTAGTCCAAGGCCAAATAGAAGGGAAAAAATGACTACATTTAAAAGACACAATATTTATTACTTACAGTAACAACTACCAACATGGAAGAATGATAAGCCCAGGGCCAAATATTGGTAGTCTACCATCGCAAGAGATATACCCTGATGTAGAATACTATGGCTGGAATCTTGCTGGTGACATATGTGGTCCATGACCCCCACTCACACCAGCATATGTGCTTTTCAGATCATTCTGCAAGGAGGCATTCAGTATCTCCTTAAGCAATGACTCTACCCCACTGCAACCGTATATATATCAGAACATAGGGGTGCCATAAGCTAGAGTCTACTTGAAGGTACATAAAGAACACAAGTCTTATATAGTTTAATGAGACTTCCTGCTAAATAGGTGTACCTAAGATTAGAGCATGTGTTTATCACATTGCATGCTGCCATCAACTACCTAGAGTGCCTGATATGGCAAGATACATATGCTCTTAAGAAACAAATGAACATGCATGTGCAAATATCTATCATTTATGCCAACCACATTGTCAGTATCGATAGATAAAACTCCAGCAAAGACACTAGGCCCATCAACCATGTGCTAGTAGTGACACAATTCAAAATATTTATTCCTATTTCTATTTGCTGTTCTATTCACTATTTGTATCCACTTTTCACCGGGACTGTTTATATTCTACAACAAAACTAAGAGGGCTAAATTCTTTTTTGTGGGGCATGTATCTGGTGGAGTAGAATTCATCGTAAGACGGCACAGGGCCTGTTTCCTCCATCCTTGGAGTCAGATGTTTGTCTTAATAAAGGAGCATGCAAAGACATGCAAAGAAAACACACAGCAATCATGGAAGCAGTTCAGAAGATGGAAGAGGGTTTTTTTTAAAATTATTATTGGGGCAACATACTCAGCCCTCCTTAGGTGCTGAAGAAAGAACAAATGCAAGACATACATGACACCAATGCTGACTGCTAGCAGCTCCTCTAGATATACTTTAATAAGCAGCAGTTTTCAAAGAAAGACTGAGATTTTCGCCTTCACACTTTTGCTAAGGTGCGACCAGCACCAGAGTGGGACTCCAGAAGTCATATCAGAGAACCAGAATCTTTCTAGTACAGCAGCAAGTCATTCAGTGTGCTATAAAGCTTCAATACTGCATCTTATAATGAACAATGTCACTACTGTTCAAAGTAAAAGAGCACTAAAGACTGTTTTCACAGGGCACAATAGCATACCTTCCAGCGTTTCATAGATGAAAACCAGGACATGTATGGTCAGAGTGTCATCAAGACAGCAACAGCGATCAGTGAGGAAAAACACACAAACTAGGAGAGGCTGCAGCAGTTTGCTTTTCACGAAATCTACTGGGAATGGGGAAATTTTCATGCCCTCCTTTCCCTGTGCTGATTTTTTTTTTTTTTTTTTGTGATTGTTTTTCAGTTGAACAAACAACTTCTTTAGTAATTTCAGTGAAAAACTGTTCCTTCCAAAAGTAGCAAGATTGTCAGTTTGCCACCAAACATTGTGTGCATGTCTGTGTGTATACATGTAAGCAGTACAATCCTATGAATTTTTACCAAGAAGAAAGTCCCATTGAATTTAGTGGAAACATTTTCCTAACAAGCATGCTTAGGACTGTAGTGTACAGTAAGTATAATTGGAAGTTGGACTGCAGCCATAATTTGTTGCTAGCGAGTAATGTCCTAGCTTAATCGAGCCGCTCTGCCCACACCTACTCAGAGGGCAATAAGCATTTGAACAATTTGAGGAGTTTCTTTTTTAAGAGGAGAGAAGAAGGCACAATATGTCTTATGGTGACTTGCAAAGGGTATTTTTATCTTCTCTTTCAAATTTAGGCCGTGTACCAACAAACTGTTAGCTGCTTTTCAGTCATACTGTTCCAGTGGCATGCCTTCTTTATGAAATTATGACGAAACTGTGGGTGGATGGAAAGTGATCCACCAGAGTGTGCAAAATTTAAATTGCTAGGATAGCTACACCCTTGAGTCTTGGCCTCCTAAGATGCCACAAAAGGAATGCTAAGAATTTTGATCCTAAGGGAAGAACAACACTTTCCATGAGATATGGACCCTTATATGTACATGTCTTCTCCCTTCCTAGAAATATCTATTATAAAACAATGTGTCATGTGACATTTACCTCTCCATGATAGCGAAGAGCGTGAGTCAGAATAATGTATGGCCATGGTGACATCTTGCCACGTATGGTATAAAATTATACAAGATTGGGATGGGGAATTTTTGCCCCTCCAGATATTTGGCCTCCAAATCCCAGCAGCTCTGACCAGCATGGACAATAGTAAGGATTGTGGGAGTTACATGCAAAAACATTGGAAGTAACAAAGCTTACCCATCCCTGTATTCTCCACAGAAAAGAAGAAGGGTGGTAGCCATTCCATATCTCTTGTAATAGGGCTTTCCTCAAACAAAGGAGCTTCCTGAGTTAAAGACTTTTCAAGGAAATGCTTTGTCTGTCTGCATGTTTGCTGTTTCAAAAGCATAAATTTTAGTTACAAATCCAAAATAAGTGCTGACACACTAAACAAAAACTCTGCTATTACCATTTCATAGACCTTTCTGCACGGCATTTGCCATGCGAAAGGGCGCCTGGACCACCGCGTGATTGAGAGGAGCGATCTGCACGATGCACTCACAATTGTGTGATGCTCCAAGGGCCAGCAGACACCGATCATGCACCTTTTCATTTTCGGTTGGAAGCTGAAAATGGTGCGAAATCGTGTATTGTTCCCGAGCCCCACGTGCACTTACCTGGTGTGCGGAGCCTCCAGAGCTGTGCCAGTTGTGCTTTCTGCCCCAGTGCAGCCTGGGAAACTCCCAGGCTGCACTGTGGAAGGAAGAGGCGGGGCTCTCGCGTGAGCAGGCAGCTCATGCAGAGCTGAAGCAGGAGGGATGTGAGAACCTCTCGCTGGAGGCTGCTTGCGCAATCCCCACACCTCAGCGCCGGAAAAAGGTAGGGTGCGGAAAGGGCCATAGACTTGAAAAAGACCACAAGGGCGAGCCCCCTGCCATGCAGGAATACACCATCAAAACATTCCCAATAGATGGCCATCCAGCCTCTGTTTAAAAACCCTCCAAAGAAGGAGACTCCATCACACTCTGAGACAGTGCATTTCATTCTCAAACTGCTCTTACCATCAGGAAGTTCTTCCTAATGTTTAGATGAAATCTCTTTTCCTGAAGTTTGAAGCCATTGCTCCACGTCCTAGTCTCTGGAGCAACAGAAAACAGGTTTGTTCCATCTTCCATATGATATCCCTTCAAATATTAAACATACCTATCATGTTACCTTTTATCTTTCTCTTCTCCAGGCTAAACATATCCAGCTCCCTAAGGCGCTTGTCATATGGCATGGTTTCTAGGCATTCTACCATTTTAGTGGCCATTCCCTGGACACATTCCAGCTTGTCAATATCCTTCCTGAACTGTGGTGCCCAAAACTGGACACGGTATTCTACATGGGGTCTGACCAAAATAGAACAGAGCGGTGCCATCACTTCCCTTGACCTAGACACTGTAATCCTATTGATGCAGCCCAGAATCACATTGGCTTTTTTTAGCTTCCACATCACATACGACTTCCCCTGCAAGGACACTGAAATTATCTCTAGGGATGTTAGGACTTAATTCCAGTCCTAACATTGTCCCTAACCCGATCTCTATCTCTTAACGCTTTGGAATTCTCACGAAGTTGATAAAAAGAAAAAATCCACAGTAACCACAAGTCACCCAATGCAAGCTGGTTTATCCTGCTGCATTGGGTACAGTAGACCTGGATCTCAAGGCAGGAAGTGATAAAGATTGCCCAACATATTTTGTACAATTATTGCTAACTTCTTGTCCCTGCAGCCTCTGCCCCCTGTGACACATCTGTATGTTAGCTTTATCTGTTATCCATCCTTCTTCATGACACCCACATGTACTTTCTTCCTACCTTCCTCAAGCTAACACACTATTGCTTCTCTCAGACAATGTGATCATAATGGTCTTTGTCTTCTATGCTTTATATCCTTTCTAGCACAAAAAGAAATGTCAGCATTATAGGGTCAACGCCTGCCGATACAATGCTGCTTGTGCACCCCATTTTGGACAAATAGGAAACTGACCCAGATTTTCAGGATTTTCATCCCTGAATACTAGAATCTTTTTATTTTAAAATAAGAATAATTGTGATTTTGGTTTAACATCTTCATTATTATTATCTTGTTCAGTTAATTATTTTATATACTTATACGACCAGTCAGGTTTTTACAAATTCAGTGCCCAATTACTATAGGGTTTTCTTTAAAAAAAAAAAAAGTCCAGAAATTCAGGATTATCTTGTGATAAAGTCACTTGTTTCTAAGAACTTCAATGCCGGGAAACCTTAAACTTGCAAAAATTACTACAATTCTCCAGTATCTTGAGTGCTCTCAATAAATTTGGGCCACTAGCTTCCGTAAATTGTTTCAGCTTTAATTAATCCACTCTATCTGTTCAGAACTTTTTGCAGTCAAGCAAAAAAAAAAAAAAAGATACAAATAGTCTTCTACAGATACTTCACAACTGGCTGGTTCAATAGAAGCATAGGAAGCCCTGGTTCAGCTTAGTGAGTATTAATATGCAAAGTTAATAACTCTAAAAATAAGCCTGTCTGGCCTTTGTGTTCTTTGGAAGGGGGTATTCACTCAGAGGTATGTTTGGTTGGGCTGGGAGAGATGGCACTCTTTACAGCTACTCCTTGGCTGCAAAACTCCCTTCCAAGGGAGGCTGAGGCCATTTCCACACTACACTGTTATAGTAGTATTATTCCACTTTCAACATCCTAGGGAATCCTGGGGTTTGCAGTTTGGGGAGAGGCATTTAGAATTCTCAGTCAGAGACCTCTTTGGCCTCAGTGAACCCCAGAATTCCACAGGAGGTTGAAAGTGGAATAATAGCACTATAACCGTGTAAGGCAGAAATGGTCTAAATTGGTCCCTCTCTTCCAAAAGGCAAAGACCTTTCTGGCAACTGGCTGGCTGCTGAGGAAAGGGCTTTTAATGGGTGGGTACTCTGCTTTTATTGGAGATACGTTTTAAAAATCATGCTTTTAATTGTTTTAAAGTGAGTGGTTAATTTAGTTCTGTTTTAATGGTTGATCTTCCTTTGAATTTTAATCACATTCTCTCATCTACTGTGATGCACTGCTGGATATCCTGTCTCTGAGAGAATGGTAGGATATTAAGCCAATAAATAAATAAGTAAATAAGTAAATGAGAATGTTTGTCACAAAATGGTGGCTGGTGCTGATAAAGGAGGCAATATCTGAGTCTGTGAACAGGGACTGTTGGCTTTGTAATTAACAAGCCATTTTGTTTTGTACACCAAGGATCACCCAGTTGAAAAAGATGGGCACTCAGCAACTCTTTTACACCTGGAGGAATATAACAGTAGTTTTTCCCTAAATTGGTATCTTTCTAAAATACAATGAATTAGAATCTGGGTTTTTATCATCCACGTAGTAAAAAGAGCAAATACATTTTATAAGTTATGGTATAAAGCACAAGCGGGGAAGAAAGGATGTGTAGTCTTTTTTTTCCCCTGCTCAAAGTCTTTCAGACTGGTGATCTCAAAGATGAATTGTTTCACAACCTGTAAGGTTAAAATGAGATGTCTGACTTTAGAGTGCTTGATGCAGCTAGAATGACCCCCCTCTAAGCTGAAGTGGTTTTATGAGTGCTAAAGTATCACCTGACATCTAGGACCTTCTCTCTCTTTCTCTCTCACGTTCTTAACTGTATCTCTGGATCTTAAATCAACAGCCAAGTAGTTGCCTATCAGGGCCATATCACTTACAGCTCAGAAGAAAGGTGACTCACATGTCAGGGCCTTTTTGAACCTTCTCAAGTCCATTTTACACAGCAGCAGAAAAGCTACAGTGGTTCAAGCATTCATTATTCAACAACTGTGCCTGAAAATTATTCTGAAGAAAAGGAAGTAAACCTGAACCTCCATTTCTGACCAAGCATCATTAAAAAGATTGCCATTTTAGTTAAAGCCAGTGAGGGACAGAGAGGTTTTGCCATTGTAACCTCTAAAAATGACTTCTGCAACTTGCCATCCATTGTATTGTGCAAACTTCTTGATGAGATCAACAAATGTGTCAAATTTCAAACCAATCTAATAAGCATTGTCAGAGGTACAGCTAGTTAAAAAGTCCTAGAAATTGACATCTTTACCCCTCTGTCTCCAGTTTTTAGATGAGCATTATCATTTATTTCTCTCAAAGTTTACTTGATATTACTGATATAGGAATAAAGTCTCTCTGAGGGAGGAAATTCTTCATTGGTTTGGTGAAGTTATGGCAGTGGTCAAAAACCATTAAGGTTTTCCTGGTTGATTTAACCCTATAGCAGCAATTGCTGACAAAATTTTGTTTTGCAAATCCTATTTTGAAGTGAGAGTGTCCTAGTACTCTACCTTTTTTTTTTCAGGAATCTCTATGGAGGAGTATAGTGCTGGGAGTCAGGGAAGGAGCAGATTCTCAGGAAGAAACCCAACAAATTCCTCCCAGCTTGAGAAATGCAGAGGTGGGCTCTAGGGCCTTTTTGGCAGGCTGCTTCCTTCTCCCCTGAGCTGAATGGGGTGGCCTCAGCAACTATGGAAGCCAGCATTGACTTCTGGATGTTGACCCAAGTTTCCAGAGTAATTTTTCAGACTAAATTTTTTTAACTTAGAGGCATGCACACACACACACACGTGCACACACATACATACATACACATACATACATACATAGGCCATTTTCGCACTAGCCTATTATGGTACTTTATTCCACTTTCAACATCCTATGGAATCCTGGGGTTTGCAGTTTAGGGAATGGCCTCAAAGAATAATATAGCGCTATAACAGACTAGTGCAGAAATGGCCATTCATACAAAAAAAATTATTTTCCTCAACTATTAGATCTGGGCAGCATTTCAATATATCAACCCATTATCAAGGGTTTTTGCCCACCAAAGGGCAGGGAAAGGTATAGGAGAAGAGTTTTGGGCTAAAACCTTTTAAAAAATGCTCACTTTCTATTTCTTGGCAGAATTGGGTGAAGTAGGATCAAGTGTGCCAGCCAAATGTCATATTTTAACGGGTCAGTTTTTACACAAGGGCAGTTTAATTGGGAGTGATACCAAAAGAAAGAAAAAAAGGGAAAGGGAAAGGGGAAAGGGAAAGGGAAAGGGGAAAGGGAAAGGGAAAGGGAAAGGGAAAGGGAAAGGGAAAGGGAAAGGGAAAGGGAAAGGGAAAGGGAAAGGGAAGAGATGAAACTCTCCATGACTTATTAACTAATAAGTATTATCCTATTACTAAGCTTCTGATATGTTTTACTTAGTTACATTTATTGTTTGTTGAGGTGTACAGGAAAAAAGTAAGTGTGCATCTTATAATGAAATCATGATTACCATTAACTAAAATTTTAATAATCATACTTAGTCCGTCTTTGGGGCCTCCCTAGGTGAAGACCCATTTCTGTTGGCAAGTTTAGCCTCAGCCTCAGCAGCTGCAACTTTATTATTAATGGAACACTATTGTTGAGGAGAGTTTTCTTTCCATCTGGCACTTTTTTGTTCTGGGAAGAATACAAATTTTTGGAAGATTACTGTAGTTCATATTATTTGTCTTGCTACATCTGTGATATTTTATATTTTATATTTCATTTGTATGATAGTTTTAATTTACACTCCTTAATTCCAAAAATATTTCTTATTGTGGATTAGCACTATCCTTGCTAACTTAGTTTTTGAATTATTTATTTAAAGGTCCCTTGAGGTATGTTTTTAGAGATTTATTTATTTTTGAGTTTGCTCTAATAGTTAGTGTGCATTTTTTGCCCTAACTTATAGAGTATAGTCTATGTTATATTTAGCTGTTTATATCCGCTTTATAAGGGTCCTATTTTATTGTTTTAAGAAATTATGGTTGTAGCCAGGAGCCAATCAGGTCTTTTAAAGAAATTAGAAAATCCCCCAAAACTTAGCAAAAATACCACTCTCAGTTCAATTGGCCTTTTATTAAAATAAAGAGAGGGAATAGAGGCAAAGTGGCCAGGTATTTAAATCCCCAAAAACAAAGAGAAAGAACATAGGGTCTGCAAGGAAAGTCTCTAGATATAGACCACACTGAGAATCTCGTTTGATAATGTTGTTACTACATCTAATTTTGAACCCCATTTAATTTCAGAAGCACATAGTCCATCCAAGAGCACGGTTCGGGCCCCCCCAGCTTGAGTTCGAATTTGTTTCTCGAATCTAAAAATGTGCAATTAGACTCTGACAAGGTCTCTATAGACGTCTCTGTATCTTCAGATCAGATAAGTCCCCCCCCCCCAAATAATAGGACGATCTTTATCCTTCTTTGAAAATATGCCATCCCTGGAAATTTTACGAAAAAGGAAAAGGGGCCCTGGCAGATTTTTTAATTTAGGGAAACTACCTTGAACAACTTAGTGCTATGGAAGTCGATTTTCTTAACCAGCAAATGAACCCGTGCCCCTCAGTACATCCTGATATGGATCAAAAGGTGCTAAAAGAGAATGGGAATGGTCATTGTTCAACTTTGTTTAATATGTTAAAAGACCAAATATTTAATAACTACTATCAAATCTAACATTGATGTAATATGTTGGTCCATAGGGGAAGGGATTTAAAGGTTCCCTCCAAAAGCCCTAGATCCATCTAATATAAATATTAATACGGGCCGTCTTGATGATCCCTTACTTCAAGATGACACTGGGTAGATCCAGTTGTTCTACAGTTAATAAAAGATCTAAGAAAAAGGGCAAAAAGAGAAAGAAAAAAATTAAAAGGAAAGTCATCTGTCCAAACTTGGAGAAGGAACTATTTAAAACTAGAAGGGTGGTAAACTTTAATTTTAAGAAGCTGTTTATCCTTTTAGACAGCTGATCGAAGTCTTATAAAAATTTGGGGGACAGCAGGGGATGTAACAGCACATACTGTGAAGAAAAATCAAGAGGAAAGCTGTTGGCAAAATAGAAAGCTCAATTCAGGCAGACTCAAATAACCCTTTAGGTTGTTTGATGAAGGGCAAGTTACCAGATAAATCAGGGGGAATTGGTATCAATAATATGGCCCAGCTGAATAGAAGGGAAAACAAGCAGAACTTATATGTCCCTCAATTAAACCCCAATATTCCTCCTTTAGTCCTTAAAAGATCTCAACTGGCTTTTATCAATTATCCTAAGCCATATGGCTTTACATCTCAGTCTTATAGAAAACTCCATTTTCTCCAACAGGTAAAGCCCTGGGGATTTTTTTTCTAAAAGAAGAGGACATAGAGAATATCCAATATTTATTTTATAATTATCTGACGGACAGAGCTTTAATAACTTTTAAGGATATTATAGTTTTAAAGCTATATAACTTAAAGAAAATGTTTCTTCGACAACATATAGAAGTTAAAAGATTTTTTCCCCCATGTAGCACCATACCCTTTATTAGTAAATACATCAGCCTGTAAAAAAAGTTACCATCTGAGAAATCTGGTAAGATTCCCAGATGCTGAGGAAGTTGATTTAATCTTTTTAGATGATATACGGCCAAACTTTGAAACCTCCCACACATACAGAATTTCCCAGATAATGTACTAGTGGATGAAATGCGTGAATCTAGCTTAATAGAATCATTCACGAGACTTCCTTTTTTAGATAAACTATTCATCATAGGTAGATTGAATTCACTTCAAGCCAAGTTGAATAAATTATGTGAATCTGAATATATAGCTGACAGTATGATTACACAAGTTGATGAGCCGGTCGCTATTTTCCTATTAACCGCCCGGTGCTGGATAATGATGTTTTCACATGCTAACTTTTTGTCCAATAACTTTAATATTCATAAAACAGGTGATATCAGGAACTTCTTTAAAGTGACGGATATCACAAAAAACATCAAGGAATTATCTCCAATCAAACCCGATATTATAGACTCATCTTGACCTTTTACAGACTCACTTAAAATGCTCTCTTGGAATGTAGCAGGATGGTTTAATAAGTTACAGGATGAGGATTTTCTAAAATATCTACAGACACATACTTTATTCTTCTCCAAGAAACATGGGTTCCAGATGGATGTATATAAACCTTCAAGGTTTTACTTCCTATACCATTCCAGCCAGGAAGGTTATGAAGTTAAGGGCCCTCTGGGGGGCTTTTTTTGTTTCGACCTCGCTTAATGCTGTTATTTCTCAATCTCATACATTAAGTTCTTCTAATTTCTTATCTTAACAATCTCTAATATACTCCCCGAAATATTGTACATTATTATCCCCCCGATAAATTGGGCATTAAGGAACATTCACCCTGGGATAACTGGTCAAATTCTGGAGGAACTAGATATTCTATCCCTAATCCTTGGGGGATTATAGGGGGAGATTTTAATGCCCGGGTTCTTGGCTTCTCCTGATAACACAATTTTTTGGGTTATGTTTGGTAATGTGCCAGAAATTTCCCAGAGGGTGGCTTTGGATACAACTGTAATACCACTGGGAAACGTTTTTTTGAAATAATAATCAAATACAACCTTCAACTCTGTAATGGCCATGGCCTAGGAGACCCAAAAGGTTATTTAAATTTTTTTCCCCCAAAGGACATGTAGTACTGTAGATTATTTTTTAGCCACTAGCCCTGTTCCTATATTTTGTGACTCATTTTAATCGCCAAGCTGAAAGCGATCATCATCCCTTTGAACTACTTCTGGTTAAAATTTGGGCCCCCTTTAAAGCCCCCAATAGAGTGGATGGGTCTAATTACTTGGTCCTGGGAAGCAGGCACTGAGGTGGAATGAACAGCTTCAAGATACGTTATTAATATCCTGGAATCTCCTGAATTTGTTAATCTCAAAAAAGAATATCTATAATTCTGATAATGTCATTGAATCATATGAAATCTTATTATCCTCTTTAAAACCAATTCTGCATCATCCTCTATTCCTAAAACCCTTTGGTTCAAACCCCAGACGTGGTTTGATGAGGATTGTCGTAAATTAAGAAAGCATTAGCTAAAGAATTAAGTGATTTAAAAGCAAAGTCCACAAAGGAAGCTATGAAAACACACATATAGCACGGGTAAAAGTGATCATAAAACATTGTTAAAGGACAAGAGATATAACTACTATGTAATGCAATGGGAAAAATTTAGGCCATGCAGCCTCCCCAAAAAAACTCACAGAAATTCTTGATTCATTGCACAAGCACCAGAAGGATAGGTTATTCCCTGGAAGCAGTTATTAACTAATGTATGGGAGAATTATTTTGCTAATATGTATAGCTGTAAATTTATTTCATCCCCTCAAGTATCCCTTTCTAACTTATCTAAATTTCCAGATTGGTTTAAAGGGACTCCCGTTGGGTTAAAAAAATTATGGCCCAAAAAAGTTAATAAAAACCCCCCGGGGAGGGTTTGATCCATGGAACTACTTAAGGTAAAACCAAATATTGGGCCCCCGTTTTGGCCAACTTGTTTACATATATAAATAAATCTGGACGTATACCTGAGGGATGGAGATTGAGTATTATTGCTCCTATACATAAAAAGGGAGATAAAGTCACACTAATTATAGGCCAATTAGCTTTTTTGACATTCCCTCCAAATTGTATGCGCGTTTTCTTTGGAACGTTTGGAGGACTGGCCTGATAGGTTAAATTTATATGGAAGCCCAGACTGGTTTTGAAAAGGGAAATCTACCATTGATTCCCTTTTTTTCTTAATTTTTTTATTTGTAAATATACCCTAAATATAAACAAAAACTTTACGCTGCTTTTTGACCTAAAGTCAGCTTTTGATTCAATTTCTAGGGACTTGCTATGGCATAAACTTGAAATCGCTGGCACTGATTGTCATCTCTTACATCTTGTCAAGGCTCTGTATACTGACACCTCAATACAGGTAAAGTTGACCTGGCAGGACACCTCCCCGAAGATAAATACTTTGTGGGTGTAAACAGGGCTGTATTTTGGGCCCTTTTTGTTTAATTTTTACATCAATGACATGTAAAAGAGTTAAGGGCCTACAGTTCACCCCAGTTACTATTTTTATAAAAACTTTCTTTGTTATTGTATGCAGATGATATCATCCTTATATCTCGAACCCAGGTGGGCCTGAGACACTTACTTGCCAAGCTCTTGTCATACTGTAAGAAAAATGCCTTAACAGTAAATTATAATAAAATCAGGTTATGGTGTTTGGTAAGAGCCCTAAAATACATACTTGGCACCTAGATGAGTATATAATAAAACAAGTGAAGACTTTTTAAAAATCTGGGCATGACTTTTCAGAGACATCCTCTTGGAAACAACATAAGGTAAACATTAAAATGCAGGTTTTAGATAGCCAAAGCAATTTTGAGCTTTGCTGCTAACAGGGGAGGGAATCTTTTAAATCCAGCTCTAACAGTTTTTAAAGCTAAAACGTTGTCACAGATTCTTTACGGGGGAGAGATCGGGGTACATCCAAGGTTTCTGGCTTGAAACCCGGGTAGAATTACTTTCTAAGGGCTTTATTAGGGACACCCCTCTGCCATGATCCATTTAGAAACCACTGTTTTGACCTAAGAAACTCAAATAAAAAATCTCTGTGCTACTGGTTTAAGGTCCCGAGATGCCCCTTTTGACCCCCAAAAAATGTTTTGGAACTCGTAACGGGTTAACTGTTAAAAATTGGGTACATGCATACCCAATTAATTATTAAATATGGGCACTCAATTGAAGACCTAAAAGGAGTCAATCAGTTTGCAAGGAAGAAATTAATTAATAATACAATGGGAGGTTGCTATGTTTGAGCTTGCACACTCTCCAAGGCTCCCTGTGTGCTCCCCTATATTATAGACTTAACAATTCGGTGACCATCCTGATTATTTTAACAACTTAACTTTTATTGCTTTGGTTTTCAGAACTAAGACTAAATATGTTTTAGTCATCTGAAAGAGATGAGAGGCTTAATAACATACCAAAAAACCTCCGCGGTGTTTGCCGGCTGCCCTTACTCAGAAGATTTAACTCACTATTTAGTCTGCTGTCCTTTGTACAGTGGTCCAAGGGAACATTCATTTCACCGTTAATTTGGAATAGATTTCTTTTGAACTTTAAAAAAGGTTCTTTACCTCCTAACGGACACAGACAAATATGTGACTTGGCGTGTGGCTTTATTTGCCACTGCTGCAAAAAAAAAAAAATTTGAAAGAAACATCTGGCAGAGATAGCTGTTTTTCAATGGTGACAATCTTATATAAAATGCTTAGTTTCTGACCCTTTTTTTTGATTTTACCCAAAGTGTATCACCTATGTCAAGGTTTTTAATTGTAAAATTTTATAGTTTTTAACTTGCATTTTTGTATTTTTTAAATGATATTGTTGTTGTTGTTTTGTTTTATTGTATTGTTCAATTGTTTTATTGTTTTTGCAATGGCCATTGGCCAAAAGCAAATAAAATACTATTATAGTTGGTCATTGAACTCAGTGGGACTTTTTTCTAAGCAGACATGCCTAGGATTACATTGTTAGGGTGTTCAAAAAATACCATCAATGTCCAGAATCCAAAGCTGTGGTTCCTCTGCTGTATTACTTTCCATCAGCAGAATGGGAGAC
Organism: Iguana delicatissima; assembly: GCA_948472985.1. Lineage (NCBI taxonomy): Eukaryota > Metazoa > Chordata > Lepidosauria > Squamata > Iguanidae > Iguana > Iguana delicatissima. Next base: position 338,376 of record CAOKZL010000064.1, read on the forward strand.
ATGATTCCCTTCTGTATTGTCTTCCCTGTGTCCCCAAGCCACTTTTGGAAAAATTGGAGCCAACACATGTGGAAAGAGAGGGGAGGAAACGTCAGTTGAATTGGTGGTCAAGCCCCCGGATGATGTTAGGTTCATAGTGGTAGTATTATTTTGATTTGTTATTTTTCTAGATATTGCATAATTATTATTAGTATATTTATAACTATAACTACTATTAGAATTACTATTTATTTAAAGGTATATAATTTTAATTATCAAATACCATGGTGAATGTATAATATATGTTTTATAAAACATCTGTTTGTTTTTAGAGCTATTTTTAAAGAGAAGTTTTAATGGTTTTTAAAAATGTTTTAGCAACTGGAGTAAGAAACAGTGTGATGCAGTGGCCTGAGCATCTCTGGAGTCCAGTGTTCAAATCCCCACTCAGCTTATGGAAACCCACCTAGTGATCACGCTTACTGGTTACACCCTCTAAGTTTTAGAAGAAGGCAAGAGCAAACCCTCTCTGAAAAATTCTTTCCAATAAAACCCCATGAATCAAACTGAAACCCACTCAGATCAGAAATGACTTGAATGCATAAAACAACAACAACAAAAGGAACTGGAGCATTTTTTTTAGTGATTTATTTAATGTCTTAAAGTGTTTTACTCATTGTTACAACCATAGCACATCCAGGGAGCTGTGGGATGATGACCACAGTGGATGGGTAAACTTCTGTGAAAGTTTTAGTACATATTACTGTGTTCAAATGAAATAAAGGTACCATTTTCAGTCAGACAATCCTGCACTTCCACTCTTTGTCACCTTTTCTCAAGCTGTTCTCCAACAGGATAGCAGTCAGTTATTGGCTTTTGTCATTTCCTCTCCATTAGCAGTCCTCAAAATAAGCACATACTTCTGCCTGCCGCTGCTCTGTAGAATTTCTGTGTCAAATTAATAGTTCTAATACCTAATTGCTATGCATGTCCCAAGAGATAGGAAGCTGTTCTAAATCATATAAAATTAGCAAAGATCTATAAACGTTTTTTTTCCCCCAGAAATCTATTTGCAATCTGTAAAGGGTGCATTTCATTGTATTTAAATGTGTTAGCTCTCTCATTACTCTGACTACTACAGTATGGTCAGTGCCCTGGCTGCAGTATCAGACATAGACTGGTACACCAACCATGTTCAAATCCCACCCAGCCATGAAGCTTAGGTGACACCAGGTGAGTCAGTATCTCTTAACCCAAAAGTGGAAGAGCTCAGACTCTGATCCAAATCTGGCACCGAGTCCTAATCCAGCTGTCTGGTGTTCCCCAGATAGCCATCATCCCCATCCCATTCCCCATAACATCATGATTTGGTGGTTTCACTGTGTGTGTGTGCTTGTGTGCATGCAAGTGCCCCATTCTAAAGAAGCTGAAATTATTCTCTGAAGACTTCAGGGCTTGAGTGAACAGGAAATGACCAGTGACCTCCAGGTTCTTGCTTTACAAAAAGGCCTGTTTAGGGCCTAAAATGGCCCAGGGAAGGCTCAAAAACATGCCAAAATGCACCCACATCTTCTAGAGGGTGTTTGGGTACATGCTGGGATAAAAACTTTTTGTGTAGGGGAGACATGTAGCAGGGGAACAGACCTCCAAGGTCTCATCAGGCCAGGTCAATGTAGTTCCTAACCTCTTATAGTTGCCCACTCCTGTTTTAGATACTGGCAGGAGGAAAATAATGAACAATTCAAAAGACTGAAAATTTGTTAGCTGCATTCCTTGGGTCAGGACTTCCTGAACAGCAGAAGGTTGGTGGGTGAACATGGTTAAGTAAATCAGTCAACTCCTTGATCTAGGAGTGCTGGAGATGATCTCAGGTTCCTAGTATTATATCAACTGCACATATAACTTACCACTCAGTGGAAAATCCTTGATAAAAAGATCAAAATTGTTCCAATGATTCCCATGGACAGCTTACTTTGCTAGAATAGCAGGCATCCATGCATGTGCACAAACACACATTTATAAATGCAGCTGATCCAATAAAACATGTCGTCTTGTGTCCCATCTGGGCAACAAAAGGTCATGCCACAATAAACCAGTTAATCCCAGCCAGCACAATATAAGGCCTCTTCTCATTATCAGAGTCCTCATCCTTGAAGGAAATTCCACATACTCATTGTTTGCAGCCCTTTTCTACATCTGCAATAGGAAATCTAAGACTTCTTTCTGTTGCTACACTGGTGATTTTGGAAGCCAGCAGAGTAACATGAGAAGCCCTGGCCCAGGTGCAACCCTGGTTCTACATCTCAGCCATGCTGGTGTTGTTTCACTTCCAGAAGCTTCTATATTGGTGTGGTTAGGAGCCAACAGTGTAGGTTACTCATACTGTTTTCAACATGGGAAGGAAGGAAAGTAGGATTTCCACCTCAGTTACTTTCATACTACTGGAGTAAGAAAGATGTCCAAACAACCCTGACAGAAGCTTCACAAAAGTGTAATGGGAATGGGCAAGTGCCCAGTTTGACTTTCTTCCTACTACAGTATGCTGAACTACACTTGCTGCTATATATTGTTCAACATCTTTACAAGTGACTTAGATGATGGAATAAAAAGCATACTTTTTAAATCTGCAGATGACACCAATTTGGTGGAAGGGAGCAGCAAAAACCCCAGAGGACAGAATCTGAATTCAAAAGAAACTTGACAGATTGGAGATCTGGGCCCATCCCAAGTTTAAGATTATGTTGTGCTCTTTTATACATGTTGGTGTTAGGGCTGCCAACATCTGGAATCACTGAGCACTTGCCAGGGCCACAGCACCCTGACAAGGCCCACCATTGATGTCTGCCCTGGCCTCCCTTTTATTTAGTTTCTTACCTGGTAGTGCCAAACAGCTAACTTTTATTTCAGTTTCCTGCATATTGTTCATATACGGGGAATCATTACAGTGGCCAGACCATTTTAATATTTCTACTTGGAGTATTAGTACTGCTGTCTTTTGTGGCCAAGTAATCCCGCCAAGGCCCACTGATCAGAAAAGGAGCCTACCCAAATGCACTGTGCATTGGACTCCCTCAAACTTGGAACCTACTCTGCTTGGCCTCACTGGCAGAATCCAGAATGGGAGATATTGCCAATACACCTGGAACTGACTTCATTGCAGGGTTTGTGAAGAGAGTTATGGAATGTCCATCCATATCCACTGTTTGAAGATCAAGCCTGTTGTTCCCCTTACCTACTCCTCTTCCATTATTTAAATTTAGATTGTAAATGCCTCAGAGTGGGGATCTGTTTTTTTGAAGGCATATCCATGTCCCATCTGTCCCTGTAAAACTTTCCCAGACCAAGACCTTCACTCATCCAATTCCAGTAGAGATCTACAAGGCAAGACCTACACATTAAACACAACTCCCTAGCCTAGCAGCCAAGAAATAGTCTCACTTCCACAATCTGCCCCAAACCTTGGGAATGTGACAGTTGTGTCCTGAGAACAAGGGGAAAAGCAAAGAAAAGCCAGCCAAGAAAAATCCTATATAGATAAGCAGAGCTAGCTCCACACAGCTGTCAAAGCGTGCCAAGCTGCAGAGAACACCTTTAGCAGCAAATGCACTAAGCCAGTAAGACTCATCCACTCAGCTTGTAATCTTCCAATGTGGAGGCTCCTTATTCTTTGTTACAAACTATATACAATATTTACAAAGTCCAGATGGCAATCCAGCATTCCTAGCTTCCTCTTTCCAGCAGAGCCTCCAGCAACAGGCATCATGTGTATTTGTTGGCTGGGATTGTGCTACCTTTATACAGACACCTAGCCAATCCTGGCCAACCCTTGCATTGTCTGCATCTGGTGCTCATCAGCATGACTCAGCACAAGCTATCTTGAGTCCCATTCCTTTCCACAGGTGCACTTAACAATTAAAGCAATTAAAGCAATATGACATTTACACTTACATCACAAAGTATTTTTCTTGAGGTTTGGTCCAACCTTTTCTGATAAGTTACACCACCATCTTCACCTCCATTTCTAAAGCTCTTCCTGAACAAGTGACATTCCTCATGACGGTTGATGCAAATGTTATGAAGATCTTCCAGGATATAAAGGAGATACTGACAACTCTAATTTTTTAAAAAAGCCTCAAATTTAATAGTATTTAGCACAATACCTCATGCAACCATTAGTTTAAAAACTGTTAGGACTACTATGCTTACAAATGTTATCCAATTCAGGAGGAAAAGCTAGCTATTTGTTGATTTCCAATGATACTCAATGGGAGGTTTAAAGCCATTGATGTCTCAAATTAGGAGGCCTCTGAATCACTCCAAAACTGACTTGGTGTTTGCACTGAATCTCGTACCTGGTGCACAGTCCTAGTGAAACCAATTCAGTCTCTTGACACCTGCAATTTGTAACAGAACTCTTGCTTAAGCAAGCTCCTCAAAGTATGTTCTCTGAGCTGATTCCATTCTGTTGTGAAAATGCACTCAGCAACTTGATTTAATAGTTCTGTCCAAATGTCAGGTTGATGTAGACCAGGTCACCTTCAATGACCCATTTTCAGTAGTAATGCCCTTTACGTTAAATCTGAATTTGATTTTTGGTGGTAGATTTATATTAGACATCCAGGCTCAGGGGAAAGAAACCTCAGCCTGTTCTTTCTCTACAGTCAATTTTCCAAAGCAGATTCACTTTGGCAGGGATAGTGGGGGAAGACTCTACCTGTTGGTGGAACATTGTTCTTATTCAAATACAGAGCTGCCCTGGTCCTAGTCTCCAGATAATGAACTGCATTGAACAAGGATTAATTCATTGTTGGCTGCTTTATCTCAAACTAGGCAGACACTGTGAACATAATTTGCATTTCAAAACAAGGATTTGTTCCAACTGGCTTGAGGACACCTGCTTTTCACAAGCAGCAAATAACATTACCACCATTTTACAAACAACAACAATAATCATAAAAAAGAAACCATCCCTCTAGCTTGTGATTAAATAGAGTATATTAGAAATGAAAGAGGAAAAGAAAAAGGCATACTCCTCCCTCCTGCCAATTAATGGTCAGATCTTTCATAGAATCTTAGATGTGGTCTCACACAATAGCAATTTCAAGACATTTCAGTCCAGTCCAAAGCAACCACATGGGAGTTAGATGCAAAGTGAAAGTGACACTACTATTGCTTTTTCATTCATAATTTCATATATGACACAGTAAGATTACCAGGTATCAGTGAAATTATTGTCTTGCCCTCTAACTGTGCACTGTGGTACACATATTTAAACAATACATAGATACAAATATAGCACGCAAAACATGCATCGGTGTGATGGCTGGGCTGACTGATGTGTGATTCAATTCTCCAGTGACTCAACCTGTCATCTGAACCGCTGTCATTGGTAAGGGAAGAAGAAGGTAGATATGGAAAGCCAGCTGTTTCCTTTCAGTGTAAGCGCTTTGTACAAGAGTGAATGAAAGATGCACCATCCACGTTGCAACTGTTCTCTCCATCTTGCTTCCAGCTTCTGTGCTATCAGAAATGCTGGACTCCCATGTGAGTAGAAAAGCCAGAAATTGCATATGGGTACTTATATCTAATAGACTAGTACAAGATTGTTGTCTTGTACAGACGTCCTTCTCCTGTGATGTCACAGAATGTTTGTGTACCTGAAGGGAAGGTTGAATAATTGAGTAGGAAGCCACACTATACAGTCAGGGGTCCATCTAATTTATTATTGGCTATATTGATAGCTATCTGGGGTTTCAGGCAGGACCCTTTGTGAATGTGGTGAGAAATGCACTTAGTGCTTTACATACAAAGCATGTGCCTTTTTTCCTTTTAGCACCTTCACTATAGATGCTTTAACCAGTACCAGTTGGACTGAGGGAACGACCTTAGCCTAAGGATAGATAGGATTTGGTGCTGCAGGTATGCTACACAGAGAACAAAACTTTGACACTGGATGGCCAAAAGCAGGCAAATATAAAGGCCAAGGATTAGAGCAGAGGTGGGAAGTATGTAGTTCCCATCAACCCCATTTTAAAAAAAATATTCCCAGAAATATTTTACCCCCAGATGCCCCTAAAATAACTCCTAGGGGATGTGGGGACATTTTGCCACATTTTGACCCCTGCTTGAGGAAGTAGAAGGTGAATAACAAGTGACAACTGGTCAATTTATTTTGTCAAAAAAAGGCTGCTCTTGGGCTTAAAATGGCCCAAGGTGGCCAGCGTATGATAAAACATGGTAAAAATAACCCCTTATAGGGAATTTGGGGGCAAAAATAATTCTTTTCTGTGAGGCCCTGCATGGCCTAACTTCTCAAAATTGCCCATCCCTAGAATGAATTCAGAAATAACTGAGTATCAGAAAAAAATTAGGCCCTTTCCACAACTTACATCTGTCCCAGCAGTGTCCGTTGATGATGGCAGCAGAGCTCTCCCTGGAGAGGACTGCAATGGAGCCTCAGCACCGTCTGCCTCCAGGAACCAGGAAGCACAACGACCATGCCTCTTCCTGCCGCTCAGCCAGCGTGGTACTGTCCCAGGCTGCACTAGGGCAGGAAGTGCAGACATTGTCCTTCCAGGACTTCCACAGTGAAGTAAGTGCAGGCATGCAGTGAGAGGGTGGCTTGATTGCCGGTCATTGATGGGGAAAATCGGTCAATGATTTGCAGCACAATTGCAGCACCTGGGGATGGGAGAAGGACAGGTCTGGGATGACGTCATGCATAAGCCTTGGGTTGGGTGCGTTGCACAGAAAGGGCCATAGTGTTTAGACAACTACTGCTTTTTATTCCTCTTCCTCTTCCTCTTCTTCTTCTTTGTGTCTCACTTTCCTCCCCAAAATTGGGACTCAAAGCAGCTCACATTTTAAAAGAACAAAATTATTAAAAACATTTAAAAAGTGAACGTTAAAATAGAATTAAGCTATTTAAGTTATAAAACAATTCACCCTCAAGTTAAAAGAATAAAATGAAATTAAATAAATAGAACGCTTTTTAAAACAGTTCAGTAAAAACAATACAATACTCCCTATCTTATTCTTTAAAACCTTTCTGTTTTAAAAGCCTACCTGAACAAAAAGATTTTAGCCTGCTGCAGGAAGGACAATAAGAAGAGGGCCATTCTGACCTCCCTGGGAAGGGAGTTCCACAGTCTAGTGGCAAATGCCAAGAAGGCCCTCTCTTGTGTCCCCATAAGCTTGTGATGGTGGTGGGACCGAGAAATCTAATTCTGAGATGATTCAGAAATAACTCCGTGTTTAGATCTATCTCAGGCCCTTTCTGCACAAGGCGAGGGAATCGCTCTGTGCTGTTACCTACTGTTTCTTCTGGAGTCTGAAGCAACGCAAACTGTCCCTGAAGCCCTTCTGCAGGGCTCGTCCTTGGTCCAGGGCGAATCGGAGCAGTGCGAGGGCTGTAGATCCGCACTGCTCCGGCTTCCAAAATGGTGGCTTCCGGCTTCCAAAATGGTAGCTTCCAGCTTCCAAAATGGCAGCTTCCAGCTTCCAAAATGGCAGCTTCCGGTTGGTCGTGGGCCCTGATCAACCACTGAAGCTCGCCATACCTAAAGCCCAACCTCCGCAGATCGCAGGCTCGCATTGGTGCAAGCCTGTGAATCTGCACAAGGGAGCAGGAATGCAATGGCGCATTCCAGGAAAATAAAGACCTGTTTTTTCTGGTCTTTCAAAAACACGCTGGAGGACCACTTGGGGTCATTTTGGAGCAGACTGAGGTGCGGATCTCTGGTAAGTAGTCCGCTCCTAGTCTGCTCCAAGGTGCAGATGACCTCTCTGAGAGGACACACTGCCCTGTTCTAATTGCCTGGTGCAGAAAGGGCCTCAGTGTTGTATAACCCTTTGTCTTCCAGTTATGCTGAAGTCCACATCTCAGCTTTCCAAGCCAGGCAACCACTGCCCAGCTAGATAGACATGATGGAAGTCCTGTACTGCTGGAGAATGCCAGTTCAGAGATGGCTAATCTCAAGATGTGAGAGAGGTTTTGTGTTTTCCTCCCAAGAATGGAATAGAAAAACCAGCAGCTTGAGACAAAGGGAGCCAGCCTCCTTTACCATTCCAGGGCTGTTTAAGGGCTCATGGAGATCTATATATCTATATAAAGATATAGATATGTGTGTGCATGTGTGTGTGCCATTGTGATTTTTTATATCTGGATTCTGAGTCCCCACTGAGATCAAAACTTCCATGTGTGTGTGTGTCATTTGTCACATAAAAATGGGCAGTGCTAATTTTTCACCAAAAGTCAGGTAAAAAGTCTTCCCATAACAATTAGCGAGATGGAACAGAAGGTCGATGGCAGGAACTGGGGACTTATGACCATCTCCATGTTATTGAGCTCCAAATTCCACCAGCCTTTCCCAGCCTGGCCAATGGCAAGGCCTTTCAGGAGTTTATCAGCATCTGGAAGACCTGAGCATACTTTAAGGGAAAGCATACTCTAAGGGAAATAATGTCTCTTATGTCTTGGGTCTCCCCTTGAAATATGTTTGGTAATGCATCATGGTTTGAAGATTCAAAGTGGTACCACAGCTGTCTGCATTCCACACTGATTTCTATTAAGCTGGTATCTCCCTGGGCTGGCTGTGCTCTCTCTGCAATAGGGAAGCAGTGAGGTTGTTAGGATTTCTCAATTAATTTTGTAAAAGGGCACCATGGAGACTTGGCACCTCCTTCTGAGGCAGCAATGTTGATGAACAAGGGACAACCCTTTGAAACAAGGACGGTCAGATAACCTTGGCAGTTGAACAACGGCTCCTTTGTAGAGCATGTTTCTGATGCCACTAACCTGCCTACACTTTGCCATGCCATCTGCTTAATTAGGATATTCTTTATCTTCCCCAGAGAGTTGCTCAAAGGCTTAACTGAAAAGTCTTGCCTAGATGAAAAGTGTTACATGAATGCAAAGTCTTTATTATTTTCTTGTTATTAAAGCAACAAAACACAAGGGAATCTACCAATATTCTTCATAATCAAGGTAATGAACATATATGTGTGAAGAGTAGACGAGACTTTTGGGACATTTTGATCACTCCAGTATTATACTATGTTTATCAGACTTTATAAATCTGTTTGACCTGGAGATTGTTTTGACAGAAAATTAATCAGGAAAGAAGAATGCATATTTTATTTAGCAATATTAAAATCACCCAGTGAGTTTCATGACACAGTGAGGACTTGATCTATATCTCCAAAATCCAACACACTAACCATGATAGCAGGCTTAATGACTGCCTTTACACTTTTCCAGTAGCATGTGAACCATTCATTGTCTTGGGTAAGGTGAATTGCATGGCTTTTAGGACAGCTATGTGCCCTATTTATACAGAACAATCTTCTCCCTGAAGGGCTGACAGAAAAGTACCTTCCTTCAAAAAGTCTCCTCTGTCTGAAAGGCCATCAGTCCAAGTGTGATTTAAAGATAAAGAACCACAAGGAGGGAGACAGCAGTTCTGAATTTGTTCTATTTACAGTTGGCACTTGGACAGAAGACTCAGAAGAAATAGTCCAGTTCACCTGGTCACATCCTTAACCCATAGGATGGAATTGGCTGACATCCTATCTGTGAATTACAGTGGTATAAATCCAATCTATGCCATTGTGATTTTTTATATCTGGATTCTGAGTCCCCACTGAGATCAAAACTTCCATAAACCACTCGTTATATTGTCCCTTATACTCCTCACTGTTCACTGCTGACAAGTCTGTGAACAAGAGACCACTAAGGCCCTTTCCTCACGGGGGGGGGGGCGAAACGGGGCGGTGCACGCAGGGGCAGAGCTTACCTACGAGCGGGTTGCTCCGTCCCTGCGGGGAGCGCGGATTTGCCGTTCTAAACGCTACCGAATTTTGGCAGCGCTCGGCAGCGTTCGGCGGCACTCGGCGGTGCCCAAAATGGCAGCCGGCGGCTTCTGGCGGCACTCTGCCAATCAGGGCAGCGCGCCAGCCGGAAGCCCGCCCCCGGGCAGATCTGCAGGGACGCGCTACCGCGTCTCTGCAGTTCTTCACCGGGGGCTGCCACGGGGCAGCGCGGGTGAGTTTTGTAAAAACCACTTGCGAAGGTGGTTCTTATAAAACTCGCAGCACCACCCCCGTGGCTGCGCTAGAGCAGTTTGAGTTCTAGAGCCTCACTTTTTCTAACTGCACTAGCACACCCCGCAGTGAAGAAGACCTCCAAGAGAGGTCGCCCTAGCGTGGGCAATATGCCCGTGTGGAAATGGCCTAAGATACACTGTCATCAATGCCCCTAATAGCCTTCTGAAAATTCAGGTTGGTAGTTTTCTTGATTGGGCCTATCCACCTGTAGCATGGACTTTCGTACTGCCTCTCACTTTAACAAGCAGCATTATCTTTTCTAATGAGTCATATCATCTTGTTATTGCCAAAGTGCAGTTCTTTCAGTTTGGTCATTTTGGCTTCTATCATCATAGGCATTTGTAAGATGACAGCATCCCCATGCAGTGTGCAAGATGTGACTACATGACTCTCCTTCTTTCTCTAGTTACCATTTACTATTCTTAGTCAATACAACTACGTGCTCCTGCATTTCAGAGTTAATCTCTATACACTGTTGTTAATCTCTATATACTGTTTTGAGGTTAGATTAGAAATAATCCTTGGATTAAAAAAAATCTGTTACTCGATTATGAATTTGAACCCACCCCTCTAGTTTTGTTCCTGGCTGTATGTTTCTCAGTCCATGCCTTTAACTCTGTTTCAACTGTCGCAAACAAAGAGTCTGTTCAAGCATCTTTCTTTCTTTCTTTCTTTCTTTCTTTCTTTCTTTCTTTCTTTCTTTCTTTCTTTCTTTCTTTCCTTCCTTCCTTCCCTCCTTCCTTCTTTTTAAATTGCAACTAAAAACTTTGCTGAGTCTTCCATAGAAAGGTCTCTGTCAAAGTTCACTGAGGTTAGGCAGACCATATTGGCATTTCAAAGATGCAATTATAGCCTGTACCCTTTAGACAAGCAACTTGCATCTCTACTGATGGCTGTAAGTCTTCCCTTCCTAAGTTTCTGTGCCTCTGTTTAGAAAGCATTTTCTGTGTTCTGATTTAGTCACAAAGATGAAGCCTTTTAAACAGGTTATCTTCTATCTGTCATCTATCTACCTATCTTTCTTTCTATCTGTCTATTTAGTGTACATTTTCCTAACTGAAATTACATTTTTTTCCTTTTAATATATGGATTTAATATATTTATTTTTAAAAAAAGCAAACTGACTGGGTGTATTTAAAGTAATGCAGTTTAAGAAATCCAGTGAGAAGTAATGGTTTCAATGTTAGACTAGTACCATTTCCACACTAGACTGTTATAGTGCTGTTATTCCACTTTCTTTTTCTTTTTTTCTTTTTTTATACATTTTATTCCATATATCAAATGTAAACTGTTTTCCATGAATATTCCAAATATACATAAAAATAAATATTACATCAATATATCAAAGTTTAAATCACTGATAATTACAAAACATTTATAAAATCCATATAGTCCATATAATCATATAATCCTCTTCTCTTCTTTCTTCTTTCTTCTGTTATTCCACTTTCAATATCCTATGGAATCCTGGGATTGCAGTTTAGGGAGGGGCATTTAGAATTTTCAGCCAGAGAGTCCTTTGGCCTCAACAAACTAAAAACCCCAGAATTCCACAAGATACTGAAAGTGGAATAATAGCACTGTGACAGTGTAGGATGGAAATAGCCTCGGGAAACAATTAAGGCCATTTCCGCACTGGTAATTTAAAATGGTGCAGAGTGACCTCCAACGGAGGTCTTCTGCACCATAGAGTGGACTGGCGTGGACTACTTTTTGTAGTTCCACACCTCAATCTACGCAGGAGCGACCGGAACTAGCCGTGTGGCGTGTTTTTTAAAAACCTCTTTTTAGAGGTTTTTAAAAAGCACAGAGCACGCAGCCCTGTGCTGCTCCGTCACCCGGCTCCGAAGCAGATTTGCAGACGTGTGCAAGTGCATACCTGCAGATCTTCTGGGGGTGGGCTTTTGGCTGGCGAGCTTCTCTGGCTGGTGGAGAGCCTCCACCAACCGGAAGCTGCCATTTGGGATGCCAGAGGACTGCGGAGCAGCGAACTCGCGCTACTCCTCATGGCGACGGACTCGCTCGGCTGGAAAACAACGTCGGTAAGCTCTGTTTTCGGGCGATCCCCCCCACCCGTGCGGAAAGGGCCTAAGTTAACTTTCAGGCTTATGGTCTCATTTTGGTCGTGTAGGTCTTTGTCACATCCATCAAGGCTTACATGAAGAGGATATTTGCCCCCAGGGGCCTGAAGACAAAGCTGCCAGCCCCCATTTCCAAGGCTGCATAGATTCCTCCAAATCCAGTGTCCACGCTTGCCTTGCTCCCTAGAAGTCATGTCAGGGCCTACATATGTGTGTAACTTGCAAAGCAGGCTGGGGAAAGTCTGTCTTAACACAAGATGCCAGTCTTGTGTCCCTTAGCCAAATGTCATAATAGAACTGAAAGGAAAGTTCACACCATTTCACGTGCTGAACACACATAACAGACCTTTGTCCTCCTCCTCCTCCTCCTCATCTGTATTTCAGAATTTGTCACATTTTTTTTATTTCAAATATAGAAATTTCGCCTTGGAGGATTCTCTGAATAGCATGCCTTGAACTGAGAATATATAAGCTTTGCTGGTAGCCATTTTGAGAGCTGATGTCAGTGAAGTGAGTAAGACTGTGATCAAATCTTGCTCTAGTCAAGAGCTTCTTTTGCTGCCCCAGATGACTCACAGTTGCAAATGTGGATGCGTCATGATCTCTTGTTTAGCTCATCCTCTATTAAAGGATGTCTGTCCTTACAGAAACAATAACAATTGGTGCAGTGTACCACAGAATGTGGTCTTAGACCAGGCTGGTTTGGTTCTGAGCTCCCATTTAGCCATTACATTCACTGTGTGTCTTTGGTTCTATCACACTTCACCTAACTGTTGTGAGGAACAGGGAAAGTTGAGCTAAAAATGAGCTAATGATTGCTTTTACAGCAGCATGCTATTTATTCACCGCTAGAGATAGCAAAGTGCTAGGGTACTTACTGAAATGTTCAAAAACCCATAACTTGGAACAGACACTTGAATTCCTGGGCCATGATGTAGCTAGGTCTGGACTAGAATCCTGAAACTTTTAGCCCTGTCCCATCACACCAAATGATTACACACATAGCAGCAAGCAAACACATTACAGATTTCTTTTAAAAAAAATGGTTATGGTTAGCTAGACATAGAAATCGCTGCAAATGGTTTTCTCCTACTGCCAAATAATGCTCTTCCTGTGAAGGATGTTAAACACTATCACAGGGTGGTTTGAATGTTGGTAGACCAGATTTCAAATCTCTGCTCAGCTATGGAAACCTAATGGGTGACCTTAATCAGGGTCACACTCTTTCAACCTTAGAAAGGCAGGCAGTGGCAAACCTCCTCTGAATAAATCTTACCAGCAAAATTTTAGGATAGACTTGAGCTAAAAATGAACGAATGACTGCTTTTACAGCAGCTTGCTTCAGAGTCAATTTGACAGCATATAACAGCAACAGTAGCAGGAATATGAAATGCACAGAAGCAAAGTCCATATTAATCCCAGAGTCGTGGTGGTGCCATGATTCAAATGATTACCAGTTCTGGCTGCGTATATTCAGATAGTGTCCTTACATTCAAGGTGGGCAAATAGATCCTTTGTTTGGGAAGCTTTCAGCTAGTAGGCAACTTCTACAAGTCCAAACCTACTGCTCTTGGAGAACTCCAGGAGTATTAGACTACCATTTTTCATCATGGAGGGAGGCGGCTTTGTCTACAAAACCTGTCTATGGAAGCTATGGTTTTTCCACCTCTGAGACTGACCCGATATGCCACTTGTGTGAAGTAACCAGTGGTAAGCCAAAACATTTTGCTACTTCATTTGAAAACAAGACGGCACCCATCCTTTTCACATTCCACATATAGAAGCCTGCTGCCAGCTTAATAGTGTCTAGGGATGTGTATGTGTGTGTGCATGTATGTTTTTTCTAAAAAAAAAAAATCTTGACACCTCTTATCATATTAGTTTAGCTGAACATGGAAAAAAAAACCTCTCTCCACTCCACGTACACAAGCTGATTGACAAATCAATCCTATTTCAGAATTAGCAAAGAGATAGCATTCTTCACCACACTTGAGACAGAAGATTACTTCTAATAAAGTAAAACAGATGGAAAGTTTACAGGAGAGGCTGCTGTTGGGAAATATGAGAGATAGTAGATTACTCTAGCAGAGGAATCAGGGTAATCAGAGTAATTCTGTAAAGGCAGAAGATTAGTAACAACTAGTCCCACTCGCTCACTCACATTCACGGACAAGAAAAAAAATGAATTTAGTTTTCCTTGTAAAACATTTAAAGTAACTTTACTTGGTAGTGACTTGTTCATAATTAAACAAGGTCTAATGGAGAACAGAAACAAAAAAAGGAAAATGACTTCAGGTTAAAATGATGCAGGATGAGAATGGGTATAAGGGAAAAAATAACAAACACTTAAGTTACCATACACGTATGCTGTGCTTCAACTGTTAGAATGTAACATTGACAGCTATTACAGCTCTTCCCTGTCCTCCCCACCCAATTTGCTGCCTGAGACAGAAGCCTCACCCTGTTGAATAGTTAGAGAAGCTTTGGGTCTAAATTCTTCTTTTTCCAGTCCGCATCCCTGCTGAGCTACATCCTTTTCCCAATAATGATTCTGGCACCCTAGGTAAAATAAGTATAGCCAGTTCAGTGGTTTGTGATTTATGACACTTTAAATGTAAAGGGACAGGGATTTGTCCTGAGACCAAAGCTTTTCAATTTCCTGCAGTGTGAGCCACAAGGTACACCTTGAAATGCCATGCCACTTGTCTTTTCTGTCCTGTTTGTTTGAGTCAAGACAAGTGACATAGAACAACAGAGCATGACGGAAAATCCCCCAAAGCTTCTCAGGATATTGGCTGATGTTATCTGTGTTTGTAAGAGAACTTGCATGTCCGTTTAACTAGGAATGACCAAAGCTAATTAACATAGATTAGGTGATATGGAAGATGCAAGTCTCCTGCTTTCCAGAATGAGAAGTAAATATATACACTTGATGTCTGGCCTCTGCTACAATGAAAACAGAACAACAGTGCTTATATTGAGATGAGGTGGATGAGGTGGAATGGCTTCATTTCTTATTAGGCTGGACCCAATTTAGTCTGCCACCAGACTACCTCACTTTTCTCCCAATAATGTGTTTCAAAGTGGTTCATTGTAATGCTGAAAATAACGTACACTTACAACATAAAACAAGTTCATATATGAAAACAGAAGTTAAAAGTAAAATTTAAGAGATCACTCAGGAAAAAACAGCACCCACTTTTTAGCAAGAAGCGTCTTCCTCGACAACCAGTCTTTGCTTGGTGGTGGAAGGGCAAAAGAGATGACCAGGAGGGTGTACCTATAGGGGCATTGCTCCTCAGATATGAATTCTACAACTCCAATTGAAATTTTCATTTAGTCCTCAAATTTCCAACAGTGCAGTAACTTAAAATTTCAGTTGAGTATCTAGAAATACACTTTAGGCATCCAAAGAAAAAGGGCTGGCAAAGTTACCAAAGGAATAAGAATACAGCAAATATAAGAGTTTTAGGTGTGAATAATTTTCAATGTCCCACTCTCCGTAGTGCTAGAAATTTGGGGACTGAAGGTAAATTTCATGGAGATGGGGCAGACCTAAATCCTGGGATGAGAATAGCTGGGTCTTTCTCAGTAAGGAATTTCAGAACCTAGAAGCAACACCAGGGGAAGCCTTCTAACTCCACTGTTTCCATCTCCTAAGCTTGCCCAGTCTAAAGCTGTTGATACCACTGGGAGATGAAGCAGGCAGGCACTTGGATACCCAGCTTCATCTTCTTTCAAAGGGTAGGTTTCTGCTGTGTTTGGACTTGAAAGGAGTGGAAACCAGGGGCATCGTGTAACCACCTTACTGAAGCTAAACCAGTCTGAGGCAGGGCAGATTCTGGATGGAAGACCACTTAGGAGCCCCATCTATGCCATTTTGATGGAAGAAAGAAAGAAAAACAGTTTTAGAAGAAAAGGAAACTATCTTTGGAAGGGCCTCCCACAGTCCGTTCCCTAAATAACAATAGCCTGGGTGAAATGGCTTTTCATGATCCTGGAACAATCCTATAGGATTTGTAGCACCTCAAGGTGGTTTGAAATTAATCAGAAGAATGCTTTTCCAACTGATCAGATGTTTCTGCCCTTTACCAGAAAATGTTTATGTCAATGGGCACACAACAGCTAACCATGTTTTTGACATTCAAGATGTTACACTGCATTGGGAGGATATTAAAATGGTTGGAATGAAAGAGTTAATGGAGTGAGTGGGGATCCATGTTATGATCATGAGGAGGGGTATGATGTGTTTAGCTGCAGCAAAGCAAATTGTCTTTTTTCCATTCCAAGGAGTTGAGAATTCCACTGACATCATGTAATGGTTTCAAGTGGTCCATAGCAGCATTGACCCATTAGACTCTGTAGTGATCATTTGTTTTTCCCAGCTATTGTACAACAAATCTAGAACACTCTTTGGAGAGCCAATAGCAAATAGAGATATGGTTAAATGAATGAATATTTAAACAGCACAAATATTAACTCACAGTGTTTTCTTGACAAACACAGCCATTAACGGGAAAGGTTAATTATTTGATAGACTCATATCTATGGATTGCAGACGACAGTGTATTCAGCATTTGTCTTTCCACTGCTCTTCCCAGATGAGCACAGAATAGAAAGCTACATCTCTCTCTTGGGAGCAGAGAAGAGCTTTCTTAATGACTCTGAACCTTTTTGCTTCAGGGGTCAGTTTATATTACCGGAACAGCCTATATGCTTCCATGAATGGAACTGAACTCATCGTCTGCTTGGTACACAGAAAGGTTATGGACTTGAATAATTATAATTAATAATTATTTTACAAAAAAGGGGAAGAGGAGAAGGAGGAAAAGCAGGAGGAATGTGAAATAGTTTGGCAGTAACAGTTTTCCTTTCAAAGAATCACCATTTGTTCCAAAGATTCATACCAACAGTGTGTGTGAAAGCGATCTAGGAGTTCTTAGAAGACCACAAACTGAACATGAGTGAGCAGTGTCATGTGGTAGTCAAGAAAGGCAAAGCAATCCTAGGTTGCATCAACAGGAGTATGGTATCTAGATCAAGGAAAGTGCCACTGTATTCTGCTTTGGTCAGGCCTCATCTGGAATACTCTGTCCAGTTCTGTGCACCTCATTTCAAGAAGGATATTGAGAAGCTGGAACATGTCCAGAGGAGGGTGACCAAAATGGTAGAGGGTCCGGAAGCCATGTCCTATGAGGCGTGTCTTAGGGAGTTGGGTATGTTTAGTCTGCAGAAGAGAAGGTGAAGAGAGGACATGATAGCCATGTTAAAATATTTGAAAGGATGTCATATCAAAGTGGGAATGGGCTTATTTTCCACTGCTCCAGAAACTAGGACAAGGAGCAACGGATTCAAACTACAGAAAAATAGTATCTATCTGAACTTCAGGAGAAATTTCCTGACCGTCAGAGCTGTCCAGCAGTAGAATATGCTGCCTTGGAGTGTGGTGGAGTCTCCTTCTTTGGAGGTTTTTAAGCAGAGGCTGGATGACCATCTGTTGGGAGTGCTTTGATGTGGGATCCTGCATGGCAGGGGGCTGGACTGGATGGCTCCTATGGTCTCTTTCAACTCTATGATTCTACCCTGCAAAGATAAATCCTACAAGCATACACAAAGGCCTGAATCCTTTTGGAAGTTCCACCTAGAGTTGGCGCAATAGATTTTTACATAAATGTTGATTCACAATTCTATAATAGATTCAGTAGTTCTACTCCAACTACAAATAAGATGTAGGCCAATGTTTATCTCAGATATAAGATGTGACTGAGGCATCATGAAAAGTTTCTGTTCATAACTTGAGAAACTCAATCTCTCAGCAAGAGGCTGAAAGAAGGAAATTTCTACTCAGATACAAGTGTCACTAGATTCAATTGGAATCCCCAGTAGTTGCACTTATTATTTTATTATATTTATTTACGAAAATATTTATACTCCGTCCTATATGAAGAGATCTAAGGACAACCTTGGAGATAACATTAAAGTAGGTTAAACAGGTTAAAAAACAATAAGATAAATAAGGCCATTTCTACACTACACTGTTATGGTGCTATTATTCCACGTTCAACATCCTATGGAATCCTGGGATTTGCAATTTAGGGAGGGGCATTTAGAATTCTCAGCCAGAGAGCTCTTTGGTGTCAGTAAACTACAAATCCCAGAATTCCACAGGATGTTGAAAATGGAATAATAGCACTATAATAGTGTAGTTTGGAAATAGCTTGAGAGAAAGAAGCTGGTAAACTGTCATAGACTTAAGTCTGTTTTGTGAGAATTAGTAACATAGGTCTTGAATACTTGATTTGGGTTCAGGTTGCCTATGGGATCACCTTGTTCTATATTGTCCACCCCATGTGCTCAGGTCCTCTGAAGGACATCTACTTCATTTAGCCAGTTCCAGGCTGACAACTGTTACCCAAATGACATTTTCTTCAGCTGTCCCCCAATTGTGAAACGATCTTCTGGAAGAGATTCATTAGCTAGATATGCCGTCTATGTTCAAAATAGCAGTAAACATCAGTCTCTTCCAAGAGGTTTATCCAGATTATTTTTAAACAATGAATGTTAAAGTATCAATTGGTTCATTTTTTACAATAGGTATTCACTTTATATGCACTTTGAACCAACGTTATGTTTTTAATCTCTTTTTGTTCCATGCAGTTGTTCCATAGCCTCTGTTGTTCTGTAAGAAGAGGTAGATAAGAAAGTGTTGTTGTTGAATGGTATGCACAACTTAAATGGCAAAAGACAAAGCAGAACCAGAAACTATTGCCACAAAATGAGGTCTGTTGTTCAGGCTTGGAATAGATTGTTATCATGTGTTTCTTTTAAAACCTCCTTAATTGGATTGCTGTTGGAGCAGGATATCAAAGTATACGGGCAATACGTCTGAGGGAAAAAAGACTGTTTATAAATCTCTCATTTGTTCCTAAGTCTTCAGTAATCACATGAAGTACCTGATTATGTGAAGAATACATTACTCTGGCCTGGTGAATACTAGCTGTTTCAGGTCAGCTGATTCTATTCACATCCTCTCCTCACTTATCGTATGACTGAAGCTTTCAGAATAGTGAACAGTCATTGACGGACACTTCATAACGTGAATGTGATCCTATGGGACCTCACGAACAGAATAAAGAACTTTGCTTTGCCAAAAGAGATAATAAATCACTGTTTTATCTTTTTTAATGATTCCTTGAGATTCATTTTCTTTCCAAGCATATATTTTTTGTTTTTTGTTTTTGTTTTTTTGTCTTTATTTGTCTCAGTAGCAGATGGATGCTTCTATAGCTATCAAAATAAATAAAACCCCAAACAATTCTTTACTAAGATTTTGATGGATGTCCAGAGGCTGGCACCAACAGTGACTTAAAGGAATTGCTTACCAGGCAAGCTTAGAGAGTGAAATAATCTAACAGACTAAGCTGGGTTCTTTGCACAGTGGGGAATTGCTGCTTTACGTCAGAAAATGATTTAAGTTTTTTACACTACTATATATACTAATGATCACAGGGACAGCCCCAATATTATCATACATATGTCTAAAACAAAAAAGCAGTGAGCCCATTTTGTTTTGGTTTTGCCCCCAATTGTTTGCCTTTTGAGGGAATTTCAGTCATTTCTCAGTGGATGCTCACAGACTACAGAACTCCTTTGCTCTTTCCTTTCTTCTTTCTTTTGGTTGGCAGGAGAAGACCTTCCTGTTTAAACAGGCCTTCAGTTTTAACTGATTGGGATAAAGGGAAATACAATAGGTGGGATGTTCTTAATATGGAGCATGTGTTTCATACTTTTAAATTGTTTTCTAAATTAATGTCCTAAAAGCCGTGTTTTGATGGAATTGATTTAATGTATTTAGAACTTTTTATTATGGTACATATTTCTTTAGCTATTTTACTTTAACCGATATTCTAAGCTGTTTAGGCTCCTATTTTGGAAGAGAGGTGGGATATAAATCATTTAAGTAAATCAGTCTTACAAATTAGCATCCAAATAATTTCTTAGTACAAGTTGTGCTCACATAGATAGACACATCCTCCCCAATTATTTAGATACCCTTTTCCTCCTCAAAACATAGCTCATTTCCGTCCTACCCTGTTATAGTGCTATTATTCCACTTTCAACATCCTGTGGAATTCTGGAGTTTGTATGCTGCTTTCTGTACAAAATAAACCATGGATTAATTTTCTGTAGAGTTAGTCCCAGACTGCAAAGATGGTTGTCAGTCCAAGATTCTTTCCATCCTGGATTCTCAACACTAAGATAGCATTTTTTACCATGTTCTGAATATTTTCAAATATTCTTTCCACCTCTAGTGTTTAAAGTGAAATTAAAATGCATTGCAGACAATGACAATGAGAATGAGAGAGACAGAGAGAGAAATAAAACTGACAAATGTACACCTGATCAGTGTGCATGGTACCAATCCCTGATTTGCTTCACAGTGAACTGAGCAATGGACTGAGTATCACTTTAATCAAGTTGGCCACTACACTTTTCTTGTTTACTAGTTTGTTGATAGTACTAGCGTAATTGCTACTGATTACAAAGGGAAATGCATCAGAATACTTCAACTGTGCCAGAATAAAAACTAGTTTATTTTACTGTGGAGTAGACTAAAACTACCCACCAGAATCCTGTTAGGACCTTATATCTTCATAAGCAGACTTACATCTGCAGAAATTAGAATGGCGCTGTTGAGTAACATCCATATCCAGCAGCGGACTGCTTTTACATTACTACATAGACGAGCCGGCAAAGCACCTTCTGTACAATGGTGCGCAATGCCCATCCCTGCACAACGCTCACCTGATACACATCAAGCTCTCTTGCCTGTGTCCCATTACACATCTTCACAATTCAATAATGGAGTTTCTTAGTGCCTCTGTTATATAGCTAAATATATGTAAAGTTATGTAACCTCACAGGTCATATAGAACTCCAGCAGATATATATTTCCCCGAAAATCAAATTCTGTCTTGGTTTTCATTCCTTAATACTGACAGAGAATAACAGAAGTCATCATTTGCGCACAAACACATCTTTCTTCCTCCCTCTCGCCCTAGTGTTCTAACTGCTATATTTTAGAGGGAAAATAGTGCTCTTCATTTCCCATTAAAATAGTTTATAATCCACTCTGTTAGAAAGTGTTTGAATCAGTTTTGTGTCAGAAATTAACTGGCTTTATTCGGTGGGATCAATGAACCTTGCAGTGCCTAGTATATTTCTCCCACAATGTTATTTATCCAATGGAATGCTAAATGTTAAAGCTTCAGTAATTGAATTCTAGCACTGCGTAGCAAACATGAAAAAGCTGCACTGATATTGTCAGATATAACTTGCCTTCTACTTTTAAATTCAGAAAAATAATACTTAGTGATTCCAAAATTATGGCATTTAACAGGCAGGGAATAGAACAAGAGAAGGACCAGGTAAGAACAATTCAGTAATGACAAATCTATTGAAACATTAACTGAGTAGCTCCCTTATTACTCCGTCATGTTCAGGGACACATGAGGTGTCGAAAGCAGAGCTTGGAACAAGAAGAATTATGATAATGATATTTTAAAGCTATCTTTAACGGAGCAGGGGTAGGATTATGCTCTGGGACCCATGGATGACTTCAGCATGTCCATACAATCACTTTTCTTAAGAGTAATATTCTAGGCTCTGAAAAAAAATTCTTGAAATACATATTTTTTTTTAAAAAAAAATAACCTGTACAATTCAATCCACCTTTATTCTGGAGCAATCCCTAGTGGATTCAGTGGGACTTACTAACAGGCAGTGCTTGGAAAAATTTACTTTTTGAACTACAACTCCCAGAACCCTCCCATAGGCATGGCCAATGAGCTTTGGGGCTTGTACATGTATTTTAAAAAGATGTAGCAACAGCACAATAGCAGTATTTCCTCTGTCAGCCATTTTAGAGCCATGTTCAGCTCTGCCTATTCAACACCATGGAAACTTCATGCCTGTGCAGAGCTGAGCAGGCTATGTTAAATCCACTGTAGTTCTCAGAATGGTTGAAGAGAAGCAAAAATCCATCCATAAACCAAGACTCTTGGATCAAACAATGGGTTTCTTATTGTTCTACTCCACCTCCTTTTAAAACTGTAGGCCTTGCACTCCAAGTTCATGGGTATTGACAGCAAGCAAGCTCATGAATTGAAAAAATCCATCAGGCTCACGCAGGGTTTATAGAAGTGGAAAAAGTAATTGCCTAGCAATGGGGTGAATTCAGGAAATGGTGAATTTTGCTCAAAATATTTTGTACTCACCTGAACTCTGTTCTAAGAAATTCAAGCAGGGGTGTTCATATTCTTGAGCATTCTTTTTCTGAATATTTGTCCCATCTTTAGTTTCAAGCAATACATGAAAAAAGGCAAATAACACAGGGTTCCAGAACTCCTGCAATACTTCTACATAGGTATTGGAACGCTGGTTTTAAATACTTGTTGAATAATATTGAGGACAGATAACACCCATATCCCTTTTTCTCGTTTTGCCTTATAAAAACAATTGGACAATTATGAGCCAATCAATTTCACAGTTCCATAAAGTTCTACAGTTATAGGACAAAAGCTAATGAAATAGATTTGTGTCTCAAAAAGCAGTTTTGTTCACACAGCTCTCAAACTAATGTCACAGAAGCAAGGGAGAGGAATGGAAACAAAACCAATCACTCTCTAGAAACTATTAGCCTGAATTCTATTATTGTTATGACAAAGTAGACCTATTGAATCAATGAGATTTACCTATGTTGATTTACCATTCAAGAGAATGGGTCTACTTTTGCTGGGACTCAACAACAAGTTTTCAATCATCTGTAAAAACTATAAGTGACCTATGGTGAAAATTACTTCTTGTTACTAAAGGACCTGCAGAAACCTTAGGCTGAAAAATAGCACAATACCAACTGTGCATTATGGTTTGCAAGGGGCTTGACAGCTAGAACCTCTTTTTCATGTTTCAGCAAAGAAAAATAGAGGGTCTTGGTAGACTGACTTAGAACTTGGAAGTAATAACTAATAGCCTTGTAGCTGTAGTTTTTGTAATAACAAAAGGTAACATCAGAAATACCTTCTTTCAAGAGGAATGTAACTGTTGCTGCTTCTGCCATTGCATGCCTTAAAGTCATTTCTGACTTCAGTGACCCAAAGGCAAACCTATCACAGGCTTTTCTTGGCAAGATTTCTTCAGAGATAGCTTTTGTTATTGCTATCCTCTGAGGCTGAGAGAGTATGATTTGTCCAGGGTTGCCCAGTAGATTTCCCATGGCTGGGCGGGGGTTTGAAACCAAGTCCTAGTCCAACACTCGTACCACTATCAGTGGTTCTCAACCTGTGGGTCCCCAGATGTTTGTGGACTTCAGATCCCAGAAGCCCTGAGCATTGACCATAGTGGCTGGGGCTTCTGGAAGCTGAAGTCCACAAATATCTGGGGACCCACAGGTTGAGAACTGCTGGCTGACTTTATTATGCCTCTAAAAAAGTATCTTAAAGAGTAACTAAAAAAACATGACCCATTATACCAGGTCAGAATTGTGCAGCCTTCCATATGTTACTGAACAGTAACTATCAGCATCCCTCATTGGCTCCACTGTTAGTTGGCTATGCCAACAAGGTCTGCTATGAGCTGTAATTCAACACCATCTGGAAGGCTATTTGATTCCTCTGGGGTACTGGATCATGTTTTCTAGCTACTTTTTAAAATCTATCTGAAGGGCATTTTAAGAGTGATTTTGGCAGGATTTTTCAAGTCTGCCAATCAAAAGGCATGCCCAATTTTTAAAAGCATCAAAACCAACAGGAAAGTAAGGATAATTCAATGTATCACTTTTTAACCATTATAAGGTATTACGTATTTTAAACAATCTAATGAGAACTAGGACATATTACTTTACAAAAGTAATTTCCCAAGTTTGGACTGATTTACCTACCTTGTGGAGTGTGTTTCGCTCACAGGATTTACAGTACACCTGCAGCAGTTTAAATGAAATTTCCCAACTGTCAGTGTGTTCACTCAAATGTGTGCTGGAGTGCAAAGCTCAAAGTAGTTTTTAAGGAAATGAACTTCCCCGTTCAAAGAAATATCTCTCAAATGGGGTAACATCCAACAAGAGTGAAACCCTGTGTTTCTTGAAATTAGAAGACATAAATCTCCTTAGAGAGAAAATAATGTTACTACTTCCATTTTATTTCTTTTTTTTAAAAAAAATAAAGATTTGTATCCTTTGGGAAAATGAAACTGTCCTTAAAAGTTATGTGAATCATAAGCACTTGTCTTATGTTCAAAGGATTGAAAAGTTCACCTTATTAAATAATAACAAAAATAATAAAACTGCTGGCATTGCAACAGTCAGAATCTATTATCACAGGACAACTAGCTTCATCTGATATCAAAAGAATCCTGTTCTAATTTGCTGAACAGACTGTGAAACCTGCAAACCTGCTGATTCAAAGGGCAAATTCATTCAGTGACTTCTCTTGGAAGATATTCTCATCTGTAGCAGAAGAAAGTTTCCTGCCAAGAGTCTCCTTAAAATTCTCCACTGCAAATGTTTAGGAGAGATATTTTCCAAATCTTTAGTCACTGATCTATCTGATATCTGAATTAAGCATCCAATAGTAGCTGGCCTGAATCTCTTATCCTTGACAGTATTTAATGGTTGATATCCCAAAGTCTCTGTAATCAACAATATTTGATCTGACATCCACAAAAGTATTTGTATTTTGCATATTGTCCTCTGGGAAAAATGCATTATAAGAAATATATAGCAAAATTAATGACAAAAGAGCTGCACATCAAAATGTGTTTTAATTCTCAAGCCTAGTATTAGGAACCCAAACACAGTCATCAAGAGACACAATCTATGCTTGAAAACAATAAGCATGATACATCAAAATTTGAGTGCCATTAAATTCTCCTTTTCAGTAGGAGAGCTATAAGCATGTACTTCATCATTCCACTAACCTGGGGCCCTTTTTGCAGCATACCTCAATAGAGTGGTGTTCCAGTGTTGTTGCGGGATCGCCAGTATCACCAGCCTGGTATGAAGCCTCCAAGTTCTGTAGGCTCCTGGAGTTCACAGGACAGCTCCGGCATTGCACCTGGTGCATCCTTCACAGCTCAGCTTCCCTGGCCACTCTCTCATCCTGCCTCTTCTTACCCCATCCCTGCTTTACCTTTCTGGATTGGTCTATTTTTTATTTTTTTTCCAGCAGCCATGCTAATGTTAGCATGGTAGATAGTGGTAACGGTTTATCATCTCTGCCCCAAAGGAAGTTCAAAAACAGAACTTTGGCTGTCTCTGAAATGTCAATCGAGATGAGCAGGGGATGTGAGGAGGAAAGGTAATCCTTGTGATAACTGCCAGCCATTTCCTTTTTGGAGCTAAGCTGCCTGACAGCAACAAGTGCACACTACCAGGTGCTATCATGTTAATGGTGGTGACGGCTTTAAAAAAAATATTGGAATTCAGCCAGACTCTGGGAGCTGATGTCGCAAGGGTAGGTGCAGACATCACCCCCCGGGATGGCCTTCCTGGCCAATGTCTCCTCATGTGTTTGCCAGTGCAAGGAGGGCAGAGGCCAGCCTGCTGCTGTGCAGAGTTTCCCCTAGGAGTTGCTGAGGGAGGGACAGGCAGAAACTGCCCACATTCCACCCATTCCCAGGTCGTTCACAGAAGGACACAGGATGGAGGCTCCGCATGGGTCCAGCTATCGTGATTGCTGCAGGAAAGGCTGGTTATTGTCAGTGTCAACGCCCAGGCCTGGCAAGCAGCCAAGGGAGCCGGCTACAGGTCTCTTGCAGGTGAGGCAGAGAATAAATTAAAGGGCTTTACTTCAGCAGAACAGAACAGGAAAAATAGCAGTAAACACCGGCAGCAGGGAGACTCCCTGGCTGTTACGTCACAGCCAAGCGAGCACACAGTCAAAGTCTGTCCAAACAAAAAAGTTACCAGAGCTGGTCCGGGATCAAGAGGTGGCGACGTTCCAGCAGGTCGGGCAGCGTTTCAGGAGGCCAAGCTGAGATCCACAACAAGCACTTCGCCCAGAATGGTCAATTGTGAGCCGACAAAAGACCCAAGGCTGAGTGATTGCTTTTATAGGCAGATTACTCCTCCAGGTGTTATCACAGCTGGGCCCTGATTGCCTGGCGTTTTCTATTTAAACGTTCTGACCTCCTGAGAGCACTCTTTTGCTCCCGATGCTGCTGGTAAGTAGGTACCTGCTCTTGAAACTCACTATCCAACTCCTCTGGCTTGGCTGGGTCTGGGGCAGCCCCTGGCTCTGCTGCTGGGACTACTGGGGCCAAGGGCTCTGTGCCTGGGGCAGCCTCGGGAGTGGGCTGTGCTGGTGCAGCAGGCTCCAGGGACTCTGGCTCAGACTCAGAGCTTGTGTTCTGGAGTTCCAGGGTCCTGACAGTCAGGTTTTCCCAAAAAATGAAAAACAGGAGGATTACCACCACCTGCAGCAGCAGGATAGCATCTGATTGGCGATGACATCATATGGTAAGGTGGCTCCCAGAACAGGAGCAAAGCGTGGCTGATGCAGATTTAAGATGCTATGCGAAAAGGGCCTAAGTAAAAGTTAACATGTTTATGTTGGGCAAAATGCAACACAAGTGTTCAGGTTTAACAAATCTGAACGTAGACACAAGTGACAGAGAGTCCAAAACTATATGCAGTACCATATCACACTGTGAAGTGGTAAGTGGTAGCTTCCATGTCAGTGGCACAGTGCATTTGCTCCAGAGGGACTCCAAACTTTAAAGCAGAAGTAGGCAACTGTTGGAAGTTAGGTAGCCATGTTAGTTCCCCAAGAGACCTTGTAAAGCCAAATGTCCTGCTTTCCCCTCTCCCCCAAAGTCATTTTTTTTTGCCCCAAACACCATCTAGGGGCCATGGGAGCATTTTAGCAAAGTTATTGTCCCCTCCCAGACCATTTTAAACCTAGGAGAGCCCCCCTTTTTTTAGAACAGGAAGTAATCCACAAGTCACTTTCTGTCCAGTTCCTGTTTTAAATAAAGGCCTATTCGGGCATGAAATGACTCTGAGTGACCAAAACATGGCAAAAAAAAAAAAAAAGGAATGTTCCCATGCCTCCTAGAGTTTAGGGGCAAAACAATTCCTTGAAAATATTGACCCACTGAGAACCCTGGAACTCATTTCGCATGGCATTTGCCATGTGAAAGGGCCCCTGGAGCATCGCGCGATTGCGAGGAGTGGTCCACATGACGCACTCGAAATCGCATGGCGCTCCAGAGGCTGGCAGGTGCCGATCGCGCACTATTTCATTTTCAGCTTTGAGTCGAAAATGGTGCATGATCGCACATTGCTCTGGGACCCCGCGCGCACTTGCCGTGCGTGCAAAGCTCCAGAGCTGCGGCACTTGTGCTTCCTGCCCCAGCACAGCCTGGGAAAATCCCAGGCTGCCCTGCAGAAGGAAGAGGAGGGGCTCTCACACTGCCTGCTCATGAGCAGGCAGCAGGTGCAGAGCTGAAGCAACGGAGATGCGAGAGCTTCTCGCAAGAGGCTGCTTGCACGATCCCTACACCCCAGCTCCGCAAAAAAGTAAGCTGCGAAAAGGGCCTGGGTGTTACAAAATCTCCCTAAAGATGCATGTGGTCCATGGGCCACACTTTGCTCATTCCATGTATAAATACTGAATAATAAATACTGACTATTATTCCCAATATAGGTTCAACATCTTGTATAGCTCCTTTAAAGTTCAGATTAAAATTGGGAGTGGATTCACTGGCCGTTCTGCCCTACACTATTGTAGTGCTATTGTTCCACTTCCAACCTCCTATGGAATCCTGGGGTTTGCAGTTTAGGGAGGGGCCTTTAGAATTCTCAGCCAGAGAGCTCTTGGGTCTCAGTAAACTGCAAACCCCAGAATTCCACAGGAGGTTAAAAGTGGAATAATAGCACTATAAGAATCTAGTGTAGGAATGGCCACTGTTTCATGTGCATGGGAGCCACTGATCATCACGGGTACTATTTTATGCTGTTTTGTATAAGCCACACAACTCCATTTTGTACTTGATGCTGTTTAATAGCTGACATGCATCAGTATTTATTCTCTGAGTCTATCTTATGAAAGTCAGCCAGTGATATTTTGTCTGTGGAAGTAATTCTTCATCATTTCATTTTTAAAGGAAACAACAAGTGTTTTTAGCACTTTTCTTCCTGCTGTGAGGAAGAAGTTTTTCTTCCTGCTATGCAGTTTTCTAAGGCTATTCACAATTTGGGCCTTATTCTGTGCAAAATTTGATTTTTTCCCTCCAGAAAACAACAATTTCTGTTCTGAAAATTAAAAAAAAAAATGTTGTAGGTTGGAATTTATTTTCTACAAAATTCACCTGAAAGACCACAATTATAAAGGAATAGATTCTTCACAACAGACTTAGTCTCCATTCTGTTAGTGGTATATGCAGGTGTAAGACAACCATATGTATATCTTTTTTTAAAATCAGTGTAGAAGGTAGAAATCCCTCTGTCCTTCCACAGCAACCAAAGCCCTCACCAGACATCTGATAGATTGTTGTAGCTTCTCCACAGCTCATCCATTTCTGATAGAGACATTGTGGTGGGGGGAGATTTCAGAAGTATCCCTGGAAAGTACAATTCGCCATTTTAGTTTTGAAAAAAATCCCAATGGAAGAAATTTGGGGAGGGGGATACAAGGGAATGAAAGTGTGGAGACTCTTGGGTTCTGTTGGGTGGGGATGCAACCTCAGGCTCTCAAATTTGCCCACCCCTGCTCTACTAGAAAGGTTGTCCACACCAGACACAATTTGCAGATAAAACAAACTATAAGAAGAAAGGAAATCCAGCAAGTGCAAAGGCTTGCTTCTACTGTTCCGACCAATTGTGCAGGAAGTTATTTAGATAGGTTGAACAGGTTAGTTTTATTAGCCGCCTCTGTGAAATCCAAGCAGGACAACCAGGAAAAACTTTGTAGTGCAAAACATGAATACAAATTTCCAGTCAGGTTGGAGCCAGATGTAGATTTACTGTCTAAAGTGGCAACAGGAAAGGGAAGGAAATGAAAGGCAAGCAAAACTGGAACATGGGACCTTGGGCTATTGGGATTCTGGTCAGATGGGAGACACCTGGCTGTGAGCTTTATTGTACCAGCGGCTCATATTGCTGGCCTCCAGCTCTGGTTCACAGTACTCTAGGAGGACATCTTGGCATGAGGTTTGGAAGGTTTCCTGGTAACAAATGTTATGTGAGAAATGACAGATTAGATAGAATAGATTAGAAACAGCTTCACCACAGATGTTTTCGGTACATATGCAGCACTTGACTGCAAGTGTCTCTCTCCTAGCATTTCTATGCTGCTGTAGGCTGTTCTAAAGTTACAGTAGTCCATTAAGTCTTCATGAAAAATAGTTTGCTGTCTTCCCTCAGCTGACTCTATGAATGCCAACTGTCCTTGTATGAAAGGGCCTCAGTGGAAAACCTAAAGAGCAAACCTTTTGGTGGAGGTAATACTTAATATCTGTTTGAGCCCTATTTCTAAAAACTCTGACCACCCGTAAGAGTATGATAAAGCAGTGGTTACAACAACCCTATAGGATAGGCCACACTGCTTTTGTCTTATTAGGAAGACAATACCTTCTCTCTAGGGCATTCCTGCTGTAGCGCCCCTCAGGCCAGCAATTAGAAGACACTATACAGGTATTCTATTCTTTTTGTTTAACAGACTTTCTGTGGGGAAGGGGAAAAAATGAAAGTGGTGTGAAAACTGGGGACATTTAGAAGAAGAAGACAATGCCATGTGAAACCTCTATAGAATTGAATGAGGCAACATAACAGCACTAGGAAGTTTTATATGGAAGTGACCCCCATCAGCTCCATGCTCCTCTGTCTCTCTGTCCCCATATGAGGGATGTGAATAAAGCAGTGGTTCTCAACCTGTGGGTCCCCAGATGTTTTTGGACTTCAGCTCCCAGAAGCCCTGAGCATTGACCATAGTGGCTGGGGCTTCTGGGAGCTGAAGTTCACAAACATCTGGGGACCCACAGGTTGAGAACCACTGGAATAAAGGATGAGACAGACAGCCTCCCAGAGAGTTTGCCTTCAGCATGAGAGCAAGACACCAAGCACCCTTTGTTGTTGTGCTTTACACAAGCACCCTTTGTTGTTGTGCTTTACACAATTTTCAGAAATCCATTCAACATCTTTATTTTTTTCTCATTTGTGAATCAAAGTAGACACATATAAGAAGTGGCAGGGGAGGGGGAGTCTCTCCAAGACTGACCAAAATAAAATCTTGCCAACTTTCAGAGAAGAATGTTTGTATATGTGTGCACTTTCTCATTTTGTATGCAAGGATGAACCAGGTCATAAGTTATACGTCTAGCACACCTAGCCAGAATTTGGAAGTCATGAATTGCAAATCATAAAGTTACATGGATTTCTGAGGGCAGGGGAAATGAAAGTATAACCATGTTGCATTTCAAAAGTATCATTATGAACATGGATGCTGACACTTTTTAGTGGAACAAGTAACATTTCCAAGTTACTTTTCCCATTTTCCACCTTTGTGATTTATTAAGGTCTTCTAGAGGCATCTTGAAAGGAGTTCTTAATGTTAGACACTACACTGGCATTAATGCCAAGTTTTTTAAAAGTGGCATAAATAATGAGGAATGTAATAACAAATGCAGGTGACCGATTTTTTAAGACATGCTTTTAATGAGTAATGGCACTTAATTACTTTTCTAACACTGCAAAGCACAGTAAGAAATTTTTTTTTTAAAAAAAAGTAATTCTGCAGACTTCATACATAGCAGATTGCTGTAGGAGATACAAATTACTTTTTGCTAGAGGACTCCACTTTTTTCATCACTTTGCTTTGTTCTCCTTCCACCTATTTACCATCTCTCATCTGATCATTTGCTTTTCTTTCTATAACTCCAGGCAATTTTTTGGTCAAGTGGCATAGCTTTTGTAGGAAAGCTATGCAGTTTCCTGTCATTGCAAGGTGAAAAATCTTGAATGTCCCAAAGCTATGAGACAAAAAAACCTGTTCTCAACATATGTTAGGAACAGGATTAAGTGAGATTTACCATCCCTACTCCAACTCCATGAATTTAGGCCAGAAGCTGTTTGCGCTTAAGGTGAGTGTCACATATTGCCCATTCCTGAGCAGTAGTAGGCCCCAATCTGATTGGAATCAAAGCTGACTATAAAATGGAGATGCAACCTCATAGAAGCCCTTCTTCAGGATGAAAAAGAATTTTGCTGGACTCCAAATTCTCCATGAAAGTAGCTTTTTCGCCCTTCTTCAGACTTGTCAAAAGAAGAGATGTGCCTTGCCTTTTTAAAATTTGCTCATTTACAAGAAAAATAAGACATGCATGAAACAAGGGAGGCATTTAAAAATGTGAATGGGCTAAAATGTATACAGCTTACAAATACACAGAAATACACTTTAGATAACTGGAAACATTCATAAATAATAATGCACATTGGGAAAATCTATTAAAATGCATGCACATGGCAATATGGAAAGGAAAATGAAGTCTCAGAACCTCATATGAAAAAGGGTGGTAGAGGAAGTGGCTTTGGCGACAAGCAATGAATTAAGGCAAAGAGAGGCCAGTTCCTCATGGCACCGCTGTCATGCGATTGGGACACGTTGGCAGCAGTCCGCAAGTCATGCTTTCACACAATGTCATCACGGTCCCATTGCCAATGCACCTCCACCCATCAGAATAGTGGGATATTTGCTTAACAGAAAAAAATCCATTAAGTGCCTGTGATTGCGTGATGCTCCCATCACCACCAGCCATGTGGAAGGGTCAGAAGCTCGATCACGTGGTTCCTTCACCAACGTAACACAGGAAGGAGGCCGGCTGCACTGGAGAAGGAAGGAGTGTGTCGCTCGTGCTCCCTTCTTCAGGGGGCTGGCTGGGTGCAGAGGGAAGCATTTGTGCCATGCTTCCTTCCTGGCAAAGGCACTGCCGGGACTACAATGGGAGGACAACAGAAGTAGGCACAGTGTGGAAATGGCCAGAGTTTCACATTGCTATTCAAGGGACAAATCAGCTTCTAAAAGTGGCGATGTTGTCGTTAAGTGGGGGGGGGTTTTTCTATTCTTTCTTAAAGCCCCAGTACTGATAGATACAAATAAGTAATCTCAGAAGAGAGATTCAGATTATTTTTCTACAGATTTCATAAGATAGGTAATAGGCAATAACCATTCATAATATAAAAATGTTTTTAATAACAACAACATCAACAACAACAACCTTCTTGCTTTGGTGGGATGAGAGAGAAAGAGACAGAAAATAAAGGACTCCCTCATTACGTTGAGATGTCAGCCATTCTTTTAATAAATTCTGTCAACACTGCCTTGGCACCATATTCTTCCAGGAGTACTGAAAATGGATACTGCAAATGTAGTGCTGAAAAAAGACACACTCCCAACTGAGAGTGTTTTACCACTGTTTAATGGGTTTATAATTGGATTCTGGGTTCCAACTGGAAAGTTAACGCAGGAAGTGTGACATTTCTCCTTTGGGAATTATTAAGCAGCATTATTCAGAGAAACAAGATAGAGGTGGGCATTGGAAAAGAAGTATGTCTGTGAGCAGGGAGGGGGTCAAACAACCCAAATACCTTGTGAAACACACATAAAAGACTAATTCTTTTGGTGGGAATGACACTCATTTTCTGCCCATTTAAACAATTGGTCTTCCGCTGATGGCTAAGTCATTTTATTTTCATTAATGTGAAAATATTATGAGGCATTTCAAAGCTGCCTAGCTGAGGCTGTAAATGGATGAATGGCAGTTCCATGAGCTTCACTGGCAGAGGCCCCATGCCCTCCCTTTCACTCTCCTAATGAGGACAGCCAGGATCTTGCAGAAAACAGGAAGATTTTGAGGCAGGGGCACTCTTTGTTGCCCATCATGCTTACTGCAGAACTAATGTGAAAGGCCTATTACTACATCTTAGGGACTGACCAAGAAAATGGATGCCAGGTGGAGGAGCCTGGGTTTACCTGCCTTAACATGTGAAAAATAAGAACGGATGCTGAGTCAGCTGCACTGTTTCACTGCATGCTCAGCCCACATGTCCATACTGTGGAGCAGAGCTTTCCAAACTGTGTGTCATGACATGTTAGTATGTTGGCTGCACTGTGTAGGTGTGTCACTGCTGTCACCCCAGGCTGAGAAAGACCCTGACAAAGCCAGCAACAGGGAGGAAGGGCTGCATCCACTTCTGAATTAAAGTCAGCCCACCACATCTGCAGGTTTCACTTTTGTGGATTTGATTATTCATGGATTATTTGCTGTCACCTCTGCTGCTTCCCTGTGCTATTTTTAATAGGGACTGCAAGCCTCATGAGACTGAGCAACTGTGAACAAGGCTTGCAAGTCCCTCTTAAAAAAAGTGTGGGGCAGCAGTGGCGGTGGCAGTAAGCCCCACCAGTCCCCCACTTCTGCCTTATGAAGGAACCCTGATGCCTCAAGGAATCCATGGTAGGTTGAATATGGTGATCATACTTTTTTGTGTATTAAATATGGCTTGGAAGGGCCTAGAGTTCTTCACAGTTTTTTCACTTCCATGGGGATCCTGTGCCCCTAACCCTAGAGAATGTGGAGGGATGACTGTACTGAATTATTGTGTTGCAAAATGATGCATGTCTAAAAAGCGTGCCACCAACATGAAAAGTCTGGAAAGCTCTGCTGTAGAGCAAGGCTGGACAAGGTGAAGCCTGTGATCCACATGCAGCTCCCACGGACTGCTTTCTGTACCCCAAAATCCCACAGAGGTCTTTTTTTGGTGTGTGTGTGATTTTTAAACTCTCCTGGAGGGCATTTCTACCATGCTTTGGCTGTCCTGGGGCAATTTAGGCCCAAGAAAGGCCATTCTTTGAACAGGAAGTTACTTGCACTCACTTCTTGTTGTTAAAAACAGTTTCTGCTGGGCATAAAATGGCCTAGAACAGCCCAAAAACATACTGAAAAACCCCTCTGCATGTCCTTTAAGGGGCATTAGGGGAAAAAAAATGCCCTGGAATCATTTTGGGGCCTTACATCTTTGTAAATGACCTTACATCTCCAGGAATTCAAATTGCACAGTTGTATAACGTGCATATCCACTAGAGTGCTGTTGTGACGTTACTATATATCAGAGCAAGCAAAGTGCCTAATGCACATTGGTGAGCAATGGTTCACAATTTATGCTGGTGCCTGATGTGCACTGATGTGCATTGCATACTGAAGGGCATCACACACTTATGTGCATTGCATTGGTCCCAATAAACATTGGGTGTTCTTGCTAGTTTCCCATTATACGTCTTTGGAATTCAGTAGAAGTGTTTTGTAGCATCTCTGCTACATAGCTAGGTATAAGTGAAGTTACATAATGTAACAGGTCACATAAGATTCTGGCTTTGATTATTTATTTATTTTTCATGGCAGCAAGTGTAGCAGGAGAGCACAGCCCTCTGAGGTTTCATGAGCGGGTAATGCACCCCACTTCCCTTCCACAAATGCCCACCCCTGCTGTATAGAGTGTGCTTCAGCTTAAAGATGGTGGAGTTTCCTCTCTTTTAAAACTGCAGATCTTCCCCCATCTCCCAGCCAGCACTTCTGATGATGTTTCTAAGCCCTGCTTCAGCCACAATTGAATGTCCCAGTTTACCCCCACCTTTTTGGTCACCCACAAAGCTGAGGGGCACAATGACAAAACTACCATGGGCCAGGAATGTAAATCTCAAGTTCTGGGGAGTTCTCCCTCCCCATCTGGCATGCAAAGACAATACTACTACTACTACTGCTAATAATAATGATAATAATAATTACAACAACAACAACAACAACAACAACAGATTTTATTCTTACTGGGTGACATTACAAAGATTTCCTTCTCACTGGATGAGATTACAAGTTTGTTTGCTTGTTCTTGCATTTTCCAATGGTGCTTTGCATTTTGTGATCTTTTTGTGAAAGTTTTGTTTGGATAAAAGCTACGGCCAGAACACTGTATGGAATTTATGTATATGTAAGCACGACAGTTACACAGCTACACAGTGAATCTCAGCCCAATTTCCCCTCTCCTCCCCCAACTATTGGGAAGCATCTGCTGTGATTGACAGGGGTATATTGCCCTGTTGATTGGGAAGCAGATGACTAGAAATTCCCCTTTCCTTTCCCATGAGTGATCTCCACTGCAACAGGCAGAGGAAGGTTCCCATCACAATTTCTCCTCCTGTCCTCTCTGTCACTGGGGATCATTCACAGAAAGTGGGAGCATCAGCCAGCTGCTTCCTGATCAACAGGAGAACAAACTCCCATCACTTGCAGCACCTTCTGCCCAGTAAGTGGAGACTGGGGGACTTTCACAATGTAACCCCTAAACTTGTTGGCTATGCAGGGATCATGAATGCAAAACAGTCATGAGTGTATAACTCTAGGCTATGCATTTGTAACGCTGACAGATGGTTTTGGCCTCTAATTTTTGCACATAAAACACAGTATTGCATGAATAAAATTTTCCACAGAAAAGTCATGCAATGTGAAAAATATCAGGTTGGTTGATGGGGGAATGAATGGCATATCTCAATGCACTGAGACACTGTTTCTTATCAACAATGAGAAAATCTGAGCATCCTTTACATTTATATCAGGGACTCTTGTCATCTTCATCAGTTTTCCACTTTCAATGCTGGGACATCCCAGGGGGCAAATAATTTGCTCTCATAGAAAATGTCTTATCCATTTGGACAAGAATTTTAACTGAGAGAAACCTAGAACAGTAGACTACAAAATGGAGGGCAAACAGACTAACTGCAGACCAAGAGATGCAGAAAGAGAAAAGATGTGTGTCCTATGCTCCAGTCAGCAAGTGTCCCAGGAAGGAAGTAGTTGGAATGCAAAGGCTGTCACTTAGCTAAGCCAGTCCAGGTCAGTCACAGGTTATCCGGCAGGATAAAGAGAAGGGCAAGAGGGTGGTTGTCAGCTGGTCCAGAAGTTGCACAGCAAGTTGGTAGTCCAAATAAACAAAGCCAGCAAAGTGTAAAACAAAGCTGTAAATAGTAGCCAGTCCAATGTCCAGCGAACACAAAAAACTAGAGTACTGCCATCTTAGACAGTTGTAAGCAAGAAGGCTGCCAGTGAATGACTGGGATCTTTATATCCAGGTGTCTCAAGTACCAGATGCTTAATTAGTCAGCATCTCCTGCATAAGAGCCTCTGGGACCAACGTAACTTCTCTTTATCTCTCCTATGCTCAGCAAATAACTGCACTGCATCTTCAATCTCCTGCTGGGGAGTAGCCCCCCTCTGCCTCAGCCGCCAGCACCTTTGGCTCAGAGAGTTGTAAATTCTTTGCATTGCTGGCACTCTGACTGTGTCTGTATCTTCCAACTCCAGAGAGTGTGTTATGACAACATTGCTAAAAACAACAAACAAGAAATGACATGAACACACGCTACATTTAACTTCTGAGACAGACATGCAAACTAGCAACCACTGAGTATAAGCATATTAAGGTTGTTATTCCTAATACCACGACTATCTGGCTCATCACCAAGTTGTTTTATGCATGTTGCCCTTGTACAACATCAGTACATCAAAAGGCAGGATCAAGGGGAGGGGACTGAGGCAAGAGACAGTGGGTACTGACACTTGGGCCCATTGTGCCATTTTGGGTACCAGTGTGGCAACTCATAAGCTATCATGTTGTATGGACACAGAGGCTATAAAAACCCACTGAGACTTGAAGGGAGCTTGCCACAAGCCAAGCAGCAACCTAAGGCCTGAAAAAAAGAAAACCCACCTGTCATATGTCTTGTAGGTAAATCTACAGGAGATGCAAGTCCTAGCAGGACTGGTGGCAACTGCTGCAGCTACTGGCCGCACTTTCTGCTTGCCTGGCCACTGAAATATGTATAGTTGTTGTTTCCACCCCTCCCAGCTCTGAGTTGTCATATTATCTGGTTGACTAGATTTTATCCAAATTC
The DNA here is from genome assembly GCA_948472985.1 of Iguana delicatissima. NCBI lineage: Eukaryota > Metazoa > Chordata > Lepidosauria > Squamata > Iguanidae > Iguana > Iguana delicatissima. Next base: position 375,532 of record CAOKZL010000064.1, read on the forward strand.
TGGACCCATTTATGCAGTGCCATCATGCCTATTTCCATAATCAGCTCCCTTACAAGCAGTGACCTGCTACCTCTTGCCTATCTCAGCCCTGTGAAATAACAAAGTACCTACCCCTGGGCTCCCGTTTTGGTCCCAATACCTCATGGTATAGGAGGCTGCTGACTTGGCAATCCTAGAAAGTGAGTCCAGTTTAGCCACCATTTGGGTGATATTTCATGCCAGTGCTGGTTTATTTTCCAGAACCAACACTAAGATGGCTTTTTATTAAAGCCTTCTGTCAAGCAAAGAGCCAACCAATTACAAACTTCGGAATGCAGGGAGGTAGGGGAAGTATGCAGGAAAAAATACATAACCTAGAGAGTTGTTGGTTAAATGGTCAGATAGGGCCAGTTAGAAATTGGATAGGGCCAGTTAGGAAGAAGAGAAGGAGAGAGATCTGAATAGCATTTTGGGGAGCTGAGAGTATGCAAAGAACTAGAGGAGAATTGTTTGTTTTTTGAAACTTGGGAGTTTTAATGTGCTGAATGTGGAACTTACATAATGCTAGATGTTTATTTTATCTGTTACAATAAATCTTTACTTTTTGTATTTTATAGATCTCTATCTGGATGTTTTAATTTAACAATTAAGAAGGAAAACTGGCCATGCTTTACCACAGGGAAGGCATACCTGGAGGAGTAGTTGCCATATGCCCTGTGCTTTCTTCTCTAGCTGACAATCACTTCAGTAGCTCAACTTGGACTCGACTTGGCAATAAATGAGACACTGACTTGACTCAACTCGAGATTTGTATGCTTTTAGTGTCTGACTTGCTGCAGTCAGTTCAATAGCATAACACATTCATCCAGAAAGCTTACAACTTTGAAGAATGCTTCCATCTCATTTTGCCTACCAGTCATGGAATGACCTGTCTCAAGCTCAAAGTCTGGGCTGTTTCTAGCACCCTTTTCACACATTACACGTTCGCGCGGCTGGGCAGGGCATCTCACGCGAAAAGCCTCAGCAGGAACGCTGCCACTTCCCTGCTGCTTGAGTTCTGCAGCAGCCTCCTGGTCACACGAGCACCGCACGAACGCCCCACCCCTTCCTACCGCAGCGCAACCTGGGAATTGCAGGGTAGCGCTGAGACAGGAAGCACAACCAGCCCGGCTCCCGACGCACCACAAGCCAGGTAAGTGTGCGCAGGCCCCGGGAGCATTGCGTGACTGCGCATCATTTTCGGCTTTAAGCCGAAAATGAAAAGGTGCGTGTGCGGTCCACATGAGGCCCTTGAGCATCACGTAAATGGGAGTGCATCATGCAGACCGCTCCTCCCATTTACGCGATGCTCATGGGGCCCTCTTGCTTTAGAAACGGTGTACAAAAAGGGTCTAGGAGTGGAACAGCAAATGGGTTAGGCAACAGGCTTGAGACAGTATTGAAGTCTGTTCAGCAGCCTATCACGGCTTCATATTGAAGGAGACTTCTAAAACTTTTCCTAACAGCAGAAGGCAAAACTCACCCCTAGAGTGCAGGGAAGGATCATTTCTTCTAAAGTTTTTGAAGCTTCAGTGATGGTAAGTTAGAAGGATCCTATTCCCAACTCTCAAAATTGGCTACCAGACTTGAGACTTGAAGGTAAAGAGACTTGAGGCCTTTCCACACTACACTGTTATAGTGCTACTATTCCACTTTTGACATCTTATGGAATTCTGGGGTTTGTAGTTTACTAAGGCCAAAGAGCTCTCTGGCTGAGAATTTGAAAGGCCCCTCATTAAACTGCAAACCTCAGGATTCCATAGGATGTTTAAAGTGGAATAATAGCATTATAAGAGTACAGTGAGAAAAGGCCCATGAAACTTGACTTCAGATTAAAAGACTTAAATACCTCACTGGGCTATACCTCTGCAAGGTAGGTCAGAATTAGTATCCCCATATAGACTAAGGCCACTAATGAATTCTGGCAGAGTTCAGATTTGAAGCAGAGGTTTTTGAATTCCCAGCATCCCATTTGGATATCGAGAAAATTAAAAACAATTCCTTCAGCACACCAGAAATTTAATTATGTGACATGAGCAGACAAACATACAAGCTATGGCAGAAGAGTTTTCAGTGGTCTTTGGGTTGTATAACACTTGTCAAGAGCCTTCTGCAGTGTGCAAGATCAATTACTACATCACAATACTGTACTAAAGGAGATTAATTATACCCAGTCCACTGGCTGAGCAATTGGTGCAAGCAAAAAAGGCAGATTCAGAGACTGACAAGAGCCAAAAGGGAGGAGGGGAGGCTGGGATTGGCAGAGACTCAGGACATGTGGCTGCCGTTTTTTGTTTCCCCTGCAATCCGTCCCTGCCTCTGTTGTGACATGGCAGATGCAAGGGTGTTTGCCTCCTTCGTGTGGAGTGTTCACAGCTGCTTAGCAGGAGTCTGTGGCAAGCACATTCTCCACCAAGATAGAATAAAACAACAACAGCAGCAAACATACAGAACTGAGGCCTGGGTGTAATTCTTGGAGCTCCATATTTGCACTGCGGCTTTTGCAAGGTGAGAACAGCAGCAAAAGAGAGAAGTGGCTGTCTCTTTTTTAAGTGCTTGCCTGATGCTGGCTATGGCTTTCTCAGCCAGTCTTCAAGCTAGATGGTCCTGTTTTGTGAGGTCTGATGACGTAATGCAGCCTGAATGAAATGAGAAAGGTAGTTGATCCTTTTTCACTACCTTGCCTTTTCCTCTCTCCTGTAACAGCAACTGCGGCTTTCACAATATCCTTTTCATTAGAAAGAAAAGAAGAGTGAGGGAAACCCGAAGAGCAGGGGAAGGCAGGTGCATAGGCATAGAAAGGCACATTCCTACTTACTTATTTTATTTTGGGAGCTTTGTAGAAGCCTTAATTGATTGATTTATTGATTTACATATTACCAACTAAAGCTAATAGTTGCGTCTGGAATGGTCCTTCCACACTGGTCATCTTTTGAGATTACAGTATATTTTATTATTTTATTATTTTATTAATTAATCATTCATTCATTCATTCATTCATTCATTCATTCATTCATTCATTCAACTATTCTACCTTGCTACTTAAAGAAAAACAGCATTCAGGGTGACTAACAGGCCTCTCCCTGAACCCAGGTTGAGCAGACAAGAGCTATTAAGGCCAGATGTTTCCGGTGGGTTCACTAATATGTTTATTAACACATTAATGCAGTGGTTCTTAACCTTTTCTTTACCAAGGACTCTCTGTGCTGGAGACCCCCCAAGATTTAACTCCAGATTTAAATACTTAAATTTAAATTTAAATATTCAAATATTTATTTATTTATTTATTTATTTATTTATTTATTTATTTAAGGTTTCTAGAGTCCAGGATTTAAATCCACATGCAGATACTGGGTGACCTTTGGCAAATGCCAGTCTCAGAGGAAAGCAAAGGCAAATCACCACTAAACAAATCTTGCCAACAGGCAAACAAAAATCCTCTGATAGGTTTACCTCAGGGTTTCCATAAGTGTGAAGTGACTTGAAGGCACACAGCAATAAAATACCACTGACAGGGAGGTTCTTTCTAGCCATCATGTCTCTCCTCTTTGGGGGTTTTCCTCACAAGATTTGTTGTCTTTGCCTTTCTCTGAGGCTGAGAGAATGTGACTTGCCTGAGGTCACCCAGTGGATTTCCATGACTGAGTGGGGATTCAAATCCCAGTCTCTAGAGTTGTAATTTGGGTATGCACACATGCCTACTGCTGCTTCCCTTTTTTGTCAGGGACACATAACAGAGGGGTGCAGGTGCTGACACTACTCCCTCATCATCCACACACACTCACCCACTGCTGCATGCCTGTTGCTGCCACTGCTGTTGATCTCCAGCAGTAGGGCTTCACAGACCCCCTGTCAGGGCTCCATGGACCCCCAGGAGTTCCCAGACCTCAGGTTGAGAACTATTGTATTAATGTACAGTCAGCCCTCCACATTTACGGGTTTCACTTTTGCAAATTTGATTATTCATGGATTATTTGCTGTCACCTCTGCTGCTTCCCTTTTTAATAGAGACTGCAAACCTTACGAGACTGAGGCCCTTTCCACACGGGCATATTGCCCACACTAGGGTGACCTCTCCAGGAGGTCTTCTTCACCGCGGAGTGCACTAGTGCAGTTGGAAAAGGTGAGGCTCTACACCTCAAACCGCTCTAGCACAGCTGCGGGGGTGGCGCTGCGAGATTTATAAAAACCACCTTCCCAAGTGGTTTTTATGAAACTCGCCCGCGCTACTCCGTGGCAGCCCCCGGTGAAGAACTGCAGAGACGCGGTAGCGCGTCCCTGCAGATCTGCCCAGGGTCGGGCTTCCGGCTTGCGCACTGCCCTGATTGGTGAAGCGCCGCCGGAAGCCGCTGGCCGCCATTTTGGGCACCGCTGAACACCGCCAAACGCTGCCAAAATTCGGCGGCATATAGAGCGGCGAATCCACGCTCCCCACAGGGATGGAGTAACCCACTACCAGGTAAGCTCCGCCCCTGTGTGTGCTGCCCCGTTTCGCCCTCCCCGTGAGGAAGGGCCTGAGAAACTGTGAACAAGGCTCCTAAGTCCCTATTAAAAATGGCGTGGGGCAGCAGTGGAGGTGGCATTAAGCCCCACCAGCCCCCTCCTTCTGCCTGTGAAGAGACCCTGGTGCCTCAGAGGAATCCATGGTGGGTTGAACATGGTGATCATACTTTTTAGTGTGTTAAATATGGTTTGGGAGGGCCTAGAGTTATTCACATTTTTTTCACTTTCACAGGGGTCCTGTGCCCCTAACCTTAGCAAATGTGGAGGGATGACTATATTACTTTTACAGATTTGTGCTGGCTAGGGTTTCTGGTAACTATAGCACCCGACATGCAACTTTTTCAAGCGTGAGGCTTTTCTTCTTATAGTCTTTATTTCCATATTCTCATCTATAAATGTAAGTTGTAAGTCCTCCATGCTTTTGGCAATCCATTATTGTCCTTGTTCTCAGCCATTGTCTACCTTTTCTTTGAAGCTAATTCTTTCTTTCTCAATAATGTGATCTTTAGAGTAGGAAGAAGCAAGGAATGATTAAAGAAATTGTACCCAGGAGTGGCACTAACCAAATCTGGTGCTGATGGTAAGTGGGCCAATCATTTCCAGTTGCTAAAACGAATCCTTTCTCTAGCTTTGGTTCCTGTAAACAGGATGGAAATGTTGGAGAAGACATTTTGGCTCAGCACTGCATCTACTAAGAGTTGCATTAGGATTTCTGTCTCTGCAAATTCTGATACACACTGACCAGATCCAAATTTTCCAGACTATAATGCAGGCTGGAATGTAGAGTACAGTCTTTACGCATGTCTACTCAGATGGAAGTAGCACTTAATGACCAGTCATGTGCACGTAGGGTTGTTGCCGTCTATGGCCACCATTCAGCTTTCAAAAAGTTCTGGTGCAGTGGCATCAATGTACTTTTTTAAAAATGGATTTCTGGAAGAAAATTACTTTGGAATTCATTTTAAGAATATATTTAAATGTGAATTTTCATGTAAGTGTCAGTGAAACTGAGATCCTGCCACTCAGCTGTTTGGAAGGGAAAGGTGAAGTGGAGAACATGTTTGTTTTTTTCATTATGAAATATTTCAGGTAGGAGATTTTTAAGAAAAATAGAAGCATTCTCAGTTAAGGTATTAGTCTTCCTTTATTCAGTAAGCCATTGAATAGTAAAGCAGCTGAAACTTGTCCCGAAACCCCCTTGAGCAATACAGGAAATACAATAATTTTGCAACAGACTGGATCTGTGTGTTTTGTGAGGGGAAATTAAGTGCGCCTGCAGGGTAAACTGTAGCCAACAGAATCTTGTAGCACAGCCTGTGTCCTCCTTGTTCTGCTATCATGTAGAATAATATATGTCTAATAAACACAGTTAAGGGAATTCTTTGGTTTCCGATGCAAAAGGAATGCAGTCTGAGAGGTGATGGTGATTTCTGAGTTCTCTTGTCATCAAGTTGGGAAAACTGATTTTATTGGATTGCAGCTCCCAGAATCCTGCACACAGCATAGCCATGTGGTCCAAAAATGTAATTTCTGCTATTCCAAGCTTTGGACTTGTCAAAGTCCAAGACCAATACTGTGTGTTGATGATGGAGGTGGGATCTGAACTGAGGTTTGGGCCCTACTTTTTCCAGAAAGTGTGCAGTTTTCAAACATGGCAAAGATGGAGAAGCTCTGAAATGGATCAAGCATCTTTTTTCCCCTCTTTAGACAGAAATGTCCCCAGATTTACCTGGGAGACTATTTTATAGACTGAAGATCTTTCCACCCTAGACTGTTATAGTGCTAATATTCTACTTTCAACATCCTATGGAATCCTGGGGTTTGCGGTTTAAGGAGGGGCGTTTGGAATTCTCAGCTAGAAAGCTCTTTGGCACAGGATATTGAAAGTGGAATAATAGTACTATAACAGTGTAGTACAGAAAGGCCCTGAGGCAGGGACAAGAGAAGCAGCGACTGTGCACCATATTCCATGGAGTCTGGCATCTTCTTTTCAAGAGCGTGCACAGTTTTCATAGATTCCCTGGAAAGGTGGGAAGCCCAGCCAGCCAGGAACAGCTTGGCTGCCAACTCTGTGTGTGCCCCCCAGTAGACTTGTAGTTTTCACTCAGCTCCACTTGGGGAGCATAAAAATGTTTCCCCTCAACACTTCACCTCCACTGAGACTTGGACTTCTTTCCACTCATTCTCCCCCAATTACATTTGGTGCTTTTAAGCTTTCTAGAACAGTTTCACCCTACCCATTTATAACACTATGATTACACTTTATTTCCTATGGCAGCATCCTATGGAATCTTGGGACTAGCAGATGATGATGATGATGATCTTTATTTATATCCTGCTTTTTTTCCTCGAAAGACTCAAAGCAGTTTACAATACTTTAAAAAAACACAACACATAAAAGTTAAAACACTAATTAAACAAACAGTAATAATTAAAGAGGATATTTATGACACCCATCCAGAGACCTTCCTTATTTCGGGTTGTCCCATTCAAAAACTACACCACTCGTACTCACAAAGATAGCTGAATGCTCTATCATAACTTTACCATTCATGTTTACTTTAATACCATAACTTCCACTGTTCTCTTTTCCACACTGTAAGTTCCCCAACACTGACAATGCAATTTGCACTGCCCTGTTTGCTCTACCTGTTTCATCATGATTGGTTTCCCTTTATTTAGTTATTTTTTTAAAAAAAATTAGGCTGTAATAACAAAATGACAGCATGATATCATGGCACTATTACACTACTGCCTCCCATCATAGAATCATAGAAGAGACCCCAGGGGCCATCCAGTCCAACCCCCTGCTGTGCAGGAACACCCATCAAAGCATTCCTAACATACGGCCATCCAGCCTCTGCTTAAAAATCTCCGAAGAAGGAGACTCTACCACACTCCGAGGCAGCATATTCCACTGCCAGACAGCTCTGACCATCAGGAAGTTCGTCCTGAGGTTCAGGTGGAATCTCCTTTCCTGCAGTTTGAATCCATGCAGTTTGAGGCCCCGGGGTCTCTTCCAAGTCTATGATTCTATGATTCTATGATGGGAGGCAGTAGTGTAATAGTCCTAGTCTCTGGAGCAGCAGAGAACAAGCCCTCTCCCTCCTCCACATGACATCACTTCAAGTATTTAAACATGGCTATCATGCTCCTCTTAACCTTCTCTTCTGCAGACTAAACATACTCAGCTCCCTAAGCCGTTCTTCATAGGACATGGCCTCCAGACCCTTCACCATTTTTGTCACCCTCCTCTGGACACCTTCCAGCTTGTTGATATCCTTCTTGAACTGAGGTGCCCAGAACTGGACACAGTATTCCAAATGAGGCCTAACTCCTCCTCCTCCTCCTCCTCATCATCATCATCAAAAAAAGTAAGACTGTAGTGGTGACAGGGTGGCATGGACAGCTCTTTGCAAAGTATCCCCGTGCAGCAAAGCTATTTGAAGAATGACTTCCAAGGGTTAACAGGTCAGGATCACCCCATTATTGCACTATAACAGCAAACTATTTATATTCAAAAAGAAGCTAACGGGTGTTTCACAGTGGTGTATCTAGGCCTACCGGTGCATAGGGCAACCACAGAAGTTGTGCCCCTAGGTGCCGCCACTCCCCCACACTGAGCTGTAAGGACCCCAGCAGTGCTTTGGACCATGGCTGGTGGGGAGGCGAGGCCGTGGGGGTGGTAGGTGTGGCCCCAGGAACAGGAGAGCTGCTGCCACCCCCTCCACGCCAGGCTGGAAGGACCCTGACAGTGGGCAGGGCTGCAGCAGGAGGGGGGCAGGGCCACAGAGGGTGATGGGTGGGGCTTTGGGGGTGGGAGGGCTGCTGCTGCCAACCCCCACTGAGCTAGAAGCACCCCAGCAATGGGTGAGGATTCAGCAGGTGGTGGGTGGGGCTATGACATGGGGTCATGAAGGGCAGGAGGACTGCTGCTGACACTGCTCCCCAGCACAGGCTGGAAAGACCCTGGCAGTGCGAGGGACCCCCGTGGGCAGGGGATGGGACTACAGCGGGTGGGGGGGTGCTACTACCACTGCCCTTCCACACCAGACATTGGTGCCTGGGGGTCACGCTCCAGTTGCCCCACCCTAGATCTACCTTTGGTGTTTCAAGAGTGTAGAGCACAGAAACAGACCAGGAAATCAGCTAGTTTCTTAGGAAGTCCTGCCCACCATGCCCAAGCACCAGCAATTGTCTGAGGCTTCCTTTCCAGAGATATCCTTGGGAATCCCCACGGAAGGGATAACCAGATCATACTCCCACACCATACTCACTATTCAATCATTCTTGCAATGAAGTAGAATGAGGCATTTGTACTCAAACTCATTACTGGTTACTGAATCATAGCAGGAAAAGGGGTCATTTTTTTCCTAACATGGGGAAAAAATTGATTTTCCAACAGCTTTACATCACAACAAGAACAGGAGAGCCACAACACTGCCATAAGGCAAACGTGGGCTTAATCTACTCTCTAATGCTATAACAGTATTGTGTGATAAGCACTAGGCAGTCATTAAGAAAGACTAAAGATATTTCAGGTTGAATCATACACAGCTCTGATATTGCAAGAAATATAGAAGATTGATGGTACAATGAGTGAGCCTTCCCTTGGAACAGACATTGTATAACTTTTTACACCCCATGTTGGGATTTCAAATTCATGTCTTATATATTTGCTAATGGTTATGAAACAGGAAGCAAGCAATTTTGTGTCATTTAGCTGCTGTCTTTTTATAATAGTTAAATTAATCAAGCAGAGCCTCTTTATAGTTTGGAATATATTTGCACATTTTCTAAAATCATAGTTGGTTAATGAGACATTAGTTAATAAATTATGACTTCTTTTTGGAATGAGCCTGTTTGTAATGAAACCAGAGATGTGGTTTGATTATAGAATTTTTTTAGTTGCCTTCTAAACTGCTTAAATGATCAATCAATTACATTTAAATACATTTGTGTATCACCAAGCACGCAATATAGGTGCCTTTTGGAAAGACTGATGGAAGTAAATGCTAACATAATGTTTAGTTTGTGATTCTCTATTTCAGTAACATCCTGAAGCCAGATGATTTCTTTAAAATTTAATTTTCTAGCTTCAATTGATTTACTTCTTAAGCAGTTAAAATTAAAACTATAAGAATATAAGAAGTGCCATTCTGGGGGGAAAGAAAAGCCTGTCTAGTCCAGCATTCTGTCCACCAGCCAACAAGTAGGACACAAGTCCACAAACAGGACATGAATTCAATCACGTCATCCAACTTGCATTCCCCAGCAACTTGCATTTTTGTCATTAGTCAGCAGTAGTTATTGATCCTCCATGAACCTCTAATGGATCACCCCTGATATGTGGCATGTCAGATAGCCCTCACTACCAATTGACTTGATTTAGTCATGAAGACAGCATAGTACTGTGTGATGTTTTGGCTTGCTCCAATAAACAACTGGCTCATGTTGCCGTGATCTACTAAGCCAAAAGAAAATGTTTATATTGCAAGCAGCAATATAACACTGATAAAATAACTGGGCTTTGAAACATTGATCCCGTGGCCATGAATAGACTTTCAAAAAACAACGTCACTCAACTGTTATTAAAGTGGCCCCTCCACTTTTGTGAGAATTCAGGGCTGAGAACCCCCACAAAAGTGGAAAATCTCCCCCCCGGTGCTCCCCCTCCCATTCTCTTGTCTTTTGCCCTGGCACACAAATCTTTCTTCTCTGCACCTGGGCCAAAGACAAGGGAATGAAAGGGGGAGCACCACATGTGGAAAAGAAAGGTACGTGCACATTCTCTGTGTGGGGCAAAAGTGAGGGAATGGGAGTGGGGAGCATCAGAGGCAGAGAAGGAAGGTGCATGCCCACCTTCCCCACCTTCCCTTTCCTTTTACCTTGGCTCGTGTTCTCCATACCAAGGCCAAAGGCAAGGGAATAGGAGGGGGGAGCTCCACACATGGAGAAGGAAGGTGCACTTTCCTCCCCCCACCAATTCCCTTGCCTTTTGCCTCAGCACCTTCCTCCTCCATGCCCAGTAAAACAGAATGGGAGGAGGAGAAGGGGGAAGGAACATTCGTGCCTTGTGAATAATCAAATTCATGAAGATCAAACCTGTGAATGTGGTGGGAGGGCTGTATTTGTATTTAAAGCAGTGGTGGGAATTGTGCATCTCTCTAAACATGTGGAATGGCAGATTGGGCTAGGGCCCTGGAGATTATGGTTCAGTTCTCTACTTGGCTATGGAAATCCACTGGGTAACTGTGGATGCATCACACACTCTCAGCCCCAGAAAACCATTATAGCTTCACCTTAGGATCACTATAAGTCAGAAATGACTTGAAGGCTCAAAATATCAACAGCGAGATATTGCTGAACTGCAAGTCCCAGCATTCTTCACCATTGGCTGCACTGGCCAGTGGTGCTGGGAGCTGCAATTCACCAACATCTGGAGAGCTACTGATTCCCACCCTTGGTTTCAGTGCAGGTTTTGTTTTCATGGGTCTGCAACTGAGGGACACAGTCTCCTTGAAGATGACTTCTTCATGATTCTAAAGGCAAAATTACATTTTCTGAGGAAAATATATGTTTCTCAGCACACACACACACACCCCTCAATTCTGGTAATTCTAACAGCAACAGCAAGGGACTAGCCCTAAGCAGTAAACTTATAAAATGCTTAAATTACATGGGTAAAGGTTTATTGTTGTGTGCCTTCAAGTCTTTTCCAACTTACGGGGACCCTTAGGCAAATGCCTCGTGGGATTTTCTTGGCAAGAGGAGGTTTGTCATCGCCTTCCTCTGAGGTCCAAAGTCACTCAATGGGTATCCTTGGCCACATCATTCAATGACCCATCATCCAGTGGGTATCCATGACCGAATGGCGATCTGAACCCTAGTCTCCCAGAGTCCCAGTCCAATGCTCAAAACACTAGGGAGCACTCAATAACAGGGCCAGTCCTACCATTAGGTAAAGTGAAGTGGCTATCTCAGAAAGCAGAGCATTGATATCATGGAAGTACCATACTAATAATTGTTTAATTGGGTATTTTTGTGTTTTCCTGAAACAGAGTGGACGAGGTACTTATGGGATTTTCTACCTCACATGTTAGAACAACTTGGCTGGTTCTGGGTACTGCATGTTCCTTGATCCTGGATTGGAGGGATAGAGACAGACTGACTGATGCACCTCAAACATCCATCTCTCTTGGGCAGGCCCTGCTTAGTCTTCAAGCTTCATCCTGACTGCTATCAAAATTAGTCATATAATGTGTTTTTCCCTGCCTCTTTTTTTTTAAGTTGTTTGGGAGACCTATCCATTAGTCATACTAAACAAAGATCATTGAAATCAATAGAACTTTCCATATAATTCTAACTCTGATCTCCTATATCTTATTTTGAAATAAGTTAAATGCTGCCCAGATCTGAACAAAGCCTTTAAGTTACTTTTGGATAGTAATTAGCTACAATTATTGTTCCATGCCTCCAAAGCAGATAGCTACTGATTAAAGTTCCAATTCTCCCTGTTACTTTTTTTCAAACATTACAAGGATGACTCCTTCTTTAGTTTATTTTTTGAAAATATTTTTTAAATAAAATTTTACATTTTAAATCTGAATGTTACGAGCCCCTAGCCTTTAGGATGAAACACAGTCTTTTCCCAAGTGAGCCCTCAGTGCCTGGATACCCACAAGAGACCACAACATGAGGCAGGAAACAGGTCACCTCTACCTTGTAGCGAGGTGACACCCACAGAATTATAAAAGTAACTGAAATGTTACAGTCACATTGGGAAAGGACTAAAGTTATCCCGTATTAAGCTGCAATTGCACAATAACCCAGTTATGTCTATTACTACATAGGAAGAGGTAAGAGAAAGAGGAGGGGGAAGAGAAGGAGGGAATTATTCTGAATTATGACTAGTTAGATAACTAGTTACTTCCAACCTCTGCATTTTCACTGGAGTGCTTCTACCAGCAGCAATCTCTTTCCTTGAATTAAGCCCACATAGTCACACCCTTGCATGACAGAGCTGTCAAGAAACAGACTCTTCTTTCTTTGCCACATTGTTGACATTTGTCAGATTGTTGAAATGCTGGCAGTCAGCTGCATTTAGTAGGAAATGTCCTCCTGAGAATAGCTGGTGCCATTTTTAAAAAAACAGCTCATCCAAGTTGATGGCCCATCCCCATGTTCTCACAACTAGATCTCCTCAAAAGAAGGTACCCCAAGCTGATATTTCAGAAAGCTAGCTGATACTACAGTCATTTCTGCACTAGACTGTTATAGTGCTATTATTCCACTTGCATCATCCTCTAGAATCCTGAGGTTTGCAGTTGAGGGAGGGGCATTTAGAATTCTCAGCCAGATAGCTTTTTGGCCTCAGTAAACTACAAACCCCAGAATTCCACAGGATGTTGAAAATGGAATCACAGCACTATAACAGTGTAGTGCAGAAATGGCCTATGACTCAGAATGGAATCGACTAGAGCTGGGGAGGTCCCAGAATCATAGAAGATTCTGGGAGCTGTAGTTCAAAAAAGGAACTTTTCCAGTGATGCATGAGTAAATGCTTCAGGCTGCTATTTCAAGGAGACTCACAGATATAGAAGAACTTTGGCCCACTTCTCAGGGCTCTTTGTACCAGTGATCTTCCTTCTGTCTGAGAGTTGAGAAGCCAGTGAACTGAGAGGTGGATCCCCCCTCCCCCCTACTGCTGTTAGCATTGTGGGTGACAAAAAGAATTTCAGGAGTACCAAAGGACTCTTTTCTCTTCTTTGCCCAACAATTTCAGTGAATCAATTTTGGACAATATAGGGCATGAGGCGGACCCATTCCAAATCTCCCACAGCAGGAGGCAGGAGGTTAAAGCACCCCATTACTCATGCTAATATTCTGATCCAAATGTGCTCTGTGTACTTACTTTAGAGTAAAACCTATTGACAACTGGAAAAAGATAGCTACAATATACATATTTCCAATAGTGTGTCATTGGATCCCCAGGAAGAATTCTCTTGTCGTGGACACAACCTTCCTAAAAATGAAATCTAAAGCTGTTTCCACATACAGTGTGGGGCAGGGAAAGAATTTATCACCCCTTTCCACCCACTCATGTCCTACTCATATTTGCTTTGTCTCACCCACTCACATGGAGCATAATTACATGAGATGGCATGATTTGTTTGGGGTAACATAGATAGGCAAATTACCTCCTCTTCCAAAATTATCCCAGTCAAGGTGCATACTGCTCAAAACCAAATGATTTGGTTACATGAAGCAAAAAAATTACACAAGCATTTCTCCTTACCCAAAAACATGGGTGACTCAGGAGTCCACCGCGATGCCAGTGCCTCTGTGAAACAGTGGGGAACATTAGCCTAAAGAGGAGGCTGGTAAGAGGGAGGTAACCTTACAAGATCTTTCACGCCTATATTTACCAGTACTAAGGCAGAGAAGAACCAGCCAGAGATCAAAAGGAAGCAGTCTTGCAATAACATGAGGCTAATTGTTGAAAAAGGGAGGAAGAGATTTGATAGCAAGAGTTTAGGGAACATTGGGTGATATTTACCAATCTGGGGAGAAGTGAAGAAGCAATCACGGCTTAGACTAGAACTCCAAGGGTAGTACAAATCAAGAATTAGAGCGATGGTCTGTATGCCAAAAGTACTACAACTTATCTGGTGAAAAGCCAGGATTTAAATACTCTTTTTCTGCCCTGAGGTGGAAAGTGCAAATGGCTCTCTGGCAGAGTAAACAGTGGGGTCCAGAGAACGGACAATGAGTTCAGGAATGAGCTAATGGCCTTAGCGTTGGATGACAAGGGGACCAATGGGAATTGTGATAGCTCCTTAATTGCTGGGCACCTGACAGGACCAAGGAGAGTTTCTGCTGGACAGAAAATGAAGGTCAAAGACAGTCAGTCCTTCCATTAAGCAGTTTCGGTTCCATTGTTTCTAGCAGTTGGGTCATTGAAGGACATCTGCAAGTCCGTTGTCTGGGAATTTCCCTGACTATGACCTAGCCTAGAAGTGTCTTCCTGACCTAGATTTGCAACACGCATATGCAACCAGTTTCCTCTCTGCTAGCCATCTCCCAGTCATAGCAGGGTATAATTCATATTTTATGCCAATTAAATATATGTTGTGCTAATTCAACCATGTCATGGAAAAAGGGTGTATGGCCTGGTAACACCCCACTCACAGAAATACAGTGATCATGAGGTAAATACCTAACAGTTTGTTGCCACTGGAATTACATTTGCTACCTAAGGTGGCTACCTCAGTCTACTTAATTTGGTGGTCCTCATCCTCAACCTCAACATCTTTAAGATACTTTCCACTTTAACTCCCAGAAGCCCCAGCCAGCACAGCGGATGGCCAGGGATTGGGAGGGGGAGTCCAAGTTATCTGGAAGGCCAAAGGTTGAAAGCCATATAGGTTAGTGACACTCTATTGCTAATGTCAGGCTGATTTTCTGAAATAGAATGAGGTGAATTCTTTTGCTGGCTGTCAGATGTGAAATTCATTTCTTAAATGTTCATTTTCATTGAAAGTAGTCCTTATCCAACAAACCATGCTTTTAGCTTTCCCCAAAGATTGATAGGTACCTGATTATGACTTGCTGCTTTGTGACATTCCCTATTTTAACTTTTTTTTTTTTTAATCATATGATTTCATCCAAGGAACCCAACTGAAACAAATAGTTCCTTGTTCAGGTTTGTACATATAGCTTTCTAGTAAATATGGATGGCTGCAATAAAATTTAAATACAAAGAAGCCTCTTGTTTGTGGCGGATGCAGTCGCCACTGCAGGAGCAATTAATACTGATTTGGAGCACACTAATGGGACTAAAGTGGGTAAACCTGAAATTATCCACTTGTAGTTTGAGTCCTAATGATGGCATGTGTGTGTGTGGAATGGATGGATACACACATACACAGTGTGCTTTCTTTACCTTCCTAAGGCAAATGAAGCTTTCACCAAAGTCTGTGATGAAAGATGGCAACAGTGCAGAACTTCTAGGGAGATATTAGAAATCATTCTCACTGATTTTTAAATACCTTTTCAGTGTAATTCTGTGGCCCATATGATAGCATCTCTTTTGTATTTACAGGGGTTTTTAAAAAAAGAAAAGAAAAGAAAAAAGTTTGTATTGTGTTTTTTAAGATGTTGTATGCTGTCTTGGGTCCTGTACCGGGAAAAGGTGGGGTAAATAAATAAATAAATAAATAACCAGAAGACAGACTGGAACACACAGTACAGGCCCTTCACCCCTGCTTGAAGTTGAAGACAGAACTCCTAGGCTGGTCTCTTGTCTCTACTCTCATGGAAACATCAATTTTCCTGCTGCAGGTGGGACAAGGAGGCTCCTGTGTTCCTCAGCTCTCCCAGTACTTGACTACAGCTTTCCAACATGGGGAAACATCCAGGAGCTGGTTTGATTTGGTCCTATTGTGTGTAAGGAATGCATATACACTCAAACATTGCACAGAAGAACACTAGGACACATGTGACCAGGGCCATTTTGCACGAGACTGGTATAGCGCTATTATTCCACTTGCAACATCCTATGGAATCCGGCCGGCCCCTCCCGAAACTACAAACCCCAGGATTCCATAGGATGTTGCAAGTGGAACAATAGCGCTATAACAGTCTCATGCGGAAATGGCCAAAGCAACATCAGAGTGAGGTCAGGATGGCCAAAGTTACCAACAAGCAAGAACACACAAGCAGTTTGCTTTTGTCTGACTCTACTGGGAAGGACAAGATTTTGTGCCTCTTTTTCCATTACCTGCTATCCTCTGCTATCTATCTCTTTGTCTATCCCCTACTTTTGCACTGTGAACTCAGATTGCAGCAAGTGAAGTAAGATGAGGATAAAGGAGGAAGGTGGGGGAGAGGAGAGAGAAACAGGAGGATTTTAAAAGCAGCTAGAAAAGTGGGGTGATGGAAGATTTAATTGAGGCTTTTCTGAGAAAGTGGGACAGTTGGAGAGTATGGAAAGGATCACAGAGGCTAAAACAAACAAAACATAAAAACAATTTGGAGAAAGAGCGGCAAATGCCATTTTTTCTTCTCTTCCTTGCATCTTGCTAGCTTGGCTTTGCTGTGGTTCATCTCCAGGATTTGCCTTGCCCTTCTCCCTTAAAAAAACCATGCAGGGTAAAATATGTCTGGCAGATGGGAAGGACACTATGAATTTGGGATCTACATGAATGACCTTTTCTGGGAATAAGTGATGTTAATCTAATATTATGACACTTACATCTTAAAAAAGAATAAAATATCACTTAAATGTTATTATTATCCAAATGTTCACTACATGTTTAAAACTGGCTTGCTGGGAATATGGGTGAATTCATGCAGTGTCATATTTCTAGCGAAGAATTAATTCTCAACAATTCCCAGAATTATCTGCTGGAAATTGGAGTAAGTCATAGTTCATGCAGTCATTACAGAACCTTTCAAGACAGTGACTTGATTCCATTGAGACTGTCGCTTAATGTACCAGGGCCAGGCATGGGATCTACTTTTTCAAGGCCTGCAGCTATGGTTTGATTCTGGCAAAGGGAGCTAGATGAGAGCAAGGCACTGAAGAGGACTTCAGACAGCAGAACCTGGGCATTATAATCCATGCTTCTACAGGATAGCACCCAGGTTGAGGCTATCTTGGCCAAATGTCACCTGTACTGCAGTGCTACTCATATGGTGGCCAAAATTCATACTGCAGTTCTTTGGCCCAAGCCAGGATCATGTAATCTGAAAGACCAATAAGATCTGACTGCTGCCTGTAAGTTTATTTTCCAAGGTGTTTCTCAGGCCCTTTCCATAGTGTTATCCCATCTCAGCATGGGGACGGCAGAGGAGCAGGATCATAACAATGCTTCTGCATGAATTCATCACGGTCCTGCTCCTCTCTCATCCCCAGGCTGTGTGATTGGAGATTAAATCATTGATGGGTTTTCCCTGTCAATGACCCACATCATGCCACCACCTCATACTTACCTGTCTTGCGGAAGGGCAGAAAGTGTGATGGTGGTGCTTCCTGCCCCAGAACAGCCCAGCAGTACTGTGGAAGGAAGAGGCATGCCCATCATGCTCCCTTCTGCAGAGAGACGGTCCAGTGAGGAGGGGAGCGCTCCCGTCATGCTCTCTTCCTAGCAGAGCCACTGCTGGGAAGGATCATGCAAGAAGGTAGGGTGTGGAAAGGGCCTCAGACTGCATCTCAACTGATGAAATAAAACCACCAATGGCCTTGCGAGTTCCCTGAGCTCCAGCATATCTTTGACTATGGTCCTTCCCCTTTTCCCCTCTACCCTTCCCCATGGCAAAGAGCTGTTTTATTTCTAATTAAAATATAGAGATTATTTCTACATTTGCATTTATTTATATTCATATTCATCAGAGTTCAGAGAAGTTATTTGTTTGGATCAACAGATCCCAGATTCCCTCAGCCTGCATGGCTCAGGCTGTAAGGGGTTCTGCAAGTCATAGTCCCAAAAGTAACTTTTTGAAGTTCTAGATAGTGTTTGCAAACTTTATGAAGATCTGTATCTTCTACTCTGACTGCCCTGCTCTCAAATCTTTCAGTTCTGTGGACCAACACAAGTCCAACAGACTCAGGCAAGAGACCAACAACAAAATATAATACATTCAGGATCAGAGCCGGTGAATGACTACTTAATTTGACTTATATTTACAAAGAATACAGCTCACAAAGAACAGGTACACTCCACATTTCAAAACTATAAGCCCTGGGGCTTTAACAATTCAAGCTCTCTTTGCTGCTCTCTATGCCAGCATTGTTTCAGGAAGATCAATTGCGTATCATGTCAGTTCAACTTTCACATACCAATCCAATCATGAAATTATACTTCCCAAATGTCTCCATTTTCCCTTATTAAATATATTAATTACAGCAATCACACAGTGACATAAAGACTCTATAGGTTCAAAAAAGGAGAAGCCACAGTCTGCTTGACATCTGTGAATTGAAGGAAAATGTAATTCAAAACATTTAAAATATTTTAAAGTTTTTCTTTAAACAGACTGTGGAGGAGGAGGAGCAAAAACATCACAATATAAGCCATTTCTCTCAGGGTTTTTTTGCACTTTGGGAAGAAAACGGGGCATTCTGTTACTCACCGGACTGGTGTGCTCCCTCCGACGATCCACACTGATCCAGAGCAGTGCGTTGCCGCGCTACACACTGCTCCGGGGACTAAAATGGCGGCTTTCAGTTGGTGGAGGCTCTCCACCAACCAGAGAAGCTTGCCAGCCAGAAGCCCAACCCCGGAAGATCTGCAGCCTCACGCTGGTGCGAGCCTGCAGATCTACACAGGAGTGCAGCGACGGAGTGGGGCAGGGAGGGCTATTGAAAGACCTGTTTTAAGCGGTCTTTCAATAGCACGGCGAACCACCAGTTCTGGTCGTTCTGGAGCGGGCTGAAGTCCGAAACTACAGAAAGTAGTCCAGACCCAGTCCACCCGCAAGTGCAAATGTCCTTGCTGGAGGACGCGCTGCCCCGTTGTAAAAATAAAATGCGGAAAAGGCCTCAGTCTCTTTGTTCTGAATTTTAAAAGTACAAAAGGAAGTAAAAAATTGAAACTTTCATGGATCTTTCAAATTGTTTTACAATGGGCCTTTTTGCACGCAGTTTCTTTTGCAAGAGGGCCCCTTCAGCATCGCGTAAATGGGAGCGGCGGTCTGTACAACACACTCCCATTTACGTGATGCTCACAAGCCTAATGCGAACTGCGCACGCACCTTTTCATTTTCGGCTTCAAGCCGAAAATGGTGCGCGGTTGCGCAAGGCTCCTGGGGCCCGCACACACTTACCTGTACTGCGGTACATCATCCCAGGCACGCTGCTCGTGCTTCCTCCCCCAGTGCAGCCTACAGCAGTGAAGAGAGCAGTGAAGGAGCAGTGAAGAGAGCGCCTCGCGCAAGAACCTGCTTGCGCGAATGGCACCCCCCAACTCTGCGATAAGGTAACGTGCAAAAAAGGCTTAAAATCTCATTTTTTTTTTATTGGAACAATCACTTATTTTTATTACTTTTGAAGAAAATATCTGTTATGGGTTCACCCCATGAAAAGCTTCACATGCCAGTAATAAATCATGGAAAACAAATGGGCATATTGGATGGAGGAATTAAACCAAACTCCATAGAGAAAATAACACATCATTTCATCTCAACATTGTTACTGATATGGCTTCTATTGAATTTAAAAGGAGTATTTGTTTATTTATTGGCTGCTGATGTTGGTTTATTGTCTGTAAGTTAATAAAATGAAATGCTAAGGGGAAAACAGAAAATCATTGAGTTTCTGTTTCTTATTGATCCAGTTGAGATGAACTTCAATGGATAAAACAAAACAAAAAACAGACTGTTTCCCTAGCATGTGACAGAGACAGACAAATATGTCAATTTCACTTTTCCCCAAATGTACTTTTCTTTTTTTTAAAAAAAAAAAAATCAAGTTACTGCCATCTAATCCATGAAGATATTAGTGAATTTTGGTAAGTTCTTATCAAACAATAGACCAAACAAATGTTCATTTACTAATATTAAGCAAATGTAGTAGATAAAGTTATTCCCAGTATGAAAAGAATTGTATTATATCTGCCTCCTATGCAGTTGTTAAATAGGAAGAGCCATGGGGAGAGGGGAGACCGGCAACCCTAATTCAAAAAGAGCAACTTAGCTGAATACTCAGAGATTTCAAGTCATAATTTTCAAGAGCTAAATATCAAAGGCCTTGAATAGGCATTTCCCCCACTTGGCTTTGCTCACATTCAAATCTTTTTTTTATTTCAAATATGTTCTTCATGTTTTTAAAGCAATTTGCATATTTCATAATTTCTTGTTAAAAAAAAATCTCATCCATCACTACCATCCTATGTGTTTGGTCCTTGAACCAAAACTTTCTTCTTCATATGTGGAACAACAAAGAATTGTGGTTAGTCCCCTCCCTGCTCTCTTTCCACAAACAGCTGAGCCTTTTTACTTAGATAGGGCTGTGATTTTGAATCATATGGTGGTGTGGTATTTAGGACCTAAATGCCCTAAAAGGCACCAGAACCCATCTGATCTTGGAAGCTAAGCAGGATCAGCCCTGGCTAGTACTTGGATGAGATACCATGAATAAATACCAGGTGCTGTAGGCTATATTTCAGAGGAAGGAACAGGCAAAACCATCTCTGTGTGTTCTTCGCCTAAGAAAACTCTATGAACTTCATAGGGTCTCCATAAGTCAACAGGCAACCTGAAGGCATGCGTATACATGTACACAAACATTATGCTATTTAAAAACGGTCCCCTTTTTTTGTATCGTTTTAGTTATGCTTTAAATTTAAACTATTTTAACCAAGTTGCTTTTAACAGAATTGTTACTTAGTTGTTTTCTTAAAAAAAAAACTTGCAAAGTAATATTTTAACTAAACTGTTATTTTAAAATTTTGTAAGCTGCCTTGGGTCTTATCCCAGAAGAAAGGTAGAGTATAAACTGAATAAATAAATAAATTCTGGCACACAGGTATGCAAAGTTCTCTTTGCACGTCTATAATGCTCCACTGGGAATGAAGCAGATGGTATGGAAAAAGGAATGTGTGACTACTGCGACATCCCTATGAACTTAAAATGAACTCTTAGTGCTAATACATGACATATTATGCCAATACATGGCTATACATAGAGCAAGCCAGTAGGCAGGGCAAGATCACTAAGGGAGATTTTGTGAGGTCTCCTAAAGAGACCATTCCATTTATGTCTTACCTTTCTTCTCTCATGGAATTCAAGCACATGCAAGCACATGGAGCTTGCAGGCAGATACCCCACTAGGCAGTGTCCAGACCCACATTTGTTTAGCTTCAGGAATGTAGCTGCATCAACAGTCCTCAGGCCGTGCTATTTGTATCTGTATTGTATGAGATAAAGAATAGAGAAGTGCACAAGGGAATAATGGGCTGGCTTCCAGAACAAGGATCCATATAGTACAAAGTATTTATGGAAACACTGAAGGACACTTTTAAATTCCACTTTGAAACAAGGTTGTTAGTCAAAGTAAAGGGCATAAATGCAAAGATACATAGCAGAGGTCAGAGAAGATATTGTGACATGGAGCATATACCCCACAGGACGTATAAATGATTCTGTTGCTACTTCTTATCATACCCATTAGGTCAAAGATGCAAGATCCTAGTAGCACTTAAGCCAGCTCCAGGAATGACAGTCAAACAGTATTAGTGTTAATACAACGTTGACAGCAACCTTTTGCAGTTTAGGACTTATTCTGTGAAAAGGTTGCACACGCTTATTTGGCATGGGAAACATTTTCTGAGGAATTAAAAAAAAATGAGTATGTGCAGAAATATTATTTTCTGTGGAGAAAAAACTATTTCCTGCACAGGAAATGCTGTAACTGGGGACTAATTCTCCACAAAACCACACATGGTCGATTCAAACAGAAACCAGCATTCTCTATTTGGGAAACAGCCTTTTCTGTGTAGAAAATAATGGTTGAATCTTCTATGGCAGTTACAAATGTGTAACCTTGAGTTATACACTCATGGCTGTTACGTAGTCACAATCCCTATAGCTCCTGGATTAGGGCCTGCACAGGGAACATGAAAGTCCCCCAATCTATACTTACCAGGTAGCATCCACTGTGATTAATGGGGGTTTGTTATACTGTTGATTAGGAAGCAGTTGACTAATGTTCCCAGGCCCCCCACCTCTGCATACAAGTGATCTTGTATGCATGACAAGGAATTGCAACAGGCGCCCTGCTTCTACCTGTTGCACTGGAGATGGTTCATGGGAAGGAGTGGAACTGTCAGTCAGCTGGGAACATCCTCCAGTTGTTTGCAGTGGCTGCTGCCCAGTAAGTGGGATTGTGGAGGTGGGCCAAGATTCACTATATACTGCCATAACTACAGCGCTTATGCATAAGTAAATCTTATACAACATTCCAGCCATCATTGTGTGTGTGTGTTTCCTGCACAAAACAACCATGGGCAGGTTTTTTTTGCACAGAATGAGTCCTGATATTGTTAATCAACTGCAAAAACTGTTTGGTTTTTAGAGTGTTTCTCAAAGGAGGAAGAAAACTGCTAACTTTACTTCTCGCTTTCTTTGAGAAGAAAATTAGTGAAGAACTACAGCCCTTGTTCCTGCTACACGTTAGCACTCAAGCAACACAAAAGAAACAATTGCAATTCCTTTGAAGTAAGAATATTACAATTCCTTTGCAGAGAAAGAAAAGAAATGGTTACTTTTTAAAAATAGGAACTACAGGGGAAGGGGTTCGAAACTATTTGTTGTTGGCATGTCTCTTCTAGGCAGTTCTAATCTATGGTGAACCTATCATTGGATTTTCTTGAAAACATTGATTCACAGGAGGTTTGCCATCGCTTTCTTCTGAGGCTGAGAAAGTGTGACCAGCCCAAGGTCAACTAGTAGGTTTCCACAGCTGAGTGGAGATTCAAATTCCTGTTTCCTGGTGTCCTAGTGCAACACTGCACCATGAAACCTTATTTATAACTAATTACTTTCAAGATTTTTGAGCTCTGTGCCCCATATGTGAAGATATAGCAGTGTGCTGCTCTCTGGATCCTAGTACAAGCATGGGCAGTTTTCAGCCTTGCTAGATCTACCTTTTAAGAACAAACAAATGAGACGTCCATTAACTAGAGCCAAGTACAGATATGTACTTAGGGATAAACAGTAAACAGTAGGCTTCCTCCGATCACATGGGCACAGTTTTGAGAACAGTCCTTTCTTTTCTTTTTTTAAATATAATCTTTATTGCCAGTTTATTGAAAAAAGTTAACAATACAGTACCTCATAAACCAAACATTTACAAAGACAAACTAATTACACATTACTGCACACACACACACACACACACAAACATATGGAGAACAGTCCTTTCATACCAAAGTACACTCCTGGTGAGCTCAGGCTTTGTTCTCAATTTTAGCAGGGAAAGTTGTTTTGTTGTTGCATTTGTTAAGCACTTAGGAGTCAGAAAACCTTGCCAAATGACTGCAGACTGCTTAGAGATCCATCAATGGATCCTGACCTTTCTTCTGCCAACCCAAGTTGCTACCCTAGCATGCAGAACCTATTCATGTTGAGTGGAGGAAAACAGGCTGAGCTTTAAAGGCTTGGAAATACACAAGATGATTGGCAGAGGTATGAGTAGTATTGACAATGCTTCCTGAAGTGTATATGAAGAGGAAACTGTTGGGATTGGCTCCTTCTACCTTCAGCAAATCTCTTGGAGAGCTAAAACCTTATAAAAGGCTTCTGTAACGTTTTGCTGTTCAGAAGACTTAGCCTCATGTAGGTTTCCAGGGTCTAATCTTGAGACAGCTGGAGTTGCAGTGCAATTACATTTAGGGAATGTCCATATTGAGGAATGTTATACAAGAAAAAGAAGACAACAGTTTTTAGCACAATAGTGTCACTAGGTAGATTCTTTCCTAGGCCTAGCTTTAGAACAATATGAGGCAGCATGAAAATCTTGGATACTCCACAGTACTTTAGGTGTTGGCTTGTTTGGACAGGTTTTGTCAACACTGTCAGTTGCATAGATAATGTTAATGGAACTCTGTGTTTGCTGGCTTCAGATTTTTTTTTCTTATTATTATTTTGGTTGTCACTCGCCTGCATGTATGTGTGTGCATGAGTCCCCTCTATTCTCATCATGAGAAGAAGATAACAGCACAGAAGAATATAGCTTGTCATCTCTGATGCTGGGTTTTATGTCTCAGCATAATGAGATGCCATATTGTTACATTTTAATGAGAATGTCTATGATTTTACATCTGTTCTTTTCAAACCTTTGGGAGCAAAAGAAGACACCACAGAAGAAGATAGAGTTATTATTCCAAAGAAAACATCATTTTTCTCAAAGCTGCACTGCACATTCACACTGGCAATTCAGCCTGGAAGTGTTTGGCCTACAACTTTCCTAATGTTAACCAAGTACTAAATATAGCAGCCCTTCATTAGATGAGTCCTTCTAATGGCCTCATTTGGACTTTCCAGTGATATGTCAAAACAATCCACCTCTTCATAATTGCACTATCTCTCTCTCCTTCTCTCCAGTATAAATTATTATATGCTTGCATAGGAAGTTGGAAAAGAATTTCTGCCAATCTGACAGGCCAGCTCTACTATTAGGCAGTGTGAGGTGACTTCATCAGGCAGCCCATGTGAGAGGAAGTAGCATGGTGGTGGAGAAGAGAATAGTGTTGCAAAGGGGCTGCTCTGTGCCTCTTAAACTAGCCTTTGCTACCACCAGGAGTACTGGAACATGTTGTCCCACTAGTAATGGTGAATAAAGATTTAACTGCCAGTCCTTTTGGCTGTTGTACATGGAATGTGAAGGGAAACAATGTGGGTTAATGGTCTAAGTGATGAACTAAGACTATGGGAGATCAGGTTTCAAAGGAGACCCACTGGGTCACCTTGGGCAAGTCACATTCTCTTAGCCTTAGAGGACAGCAATGGCAAATGTCCTCTGAATAAATCCTGCTGAGAAAACCCTAGGGTAGAGTTACTACAAGTCAGAGTCCACCTGAAAACACATTACAGCAACAAAGGGAAGGGAGCTGCCATGTTGTTCTTTGCCTTGGGTAGCAAGCTATCTTGAGCTGGCCTGGCAAGATCCTATTCCATACATCGCAGTTGTCTATCTATTATTTTTTAAAGAATTGCAACCTCCTTTCAAGAAACAAAGTTGCTTAAGTCAATGAGCAAAAACACATCAGTCTTATTCGGGCATTAGTGGAGTAAATAGGCACCATGGAAACAGTGGGATTATATTTTATTTTATTTTACTTTTTTGCTCTGCCCTTGTAATCATAACAGAATCCCTAGCCTCTGTGGAGCTTTTTATACCCATGTAGGGAGGATGATAAGTGTCCTAAACTATTTGGAGAAGCTCCATAGATAGAGAAGGCTGCTACTGCGATTGGCTAGCCTGAGCCCAAGGTGTACAATTTCATATTAGTTATGGTTAATATTTCCAGGTGGCACTCCATAAGATGAACTCCACGTGTCTGAAAGGGTCATGGAGAGCCTGTGTAGGCAGGCATGGCCACATGGCCTTAATTATGCAAGCTAGGTCTAGGCCAGTAAACAACTTTTGTCGCACAGTCAGTAGTGCCTTCCAGACACGGCGGATCATTAAACCAAAGAAAGGGGCTTCAGTCCCAAACCGACAGCTTGATGGGATTAGCGTGTCTGTCTATACAGCCTCTAAGCGCTCCCTCATTTACATACTGTTCTAACAATTGGCTGGGCTGGCTAAAGCCCATCAATTCTGATTTTGACCTTTCAGAGGCACTCCAACTCCTATTATTCTTCTTGGGAGAAGGCTAGCCTCCAGGTACAATCTTCCCTATAAAAACCCCAAGTTTGAGCTTCTTGTCGGAACGCTCATGCCTTGCATCCTGAACTGCTACCTCTCTGTCTGGTGAACCTCCCCTCAGCCTCCACATGCTGAGCTACTACGAACCCCAGCATCGCTCTCTATCTCTCTATTCCTGGACTGCAGAGGTGGAGTATCACCCCAGAAATCCTCTCGAAACCCCTATCAATTTTCCTCACTTTTGCTTCCATAGTTCTTGGATGAGTGCGTGAGTGTGTGTGTCGTTGTTTGCTTAATTAAGGAAAGCTTAATAAAATCTTTAAATCATACAATTTGCCTAGTTCTTGGCACGGCCCGATCCAGTATACATAGGGTTCCAAGATCCTGCTGAGTTACCCTGCCTTTCGCATTGCCAACCAGTGCTCTGAGCTAACTCCTAATTCCCCATATTTTGAGCACATTGAGGTGTCCCTCCCAGGATCCCCAGAAATCAGGGTAACAATGCCCGGTTATGCAAATTATCCTGAAACAAATGAGAGGCTGGCGGGGATCCTGAATCTTAGGGCAAGGGGCAAAGCAGTGGTTTACAGGCTTAAAAGCCATATTTAAAGGAGAAATTCTCACATACCTCCTAAAAACTAAGAGAAAAGGAGCTGCCTTGACCTTGTTTTGAAGAAAAGTCCAGAGGATGAATGCCACATTTGACCATGGCATTCTCAACCTGGCTGGCCTGGTCTTTAGTGAACACAATCTTAACCACACTTACCTGGAAGTAAATCAAGGAGGCTGTCTTTTAAGTAGACATGTATTGGATGGAAGGGTAAACCAAGGACTCTTCAACTGTTTCATATTGTGTGTTACTGCATCTGCCATATCTTGTCTACCTACAGTCATAGGCAGCTGATGAAGTGTAATTGAGGGTAGTACCACGTCAACCTGACAGAGAAGCAACTCAATGGTGTGATCATATGTTCTACTTAGAGAGGGCATTCCATTTTTTGAAGACATTTTCTATACAAGGGATGAGGAATGTGTGGTCTTTCAGATATTGATGAGTTACCCCCTCATCACTTCCCCATTTGTGGCTACACTGGCTGTTGACAGTTGCAGTTGAACACATTTTCTGCCTTTGTTCTCTCTGATCCTAATCCAGTGTAAAGAAAAAGAGTAATATGGGTGAAAGAGCAAGGACCTTAATGTGAACCATGAAAAGTACAACCCGGACAGCAGGCTGAAAATGCCTCCAAAATGGGTCATCTGGATCTCTTTTGCACTATGCAGTGATAGTGCTATGTTTCCATTCTAATTGCCATGGTTGTAGCCTGTGGAATCCTGGGATTTTAAATTTGGTGGTAAGTTTAGAAGAATTCTCTAACTGGTGGTAAGACTAGAGGAATTCTCTCCCTCATCTACAAATCCCAGGATGCCATGGTAGTTAAAGTGGTATTTTTAGAACTACAATTGTGTGTGTGAAAGGTCCCCTGGACACAAACTCCCTTGCTACAGTAAAACGTATGGCATTTATGTTTGAAGTGTAGTGATTGTTTTCAAACTTCCTTTGTTCATTTGCACTATGAAGATATGCCAAAAGCCCGCAGAGAGCTTATATTTGTGTAAGCCTTGGTTACTTGCGTATAAGTACTTTTAAGACAGTTGCAGAGAAGGCAATCTGTACCTTCTTCCGCAACACCTTTTCTTCCAGATGCAAAAGTAGGGATAGAGCAGTGGTTCTCAACCTGTGGGTCCCCAGATGTTTGTGGACTTCAGCTCCCAGAAGCCCTGAGCATTGACCATAGTGGCTGGGGCTTCTGGGAGCTGAAGTCCACAAACATCTGGGGACCCACAGGTTGAGAACCACTGGGATAGAGGGTCCAGGGCACAATTTCATCTCCTTGAGCCACTGACTGTGCATGGAAATGTGTCTGAGAGCTCTCTGGCTGTCCTGGCATATCCAGGAGCCAAGAAGTAGCTTTTCTCCTTGTCTGGGGAATGGTGGCTGATTCTCTTTTTCCCTCAGCTGGGCAAGGGCAGCCAGAGAAATCCTGTCTGCCACTCAGGAACTTAAGGTAACTCAAATAATTTAAAGATATAACATATACAGTATGCATTTAATTCAAACCTTATGTTCCACACCATCTAATTCCTTTTGTTCTCTCCCAAATTTTTATTTGCAAAGAGATACCATGCTACTCTCCACTTAAAAGGCATTCTGCCAGACTGTGAGTGCAGCACATCCTGAGAAAGCACCTTATGGAGTGCCTAGGAATAATGCAAAATGAACAGTGCACAAGGCTAGGCGAAGCTCACACTTATGAAGTGTTCCCTGAGCTAAACAGATAATACATTTTACACTTTAGGTCAAATTCTGGTTTCATTGGTGGCTGGAAGTGGCATGAGATGAGTGGGGATAGCCTGGGGCCTTATTTTTTATTTCAAGATGCACTTCAGGTTTTGCTGCAACAACTGTCAACAACACAATCAGAAGAGATTTGCCCCCTTTTCAATATTAGAGCTTTTGAATATTAGAGTTTTGTTTCATCGATGTGTTGCTCCTGCCTGCTGGTTAAAAGCAACATTAAATGTTGCCACTTTGCCATCAAGTCAGGTAGTTTGACAGCATTTTAGCTGTTGGATAGAGACACCAGGAGGAAAGGATGATTTTCTTTTACAGTCACTGGAAAGAAGGAAGGAAGGAAGGAAGGAAGGAAGGAAGGAAGGAAGGAAGGAAGGAAAATCCTAGGCTGTTGATGGTACACTACCCTAGTGATTGCAATTTTTTCAGGGTGTCACAGAAGTAAACGGCTCAAAGCAGCCAGTTTTCAGAATCCTATTGTTGATTTACACTAGCATAAATATTGGTTTCATTGGCATATGCACTTAAAGGATGTTATGGAGAGATACCCATTACCTCCTTATGCAATGCCCCCTCCCAGGTGCAATCGCAGTTTAACAATGTTGGGCACACGCACACGCACACACACACCAGCAATTAGTGGCCAAGGGACAAGGAGGACAGCCTTGGGGGAGAATAAAATAAAGGTCTGCAGCTGGACAGCCAGAAGAAAAAGAAAGAAAGAAACAAAAAGACACTGATAGCGTCCAGCATTACTCTGCATGCATTGTGCTGAAAGTCTGAGAGAGTAATAGATGTCCCTTTTTCTTGACTGGCAACTATCCCTGCCCACTTGCCCACTAACTGGCTACGAGAATGTGGCTTGATACTATCAAGCTGGATAGTGTACTAGTGGATAGGGAAGCCCATTGCACTAATGCTGATGAAACTTTATATGCTACCATGTTACTGTTGGATCTCAGTCTTTTCTAATCTCTAAAAGGTTGCACTTTATTTGCTTTACTTTACGCATAGCTACTGTGCCTGTAATCTTTTCCCTTTTGCCATTACTAACTGCAGTGCCAAAGTTATGCTGTCGTAGTTATGCCAGATTCAAGCATTCAGGGATGTTTCATCATTTAGAAGATAAAGAAATTTACAAATTATTGCAGAAAAGCCCTTACGCATATATCGTAGTTGTGTGTGTGTATATATATGTGCCTTTAAGTTACCTGTTGACTTACCATGGCCCCATGAATTTCAGACGCTCTTCTTAGACAAGGAACATTCAGAGGAGGTAGCATGCAATATGTTTCTCAATCCAGGATCTCAATGAGTTGTGACACAATTCTCCTCCATTTCTACCAGGCTTCCTGCATTTTGCTGTGGCAGGAAGGAATATAAAATGCAGGAAGGAGCACAAATGCTTACTGACCTGTAACCCTCCAACATGGAGAGAACCAAGCTATAGGTGCTTTCCATATAGGTTCTAAAAATTCAGAGCCGCTGAGGAAAAATAAAAGAAGTGTCAACCTTAATTTAGTGCTAATATGGTTGAATGGATAGGGATTTTGAGCACTGCATACCCAGACTTTTTTTAAGAGGTAAGTAAGTCCTGAGTCAGAAGGAAGAATGTGTTGGTTTCTGTTTCGCCCTGTTCAAAGCTGTAAAATATCAATTTTTTTTTCTGTCACAAATATAAAGAAATTAGCACATTTAAATAAATCTGTGTGAAAACTAAACTGAAATGACATTCCAATCCATATTTAAGTAGTGGTGTGTGAAACTTATCTCTTGCTTGCTGCAAACTGATTAAGTGAATGAATGAATGAAATTAAAGATCTGACATGGAAGGCACCAGCTACCCCTGAAAGTAGGGCCATTTCCACATGAGACTGTTATAGCGCTATGATTCCACTTTCAACATCCTATGGAATCCTGAGGTTTGCAGTTTGCCAACCGGCCCCTCCCGAAACTGCAAATCATAGTGCTATAACAGCCTCGTGTTGAAATGGCTTAGGTCTAATGGTCTTATGTTTTAACTATATTTGTAATGGCTTTTAGTCAAATACAATAAAATTTACTGTACTAAACAGCATTCCCCTAGCAGCTGCCCCCAAATTAACCACACTGATCTGTCTTGCAGCCCACCTTCTTCATCTAATTTATCTTTTTTAGGTCTTGCCACCCATGCTTTATTTTTAGCTCAGGTTCTTTACCACATACCATTTCTGGTGCCAAATGCAAGCTCCATATCTCTGTTAGCTGGACAGAGGACTATCAAAGCACCAGGTTACAGAACAGAGAGTTAACCCAAGCCTGTAGTCTTTTCAATATGTGACCGTACCAAACAAAGCTGCAATCAAAATACGGTGGGTGGTACATTGCCTGTATGTCTATAGAGTGGAACATTTCACCATAAAAAGAAACAGCAGAAACAGAATAATTAAAAAAAAAAATTAAACATATCATTTCAGATCTAGTTCCCAAGGCCAGGATTGCCTTCAAACCCAAAAAAGATTTAAGTAATGCATCAGTGGTGTGAAGACAATAATCTAAGACTTTACACACTAATTCTGCCTAACTCTTTATACACCCTAGATATTCCACTGCCACATACACATGCACTCTCTCTCTCTCTCTCTCACACACACACACACACACGCCCCACACACTGTGCACAAATACAAATGATCTACACCTTTGAACTCGACCAGTCTCCTTTTCTGTTATTCACAAAGCCACTCTTTCCCAGTAAGCTCTTTGATGCCTACTCCCAAATAGAGAGGGAAACCCTTTTGAAAATATGCCCTTCCTGGAGCAAGCACATTGGAGATTTAATATTTGCTCCTAACAACGGGTTCACTTGGCTAAGCACCACTGAGCATCAATATATAAATTGGGCATTCTCTTTAAGGGCTGCTGCTGTATTTCTACAATGTGAGCACATGGGACCACATGCTGACATGCTTCACAAAAGTCACTTGTTATTTAAATCAGAACTGCAAAGCTACTCCTGCACTTCTTCCTACCTCAATAGCTCCTGACGGGGCTTATCTCATTTACATAATGTTAATTGGAATTACATGCACACATCAAGAAGTGAATATATTTCCAGATGTGCAATCTGAAAGGTTTTCATTAAATCAGCTTTGCATTCAGATAAAAAAAACATGCCTTGTCAATGGGTCTTATTAAAGCTATATAGTATTCCTCCTCCTTTTTGTCCCCATCCCCATCATCCACAGTCTCTATAACTCATGCAAACAGCACTGGATTGTGCATGTATCTGGCATTTTTATTCTGACCTGGCATTTTTATCCTGGCATTTTATCCTGACCATTTTTATCCTGACACGCAAGTGTTCAAGAAAGACTGCAATATATTTTTAAAAAGAAAAAAAAAGAGAAACATAAACTGTTCTGTCTAGATCCAGATGCTAGAAAAGGGGGCCATCATTTTCCTTGGTTGCAGTAGGTATGGTTTGTATCTGTTTAATGAGGTATTAAATCTTAGTGAAAAGAAAAACAGAAGTGGATTTCTGCACAGGAACAGTCAGTAGTCAATCATGGGATGGGACACAGATTGCCCCTCTAAAGGTCATCTAAAAATCAGCTTGTTGATATAAGCCATTTAATGCCAATGAATACATTGAAGTCTTCAGTAGTGTGTTCTCGTACTTACTATTTTGGACAAAAGATAGTCATGTTTAAAAAAAGAAACATATCCTTGAAAACATAGGTCTCACAATGTAATCAAAACCAGTTGCTGAAATATAAATAATGTTTGATCTTGAATCTGAGCCTCCATTTCTATCTTCATGGATTTGAGTGTAGCACAGACTGAGCGAGGTGAGCATCCCTGCACATTCAAACATAGTTTACACCTTGATTTGGTGCATTTCCAAAGACAGGCCTTTTTCCTTCAGATATTTCAGATAGAAAGAAAAATAATCCACGGTCTGTGTTGTCCAGAGCTTTGCCACCACATTGTAGAAGGACAAGAAAAATACAGTTAACTATGCACCCTGCACAAATGTTGGCAACCCCACTGTTCTCTCAAAATTCCACTTTTTAAAAATTTTTAAACCTTCAAAAGAAGTACGAGAACATCTACCCTGTCTAGTCCTTTGCATCTGTAATAGGGAAGATCTTTAGTATCAATGTTGAGCACACAACCTCAGTAAAAAAGAGTGTGAATCATACAGCTGAATTTTAAATACTCTGCTTTAATCCTTCTTATAACAAGATTTGAAAGATAAGATAACTAGCAGGAAAAAAATGCAATTGGTAAGCTGGTGAGTTGTGATTATTTTGGCCTGTTCTAAACCACTTGATATTTCTTTTGAAGTTTCATATTGGTTCATCTGCATAAAAACGGTTCCTATGCAAAGAAAACAGCATGAAGCTTTTGCCTTCATGGTTTCCTAACTGCACAGGATTTTTTTTTTTAATGAATTAGTAATCCTGTGGTTTTCTCCAGGCATGCCCTCAAGTTAAGGTTGGGGAACTTGTATCCCTCAAGATGCTAGTCGGCTGCCACACCCATCATCACTGATCATTGAGAGTCCTGACTAGGACTGATGAGAACTGCATCTGGAATTGCACACATTTCCCACCTTGCTCTAATGGCAACATTCAAATACAAATTTAGCTCTTAATCAGCTGTTTGTGAGAATTAGTTGGCTACCTGATGAATCCATCATAATGAACTATACCTATGAGGTAAGGCCTGACTTTCTTATGTGACCAAAACAGAAAAGGGGGGCACAGGACTATCCAATAATTCAGCCTTTCTGTCAAGGACATACTTGGCTGGAAGGCAAACTGAAATGAGATGCATGGAACAGAAGCAAAGAGTTGGATTTAATCATCTCAGAGTTATGGTAACCCTCCATAGTGCTATTTAGCAACTCATTTATTATTCTTCATGTGGACAGCACACTGCCATTAAACAATATCATATTGTTGGAGGTATAATATAAGATTAGAGATGCAATATGTCTGAATATGGGATAATAATATATTTACTTCATCATGTACATCATGTTGTGGTATACTTTTTATAAAAAAAGTGGGATGCACCATCTTGAGGATTCTTTAGCCAAAAAATACCGTACACCTAGAGCTGTTTTGCAAATGAATTTTAAGAGATGACAACTCAGTTTTACAACTACAGAAATATCACCTCCTATCTTTCTTGGTACAGAGTGAATAAGGACTCAGTCAAGACCTTACAAATAATAGCACAGTGGTGGCTGTGTGCACAGATTCCAATGCACTGCACAGGAGTGTGATCTAGGATTAAGAGTTTAAGAAGGTTAAGAACAATCACTGCTTCCTTGTAACCATTTTCTTGTCTTTCTTAATGCTAGCTTCACAGAACACCTTCTAGTATAATTGTGTCTGAACTGCAAAGTGCATGCAAAGATGTGATACTTCCAGCCCTGAGCACTCTCTCAATAGTCTCAAGCAACCAGTTTTTCCAGAGTCAGCCCACTAGTATAGGAAAAAGAAAATACTACAGATTGAATTGTTTGAATTGTTTTTTAAATAACATTTTCGCATCTTGTTCACTGTCTTGGGAGTCCGGAGGGACTGAGAACATTCAATGAATATCATAAAGACAGGTTGGGGGGATGTAAGCAAGTATAAGAAAAAGAAAATAGAATAAACAAATTGAATGTACATTCATGGACAGTTGAATGTACAGATTAGAAATGAAGGAAGGAAAAAAATGCTAGTTTTTTTAGCACTGTGATGACTGTAACTGATGGAAAGGATAATTGTAAAATGCTCATAAGTACCTGAATTTTGCAGAGTTTTTATTTCAAAGTTTTTTAAACAGCTGAAGGAGGACTGTGTCAGGGTGAAATTCTTTTAAGCGCATGCTGAATGCTACTTTTTGAAACGATGGGATTTTCGAAGATCACGCCCTCTGGATGGCATGATTTGGATCTGCAAAAGATCTCTATATCATGGCTTTATTATCTTCAGCATCACATTTTGTTTCTATTAAATCATGATATTTAACAGAGAAGTATGGGAGCAAGGAAATGAAATGATGAGGATGGATAGATAGATAGATAGATAGATAGATAGATAGATAGATAGATAGAATTTTTTCTGTCATTTAATATAAACTGATTTTTGAATTTAAACAAAAAGAAGAAACAAAAATATGGTGAAAATCCAGGCAAAAAAGAAAATATAGATTAACAGTTACAGGATAATGGCTTCACAACTGTACATGCAGATGAAAGCAGAAGATAAGAAGCAGGCCGCCTAGTCTGTTTCTCTGCTACATTTTTAGACCCTTTCCTGTCTATCTCTAATAATATGATTCTTTGCATTTCCTCCTCAACCTAGCCTATTTTCCACCTGACAGACTTAAAATGGCTGCCAGTATAATTTTTAAAAGAAACCAGCAAAATTTATATTTCTTCCCAATTTTCCACTTTAAAAACTGCAAACAGACTTGAAGACATGCTCACTTCTAAAATGTCTGTATAGACATGACTTCCCAAATCATCCGATCGACACAAGAGCCACTGAATTTTCTTGTACAGGATTCAAGTCTTTCCCTATCGTCCGTACAGCAGGGCTGTTTTAGGTCTGTCTGTCTTCCAATACAAATGCTTTGGCGTTGACGAATGCTGAGGCATAGCCGTCTAATTTTGAAGGAGTAGCCTGTTTGACCGTTATCACCTAAAAGGCTTAAAATCCCAAAGTGCAAAAACTTAAACAATTCTATTAGATATAATCGTTATTTTATTAACATTATTCTCCAAGGATATTCTCTCTCCCCCCTTCTGATTATGAGTACTTTGCAATTTTTAGACAGTGTGATGGATGCGACTCTTCTATGACAAGAATTTTAACAGCCCTTCTTCAGCACTCAATGCGCGCCCAATTATGCGTCTGAGCCAGTAACCTTGAATTTATGTTGCCATGGTGACAAACTGGTCATGCATTATGGATTATCATTGAAATTCTACACCCCTACCTAGCATAATGAGAGTTGGGGACTTAATCAAATCAGCCATTCTGTGTGACACAAAGTGAAGAACTAGCTCTTATTGTTCAACGTCAAGAAAGGAAGCGGGCCTGGTCGAGTGGCAGCTGCAGGACTGCAGTCTGATAGATTGCCCTTATATACATTTGTGAATGTATAGACAGATGGTTTTCAATGCCTGGAATTTCTAGCTTAGGAAGCAGCTGTTCAGATAACCTCTGCCGTCCCACCTTGTTGTCATGGAACACTGAACAGAGACTGAGAATGTGGATGGATACGTTGACAATCTGACTGAATTTACTCTGCACGGCATCCTTCGTTGAAGACACACAGGGATGGCTAAAAAAAATGAAGACAGGGTTAAGGTGATATTCAGTGGAGAAAGCGAAAGAAAGAAGGAGGATAATTCCGGACAGCTGGAAGAAGATGTTTGAATTATCATTCATCCCTATTTCTACTCTTCTGCCACTGAGATAGGAGATGGTGGGGGGGATGGCTATGGTAAATCATCCCCTTGGATTAATCTGGTTTGCATTTCCTTCACAGTATAAAAATGAGAGCTGCAGGATACATGCCAAGTCTCAAGCGATTCCGACAGCTCTGAAGGCACCCAGGTTTGCAGCTATCTTCTGTATCTTTATCATGTCCTTCAGTCTCTGAAAGACAAAGTGAGAGCTTTGTGGAAGGTCACAAAGAAGACAGGTTGAATGCTGGGAGGAAAACCAAGCCAATCAGCAACCCCTGGCCATTGTCCATGATAGAGCCACTTTGGAACAATCAGATTGTAATTCTTAACGTCCCCCTCCTCTCCGAAGGTGTAAATGCTTTGCTCATGACACAGGCTTTTTTTTCCGCAATGAAACTGCAGCCACATCAAATACGTTTGTCCACAGCATTCGTTACAGACCCATCTGTTATTTTTTTTTTAAACAAACTATGATAATATGTGAGTCATAGGCATATAGCCAGTGGTACACATGGACAGGCTAGTCAGGCA
This sequence comes from Iguana delicatissima, assembly GCA_948472985.1. Taxonomy (NCBI): domain Eukaryota; kingdom Metazoa; phylum Chordata; class Lepidosauria; order Squamata; family Iguanidae; genus Iguana; species Iguana delicatissima. The sequence goes on from CAOKZL010000064.1 coordinate 411,769, forward strand.
TGGTGGGGGGACGGGTTGGCCCTGGGAAAGGCACATGTGGCAATTGTGTGTGTGTGTGCATGCATTTCCTCCTCTAGGACTGAGATGAATGTGTGACAAATTCCTCCCATCTTCCCATTTTCCCCATTTTCAAAGATTTCCCCAGGCTTTCCAACATTATTGGCATATATTTACACATTTCTGATGCTTCATTGCCACCATTTCTGCGGCAATTAAAAACTTCTCTCTGTCAGCAAACAGAAAGAAAAAAATATATAGGGAAGAGGAAAGAATTCATCTTCTCTAACACTTGATAGTCATGATTAAGACACCAACCCTGTGGCTTCAACAGCTTGTAAAATGACCTCCCATCAGTAAAAATTCTACCTGATTCTTCCTAAGAATTTTAGTTCTCCATCATTTGCAATTCATACCCAAAATCAAGAGCATTCATCATTTTAATACAAAGCTTCTCATTTGAAATATAAAGTTTATTTTTTTAAAAAAAATTACTGTTTATTTTATGTGAATAAATCTTCTGCATTCAAATATGATAAATGATTCTGCTTTAGTACTAAGAAAGCAATAGGAATAAATATACTGATCATTTTTCTCTAAATACATCCTGAGTCTTCTACAGAATTTATCTACCTTACCATTCCAATGTGGACTCATTAGACCAAAGGTGGGCAAACCACAACTCCCCAGATGTTGCCAGAGTATATATCTCAGCAATGTTAGCTCAGCATAGCCAGTGGTGAAAAATGGTTGGAGCTGCAGTTTGACAACTTCTGCAGAGTTGCACTTCATCTTCCCCTGCATTAGTTGATATCAGTTTTATTAAAAACTAGCATATTTACCCTACATTGCCTGGGATTTTATTTTCTCATAGGTAACACTTATTAGAAATACCTTAGGAATTACTTTGTCTTACCTTAGGAGTTAGATATGTTTGAAATAACACAGATTTGAGATCCTGTGTCTCTAATTCCCCAAACTGCCCCAATCCAATCTGTATTTAGAGTTGTTAACATACAGAGATCCGGTTTCTGAGGGAATAAACTGGCCTCCTCCTTCTTGCTGCTAGGCCTCATTTCCATTGCAACCAGCCAGGCTCAAGAGCTCTCTGGCTAAGAATTCTAAAGGCCCCTCCCTAAATTCCAGGATTCCATAGAATCTTCGCAGGCAGCCAACCATATAAGGCCTTCTTGCCTGACACAGCCAATCATATTAGGTTCTGGGCTGCCTGACACAGACAAACTCACAAACTTTGACTTTTATATATTAGAAGATTAGCATTCAAGTCTGCCTCAGAGGATTTGGGGAAACCCTATGTCTGCTCCTCCTGCCACAGAACAATTTGGGATGTGCTGCAAGAAGCACCAGCAAAAAAATATTCTTGTTTCTGGATGCTTCTGCAGAACTGTGAGCTAAAGACCAGGTTTGGATTGAACCCCAGATGTAAAACAAGTAAAGCAAAGTTCCACAGATTTCATAAACTACAAAATAGCATTAACAAGGCCTCTTTCACACCACACAGTTAGAGCACTATGAAGCCACTTCTATGGCTGCACCCTATGGAATCCTTGGTTTTGTCATGTGGGGAAATTCTAGAGGAGCCTTCTGAATGAGGATTCTAAGTACTATTCCCTAAAAGACAGGATTCTATAGGATGCAACTCTGGCAGTTAGAAGTGGAACCATACTACTATAATCATATAGTATGAAAGGGCCCCAGGTCTTGAGCAAGTGAGATTACCAGTAGGGATTCTTGTACTATGTCCAGTAATAGACCAGGGTTGATGGAAAGATTTTCAAGTTCTGCTCAGAGCACCACCAATTTGTTGGAAAAATTTCTTTGGTTTGGTGGGCACTATAGCTGCTAGGAGACCATGCCCCTGTTTTAGCGTAATTTGTTGCATTCAGAACTCATTTTTATAAGAAGAGAACTTGGACTGGGCTCACACATTTATCACCTAATATATAAAAGTCAAAGTTTGTCTGTGTCAGGCAAAGACCTCATATGATTGGCTGCCTAAGAAGATTCTATGGAATGCTAACGATGACAGTTTAGGGAGACGCCTTTAGAATTCTCAGTCAGAGAGCTCTTGGGCCTCAGTCAAACTGTGTTTGTCTTGAATGGTCCAGTTGCTATGGAGATGAGGCTTAGCAGCAAGGAGGAGGGCAGTGTATTCCCTCAGGAAACCAACCTCTGTATGTTAATAACTCTGAATACAGATTGGATTGGGGAACATGGGGAAAGAGTACTGGACAAGACAGTTAGGGGAATTAGAGACACGGGATCTCAAATCTTTCTAACAAGTATTACCTATGAGAAAATAAAATCTTGGGCAATGTCCGATATGTATGCTAGTTTTACTTATATAAGATATTTATCACCTCTGGTCCCACCAGGGCACCCAAGACAATGTAAGAGAGAGAGAAAAACATTTAAAACAATAAATTGTTATTGTTGTGTGCCTTCAAGTCATTTCTGACTTATGGCAACCCTAAGGCAAACCTATCATGGGTTTCTGGAGATGAGAGTGTATGACTTTTCCAAGGTCACTCAGTAGATTTCCATAGCTCAGCAGTGTCATAGTCCATTGCTCAAACCACTACATCACAATGGTTCTCAAAATATTAAATACATAGATACATAGATAAAAACTTTTCAAATAAACTAAAAGAAAAATCCTTCTTTAAAGTGTTTTGCAACTAGACAGTGAAAACATCAGAGAAGTTTCAAAGACGAAAGGCCACGTGAAACAGTCCTGTCTTAGCTGACCACCGACAGTTCAGAAGAGATAGACGCAGCCTAACTTCCTTTCACAGGGAATTCCACAGTCAGGATGCTGTTACAGAACAAGCACCATCCTATCTTTACTTGGTGTTCAAACACCCATGTTCAGCACATGTCAGTTTAGAGGTCCCCTGGCTCAATTCCTAGCATTTGTGACTGGTGGCTTCCTTGTCAGGCAGTGAATCTGCTCCAGCTTTTAGTCCAGATATTAACAGAATTTAAAGAATGTGTTGAGGGGCACAGAGCTGAACACTTTGGAGAGCTCCTTTAGAATCCATACTAATACCTGGTGGAAGTTTTCTGTCCCACTGAAAGGGAAGTCACCAAACACCACTGATCTCAGATGTTTTCAGTAGTGAGATAGAGAAATCTGCTGGGAATTTTGTGAGCCTTGCCAGGGGTGCTAGAAGGCAACTGGTGACACAATTCTCAGTAAAGTAGCTCCTTATATTTTATGGCTTCCAACCAAAGACAGGATCCAGGCTACACCTATATAGAGATGGAAATAACATTCACAATTAATTATTTCCAGGTTTAAAAAAAAAACCAGGACATTTTGTTAGGAAGCATATTAGAGTAGCAACATTTTTATGTAATTTTTCCCAATAGTTGAATATTCAGAAGTATTTGGAAGAATCATTGAGAGGGGAAAAGCATGTGGGCATTTTTTCCCCCATCCCCCTAGTTTTCTGTGGATAAAATGTGTTTCCAGAACATAAAACAGTCTGCTACATAGTGGGTGAGGACATCTGCACTGGGTTTTAGTCTGAACTCTAAAAAAGCTATCCAAAGTGCTCAGTTCTATTTCACCAGCAGCTTCAGCATAGTTCTTCGTTAAGGTTTGGATTAAAACCTAGAGTAGATTGGATGTTGTGCAACATTCCATCATGTTTTTCTCCCCTCTATCTTTTTTGAAAGCTCCATAGTTTTCATGGGAAAGCTGCACAGCTTTCCAAAAAATTATACTCCTTTTTTGGGAAGCTCCATTGCCTTCTTCAGAAAGTTATGTACTTTCCCATCATTATGGGGAAAACGTTCTCAACAACAGGAATTAAAACTGATTGTTTGTTCCCAACATCTCCTGAAATAGGAAAATCTACTTCCTTGTCGCTGTTGTTCAGTTTACACAACCATTCTGCATGAAGAAAATATTGATCTGCTTTTTGGAAAGATTTGCATCATTTCTAATTAAAATGTATTAATTGGGGATTATAATTGTTATTATATATGAAAACTTGTCTTCACTTCTTTTATTAGTCATCAGTACCCGAGCGTTCAACCATTATTGTATCTCCGTGCACCAGTGAATATTGCCTTGGACCCCTGGTCTTAAGTTGGGTCATCTTATTAGAAAGACCCAGAATAGGAATAACATGATTTTGACTATTTAGTTGTTTTGCTCACTTTCTAGAATTCAGAGGAAAATTCTGTTCCTATGAGCCTGGCCTGTACAACATTCACGGCTTTTGCCATGTTATCTCTCATAGATAGATTAAGAGGTCGAGTACAAATGTAATCTTGACACATTGGCTAGCATTTGAGGGGAGAAGAGTAGGAGAGTACAGGTGATATAATATGTTCTGTTGTTGTTGTGTGCCTTCATTACTTTCTTCTTGCAGTTTTCCAATTTATGGAGATCCTAAGGAGAATGTTTCACAGGGTTTTCTTGGCAAGATTTGTTCAGAGGGGTTTGCCGTTGCCTTCCTCTGAGGCTGAGAGACTGTGAGCCACCCAAGGTTTCCCAGTGGTTTCCATGGCTGAGCGGAGATTGGAACCCTTCTCTCCAGAGTCATAGTCCAACACCCAGACCACTACACCACAGTGGCTCTATGCTCTGTTCAAGTTCATAATTAAAATGGCACGTCTGTTATGGCATAATGGTCTGGAAATACAACAGTGTGGAGAACTTGCCCTTCCTGAATTCTATGGACAAAGCCCATAACATTCCTCATGGGTCATAAGACCTGTTTTATTTGTCATATGGCAGGCCATATTTGGAGCTTTAACATGCAGTGGTTCTTAAGCTGTGGTCCAGGGACCCCTGGGGGTCCATGGAGCCCTCATAGGTCTGCCAATCCCTGCTGCTGGACATCAACAGCAACACCACCAACAGGAATGTGTTAGCAGGGGTGTCTACGGGTGCCAAAACTACTCCATCATTTGCAAATGAGGGAGCAGCTTGGTCACATGGACATGCCTGCCGCTGTGTCCTTATTGTCAGGGACAAGGCAGCAGGGTATGTGGGTGCCAAGGGACACAGCAGCAGGAGTGTGTGTGCACTCAAACTGCTCCCTCATTTGCTAACAAGGGAGCAGTTTTGGCACCTGCACACACCCACTCTGCTGCTGCACACACACCCTGCTGCCACATCCCTGATGAAAGAGATATAGCAGCAGGTGGATGTGCACACCCAAACTATGACTCTGGAGAACAGGGTTTGAATCCCCACTCAGTCATGGAAGCCCACTAGTTGACCTCATGCAAGTCACATTCTCTCAGCCTCAGAGAAAGGCAAAGGCAACAAATCTTGCCAAAAAAACCTCCATGATAGGTTCACCTTATGGCCACCATAAGTAAGTTTTCAAAGGGGAGAGACATGATGGTTAGAAAGAACCTCTCTCTGTCAGCAGCACTTTGTTGTTGTGTGCCTTCAAGTCACTTCTGATTTACGGCAACCCTAAAGTGAACTTATCACAGGGTGTGTTTTTCGGGGGCAAAATTTGTTCAGAGGGGGTCTGAGGCTAAGAGAATATGACTTGCCCAAGGTCACCCAGTGTCTAAGCAGGGATTTGAATCCTTGTTTCCAGAAGCCTATAATAAATAAATTAATATTTGAATATTTAAATAAGTATTTTAAAGTTTAAATCTAAATTTAAATATTTAAATATTGAGTTAAGCTTTGGGGTCCCAGGGAACAAATTGTACTTATGGGGTCCCCAGTAAAGAAAAGGTTAAAGAACTGCTGCTTTAGCTTATTTGCATGGTCATGGCAGAATGATACCTGTCAGCATTGAGGACTGGCATAGTTTTCTCACATGCTTTGAGTGGAGAATCAGTGTGTTGCTCTGCTTAGCGCCACACATCCTCTCATTGATTCATGCAAGTCTTGTATTTCTATTTTTAGCTGGAGTGTTTGGAGTGCCCTTGTTTTTTGCAGGTTCACGTGGGAATAGCACCACTGATTGCATTGGGATTACAACAGAAGAAATGGTCAGAAATGTAACCAGGTGAGCCAGGCAAAATAATGTGGCTTGATTTGTTTTTAATAGCTATTTTTAACAACTATTAAACCAAGAGGAAAAGGTGTTTTTTTCCCTTCTTAAAAAAAATTCTGCTAGAAAGATTGGATAGATGAATTTAAACTAGAACAGTATCTCCTGTGTGACATTTAAATTTGCATTGGTTCATAGAGAGGCAAATGCAAGTCCTGTGCACCTCTTTTAATGTCATCGACAGCAGCAGAAATCGTTCTGTTCATCCTTTTGAATAATTTTCAAGATGGATGTGAAGAAACAGAATTCTTGGGTTAGGGAAAATCAAGAAGAAGACAGCCAAATAACTGTAGCATCTGCGTAGATGGGTAAGGAAATATTTCCCTCCCACCTGCACTCAAGAATTTTGTTGATTCCACCAAGCCATGTTATATAAAGTCAGGATGGTATAATGGTTTGAGTATTGGACTTACAACCCTAGAGACCAGGGTTCAATTCTCTGCTTGCTCATGGAAACCCAATGGGTGCATACATGCTCAGTCTGAGAAAACTCTGTGATAGGTTCACCTTGTTGTTGTTATGTGCCTTCAAATCATTTCTGACTTACAGCAACCTTAAGGCAAACTTACTGCGGGGTTTTCTGGGCTGGGAGCATGTGATGTACCCACGGTCACCCAGTGGATTTCTGTGGCCAAGCAGGGAATCAAATCCTCGTCTCCAGTTTTGTGATCTGACGTTCAAACCACTACACCATACTGGTTCACCTTAGGGTTGCCATAAGTTGAAAGTGACTTTAAGGCACACAACAACATCTGAAGATACACATATGATATACCTTGTGGGGGAAAGCCCCATAATCTTATGGATTCTATGATACTGCCTTGAAAAACAAATCCACAAAAGATACTAGATCACAAAGATGACACACAGATCTATGTTTTGTCATTTGTGGCCTAGCAGGGATAAAGGAAGAGTGTTGATAAAGCTTCCCTATCACGGCCTCATAGCCTGTTAACTGACTACCAACTGATCTGATTCAGAAGTAGAAACTACTTCTGAAATTATATTTACATATTTAATTTATATCCAGACTTTCTTCTAGCACAGGATTCAGGACTAAACTTTGGGGCTATATGCTTACTCATTCCCTTTTCTTCTCTGAGACATCCCATAATTGTTCCACATAGACCCCTTCCTATGCATTCCTGACAGGGAACAAAGCATAATCTTCATAGATATGGATGGATGGTATGGATAGATAATAAAATCTCTAGTAGCCCTACCCAGCTACCCAACAGTGAGAAATTCTGTTAAGTTGCTTTAGTTAACAGATCACAATAAAGAGTTGCTGCTCAAAATGGTCCAGAAGCTTCAAATGCTGCAGAATGCAACTGTTTAGTGGCTTACGGTGGCAAGGGGACTGGCAATATGAACATATGGCATCTACCTTGTGTCAGTTCCATTAGTTGTCAGTTGATTCTTAGACCCAGCTTAAAGTGCTGGTGCTTTATTCTCATGATAAATTGCACTGAATGAGTTGTGTGGTAATTTCTGTTTTCAACGAGAATTCCAAAGCATTGAAGGATAGGGTCAAGAGGTTAGGGTTGTTTTTTAAGTGTCAGGGTTTGATATGCCTATCTTGTATTTCCTAACCCAGGTGAGAATTCTATGTCCCACTGAATTGGACCACTGCAGAAAAAAACTCAGAGCACATCATTTTTCTCAGCTCTTTAAAAAAAAAATCTGTGCAAAGAAAAAGTCTGAAATCTAAGAAAATGTTTACAATGGTGCATGCTACAGTATGGCTACACCATAGGTCTGTATGGATTTTGCAACCAAACATGACTCTGGAGGACTAAAGTGTCTTATCCTGGAATGTGAAGATTAAAACCTTAAAGTATTTGTATTCAAGCTGAAGGACCACCTCTAGGCCTATGAGCCTGCTTTGGCTCTAAGGCCAGTTTCTGCTCAGGGGCTCACCAGAAGGAAATATTTGACTGAAACCCATGAAACCATTTTTTCAGTGGTGGCTTGGTGCATCTGGGACTTCCTTAAGAAAGCTGCATGTAACTCTTGTTGTTGTTGTATGCCTACAAATCATGTCTGACTTTTGGCAACCCTAAGATGAACCTATCAGAGGGTTTTCTGGAGCTGTGACACACCCAAGGTCACCCAGTGAGTTTCTATGGCCAAGCAGGGAATCAAACCAGAGTCTCCAGGGTTTTGGTCCAATCCTCAAACCACTACACTACACTGGCTCTCTGTATACTAGCCCTATCCAGGATCTCTCTTACATTAGCTGCGTTCTGGTGTTTGGTAAATGGTGCACTCCACATATGTGGAAAGGTATGTGACAGTCCTGTCCCTTTCATCCATTACTTTCTCCCTGCAGAAATGCCATTCTGAAAATGTGAGCCTGTTTTGTCCATGCATGTACTCTGTGTGAGCCAGAATGTGGAAAAAAATCTAGATCCTTCTGCTGTGCATGGAGAGGCTTGATGCTAATGTACTCCCCTTACTGTGTGGAATAAACATATTTACTGAACACTTTAATAGTGCTACTGATGTTTTTGAAAATAAGACTTATTTATTCCAAGGTGCTATTTTTATGTTTGGTATTGAATTGATAATCTTACTGTTGAGTCTATTTCTTAAAAAATATATTATTTTTTCTGCTTTATATATCTCTGTATTATTTTACTCTGCTGACAATTTTCTCTGCTGCTGCTATAGTATTTCTGGATGTGTGAGTATGTTTAAGCATATCATTTTGTGATATGTCTGTCATATGTTATTATAAGGGGTGAACATTTTTTTTTAGTTCTGGATTAAGATATTTCTCATTCTTCTAGTCTTAACTTTGCTTCATGCATTTCCACTTCAGTTTACAATAAAAATTGATATGCATTTTTATATGAAGTTCTCCTAATATACACATTTAAAAGTAATTTTGTCTGATGTACTCATTTTCCAAGCAGTTTCCCCTAATATAATGCATCCATGTCCATTATTTTCATTAATGCACCCAAATTTCCCCAATGTACATATTCTTTTATTCATTTTTAGTGAAGAAATCTTTCACAAATTTCAGAGAAACGTGAATATCAAAGGATGTCTGTTTCAACTTGGGAAATGAAAATTAGGTAGATGCATTAAATGTGAACTACCTAGGTATTATGGATTGTTTTAATATTTTGTTAATCACCTGGAGAGAGTAATTCTGAACAGCAGTCTAAAACTGAAAGGATGGATGGATATACTTTATCCCTGGAAATTCTTGAGGATGAAACTACACTTGAAAAAAGAAACTTGATGGAATTTAACATAACAAAGGTATTTACCTGTCTGTCTTCCTGTCTTCCTAGCTCCCAGGACCTCTAGCCAGCATAGCCAACGCTGTGGACACAGTGAATATGTCTGCACTGGCAAACAATGAGAGCTTTAGGGAGTTACAACCTGTAAAGTAACTTTTAAAAGGGCTGCATTTTGCATACCCACTGAATTTAAAACCTCATGGAATTTTCACTTATGCGGTCATATCTAGGATGCTTTTCAGATGTACCTATGGCCCTTTCCACACCTTACTTTATCCCTGAGGCCGTGATCCCAGCAATGCCCTTGATGGGAAGGGAGTGCAACAGGAATGCTCCACTCCACACCAGACTGGCTCCCTGCAAAAGGGAGCACGAGGGACACGCCTCTTCCTTCTGCAGCCCAGCATGCTGCACTGGGGAAAGAAGCACCTCCATCACGCGTCAGGGCCTTCTCTAGAGTAGGTAAGTGTGGGAGCGTTGCATGATTGGGGATCATTGATGGAGAAAATCTGTCAATGATTTACCCCACTATCACGCCAGCTGGTGATGGGAGAAGGACATCTTACAGAAGTGTTGTTGTGCTCCCACTCCTCTTGGGTCCCCATGCCAGGACACCATGTTCATGCTGAAAGGGCCAATGTGTTAAGCAGAGATTTTAATTTCCCTCTGGGCACATGGAGAAAATAATCACATTATCACAATTATGGTTGTCCAAGTTATTGGGCAACCAAGTAAGTTCACCAGTGAATGACTGCCAAATGGTTGCTATTTGAATATAAGAAATTAAATCTCTTAAAAGCTTAAAGGGGTTATCTATAAAATTACAGAAATATATGAAATCTGTGCCTGAAGAAATCTAAACAGTATTTCTGGGATCCCATGCAAATGAGTGCAGTAATTGAAAGAAGACATTTTCCATGGAAGCCATCCTAAAATATTAGCCTGTAGAAAACAAATCTGCCCTCCTTTTTATGAGGGGGGAGGGCAGAAAAATTGGCTCACGGCATTACTGTCATTACAAAAATCTGGTGACTGGTTGCATTCTAGCCCCAAACAGTTTAATTCTACTGGCAAAAACATCTGAAAACTCATAAGAACATTGTGATAATCCGCTGTACCAAGCTGTTCACATCCAGATTCTGACTTTTCCTCAGCTAATCTTTTTGCTGCCACACCAGGTTGATATTTCTTTTCAAAGTACAGGCCAGCTTGTCAGTACCTTTCAAAATGGTTATTAAAAGTACTCTGGCAATGTTAACATCAATAAAATGTGATGTGTAAGTGGTGTGCAGCAAGTGAAATTGTAAAGCCAAGACCAATTATTTCCGAGAGATGAAAACTCTGTATTTTGGCTAGTTATCTTTATTTTTTATTTTCTTTTATTTTTTTATTTTTTTTTAAAAAAAGGCCTATAGTTTTTGATCTGGTAGATGAATCAACGAAATTGTTAGTTGATTCATTGTGTGGAAGGGTCAGTTCTAATTGGTGATGGTAAATTTTAATTGGAGGGACTGCAAATTAAGGGAACACTGATATATTTTAGATTCTGATGTATTAATGGTGTTTCCCTCTAGTAAGAACTGAAACATTAATATTTATGACATCTTTCTAAAAATGACATGATGCTTCTTCTTATAATTGTAAGTTATTTCCCACTTCTTTTGATATTTCAAAAGAATATGACATGGAAGTTTTGGTAATATCAAAGTATCATTGTAAGCAGTGCCCCTTTTCCATGTGGAATTCCCTTCCAAGGAACATTAGGTTAGTTCCCTTGTTATAGACCTTCAGACAGCTGTTTTTTGTTTTTTTGTTTTTTTTAACTCCTAAGCTTTTGGGGATTAATGCTCCTCTTCTATTTCTTTAAAAAAATTCTCCAGTTTCATTGCAATGGATGTATTTTATTTGTGTTAAATTATTAGTAAGTGGTGGTTTAATTTTTTGGATAGTATTTCTCTGGTTCTATTATAAATGTTTTTCATGGTTTTCTTGCAAGTTGCTCTGTATACTCCTAGACCAGTGGTTCTCAACCTGTGGGTCCCCAGATGTTTGTGGACTTCAGCTCCCAGAAGCCCTGAGCATTGACCATAGTGGCTGGGGCTTCTGGGAGCTGAAGTCCATGAACATCTGGGGACCCACAGGTTGAGAACCACTGTCTTAGACTGAAGAGGTGATTTTTTTTTTAAATACACTAAGCAAGGGCCTTTCTGCCCTACACTGGTATAGTGTTATTATTCCACTTTCAACATCCTCTGGACTCCTCGGGTTTGCAGTTTAGGGAGGGGCCTTCAGAATTATCAGCCAGAGAGCTCTTTGGCCTCAGGAAACTACAAACCCAAGAATTCCACAGGATGTTGAAAGTGGATTAATAGCGCTATAAAAGTGTCGTGTGGAAAGGCCCTAAATAATTCAATCAACTGATTAATAAGTTTCAAAGGTAGGTTGGAAAGACTCATATATTCATGGTCAATTGTTCAATGATCTTCCCGCTTTAGTACGCACAAACATTTATTGTATACATGGACACCAAGTTAAAGAAAAAAATATAGACAGGCTATATTAGTGTGGATGGTTAGCCCATGTTCACATCTAATGTACTACTTTCACCTTTTTTTCCCCTTTTTTCCCTTTCTTTATTTCTCTGTAATCAGATTTTTTAAAACTCAGTTGCCTTGCCATCCTCCCCCTGACATTTTGGTGTTGGTGGTGTGTGGTGAGCTGAACATGTGTGTGCAATCCCAGCTGCATTTAACTTTTTTATTTCTGCATGGATTGACAGCTCTCTTACTCTGTCCTTGGGGACATATTAAAACAGTTTCTCAATCTAAGGCCCTTTTTGCACTCCAGTCCTGTTGCAAAATGGCCTCAGGAGCATTGTGCAATTGGGAGGACTGTTCCACATGACGCTTCCGAGGCTATTAGGGGACGATCGTGCATTCTATCATTTTCAGCTTGTTGCTGAAAATGATGCGCAACTGCACATCACTCCCGTGCCCCACACGCACTTACCTTGTATGTGGAGGCTCCGGACGCGCGGCCATCGTGCTTCCTCCCCCAACGCAGCCTGGGAAAGTACCTGGCTACACTGCAGAAGGAAGGGGCGGAGGGCTCATACTTCTTTCAGGCCAGCATGGAGCTGGTGTGGAGGTGAAGCAGAGGGGATGCGAGTGCCTCCCAGATGAGGTTTTTCGTGCAACTCCCACACAATGCCAGTGGCACTAGGTAAGGTGCGAAAAGGGCCTAAGACAGGAAAGTACCTATCTGGGTAATGAGATAGTTCTCTCTATACCTTAAAAAGAAATCTCTATGTATCTTTGCCTCCTTGTCCAGTGACTCCATTCTGTTCTCTTTGTACTCAGTCTTCTTTCCAGCCTTAGCTGCTGTGTTCCATTTTCCCCTAACTCAACTGTCAGAAGTCCACTTGCCACTTCCATTTGTCAATGTTGTGCATCACAAAGTTATCAGTGCACTTTTTTAGGGTCTGTTTTTGTTTTGGGTTCTCTTACAGAACTTCTTTCTCTCTTGTAAACTTCAGGCTCACGCCCATTTGGTGATATTTCTCACTTGTGCATGAGTAATGCACCTTGGGCATATAACGGGAGAATCTGAATTGGTGTTACAAGACACCATGCCTTTATTTCTAGAAACAAATTCCAGAAAAGAATACCATGTCATTCCACCGCTGCAGCTGAAGTGACAGAAGAGTTTTAGACAAGTAATAAATCCATTGTGACATAAGCTTTTGTGGGGCTAGAGCTCATTGTATCAAACACATACCTACTGAAGTAGACTGTCACCTGCTGAAGTTTGTGCCAAACTGAATTTGTCTCATTTGTTTGTTTTTAAAGCATGCTGTCACTGTTTATCACAGCAAACATTGCTTTTGGGTCTGTCTGTAACACTTTTTTTCTTCTTCCATTGGGGAATAAGAAGTTAATGAAAACAACACCAACACCAAAAACAACAACAAATGTGCTTCTCAAATTATCTTTAACAATATTGGCTACTTGGCATATCTCCTGAAAAAAAAGAAAAAAAGAAAGAATAGCTGCTAGAAAGTCAGATAACTAGACAGAGTAATATGACATAGTTTCATTATTCATTCATTTATACTTACTAAGCCCATAAGCTTTTTTTTTCAAAAGCAAGCTCTCTAGGGTAAGTAGCTCAGTGTTAAGCTCATGTGTCCATTGCAGAACATCCCAGGTTCAATTCCCATCAGCTCCAAGTAGGGTTGGTAAAGCTCTCATCCTCAGGACTGCAAGCATCCTTCTTCTGATAGTCATAGCCTCACTCACGAATGAGAGGAGGTTGGAAAGATCATCCTCTTTCTGCCTCAATCAGCAGCTGGAACAGACTTCCTTCACCCAATTTGGTTGCTAGCTCTTAAGGTGAGTTCCAGGCAGCATTTGCAATCATGGCAATAGTGCCACAATTATAACTATGCAGTCTTAGTGAATAGAGAATTAGTAACTAGAGGTACAGATCTGTAACTACAACAGAGAATGCCTACCGTTGTATGTTGCCTAATACTTAGACTGGCCCTTCATGCAAATGAAAGTGAAGCTTTCAGACTTCTAAAGATCTCTGAGTATGGCATCAAAAATATTGAACTGTTATTAACAGTGATTAGTAATAGTTCATCAATATAGGTTGGCTTCACAAAAAGTTACAATGCAACCCTATGCATGTCTACTCAGAAGTAAGCCTCATTGAGTTCAGTAAAAGATTGAAGCCTTTGTCATATTACAATCCCACTGAAATGAGTAGAACAGGATAATCATCATAAGCAACTCCTGAAGCATGACTAATCCAATGACTTTTAAAGCATGACTAATCCAATGTGGACCCAAATCATTAGATTTAGAGCAGGGTTGGGCAACAACAGAAGGCTAGGAGCCTGTGTTAGCCCCCTACAAGAGAGCTTGGAAGGCCATCCCCCCCACTATAACTCCCTTCAAAAAAGAAAAAAAAATCTTATGCCTCTCTATGGGCATGGGAGCATGTTTTCAGACCCAGGAGAGAACTTTTTTTAAACAACAGGAAGTGAGCAGGAGCTACTTTCTGTTCACTTCCTGTTTCAAAAATAGGAAGCATTTTGTGGGCCATGCGGGGCACAGATATGGCCATAGAGGGCCACATGTCTCAATGGTGGGCATTTTGCTCATCTCTGGTTTAGATTCTTAATTTTCTTTATCTACCTTTAATATATAAATTATGCCTATTCTCTCCCTTTCTTTCTCTTTCCCTTGCACATACATGCAGTCTTGTTCATTCATTGCCCCAACTAACAAGAATGAAAAACTGTGTTAAAACTACAATGACTTCTTTTGGGGAATGATTAAAACTTTGTGATTCAGGCTGAAATATTGGGATATTTACCTTTACTTGAGAATTAAGCAGTTTCTCTGAAAGCATGAGAAAATATCCTTCTAAACAGTTCTCAAGGAATACAGAAGGATAATTGTTTTACATGAATAGGCAATTAAATACTATGATGGAATGAATGAACATAGATACCCGAATGTCACTTATCTCATTCCCTCTGCCCCCTATATGTAACACGATATAATAAAAGCCCCTATTCTGTATACATTTACCATGCCTGAAATTACTAAACTGCTTGTGTGTCCAGACAACTTCCAGAAAAATGTAGATGCTCTGCATATCTCCATCAGTTTCCATTGATGTTCTCAGATATGAGTTAGAGAACGGCAATTTAATGGCTGTATTTTAAACAAGGGAATTTACACATTAATTTTAACACAGGCACTAATCCAGCTGAAGTCAAGCAACCAGGTCTCAGTGGAAGTTAACTTTCCCATTAAACCAGTGAGAATTTCAGTGCAATCCTGTGCATATTTATTCAGAAGAAGGTCTCTTTTTGTTCAATAGAGTTTTCTTCCAGTTGAAAAATATTTCATTTTGATTGGCTCCTGCCCCATGGTTATGATGTAACCCCAGTGATTTTCATTTTATCTATTGATATATAAAAATTATATTCCACAATTTTATCTATTGATATATAAAAATTATATTCCACAATTTATTATCCAAATAAAGGCATACATACCAGGTAAGGAAAACACACATATGTATAAATCCATTGTAAAGTCAAATAAAATACCCAAATGCCACAAAGAGAAAACAATTAAAAGCAAAATTGTTAGATTTTTTTTTAAAAGACCACTACTATACATCACAGTCTAATCAGTAGTAGACTCAAAAGTTAGTTTTTGATTAAACATAGAGAAGTAGAAGATCTAACCATTCCAGGTAAGGAATTGGCTATAGAGGACATTTCAGGGGGGGGAAATCCTCTCTTTGGCCATTTCCGCACGGGGCGAGGAAATCGCCCCATGGCACTACTTACCGGATCTTCTGGCTCCCTAGTCCGGTCCAGGCTGCTCCGGAGCAGTGCATGGTCATTGATGCGCTCTGCTCCAGTGTTCAAAATGGCGGCTTCCGGTTGGTCGTGGCTCTCGACCAACCGTTGAAGCTTGCCAGCCTAAAGCCTGCCCTTGGCAGATCGCAAGCTCACATTGGTTCAAGCCTGTGAATCTGCACAAGAGAGCAGGCTTGCAGTGGCGTGCTCTGTGCTTTTGAAAGACTGGAAAAATCAGGTCTTTCAAAAGCACGCTGGAGGACCACTTGGGGTCGTTCCAGAGTGGACTGAGGTGCGGATCTACACTAAATAGTCCAGACCCAGTCCACTGCAAGGTGCAGACATCCTCCATGGAGGATGCACTGCACCGTTTATTACCCCGTCTGGAAATGGCTATACTCTCAGTGGCAAAATCCTCATCCTTTCAGTGGCAAGTGCAAAAGGTCATCAACACTAGAACTTACAAGAGTGGACAGGTTTATGTGGGAGAGAAAAGTAAATCAAGCAGAATACTAACTTCCTAGGAACCATACAAAGGATTGCACTTCCAATGGTTCCTTCATAGAGCCAATAGTTCTTTCTAAAGTTGTGATTATATAACAGTAGAAAGAACAATCTTGCCTTTTCCCAAAAGTAAACTAATTCTGAGTGTTTCCTGTTGAGATAGGCTATATTAGGCAAAGAACATTTTTTTAAAAAAAAACTCATTTGACATAAAATTTAGAAGTTTTTTAGTTCAAGAATATATGTGTATGTTCTCTCACAGAATGCTGCATGTCAGAGAGACAGAGCTGGATCCAGGGTCAGATAGAGAGGGATTCATTTGCAGAAAGTTCCTTCACCTGATTTTGGAAGATCCTTCCTGGTCTTCCTTAGACTTTAAAGGAGCTTTCCAATATGCTGGATCCTATTCCTATTCCCAAAATAAATTCTGAACTTTGGATAGCAAATTCTGGGCTAATGGTCAGAGTGAACGTGTCACCTAAATGGTAAGGAAGCCACCAGCTTGCACTGGCTGTAACCAGTGGCTTCAAGTGCACTGAATGTTTTACGTCTTCTTGTACGAACATGAAGCATGTAGACACTCTCTTGAAATTAACGATGAGGTTCCATACGCATGTTATATTGAGAATGGTTCTATTTCCAGAAGATTTAGCATCAGAAATTTACACACAGAAGTGGTACAGATGAGGGTGAGTGGAGCTCCTCTCTGGGTGGCACATCTTGGGTGGTCTTTATAGACAATGCAAATTTTGCAATAGCCTGCTCTTCCCCTTCACATCCCAAAGTGGGAAGTGAACACACCATCATTGAATGCAATTCCAGGTGTTACTGAACTGTGTTATAACAAGATTTTGCTTGAAAATCACATTTCACCCACCAAACGACTTTGACACACTCTCCAAGGAAAGTTGTAGTATAACATGCAGCCCCTTCCTTCCTTCCTTCCTTCCTTCCTTCCTTCCTTCCTTCCTTCCTTCCTTCCCATAACCACAATTGTTCAGTAAAAGTATTCCATATTTTTTTAAAAAAAAAGTGTTAAAAGAAGAGCCACTACAACATTTATGAGACACTAGGCAGTAAAAGGTATAGACCTCCTGCCTTATCTAATGCTGAACATAAGATTCAGATTCCTGTCAGCGTTTCATTGTGTCATACCTTACAGTCTACAATTACAGTAACAACTGATGCTACAGCGATTTTCTGTTCTCTATTTACATTGCTGAGATCTACAGAGATGATGCAATCCTGCCTGTATCTTAAGGACATTACCTCATCATCTCTATGAATCAGCATCATTAGATCTGTATGAATGAACTCATCTTTTAAAGGAAGCTATAAAATCTATTGGTTCTTCTGGGAAGCAGAAAGAAACTCTCTCATTTTAACCAATATGTTATCTTATTCAGTTTCATGACATGCTATATCTTTACTTAGTCTTTATTTACTTGAGGAATGGCCACCCGAACTTTTCAAGAAAATTAGCTCAGGTTAGGAACAGAACTGAGATTTTGCTGTTCATACACTTCGTACAATATGAACATTGCATCTTTTTTTCTCATAGCTTTTCAGTTATCAAAATCCGTGGAGACCAATTACCCTCAGGACTTAGCATGTGACTTGATACTACTAGAAACATACGAAAATAATAGTTTTCTAGTACACTACGCATGAAAACAACAGAATTGTAACCCCAGCCCTGTTCTAATGTAGTTCACCAGGTTTATTTCCCCACTAGTTAAAGGGATATGTGTAAAACATCCCACATGGTGGCTCCAAATTTGTGGACATATGACAATTTCTAGGCTATGACTACAAGTTGAACTCAATGTTATCATAGTCCTTTAGCACAGTGGATGATTTTTTAAAGCCATGAACAAAATGTCTAGAAGCAGTCTTGTTTCTGATTTAGTCTTCTATGTCGTAAGCAATGGTTTCCCTGGGGAAATCCATTGCCTGATTTTAATTTTGAACATGTTCTGATTTAGCTGATTAATTCATTGGTGTTAATTCAATGATGTGGAAGGGCAGAATTCA
Source organism: Iguana delicatissima (assembly GCA_948472985.1). Taxonomy (NCBI): domain Eukaryota; kingdom Metazoa; phylum Chordata; class Lepidosauria; order Squamata; family Iguanidae; genus Iguana; species Iguana delicatissima. The sequence continues at coordinate 429,999 of CAOKZL010000064.1, forward strand.
AATATGCATTGTGCCATAATCAGAATGGAATCTGTATTCACACAAGCTATATAAAATTAATGGTCAAGTTGTCAAATCTGTAGCTACATTTCCTGTGGCACCCCTTCACAACACAGCCCTCCCAACACAGCCAGTTTTGTGTTGTCAGTGAGTGGAGGCAGAATCAGTATCAATGTGTCCAGCTATTTTCTGTAGATGAACATACTTCGAGAGGTATCTGAAGGAACATCCACTGATCTTCAGGAAGTTCTTGAAGCTGCCACCCTTGCAGCATAACCAACTATAGGAAAAGAGCTGAATGCATTCCTGCTAATCCTATTGCTCTCTGACAACACAGAAGTGGCTGTGTTGTTGGGGCTCTGCTACTTACAAGGTGGGTCTTGGGTTAGATTTTGTTCATTGTGTGACAAAAGCAGAATCCCAGCTTCTGTTAAGACTAAAAAGGTAAGTTGCAAAGGCATTAATCTGATTTACATCATCATAATTCAACAACAACATACCAACTTAATGTTTCTTATACATATTCCTCAGCATTAACATCATATTATCCAATGAGATTAGAAGAGATGGCTTGATGTGAGAAGGAAGGAAGGAAGGAAGGAAGGAAGGAAGGAAGGAAGGAAGGAAGGAAGGGGAAGGGGAAGGGGAAGGGGAAGGGGAGGAGGAAAAAAAACTAAAAATCAGAACAATGCTAGTGGTTGAAAAGGGAGAATGAAAACGATACATGAAAGTGGCTATTACGAATGTAGCTACCATGAAAGAAAATATAACCAGTTTATCAATGCCTTTCTAGATTTCAGAATCGCCAGCAGAACCTTTAGAAGAAGATTCAGAGTGGTTCGCACTACAACGTTTACCAAGAATTTCAAATCTGGGGGATGTTGGCAGGAGATCTGAGTTTTAAGCGATGACACGCAGTGAGTGATCATCTATTTCCATCCAAAGTCCACAATTAGTCCCCCTGTAACTTCTGCTACAAAATATCTTGCATGGGACTCTAGCCCAGTTTAGTGAATTTGATTAAGGCAGAGACATGTTTCAAAAACCATCTTTGCCTATTCAGCTAAGGAAGGATTCATTTTTCCCATATGCCTACTATGCTCTCTTTTATCTCAAATATCTTGGGGGGGGCAGCAAACACTGGATGGAATGCTCAAAGTACCTGAAAATTCCTTCTTTGTTTTGGTATAGAGTTGAGACCAGAAATCAGGAAACGTGGCTTTGTATTGCTACTCCTCAACATGGATAGGAATAGTAGAATTTATTCATGAGTTTCATAAATTTCCCTAGTCCTTTTCAGAGAACTGCAGCTTCTCTAGCCCGCTTATCTGATGGCGGCCACACAGCACACTGGTTCCTAGAAGGATTACCTGTGAAGAGGGATATGTGTCTGCATGTAAATCTTCTGAAGACATGAGTTGGGCTTTTCTCCCCTCAAAAGAAATGCAGAAGCATACCATGACTGAGAATGCTAATTTTTCCCCATGCATATTTACTACTTGTAGTGTGACAAATTGAAACCCTGAAAAAGAAGGCCTGAGTAAATGCAGAGGAATTTCAAAGTCCATTTCAAGCAAATAATAAAAAGAAGAAAAAGAAGAAGCTGTTATGCTGCTTTGACTTGGTTTAAAATGCTTTTTCTTTCCAGGATCTTAGTAAATTAGGTATTTAAATCTGGTCATGCTGCATGAACATGATATCATTCAAAGTTATATTACTTATTACTGTATAATATTTGCTTTCACCATGTACTCCTCATGCCTTTACCTCCCCTCCTCTTCATTGGTAATTTCAAAGGCTGGTCCAATTTCTGCTTTATATTCTGTACAGTGCCCAGTGATGAGTGACACTTGCTCAAGAATCATAACAGCACAATGCCAACAGCTTCCTTATGTTTTCAGTTTTGTTTTCAGAACTGGTTTGCAGAAGACAACAGGTCAGATCAGGAGCAGAACCACAGGAATCAATGGGACAAATACTCTGGATAGAGAATTCAACCAATATATTGAAGCAAGACCATCAAGATTTTGCCCACTGAAAGATTATTGATAAAGATAACAAAGGGGGAGGAGGAGTTTTTTTCAGTCCTCATGTTCTTTGAGATCTGTTGCAAGCTCATCTTCTGGTGACACTGTGTGCCACCCTACAGTGTACAGAATATCAGCTGTACTTTGCACAGGGTAATAATAAAGAGTTTTGAATTTAGGAAATTCAGGCCTTTTAAGTCCACCTCAGAAAAGAAAAATTAAAACTTTCAATCTGCTCTTCCTCGAATGCATCAGTGGTCCATTATAAATTGTGGGAATCATTCTGCATCATTGTTCCTGGATATGCAATACCCTTCTGAACAGAAGCTGAGGATATTCTAGCATGTTTTGTTTTATTGCTGTAGGTATTGTGTGATAGTCAGAGTGAAATATCGGAAATAACAGGAAACAATGTTTAAAGCCCTTTGAGTTGAATCAATTGGGCCTAAGGCAGAGAGGCTGCTATTGATTGTCTAAACCATACTACCTTCTTTGGGGGACTCAATCTTTCTATGTATTTTGTATGATAGTTATATTTTCATTGGCTTTTAAAATTTCAGTGCCCTTCTGTAAGCCTTAGGCATAGAATATAGAGCTTTCAAGGGATAGGTCAGTTGGGGATTTATGCCAGGCTCAATTTTAGGGGCCATCTGATTTGAGAGCCACATTTTTCCTCCCTCCCTGATTAAAAATTTGGGTAGATAAAAAAGAACATTATATACAGTTGGAAGAAGAGATGCTTATCATGGTGGCAATGGTGGTCTCCTCTCCCACTTCTTTACTACTTTACATTAGAACAGTGTTGACTATTGGAGAGTAAAGGCTTAAAAATAACAAATCCATTTCCAGCTGACATGGAAGTGTTACCCTGTTTACTGGGGGTCCCATGAGGGACTCCAAACATGCTCAAGTATTGGTGGGGAAAATTAGCTCAGAGCACAAGTTAGCAAAACAAGAGGCAGGGCAATGCAGCGGAATCTTTAACCCAATGTCTACGGGGTCAGGACAAGCCAAGAAGCACACCAATTGTGAAATAATAACTTTGAATTTTATTAAATACAGGCAAACAGTGTATGCAACACACTCACACAAGTAACTATAAAAAATAAAGGTGTTAGCGGTATAGAGGGATTTTGAGAGGGATTGTTGAAGTGGGAGATACTACACCTGTCCGAAGCCCGGGGTAGATCAATGAAGAGGTCCGTAGATGCACAGTCTCAGACGGAGACCGAGGGGAAAGCTTGGCGGACGAAACGGCAGCAAGGCGGGGTGGAAGTTCAGAGCAATCCAAGGAAGCTCTCGGAACTGGGGGTTTTTATAGGGAAAATATGACTGTAGGCTGGTCTGTACTTTGGAAAGAACAATGAGGTTTGGGCACGAGACAATGTCTCCGAAAGGTCAGAATTTAGCATGATTGAGTTAAGTCCGAATCGACAATGAAATGGCCAGTATGCAGATGCAGCTCGCTTGGTGTTGAAGCTTCTAGCTTATCAAGTTACCTGCTCGGGGCAGGGGGTTCTTTGTATTAGCGTGCATCCTTAATGAGGTGTTTGTCTAGGGAGGTCTCCTAAAGCAAGATCTGGCTGAGTCTGGCTTGCCTAGGTAGAGAAAGGAATGTTCAGCAATTAAGTGCCATGCCTAGTTCTTTGCTTGTTCGGGGGCCTCACAAACACTTGGCTGAGGGTGGCAAAATGGGGCCAAATTGTGATACCAAAATGATATCTAATATCTTCCAAAGCCAGGTCAGTTCACGGTGATAACAGAAGGTTTTGTCTCTTGCTAATGGCCAAACTAGAGTAGTTGCAGAGGCATAAAAGATTAAGATCATGGTGTCTCCTAGTTACTGTCCCAAATAACATTTTAAAAAAAAGAATTTAAAATAATTCTTTACTAGTCTTGCTGACATCCCATCCTCTATGAGTTAGCAATGATATACACTACCATTTGTGTCTTAGTTCCTTGATGCTTTGTACTGTTGCAAGCTCATCTTTTGGTGACACTGTGTGCCATCCTACTGTGTACAGAATATCAGCCGCACATTGAGTTTAATGAGAAAGTCCTGGTATGTTGATGAAAAGAGACTGAGCTCCCCACAGACAACATTTCAATAGCAATTATAATTCTAACGTTGATGGACACTTGACATTGAGGATGAAAAGTACCTGTTAAACATTCGTCAGCCCACTTCTATAGCTTAATTCACATTACAGATTTCTATGCCTATAGCTTCCAACATTACTTTTTAAAGTACTTAGTTACAGTTAAAGACTTAAGACTCCTAAGAAATTAGTCGCCATTATAATTTTTCAAATTATAGTTGACAGTGTACTCCTTCTCAAATGTAACTAAAATTGTTATTTTCTAGACTTTTTTCAAAAAAAATGGATTCTGCAAGTCACTGACACACACAGACGCGCTCCTCCTGTGAACCTCACTAATAAGTAGTGCAGTTATCCCTTGTTAACTTAGCAGTGCAGTGTGGTTAATCCTTAGTTATTGGGGAAATGAAGTGACCACTTAAACAAATTATTTGTAACTATTACATATAAATTCTGGATATCTTTTGATCTAATGCAGGGTTGGTGAACCAGGACCCTTCTGTTGTTAATTAACTATGTGTCTCATCACCATTAGACATGCTGGCTGATAAGGACTGGACAAAGGTTCTACAACTCCAATCTAGTGGAATGAATTTAACTGCAACATGCAAAGAAAATTCAAGATTATGGTAGATTTTATGAAGAATGAATTGTTCATCAACTTTTGATCCATTATGTGCCGCCCATTTACTCAGACTAAGATATACATACTCCAGCATCCTATTTTCAATAGGATCCTATGTCTACCAGGTCCTTCTGGGCATTTACAATTTGGATGACATTGTTACCTTGTACCCATTCTTTGTCCTTGTCATCTCCTATTCACAAGCATGCGTCCAATGCACATGGAGATAGCATTTAAATATCTCAATGCACAGCACTAAATTGTGCAGGACAAATAGCAATCTTGAGATTGTCTAACTGTGGTGGGTTTTTTAACCCTCCACATAGGCAAATCAACTATTTTTTTCTTTATGACTCATTGTAGCTATGCTATGTGTGAGTTTCTTTTGCCAAACTTCATCGTCATAATTTTCTGTATAACCAACTTCAATATTTCAAAGAAATATTTCGGAAAAATATTGTGGCATTGTTTCAATGTAAAGAAAGCTTCCATACAACATAAAGCCTCATAATTCTCTTGAACAACATGATGACAGGAGAGATAGTTGCTTCTCCAATGGAAGGATAATGACATAAGCATTAAACTCTCTGCTAAAGTCTTGCATGGGGTGGACTCTTTTGAGGAAGAGAAGAACATTCCAGACAAGGTCATGTTTCATGAATATTTAACTGCTTCTACTACTGCCCAGCTGAACTCATAGGCCATAGTGGGAAATCTGTGGCCTTCCATCTTTCGTTAAACCACACCTTCTGTCATCTCTAACCAGCACAACCAATACTGAGAGATAATGGAAGCTGTAATCTATCATCATCTGGAGGGCCATAGGGGGGCAATTGTAGAAAGGTACAAGAGGTGACAAGTACCTCACGCTTTAAGGCAAAAAACCTATCCCTCATCCTTCACCATCATTTTAAATTCAGGTTGAAAGCATACTGGCACAGGTTTTCCATGCAGAAAGCAACATATTTTGTTCAAGGAACAAAATTTACTTCTTAATGCAAAATTCCTGAGCCAAAAAAGTTGCTTTTTGCACAATAAAGATGTTTACACACACACCCTACACACACATGTTCTCTGAAAAGAAAATATGGATTTTCATGCAAACAAATCTTCTGAAAAAAAGCCCTGAGGTAGGAAGAATTGCATGGCTGCTTCTCATTTTCTCAGTGTGTTGTGGGATTCCCTTTTTCACTGAAGATGAGAAAATTTGTGAGTTTTCTTTACATCTGTACTCTGATGCAGTTCAACTGAGGCCCTTTCCGCACATGGAGGGGGAAACAGGAGAAAACACTCTAAAACGGAGCTTACCAGCAGCTGGGTAAGTCCGTCGCCATGCAGAGCAGCATGATCTCACTATTCCGCAGTCCTCCAGCATCCAAAATGGCAGCCTCGGCGTCCAAAATGGCAGCTTCCAGCTGGCAGAGGCTCTCCACCAAGCGGAGAAGCTTGCCAGCCTAAAGCCCACCCCCGGCAGATCTGCAGGCATGCACTAGCGCGCACCTGCAAATCTGCACCAGAGCACGGCGACAGAGGTGCACGGGGCTGCGTGCTCCTGCTTTTTAAAAACCTCTGAAAAGAGGTTTTTAAAAAACACACCATGCCACCGGTTCCGGTTGCTTCAGAGCGGACTGAGGTGCGGAATTACGAAAATAGTCCGCCCCAATCCACTCCACGGTGCAGAAGACCTCCATCGGAGGTCGCTCTGCACCGTTTTAATACCCCAGTGTGGAAAGGGCCTGAGCTGCAGCTTTGAATGGATCAATGGCTCTGGAGGGTAAGATGTTTCTCTCCCATCATGTTTTCCAAGTCTAAATCCTAAGCATCACCAAAGCTGTGATTTCAGGCATGATACAGACATGGGAATATCTTCTCATATTTGTATCTTTCTTATGAGGGAGTGCTAATTCCATACATTGTGAGGAAGAGTGTAATTTAAATTCTGAACATAGGATGGGAGTGAGGAGACAGGCAAAGAAGTGTTTCTTAGTGTTGCTGTTTACTCTGATATCTGTTAGGAAAATACTAAGCATAGATATTCCAACAAATTCCTGATGTGCCTTGCAGATGATTTCCTGTTTCAAAAGGCAGAGGAAGGAAGAAGGGGATCAATTACCCCAGAGCTGATCCAGTCAACTGAATATAGAAAGAACATTGAGCAGGGAGCTGGACTCTAAGGCCTGTGGGGCCCCTGAACTCTATGATTCTTTAACTCTTCTGTGTTCCATAAAATCAGCTCCTGTTCCAGCCCTTGCAGCTACCTTCTTCAAGTAAAGTGTTTTCATCACAGATCTCCCACGCTGAGTGTGGTTGCCTTTCCTCCACCATGATAGAAACCAAAATTGCTCTTTATAAGGTGATGTCAAGGGAAAAGGGCTATTGCTGCAGAGATGGGTGTGCATGCATGCACACATGTGGTTATATTAACTGCTTTAATATGCCTCATCTCTTAATACCAAAATAATATGCAGAACACCATCTGCCAGCTGTGAACAGGAATAAAAATTGCAGGTACAGGTACTGTAAAGTACAATTTAATTAGTGAACTAAACCTTAATATATCTGAGATTTTGTAAATATAAAAACAAAGGTAGTGGAACAAACCCATCCCCATGACACAGTAATGATGGAGATTCCTCATTGCTATAATGAAGGGCTTTATTACAAATACTTCCTCCAGTGTGTCTTACTTAAGGTACCAGACGGCTACATCTCAAGCAATTAAAAATGATAATGTACTGAAACAAAGATACTGAGGGCTCTTCCAGACTGGTTAAAAAGACCAGAAAGTCCCATTTCAATTTTATTTTGGGGATCTCCGCATGTTTTGCTTATCCTAGAATATTTTCTGTCAGCTCCACACGTTACTTTATTTTAACCCTGGATAAAATTGGTAAGAACAGGAACAAAATTTGGGACTTTTCTATCACTCTAGACGTGTCCTGAATCTGAAAATGATTATATGATTGGATTGGTAATGTGACCCACTGAATCTGTTTTCAGGTATTGTACATATTATACATTTCCTGGTTTACATTTCCTGGTAGTGTGGGGGTGGTAATGATGACAATAGCACTGCTCTCACATCAAGGTCCCCCTCCAGCACTACTGTGTGGTCCCCTTCTTTCTAGCAGGGTGACTTAAGATAGGAAGTATTTATTAATCATTTATTTGTTTTGAAAATTAATGAACTCTACAATAAACAATGGCCAAAATTCTGGTGGACAGTTACGAATGTGCAACCTAGAGTTAGGTACTTGTGACTGTTACATATTCACAACCCCTAGTTTAGGGGCTATGTAGGGACTGTGAAAGTCTGCCAGTCTCCACATACAGGGAAGCTCACACTATGATTGATGGGCGTCTGTTCCCTTGTTTGCTGGGAAGAAGTTGGCTGATGGCTGCATCTTTCCCCATGGAGGTCTTCTGTAGTGCAAGAGGAAATCACAACAGAGGCCCTGTTTCTGCCTGTCACACTTGAGATCACTCATAGGAGTGGGTGGAAACAGCAGATAGCTGCTCCCCAAGTGACAGGTGAGCACATCCTCATTGATCACAGCCACTGTTTCCTGGAAGGTGGAGACCGAGAGGGTCAGGCCATTCATGGATTACACATCCAAAAATCCCATATAGGATTCCAGGCCTTATATTTAATTTTAATATCCTTTTATAGTAAATAGGGTAAATAGCACCTTGAAATGTATCATTCTAAATCTATCAATCTATTTTATACCCAGACAAATACCCACAACATACTTACACAACAACAGCTCATATAGTTGCATATCACCTAGGAGACTCTGGTGGTTTGAGAGGCAATAGACGAAGTGCCACAAGTAAATAACAAACTAACTGAATAAATCAATCTATATGTCTGCCTACAAGCTTATTTTTGAACCGTGAGCTTTGCTGAGATCAAACATAATAATTTTATGATAAGAATATAAGAACCATGCAGATTTCAACAAAAGTCTTTCCAGAACATTTCCATAATAAGCAACCTTATGCCCAGTGGGAAATTGACCAGCAGGATATAGTCTCCTCCTGCTCATGTTCCTGCTCATGTTGAGTGACGCACTACCTTTGACACTGGGGCAATAGAAAGCCATCACACCTAGAGGTCATTGATGGCCTTATCCATCATCAATCTTTCCAAGGCAAATGATGGACACAAAAAAAATTCTAGTCCTCTCAGCAGTGCATTCTTTGGACTGTATGACCACCATTAACTGTATTTAAGAAAAGAATACTGGAAACATAAGGGACAAACCAAATGCAAAGTTAATGGGTCACTAGAAATCATGCTGGAGTGGTTGTTTGAATAAAAAAGGGAGTGGTGCTTTTTCACTGAGATTGAAGTACTCGAGAATTACCGTTTTCATGTTTCTCTCTTTGACTATGATCCCATTGGGGAAAAACACCAACAGAAACAGGGATTGTGTCCTAGTCCTTATATCGCTTTCTTTTCTGTGGGGGAAAAAACCCTCTGCATCTAATTAAACAGGCTGTAGGCTACGGTAATTTTAATTTTATATAATAACTTAGGCAACATGAAATGTATTTATCTCTATTGGGCCCCTCTACTGGATTTATCTGCAACACAGCAAAACTACTGCCCCTCTGGAACTGTTTCTTTCTCAGAGAAAGAGGACAAAAATGATATAACTATCATCTAAAAAAATGGTGGACATTTTCATCCAGTTTTCATTTCAATAAAATATACCAAGTTCCTGTACTAACTCCTGAACTAAAATATAGGTTTTTTTTCTCATTAGTTGGACTTCTGAGGATGTTGAGGTGCAGTTCTCTAAACAAAGCAAAAATGAATGACATACATTAAAATTAGGGATGGGCCAATCAAATCCTCAAATCCTTGAATCCTCGGCAAGGATTCGAGATCCATGAATCCGAATCCCTGAACCAAAATAGGCAAACCAAATCTTTCAAATCCACCAACCAAATAGTTTGTTGGAGACCAGCACACCTGAAAACCTGAGAGATCGTATACACAAGGGGAGATGGCAAATAGGTGAGTTTTTCCCTTGGAGTAATAATGGCCTTTCTTAACAATTTCAGAAATCACATCTGAGGTTGTGTTCTGATATATTTAAATTGAACATTTAATATTTCAGTTCAGCACTTGACTGGAAGGTACAGACTTGAGATTTCAAGGACAGCTGAAAGATTCCTTTGCTTAGCTCCCTTGCAAACCTCTTTCAGACACAATTCTGCGGCTTGTAGTTTTACAAGGTGTCACAGCCTTCTCTCCCAGAGTGTGCTGATGCACCATCAAAATACAAATCCCAGGAGGCCAGAAGGAGTTATGCAAAGAAAAACCAGTTTTGACCTGGATTATTTCTCTACTGTAGTATGTGGCCCTGTTTACACAGGTAAGAAAATGTGGGATTAATAATCCACATTTTCCTGCCTGTGTAGAAAAGGCCTTCATGTCATTTTCAATCTGGGGAGATCCTGAGGCAAAACTATAACTGTTGCCCTGGCCAGATTTCTTCAGAGGGAGGTTTGCCTTTGCCTAGGCTTTTGCTAAGGCTGAGAGAGTGTGTCTTGCCCAAGATTATCCTTCTTTTCCTTGCTTTTTAAACCCTTTTTTAAAAAAGGATTCAAAAGATTCGAGATTCATGAAATTCGTGGATTACCAGAACCTTCCAGGGATTTGGATCTGGATTCGGATTCAGAAAATGCTGGATTCTTCCCATCCCTAATTGAAATGTATATATTAGAGATAAATGGAGCCCAAAATGTGTATAATAATATTATCACGGCTCCTGTCAGGCCACGCCATTACAGCACTGTGATTCCACTTTAAGTACTATGGCTGTATCCTGTGGAAACCTGGGCTTTGTAGTCTGGTAAGGCACAAGAGCTCCCTGGATAACAATTCTAAATACTCCTCTCTAAGCTGCAAATTCCAGGATGCCACAGGATGGAACTGTGGCATTTAAAATGGAATCATAACTCTATGGCCCTTTCTCCAGGATGTTGTCATCTCACATTGAGGAAAAGAGAAGGGGACCTGGAGGATGCTTATGCACAATGTTGTCCATGTCCCATCGTTCTTCTGTCCCCAGGCAGCATGGTCATGTAGCAAATCATTGATGGGTTTTACCTGTCAATGATGGCGATCGTGGAGCCCTCCTGTCACCCTCCTGCACTCACCTGAGTTGTGGAGGGTCAGGATGTGCAATGGCTACATTTCCTGCCCCAGCACAGCCTTGGACAACGCCTGGCTGTGCTGCAGAAGGAAGACGCATGGCCATCATGGCTCCTTTATTTCTGCAGGCAGCTTGTGCACAGGGGATCACTCCTGTCGCACTCCCTTCCTGGGAGAGGCTCTACCAGGATCCCCGTGGGATGCTACCCAGATCTGGTAATGTGTGGAAAGGGCCTATAATTGCACAATGTTAAAAGTCCACAGGTAACAGCACTATACGCCATTATTTGGGACATTGGACTATGGTTCCATTTCAATGTCAGTTCTGATGAACTGTTTTATAGGGCTTAAATGGTTTTGCTTTGCTTTATCAATTTACATGGTTTAATTTGCTGTACTATACCCTGATAATTTCATAAATAGAACTATTTTGATGAACATCTAAATAATGAAAACTACTTGCAAAAATGCATTCATTAAAATGAACTTCATTAAAAAAAGATGTGACTTTTGGTGCAGGAAAAAAAAACACACACACAACCTGATATGAAACAAGGACAGAAAGAAGATGCAGGTGGGATTCTAAGAAATTCACTTAAACCAGGACTGAAACATTTTAACATCCCCTGAGGAAAATAAGAACTTGAGGGAAAATGAAATTGACAGATATGTCCATCAGTAATCAATATTTCTCACAATATTCAGTTTACCTTCACTTCTATCTCTGGAATGAAATGTTATTACTCCATTGGTTCTCTCCATTTCCCTCCTGACGAATGGATTCTACACCTGCCAATGACACAATGCCTGCGGTCTTCTTTTTTTCACAACAAGCAAATATTTTCAGGATGTTAATCCCAGTGCAGTATATGTGCATCTGTATATATATATATACATGTATAGAAAACAGATGCTTTCATTTGGAGAGCTCGCATCTACAGAGAGAGGGAGGGAGAGTGAGGGGGAATGGAAAGAATATTCATTTTCTTTTCTTTTCTTTTCTTTTCTTTTATTTTCTTTTCTTTTCTTTTTTCTTTCTTTCTTTCTTTCTTTCTTTCTTCTTTCTTCTTTCTTCTTTCTTCTTTCTTTTTTTTTTTGGCTTATTTGCCCTCATTAAAAAAAACCATGGGAAAGAATATAGGCAGCCATGCAGCTACGATTAAATTCATTTGTGCAGGAATACATACATTTTCCTTCATAGGAATGTTTTTACTGCACAGAAAAATCATGGATACTTCTGCACAGAATCTATATTTTCTGCACAGAGAAAATACATGTTATTCCTTCACAGAACAGCCACTTGTATTTTTGCACAGAAATTATATTTTGCACAGAAATTATATGTCTTCCGCACAGAAAAAAAAGTGTATTTCTGCAATGAAGTTGTATATCCACAAAAAGAAGGCTTTCTACCCAAACAATTCACATGTGTTTCTGCACAGAAAACACAGATTCTGCACAGAAGAAAATGTGGATTTCTTTGCTGAAGTTGTATTTCTGCTCCACCCCAAAAAAAGTTTTCCGCAAAAAAAAGCTATGTGTATTTCTTCACAGAAGTTGCATTTCTTCACAAAAAGTGGTTTTTTGCAAAGAAAAACCATAGCTATTTAAATGGAAAGCATGTTTTCTACTTAAGAAATGTGTTTCTGCATAAAAAAAAAAAAAAAAGCTCTGTGTGTTTCTGTACACAACAATACTTCCTGATGCATCAACAGTGGTTGGAAACTGTGCAGAAATGTTTGTGTTCTCATCCAGCAGGGATAACACTGCAGGAATGATTTGTTCTTGCCTGTGAGGACCAAGAACACAAAGATGTACAACTCTTACACAGAGACACATGCACTCCTTTCATTCTCACTTGTTCACAAGCACGCTTCTCCCAACTTGCAGGACAGGAAGAAGAGCTCAGCAAATATACCTAACATGTTTCAGCAGTCAGCAAGTGACACTGTCTGTCAGATAGGAGGGAGCTCACTTTACATTCCACTTACCATCTGCTAAGGCTCATTTTGTGTCAAACTGGCAAGGCAGGCGGCACTTGATGGTGTGGAATTAGTGAGCAATCCTCTGCCAATGAAAATAGCTGTTGTCTGCTTCTGTTACGTAGTGATAGATGCACTCAGAGAGAAAAGAGTGACTTGAAACAATTGCAACAAAGCAAATTGATGACACGGTAAGAAACAAAATGTTTTCCATCAAGGTTAATAAAGCATAGCTATGGGAGAAGTGAGTGAATAGAAGACTCAGAAATATGGTTTCACATGGACTAACTGGAAGTATGCTTATCTGTATTTACGAACCATTGCCCTAGTCCAGATACATGCACACACAGCAGCCAGGGGATGCTGGTAACACTGGGAGGATGAGGAGGAAGTATGGGCTACATTTCATCATTGTGTCCCAAAGAGCTTTTAGCGCTTGGAGTGTTGTACGAGGTCTTGGTTCAAATCCTCATTGAGTTATAAAACTAGGCCTGCAACAGGCTTGTTGTGAAGATAAAGGTAAGAAGAAAGTCATGTATACCACCTATGTGAAGAAAAGCTGACATATAAATATAACTAATAATAAACCAAAATGTGGCAAAAAAAATTTAATATTTATTTATTTTTTTGGTCTACAGTTCTCCAGATCTTAAAGGCAACATGGCCATGCTGCCTGAGGAATTCTGGGAGTGGTATTCCCCAAAGTAATTATTCCAGGCTGTACTTAATTAACAAACTAATCAATAAATACTACTCTTATCTTCTGAGTAGGAGATACACAAGAATGTCCTAAGCAACTAGAGCGAAGCAGGAATCATACACACAGCACCCATAGGGTGTGATATCCCTCAACCATGCAAATGTGTACAGAATTTGATTCTGTGAACTAAAACCCATGGCTGAATCAGAATCCATACTTTGCTATCAAACTATGTTATTTTAACATTTCAATTTTTATTCATCATTCATTATAACATTTTTGGGAGAGTGCCCCAAGAGCTTAGGGCAATATATATGAATTATAACCTTGAGCTGAAACCAATGGTGAACATTCTGTACTTCCACTGGCCATGCTGGCTTGGGGATTCTGGGATCTGAAGTCAAAAAAGTATCCCCCCCCCCCGAGTCCTGAGGAAACAATTGGCTTCTGCATTATACTCTTGATTGACCATCAGTAATATGATCAAAAAATAATTTTTTAGATAAAGTATATATTCGTGTGAACGATGCTAGTGAGCTTAACTATAGTTATGCTCATTATTTCAAGCTTGCAGTGAAATAGCTCTGCAGCATTATTCCATTCCAATTAAATGAGGCATATGCAGCTATCACTAACCTGAGCCTTATCTCGCCTTCTTTGTATTCAGATGTTTGAGGTGCAAACAACATACCAGATGGAGGCAGGATGTTTAGATGAGACCTATTATGCCTAGACATCTGAATATGAACATGAACCACTCATCTGTGTCAGCACAAATGTAATCTATCTGTCACATAATGGATGACATTGACTTTTTCCTTTGATTGAAATGACTTTGCTCAAGTCATACCTTAATGTGATTTTGCTAATAAAAAATAACCATTTTTTTTTTCAAACACTTGGAAAGAAACCAAAGAACGCACCACAACCACACGAAAGAATCAGAGGCAGAAAGTATTAGGGTTAGACAGAACAGTTGGCAGGTACATTTGCAAGTGGCTGGTAAAGTATCTTGGCTTTACCAAAGTGCCCACAGTCGCTCACTATTCCATTTCTTCATATGCTCACATTCTTTGCCGTGTCCACAATTGGTTCTCTTTTGATAATGTGCTTTCCAGGATTTGTCACTTTCACAAGACTTCCTTGTGGTTAGTATCTGTAATTGGGGGTGCTTAAAGATATCAAGATAATCTCATACCTGGTTAGAAATTGGTTTGTTAAAAATAAGGTAAATGCCTTCCAAAAATAAAGGGTCTCCTGTCAACAACAGGCTTTTGATCCTGAAAAATGTTCCTACTAGTTAATTCTTTACCTTTCTCCTCACAAATGTACCTTGAAAATCTGCTTGGCAGAGCTGGATTATTCTCCAGTTTCCACCCTACCTTGTTATAGTACTGTTATTCCACTTTCAACATCCTGTGGAATTCTGGGGTTTGTAGTTTACTGAAGCCAAAGAGCTCTCTGGATGAAAATTCTAAATGCCTCTCCCTAAACTGCAAACCCCAAGAGTCCGTAGGATGTTGAAAGTGGAATAATGGCACTATAAAAGTGTAGTGTGGAAATGCTCATAGAAATGTGATAGTGCTGGAGACTTCTGAGGAAGGGACTGGCAACTCTCCTTCCTTTCCACTAATGGGGACTGTTCTGCTGCTGTCATCGGGAGAAAGATGCTTGACCAAATCTGTAGGGAAATATTTCTCTGCTTCTTTTCTTCCATTAGGCTGTGATGTAGCAAACTGGTAACAGAGCATTCTCAAATGGGATACGTGTGAGAGCTTTACTCCATATTTGAAACTAATATAGTATGAAAATAATCACATTTTCATTTATAGTACATATATTTCATCTTTAGAGCAAGCCTGTATAACTAATAATGAAAATGTAACATAAAACATACTTAACATCATTGTTAGAAGGGAGAAGAAAATATAAACTTAAGAGAAATTGGGTAAAGGAGAGGGTTCTAAACACACATGGAGAATATAAGAATTCACATTTTGCCGATAGAATGTGAAGGGGGATTCCTGCATGTGTTGTTCCTTTTTAAAGTACCATAACAGAGACAAGTGTGAAACTCTTCTTCCCGTCACATTTTGTAGCAAGGCGAGTTATTCTCTGTTTGTCTGTAGTAGGCAGAAGCATTTAATCACGCAATCTTCTGCTAGCACTCACAATTAGTATACTCCAAAGTCAGTGTAATGCAAAATTTGGTTACGTGGGGCCTGAGGGAAGACAGTTACTTTGGAAATATCAGAAAGATGCTAGAAGAGCCAGAAGGTATACTATAGAGTGCCAAAAAGACAAATCAACGAGTCTGAGAGCATATTAAGCCTGAATTCTCAACAGAAGCCAAGATGATTAATCTGAGGAGAGCCAATGTGGTGTAGTAGCTTGTTGGGCTAGGACCTTGGAGAGCAGTGTTTGAATCCCCACTCAGCCATGGAAACCTATGATATGAACTAGGGTAGTCACACTCTCTCAGCCTCAGAGGAAGGCAAAAGACCCCCATGCAAACAATTCTTGCCAAGACAACTCTGCAAAAGGCTTGCCTTAGGGTCACTGTAAGTCAGAAATGATTTGAAGGGACACAACAACACCAATTATACTTTGAAAATAACATGAGATGACATGACTCATTGGAACAGACAATAATGCTCAGAAAAGCTGAAGGCAGTTGAAAAAGAAGGTCACACTGCACACGGATTGACTCAATAAAAGAAGCCATAGCCTTGAGTATGCAAGACCTGACCAGAGCTGTTAATAACAGAGGAATTGTGGAGATCTGTCATTTATACAGTCACCATAAGGTGAAGCGGACTTAACAACAAATAACAACAAATCTACACTACAGAACTATAGCAGATTGACCCTAGTTTAATTGACATGGCTCCATCCTGTGGAATTCTGGGACTTTTGGTTTGGTAAGATACTTATAATTGTCTTCTAGAGAGCTCTAATTCTGTAGTTCAGTAGGAGTGGCCCAGAGCTCTCCACTAAAGAATTCTAAATATCTCACCCAGTTACAAACCCCAGAATTCCATAGAATGAATCCAGGGTAGCTAAAGCAGAATCATGCTGCCATATCAAGTTGCTGTTGTAGCTACAGTAGCTATAGACTCTGAGAGTCTATAGTCCTATTCCTGCATTAATCATATGTAGGGGTGTGAAAAGAATCTATTTTCAGTCCAAAGTTTGATAGATTCTTCGCATGGTCTGCTGACAAGATGTAATTTTTTTCCTCTCTAGTATCCACGCGTTGCCAGATATTTGCAGGCAAATCTGGAAAAAAAATCCATTCATTTAAAATACATGTATTGAAAATATGGCTTAAATATCAGCCATTTCTGCACGTGGAGATGGAATCGCCCCGATCCGTACTTACCGGACTTCTTGGCTCGATGCTCGGGTCCAGGCTGCTCTGGAGCAGTGCGTGGCCGCCACTCTGCACTGCTCCGTGGACGAAAATGGCGGCTTCTGGTTGGTGGAGGCTCTCCACCAACCACTGAAGGTCACCAGCCTAAAGCCCACCCCCAGCAGATCTGCAGGCTCGCACTGGTGTAATCCTGCAAATCTGCACCAGAGCGTGGGAACGGAGTGGCACAGAGTGGTGTGCTCTGTGTTTTTTAAAAACCTGAAGAAACAGGTTTTTAAAAAGCACACTGCATGATCACTTCGGGTCATTCCAGAGTGGACTGAGGTGCGGAACTATATAAAGTAGTCCAACCCAGTCTGCTCCCAGGTGCAGACGTACTCTCTGGAGGACACTCTGCATCAGTTTTTTAAGCCCATGTGGAAACGGCCATAGATTACTGAAGGGAAATTGTATACAGTTGATGCATAATTTTTTAAAAAAAATTGGTACAGCCACATATGCTAAAAACACACACATGCAAAAGAAGGGATGGACCTCACCTGGTAAGGTGGGAGGGCAAGATCTCAATAGAACCATGCATAGATTAGACTAGCTCTGAGAAAGAGAAGATGACAGTGGATGTAGACTTTATAGATGTGCACATCCAACTTACACATAAGACCACATGCAATGCTGTATAGAGTTACCCTGATAAGAGAATCCATAAACCTAAGTTCGTTTACTCAGCCTTTGGATCCCCATTTCTAAAGATGGTCAAACTTCTCCAGGATTGTCTAAAAAGTGAGCTAATCATTTCCTTGTCTGAGGACCACCCACCAAATGAGAAATTTGTTAATTTTCCCCAGCACCCTGCAAAGCAGCCCCTAAAGCAGATCATCTCTCTCCCTAGATTCATGAAAGGTAACATTTTCAAAGAAGTCCCTCTGGTCAAAATTGATGCTGCAGGAAAAGACACTACCTCCTGCTAAGGGAGTCTTGTTCCAAAAACCTAGCAGGAAAGATTTTTGTACCCCAACAAGTCCATTACAAGGGCAGATCTTCAAAGCAGCTCCTTATGTTGAGGCAGAGAGAGAGAAATCTTCCATTTCATTACACAGAGACCTGCATAGAAGGCTTGCCTTGGTGAAACTAGAACTGGATTAAAATCCATCCACCCTAAGGGTGGTCCTTGGGAAACAAATGTCCTCTACAGGGAATATACTTTACCACTTCAGGAGTTGTTTAAGGTGTAAACTCAGAAATCTTCTCTGGGTTGGATTTTAATCCAAACCAAAGAAGAATTCAAGGGGTTCTGCTACCCAAGTGAACACTACCAAGACCCTGAAACTGTTCTGTTAACTGAGTCCCTTTAACATCCCAAACATCTTTACTCAGGTCTTAATAAAGAAATATATCCTTTGTTGAAAGAAATACTCACTGATGCCATCCCTGTAAGAAGGGCCTGAAAACACAAAGCCCAAAGAGAAAGGAGAAGCAACATCCTAGAAACAAAATCAGCGCAGACACTTGTCTACCCTGCATTCTCTTCCCAACTAATTTGGGCTCCCAGTGTGTCCCCAGGGCACTGAACTCATTTTTAGTAATATCTCCTCAATGTAAAATAAGTCCATTTAAAAAAGAATGTTTAAGCCGTCCAGTTTCTCTTCTTGGGTCGTTTTATTAAAAGCATAACAGTTTTCCCCTGAATATGCTAATGATATGATGGCCTCCGGGTAGCCATTTAATCTCTTCTGTTTGGAGCAAGAGAACATGAACATTGTTCCTCTACTGTTCGAAACAAGATAATGAGCCATTTTAGACTGCCCTTTCCATACCAAATATTTAACAGTAACATTGACCTTAAAAGAACCCTTCTGTTCTCCAGGTGGGATCATTTTGTAACTGGCAGCCTATCAGGGTATTAGAATGTGTTTGAAGTAGTTAGTATACAGAAGCAAAGGAATTATAAAGCTATTATCCCTGGTTGTTAGTTACTTGCCTGATTACAGAGTTCATATTCCAGGGACCTTTGCCTTTTGACTACAGCAAACAGCTTCTACTCACCAGATTGGAAATAGCACTTTAAAAAAAAATAAAAATAAAAATGGGCAATTATTATAAAATGTGCTGCAATTAGGATTCATTACACTAGATAGCATTTATCCTTAGCCCACAGGGCCCACTTGAAAAAAACCTGAATATTATAGGAACCTATCAGTCACAGAACGGCAGTGAAGGGGCAAGCCAGAAACAAAATGGCAGCAAATGGAGGCACAGTATGACCCAATTACTCTCAATTGATACCTAATACTCTTTGGTTATTCGTAAATTCTTTCCTTGTGGTAGGGAATGGCGTAGACTGGTTTTTCTCATGTTATCAGTTATAACTCAGCCTTCAAATTATTTGGCAGAATTGGCTGATCCAAAGGATCTAGGTGGAGAACAATGATTATTTTATTCCTCATGCACTGTTCAAATTATTATTGTTGTTGTTGTTGTTGTTGTTGTTATTATTTTACTCTCTCATGTCACTTCTTCTCTTTTTGTATAGTCTGGTTGCCATATCCCCAAATTTTCCATTTTTTTCCCATCTCTCTTCTCTCCTTCTGCTTTTACATTCAGCTTCTCCTATGACACCTTCCTTCTCTTTTACCCTTTCTCTCTGTCACAGGGGAAGAAGAAGAGGAGAAGGAGGAAGAGAAAGAGGAGGAGGATTATTTAAAATATTAACCTTTTTTAAAAACCTTTCTGACTTTCCCATTGGATTTCCATGACCAACCAGGGATTCAAACTCTGGTCTCCAAAGTCCTAGTCTAAATGCTCAGATCATTATACTATACTTGCTCTCTTTGCCTATTTACCTTTACTTATTTCTTCATCCTTCCCCTTCCTGAATCCACACATGCTGCTGGTCAATGCCAAGTTGTTCTCTTCTGAAGTGCAAGAGGTGGCTGCTGTGTCCATAGCCAAAGGACACAACAGTAGCTCCCCAGAGCTTCTCGTTTACTTCTTTTGTAATCCATCTATCTTTTTCAACTCCTTTCTCATTCCTCTCTTTCTTCATACTCAGGCATTTTCCACAGGACGGCATTGTCCTGGCATAGGGACATGAGAGGCGCGGGACCATGACAATATTTCCGCATGACATCATCATGGTCCCATGCTTCCCATGTCACCAGCCAGTGCAATCATGGGGTATATCATTCATGGAAAAAATCCATCAATGACTACGGTTACACAAGCCTTTCATCACAGCCAGCCATACAGAAGGACTGGAAGTACGATCACGGTCTTCCTTCCCCACTGCCGCGTGGGAAGAAGGCTGGCTGCAGTGCGGAAGGAAAGGGTGTGTTTCTCGCACTGCCTTCCACAGGCTGCTGGTTGGGTGCAAAGAAGACACTGGGGACACACTCCTATCCCAGCAAAAGTGCTGCCAGGATTGCAACAGGATGCTGCATGAGAACACTGTCCTAAAGAAGGGGCCTCAGGCTGATGCTGTCCATTGTCTGTTTTTCCTCTTTCTTTCTTTGTTTCCTTCCCTCCAACTCAGCACACTACAACAATTGCAGAGCTTGAAATTAACGACTTATGGGGTTTTTTAGAAATATTTTTATTAAAGTTTAAAGTGAAAATACCCCCCCTTCCCGAATACCCCCCTTCCCGACTTCCAAGCTTTTTTCTTTTTTTCCAGTTGAGTCTGCTTATTTACATTCGATTCATACACAGTTTCTCTTCAACAGGTAATCTTACATTGTTACGTCTTACATTGTTACATTGCTGCTTTGTTACATTGCCTTATTACATTGTTGCCTTGTATTATATACAATCTTGCTTTATGCTTTTCCTTTTCTTATTACTATATCTTTATCCAGTTTAAGACTTCTCTCCATTCCCTTTCAAAGTTCTGGATAGACTTATTTTTCAATGCAAATGTTAACTTTTCTATCTCTATCATATCCAGAACTTTTAATTTCCATTCTTTTGTATCAACATGGTTCCTTTCTTTCCAATATTGTGCATATGCCAGTCTTGCAGCAGTTATCAAATATAACAATGTCTTCTGATGACATCTTATTTCTCTTTGTTGTCCCAACATATTTAACAAATAAAACTCTGGCTTCATTTCAAAATTTAAATTGTAAATTCTTTGAATTTCATCATGTATTTCCTTCCAAAATTTCCTTGCTATCTTACAGGTCCACCACATATGAAAGAACGACCCCACTTTTTCATCACATTTCCAACATCTTTCATTTCCATTTTTAGTTATTTTCTGCAACCTTTCAGGTGTCATATACCATCTATGTAGCATTTTATAAAAGTTTTCTCTTAAATTTAAACTTGGTGTAAATTTTTATGTCTGTTTTCCATGCCCTTACCCATGTATCCAACTCAATTGGATGTCCAATATTTTGTGCCCATCTAACCATATTATCTTTAAGTTTTTGATTCCATTTCTCTTTGCAACAATAGCTTATAGAATTTGGAGATTCTCTTCTTCTGGTCTGCCTTCATCAAAAAATCTAATTCATTTTCTTTTCTTTCAAATCCATATAATTTTTGATCCATTTTAAATTTCTCTTTAAGTTGTCTCCATGGGAACCAATTAAATTCGTGTCCCAAAGCCTTTAATTCCTCTTCTGTGTGCATTCTTGGCTTATCCCCTTCCCATTTCAACAAATCTTGATAGGTTAGGAAATTTCCTTGTTTTGTTAGGGCAATTTTATGTGCTTCTTGAGGTGAGGTCCAAATCGGAAGTCCTCTATAAAATTTTTGCTTTATTTGTAACCACACTTTCAATAATGTCTTTCGAATACAATGATTATTAAACTCTTTATTCACTGTTATTTTGTCGTAACATAAGTATCCGTGCCATCTAAACCTATTATTAATTCCTTCCAGTTCTTTACATGTTGTATTTTCTAGAAATTAACTACTTATGAATAAAAGGTTACTCGAAATTGATTGATTTTCCTAGAAATTGAGGTAAAATTGACTCACAGTAACAATTTAACTTAACAAAGAACAACATCACTCCTTTCCCAGTGTAAGGTTAATTTTGTAGTTAGTTTCATATTTAACAGGAAGGTGGTCTCACTCAGACCCTTTCCGCAACTCACTCATTTTCGGTGCTGGGGTGCGGTGCTGGTGCAAGCAGCCTCCGGAGAGAGGCTCTCACTTCACTGTTTCTTTAGCTCTGCATGAGCTTCCTCCTCAAGTGAGAGCCCCGCCTCTTCCTTTCGCAGTGCAGCCTGGGACCTTCCCAGGCTGCACTAAGACAGGAAGCTTGACCAGCCCGGCTCCCGAGGCTCCGCACGCAAGGTAAGTGCATGCGGGGCCCCGGAGTGATGTGCAACCACGCAGCATTTTCGGCTTCAATCCAAGAATGACAAAATGCGTGTGTGGTCCATGTCAGGCCCTGGAGCATCACACAAATGTGAGTGCATCATGTGGACTGTTCCTAACATTTGTGCTCAAGGGGCCCTTTCGCATTGAAAATGCCATGCCAAAAGGGCCTCAATTGTGGAGAAGGAATATAACACGGTTCAAGTGCTAGCTTACCCTCGTGTCATGCTATTGGCTCATTCAGATGTAGTTTCTTAAACAACTAAAATGAATTATTTGTTTATTTTTAGAAATGGAAAAACAAAGAGTTGCTTTTTAAAACTGTCACTATGAAGGGATTACCTAACAAGAGAAGGTTCTGGGAATACAATTGTGATTTTTTTTAAAAAAGTAACTTTCAAAGCGTTCCTGCATACTGCACATGTAGAGAATTTCTAGTGCCAGCACTGGTCTACTGAAAAGATTGTGGGGCAGGCAAGTAAGAAAGCTACTGAGGATCCATGGTCCACATTTTGAGGAACAATAAGGTAAGAGCAATCTTCTGAAAAATGTAGGATGTGCTGAGCATGAACGAAATCCAGATATCAAATTGCCTCTCCCATCTTGAAAAATAACTCAAAGAAACCAAAACCAGTCATTGAAACTGTACCACTATTTCTCTCTCTTAAAGCTACGCTAGGGGACCTCAGCCTAGATATGGCCCACCTGCATTTCTCTGTTGTCATTATCTCCAAGCAGCGATTGAAGAAAAGGGAATGACATTCTCTTACTCACCCACTGCAAAGAGGCTTCTCAAATTCCTCACTGCAGTATGAGAGACTTTTTGGTGGTTGTCCTTGCTGGGGAGGGAAGGGCCAGCTGTCCCAAACAAATCCCATGGCCATTTCTCCTCTGCTGTAACAAGGCTTTTGAGAAGCCTCCATTTATACCTGTGGAGTCTTTTAAAATCCTTACTGTAGCACACTGAGGATCTCTGGTGTCAGACAATGAGGAAAGCCCCAATACTTTGACCCCACTATACAAAGCATCTTTCTTCAACCCCTGCAATGAAACTTTTAAAAAGACTTTGTTGGTATCAACAGAACCTTGCTACAACAAAGGAGGGTCAGTTTTTCAGGAAAGAGCTTCAGGGATGAAGAGGCAAACTTGATTGATGTAACAGAGGAAAAGTGATAATAATGATGTTGCCATATGTATGAATGAGGTCTAGGCGGTCACATCAGGAGCAGCATAAATAGAGATGTGGAACATCTCTCTGAACATTTAAGGCAGGGTGTTTATGTATTTATTTCTTCCACATTGTTCCTAAAAATGATATAGCAGGTTGACTTTCATCTCAGATTATGTAAAGTAGTCATAGTCAACCTGCTGTATTTTTAGGAACAATGTGGGAGAAACAAATATATAAACCCCCTTCCTTAAATGTTTTTATTTGTCATTTTAAAAGAAAATATTCCATAATCCGTTTTCTCTAATTTCCCCAGAAAAATAAGGCTTTGAGAAAAAAGCTTTTTTTTCCTGAATTTTACCATTTTTTAAAGAAAAATTTTGATTTCCACATCTCTATTTCTGCTGCACCTGATGTGATTGCCTAGACCTCATACATACATACAGCACCATCATTATTATCACCTTTCCTCCATTACAGCAATCAAGTAATGCTATTCAAACTTGCAGTCAATAGACAGATGGCAATGTGTGAGCCATTGGCTGCCAGTGTGCAGCAAGTTTCCAGGAAAGAAATAACAGTTGTAGCCAATGGACACAAATAAAGTACGGATTCCAGGCACATTAGTAGGGGAAATGCCAGTTCCTCCACATCAGATAGCCTGAAATGCCTTGATACACACTATCAGACCATTGCAATTTCTGGCCCTGGTTTCCTTTTCTCGGTTCTGTTTATGGAAATGAGTGAGTTATGTCTGCTGGTGCTACAGAGCGCTACAAGAGACAAATAATGTCCTTTGTTTTACTAATGTTTATAGTTTCTTCTGTTTTTATTGGGAAGGTTGCTTGACTCTCATAAGCTGACAAAATCAAGGAAGTTACTTACAGTTCGAGATACTGTAGCTCCATCTGTAAATAACAGGTAAATTCAATTCATAATTACGTTCTGAATAAAAGATACTTTTAATATGTCAAGTTGTACATAACACAGTTTATATTCCTAGCAGTAAGTAAGTGACTTTCAATCTGAGTTGTTGTTCTTGTTAACTGCTCTTAAGATTTTGACTTATGGCGACTCTATTATCAACCACCCAGCCCAGGTCTGGAAGATTCAGAGATTTGTCTTCTTTGATTTAGTCTATCCATCTGTAATGTGATCGTCTGTAATGTGGTCATTTCTTCTTAGATTTTCATTTCCTGAGTAAAATATTGTGTAATTATCTGTCTCAAAATGTCCTATTCCTGTCCACTTTAGCTTGTTCACCCCAAGTATTGCAATGTTTATACACTCCATTTCTTGTTTTACTATCTCTGGTTTCCCCTATTCATGCTTCTTGCATTCTACGTTCCTATAATATGTGTTATGTAGCTTCAGACCTTCCTTTCACCTCTGGGCTGAATATCTTTTCAGTTTGAATCCAGTTGCTTCATTAGCCACAGCACTAGTCATACTTGTCCTCTGATCTTCCTTAGTAGATCGTTGTGTGCCATCTTACCTGGGAGTTTCATCTTATAGTACTATCTCTTGTTTCCTTTGGGGTTGTCTCATCATAGGGTCTTCCTGGTAAAAGATCTTTAAAAGGAGACTTACTGTGCATCCCTCTGCTCAATACTGACAAGTGTTAGCTATGGTGCCGCTGCCATTGTCTCTGAGAGACCCTTTACTAATGTCATGCCCACTACTGCTGCTGCCCCATACTTGTTTGGTACATTTAGTCTAGCCCCTCAGAAAAACCCAGTCTGACATAGGAAACCCTACCAGCAGCACAGCTGCCATAAGCATAGCTTCTTGCCTCAAGGGAACATGCAATCCCATCACCACAGAAAAGTAGTACCATTGGTGAAATGTTGCTTGCTTGCTATTTCTTTTTGCAATTTCCTCTTTTTTTAAAAAAAAAAGGGGGGGGTAATGGCTTCATAATTTCCAGAAATGTTACATCTGTAAGCATACCAAAAGTAGAGTAAGCTCTCCCACTTTGGGAAGTGGCTTCTCAAAGCTCCTGTGATACAAGCTCCAATATGCTTCTCCAACACCAGTTTGGCCTTTCCACATCTTGCCTTACAGTTCAGCACATTTCCAGAATCTCAATTTCCAGACGTTGTTAGACTTCAACCCCAAAAACCTCAGCCAGTGTGGCCAATGATCAGGGGTTCTGGGAGCTGTGATCCAACAACATCTGGGACCTCAAATTTGGAAACCACTGGTTTAGTACACCTTCATGCAGAATAAACTGATGTATAGACTAAAATCTATATAGACTAAACTCTAAAATCTAGAGGACAATGTGTGACAAATTAATTATAAAAGGAATATTAACACAGTGACTTAATTAAGTTGGACTTGCCTCTTCTCCAGTAGATGGATTAAGGACTGGGCCATTCGCACAGCATCTGATTATTCAGATGGGTATTTCTTTTAGCAGCAGAATGTGGTATCAACATAGAAATCTAAAATCTGAATTTGCACTCCTGCTAGGTTGTGAAGTAGATAGATTCTGAAGGATCTACCATAGGCAAGACTTTAAAAATCAGAATGATAGCAATATTTATATTTCCTTATTAGATATGAGATAAATTGTCATCATCTCCACCATCCTGGTCCCCCTTCTTTGTCTACATCCCACCCCACAGGAACTGGAGCAATGATGTAAGAGATATGAATTCATAGAAGATGTGAAATTTGCAATATATAGGGAATGCTGAAATTCCTCCATCTGAGGCAAAAGCTGATGAACTAAAACCCTCACTTGTTGGCAGATGGATAGATAGTAGCGGAATAGAAGGTTTGACCACTACTAGTCACTAGCAGGAATGCTGGGAAAAGAGAAGATTCTCAATTACTTTAAAGACCAGCCACTGGTGGCAAATTTCCATGGCCAGCAGATCCCAGAAGAGGCATTATCACGTTTCAAGAATCCTGATGTGTATATTTAATCTTCCTTGAAATTGGGTGATTATGCATATACTGTGTGCCTGGGAAAGTTTTTGCTCTAGGGGACTTTTAAACAATAAACATTTCATCTTGCCTGCTATAAGCCAAATGCATGAGGTTGTATTCTCTCTCTTCTCTGCCCCCATTCCCTTCTTTCCAGCTTTATTTGGTTTATCCTCCTGACAAGCCAGTAAAATGAAATGTACCTTATGTGAAAAATAACTGCCAAGGTGCTCTTGCGGTTTGTTAGGAGGAAAGGGACCAAACGCTGGAATATGAGTTGTTCCTCCAGCCCATCTCTTGGTGTATGGTTAATGGTTTTGATGATACAGGGGAGGATTGTTTATAGGATTTCTTTTTAGTGCATGGCATATTAGCATCTCACATTTTAATGCATTCCATAAATAACAAATGATGAAATGCCAGTGTTTTTGCAAACTGTGCACAGTTTTAACTTTGTTCTGAAATCTGGCTATATATACACAGTTTGTAGCATGTTTTAATTCTCCCACACACCCCTCTATCTTGTGCTGATTTCCTTGGAACAGATACTTAACTTGCAATTTATCACTTTTGCAGCCTGAAATAAAACATTGAGTTAGCATGTAGCAGTTAGCAGCACCACCATTCAGACAAGAGACAGCTATTGCTTTGTCTGAGATGTAAGAAATAATCTCTGGAATTGCACAGACCTGGCAAGTGAAATCTGGCTCATGAGCTATGTACTATGGACCTCTGGGGACTTGCTATGACTGATGACTGGATGTGCAAAAGGAGAATTGCTACAAGGATCCTAACAGGCCATGAGACATAGTTGGTGGGGAAAGTATGTTCAGTTGGTTAGTAGGTGGCAAGTTTTCACTTTGGCACTACTCTTCCTGTGATAGTGGGATTGTGTGCTGTTGTGAGGCAAGATGCTACACTTATGGTAGATAGCACAACTGCTGGCAAGGTCTTCCATGTCAGACAGGCTTTTGCTGAGAAGGCAAACTAAGGATGTATCAACGCTATAGAATTATAGGGCTTAGTGAGTTACTTTTCTATTGTAGTTTACAGAGGCCGAATTTTCTATTGTATTCACCTGAACTACAATATTCAAGCACTCTAGCAATGAATCCCAAATTCTTCCCCAAACTAAATATTCCAAGATTCCATAGGATAGAGCCATGACACTTAAACTGTTATTGAAGTGCTGTAATTTTATAGTGTGGATACACTGTGGAATTCTGGGGTTTGTAGTTACTGAGACCAAAGAGCTCTCTGGCTGAGAATCCTAAATGCCCCTCCTCAAACTGCAAACCCCAGGATTTCATAGGATGTTGATAGTGGAATAATAGCACTATAACAATGTAGTGCAGAAATGGCTTAATACATGTTTCAAGTCAATGTTGATTAGTATGTTATCATGCAAAGAGACAATTCAGATGATAGCTGTTCATTTGTCCCCTCTTTATATTTTTAACTCAAAGAGCTGATTTATAGTGAGCAATTAAATTCATCATAAAGGAAGAGTTAAACAAGTTAAGCAACTGTTACACACTTGACAATAAGTACTGAAAGTCTTATACTGTCTTTAATCAAAAAATATCCCAGAGCTCTTTAATTTTTTTAAAAAAAATCCAATTTAAATTTTTTTTAAAAAAACAAAGTAATGCAAACAATGAAATCTTTGACATAATCAAATCAACAGAATGCAGTTTAGAATGGAGAGATGATGATGATGATGATGATGATGATGATGATGATGATGATGATTTATAGGACTCAAGTTAAACCCATCATAGTTGAAAATTCACTGCGTACAAAAGTTAAAAAGCAATTGCAATGTCAAAAGAATTAAAACCAGTTAAAAACATAAACCATCAGAAACAATAACAACAAATAAAATGGAGGTTGTTTAGCCTTAAACATGTAGCTGACATAGGTTTCATCCAAATATATTGGGAAACCACAGTTTTCCATTATACTTGAACTAAGCCAGGGGCATTACAAGCTCATCAGCCATCAGACTCAGCCAACTCCCCTTCTCCCCGTCCCCTTGGACACTTCAAGGAAGAGACTAGATTGTTCTATTTCAATTTTGAACTATTTGAAGACCTTTGACCTGTAAGATCAAAGTTCAAGAATCGTCCTTTAAAATAATAATAATAATAATAATAATAATAATAATAATAATAATAATATTACTGAGAGCAATCCAGGAATGATGAATTAGATAGCCTTTTTTCGAGTCAATGGATACTAGCTTTGATCTTCCTACATGCTGTATTTATGGATTTTAAACTCCAAGTTTTAGACCAAAATGTCTTGTTTCATGTATGTTGACTCTATAACATTTATTTAACAAAGATATGAATATGCCAGCTCACTGCTGGCACTGCAATTCTCCTCATGCATCTCTTAGGCCCTTTCCGCATGAGGCGAGTGAATCACTCCGTGCCGTTACTTACCGGTTCTTCTTGAGTCTGAAGTAACGCACACTGTCCCTTGAGCCCTTCTGCAGGGCTCCTCCATTGGTGCAGGGCGAACCGGAGCAGTATGAGGTCTGTAGATCCGCACAGCTCCAGCTCAAAATGGCAGCTTCCGACGTCTTCGTGGGAGTGGACCAATCGCTGAGGCTGGCCATGCCCACAGCCCGCCCTCCACTGATCACAGGCTCGCATTGGTGTGAGCCTGCGCATCTACACAGGTAAGTAGGAACGCAATGGCACGGTCCAGAAAATGTAAAGACCTGATTTTTCCTTTACTTAGCATGGGGGAGGACCACTTGGGGGCAGGTTGGATTGGACTGAGGTGCGGAACTAAGTTAAATAGTCCGCACCTAGTCCGATCCAAGGTGCAGACGGCCTCCGTGCCAGGACGCCTTGGCCCATTTTAACTGCCTCGTGCGGAAAGGGCCTTAAACATATATTCTGTTTATGGTCTGTAGTAGTTTCATTTTGAGGAAATATTATGAGTCAAATGTTATTCTTCAGTAATATTTCAATTTTGTAGATTCACATGCATTCTTGAACTACTTGCCCACGACTCAGAAATTAATGTTTGGTCAACAGAAACAGATTCTATGTGCCCTTTCAGTAAGTTAACAACTTATATTACAGCACTGAAACAACAAATGCTCACCCTGTATTGCTGACTGGATGGAGGAACTCATAAGCCTTTCAGCACTTGAATATACAGCATATATCCATGGTTCTCAAATTTGTTTACTTCTGTGACCCCCTTTACATCTACATGAGGATGTTACATCTCCCCATTGCACACTGCAGCCCTCCCATATCCTATTCTATGCCTCCCTCTCTCCCCCACGCACACACACACACACACACACACACACATCCCTTGTGCTGTATGTGCCCTCCATCTTAATGGGGAGCTCTCATGCTGTCCACCTCCCCTCTTCACTTCCCTACTCCCCACCTGAGAAACTGTCTCATGGTCACTAAGGGGATACGCCTGCTGCACCAAGCGATGGAACATTTGGAAAAGCAGAGTGGGAAAAGTATAAGAAAAGGGAAGCCTATATTTGGAGGAAGGTTTAAAGGGAAGATGCATTGCATCGTTCTTTTGCAGAGTCAATCTTCAATAGCTCATGTACACACACACACACACAAACAAACACACACACACACACACAGAGGCGTGCCTGCCTTTTTCACATTTGCTGTACCTGCAGGCTGAGTTTTCTTGCACCCTCCACTTGAGCATCTATCTCCTTAGGGTTCCACCCTACCGTTTGAGAAGCACTGGTGTATACATTGATATAAATATATGTATGGATATTTAGTTATCTGGTCTAGAAGTTTTTGTATAAATGATTTTCCATTCATGCATTTTCAGTTCATTACTTGCTGGATTATTTCATTAATTAATTTGGTTTCAGTCATTTCTTCCTTGTTTTTTCTTCTTAATATGAATTCTGCACGATATAGAAAATAAACAGGGGAAATGGCATCTTTTTATTGTTCTAATTATTTGTTTCCCTAGAGAACCAGACACTACTCAAGTTCTGAAGTAGAGTTCTGCTAGACTCTACCTATACCAGGAGTTGTTGGGCTGCAGTTCCCAGCGTTCCTGATCATTGGTTATCCTGTCTATGGCTGCTAGGACTGACAGTTCAACAATATCTGGAGTTTTGCATATTTTCATCATGAGTATAGTCCACTCAGCAATTTTTCTGAAATGTTTCCCATCCTTAACTCCATTGTGTTGTTGTTATTGTTGTTGTTGCTGCTGCTACTTCTGCTGTTGTTCCTAATTTTTGTTCTCTTCAATTCTATGATAGAAGAGAAGCTAAACCTGGGAGTAAGTTCATTGAACTCAATGGGGCTTATTTCTGAGTAGACATGTATACATTCATGCTGTCAGTGATTTAACCAACTTATCTTGACAGTCCTCCACTGAGCTGTGTTCCTATCCATTTCATCACTTTGCCTCATATCTCCTCTTTCTCAGTCTTCTCATATTCAAACCAGATTTCCCACATGCAAATACAGCTGGTAGGAAAACAGGAGATAGGACGAACCAATTGATGTTTTCCCCAGGGCATTCAGGAAAATTAAGGCTTCCCTCTCACAAAAAGCAAACAGAGATGGTGAAATGGAAAGTAGCATGCAGTAGCAGCTTGAAGCCAGGGGAGACTGAAGGGAAGCAAGCAGCCTGCTGCTTTATTAAGACAGAAGGCAAAGCAGTGGAGAGAAAATCAGCTGAGAGAAAGACGTTTTAGGTCAGCTCCTCCAAAACCAAGGCTATTTCTGCCCTATGGCCCCATCCCAGCATAGAGGCGTGTTGAAGCCGGGCCATGATGCGTGCTATCACACAACATCATTGCGGTCCTGGTCCTATTGCATCTCCAGCCATCGCAACCAGTAATAGGCCCTTTTCCCATGATGATCACATTGGCCAGGGCCATGCAGAAAGTGCGGAAACACTGTCAAGCACTTCCTTCCTCAGTGCAGTGCCAGAAGAGGCCGGCTACACTATGGAAGGAAGAAGCATGTCCCAAACACCACCGGCAGCCAAACAGGTGTGGAGGGGAGTGTTTCGGACATGCTCCCATCCCAGCAATGGCACTGCCAGGATGACACCGGGAAGTTGCAGGATCCAGGTACCGTGTGGAAACGACTCGAGTCTACCATCTCCATAAAATTCTTTAAGGC
This sequence comes from Iguana delicatissima, assembly GCA_948472985.1. Classification (NCBI taxonomy): domain Eukaryota; kingdom Metazoa; phylum Chordata; class Lepidosauria; order Squamata; family Iguanidae; genus Iguana; species Iguana delicatissima. Next base: position 461,557 of record CAOKZL010000064.1, read on the forward strand.
TGTTCCTCTACCATTTAAAGAAAAGCACCTTTAGCTGAAGCCCTGTCACCTGCATCTTCATATGGTATCTCTGTCTTAGAGGATTAGAAGGGACACTAAATTCTTCTTCCCTTCTCTAACTTCTGTTCTCTAACTAAGTCCCTAAGAACTGGACTTAGGGTACATGGGGTTCCTATCAAAGTGTGAATCCACATTGTGATCACCCACATTGGAATACTCTCTGCACAATCACACTGGGATGCGCTGTACACAAAACACTGTATTATTCCCAGGGTTACTCTTAGTTGTATCCCCTACTCCATGTACCTTCTCTTCTGCACAGAGGCTAAGAAAGAAAAGAAGGAGACGAAGAAGAAGAAGAAGCAATCTTCAGTTGGTGCCAATGAAGGAAAAACAGCTGAGAAGAAGTTTAAGCCATCTCTGCATACCATGGGCTCAGTGTGGACCCCCCCCCAATTTCTGAATAAGAGGGACGAAAAACCATTTGACAATATTTTAAAAAATGGTTGAAAAATGTGTTTCTTGAGTGTTGCAAAACCCTCAATGAGGAGAATCCTGGACTGATGAACATCCTCACAGTTCACTGGGGAAGATTTAAACTCCTTTTACCCATGCAGTGCCCCTAATCTGGACACTGCATTAGACCCTCAGCTGGCTTTTTGTGAGTAAAAAGAATATGGAGTTTAGATGTGCTGCCTGTTCAGCCTGGTGTGATTAGGACAGAAAAGAAAGCCTTCCACTGCTATTGTTAACACATTTGGAATCAGGTACCCTTGAGGTTCCATTGCAGAGCACCCCAAGATCAACCAGAAGATCTCAGTCCACTTTTTCCTGTGAGACATGGCTTCCTAAACTTACTCAATGACTTCGTATCTGAGTAGAGATTCAAATCTGCCCAACACGCAAAAGGGGCTCTATTATTCTCCTGCATTGCCCCAAGTGAAAACAGGATGTAATTCTGCTTGATCTTTTTCTCCAGCCCACCTCCCCCAGCATTCTCTTGTAGCCTATGATGAATGATTTGCATAATACTTGATAATGGCCTCTTCACTGCTTTCTCTACTCTGAATGGAAGCTGTAAAGTTAGTGTCAAAGGGAGATCCCTCCTCTGTAATGTTTAATGCCTGATCTCCATAGACGCAATAAATATCATCCATGTATCTACTAAATCCATATACTGTGCAACGTTTGGCCTGAGGCTTTAAGCTGAAGCAGGCAAGGGACACGTTTTTTAAAAAACCTATCCATAGTCATATAGAATTGTTCAGATCCACTCCTGGCCAAATAGATGGTTTTGTTCTTATGTGGCAAACATAAGGGTGCAAGCACCAATCTCTGGTAGATTTCCCTAATTAAAATGCTAACAACTTATATGTAATTGGCTCAGTTAGGAGGTGAGCATATTGCAAGTTCCCACCGAACAAAGATTTTTAGTGTAAAATGTATTTTGGGTTGAAGCATCTTTGAAATAAGTAATAATAAATAAACAAAAATTTCTACTTAAGGTGTGTGGGGGAAGGATTAACAGAGAAGAGAAAAACAGCTTCTTTGTAAATGCAAAGCTTTTCCCTCTACGTTGTGACTAATTGACAACTATGTAGGCTTTTTTAAAAAAAAAATATTTTATTTTATTTTTCTATAAAAGGGAATGAAAGGATTTGAGTTGGCTCTGGTCCCATTACCACAATGTTGCTGGAGCTCAGCCATCTGTCACAGCTGCTGCTCGCCTTAACTGCCACTCTAATTGACAATGAACTCAGAGACCTGTAATAATTGTGGCTGCTCTGTGACTTCAGCAGGTAATGCCTCCCTTTTAGCCGCCATCAAGCCCCATCTGTGCCCGCAATGCTGTCTTTCTCCAGAGATGCATTGGTCCCTCCAGCAGACACAACCGACTCACTCTGATTCAAGAGTGGGAGAGATCATCTCACTAGGGGGAACGTTAGGAAATCCCGAGGGAAGAGATGGCTGCTGTTGTACAAGCCAGAACAGTTCCCAAACTTGCATTCCATTCCCTATCCAGGTTTCCCTCTGATGCTTGCCATGCAAGCATGGCAGCATCAACCTGTAGTGTTAATAGAAAGGCTCCTTTAAATGGCATCTATCTTTCGTGTAAACTTCTGTAACTCCTACAAATTATTTCACTCCAATTCACTCCCATCTGTCCTCACTATTCTGCAAAGTTATGAACTAATGCATACCTTAAATCAAAAGGACCATGCTTAAAATAATAATTAGACTGTGTCGGTTGCTGAAGAGTTCAGACACTTTGACTGTTGAAATGAGAGCTGGACTAATATAGAATACAGCGGAGAGGGAGAGGGAGACAGACAGATTCTGACAGACATTACTGAGAAAGGTGGAGGTTGAAATGTCTGATGCCTTTTATAAACACTTGTTTTCAGTCATTTTATGAAATCTACTTCAATTTTAGAGTATCCCTTGGGGATCCAGGTTCTGCTTGAAAACAGTACTGTTCAGTTGCATGTACATGCACACACACACACACACACACACACACACACACAGGTTATTTGCTGTCAAATTAGCTTTGGCTTGTGTTGACCCTTTGAGACTTCCGAGAGCTCTCGGCATCAACAACAGGTATTGCATATTCAGGGTTGTAGCTTTCATAATTGATTGAGTCTCTTCTCTTCTTTTTTTCTTATTATCTCCCACTTTATCAAGCATGATCATGTTTTCCAATAAGTCATGACATGTTTTTCAATAAATCATGACATTTCATGATGTGTCCAAAATACAATAGCCTCAGTTTAGCCATTTTGGCTTCTAGTAAGAGCTCAGACCTGATTTGCTTTCAGATCCATTCATTTTTCTTTTTGGTTATCCATGGTATTTGTAGGACTCTCTTTCAGCACCACATTTCACAATAGCTGATTCTCTTCCTACCAGCTTCCTTCACTGTCCAGCTTTCATACATATACCTAAAAATCAGAAGCACCAGTCTGATAACTCTGACTTTGCTGCTTACTGATACACTCAGCCTCCCACATTCACTAGGATTACAAGCATAGGACCTCCTGCAAATATCCAGATGTGTGTGTGTTTCTGTGGGAAGGGGGCTGAGGCATGATGGGGAGAATGGGCACTCAGGGTGCAAACCAGATTAGGAAAGGGAGAGAGAAAGGGGGTGAGTTAGCATGGTGGCCGCATACTTCTCTCTGGCTCATCTCCTTCCTTTGGTGTAGGGGAGGCATTTGTGGTATTGAGAAATTGGGCTGCAAAAAGGACCACCTTGCCCCATGATATGCACTCTGCTAGCCTCATGGGACCTGCAGTCATAAACTACGCTTTTATGATGCCATGAGGCATTTCTGCCATCTTGTGTGGAAAGGGCCTTAGTCGTCTTCTGATTTCTTAACTGTAATCTCCATTTTGATTGCCCACTGAGTCAAGGTATTGAAAATCTATAACTATTTTGGTATCTTTGTTATCTACTTTGAAGTTATGTAAATGATCTGTGTCCTTTTGTTTTGTTTTCTTAATATTCAGCTGTAATCTTGCTTTTCCATTTTCTTCCTTAACTTTCATCAGTAGTTCTTCCAAGTCTTTGTGATTTTCTGCTAGTAACATTGTGTCATCTGTATGTCTCAAACTGTCTAATGCTCCTTTCTCTGAGTCTAATCCCGCTTTCTGAATTATGTAGTCTGCTTATAAATTAAACAGATAGGATGTTAAAATGAAGGCTTGTCTGATCCTTACCAAGTGAAAATCACTGTGCTTCTTCCTATGCCATCCTGACTTTGGCCTCTTATTTTGAGTATAGGTTATGTACTAAGGACAATCAAATGTTGTGACTTCTTACTCCACCTGCATTTTCTTTTAGGGTCATCCAGTTTTTCACAATATACACTATCAAAGGCTTTGCTGTGATATATCTATATATCTCTATATCTATACACACACACACACACACATACACACACACATAATCTATAGCAGATGGAAAATAAACTTGCTTTTCCTGGCTTTTTTAAAAAAAATAATAAAATCAATCATACAACAGCAATTACAGTGGCCCTTCCTCATTCATGAGGCTTCAGGGCGCAGGACCCTCACAAAAGTAGAAAAAATGCAAATTACTCCCCCCCCGCTACAATTCCCCATCCCATTTCCCTCTGGATTTCCCCCTCCCATTCCTTTGCTTCTGGCCCTGGCATTCCAGTGGGGGGAGACAAGGTAAAGGGCTTAGCAGTATTTTTCCTTCAGATGGAGAAGAATGAAGGTCTAGTGTTCTAGCTTCCAGTTGCCGTCTTGAGAAAGGAGGGGTAGGAACAAAGAGCAAAGAGCACCAGATCAATCAGCAGCCATTACACAGCAGAATTTGCAGGCATGTGGCAAAGAGGACGTGCCTCCAGTAGTGGTGGTGGGGACTTTGCTTACCTAAAAGGAAAAAACATCCATTTTAAACACAAGCCTGGAAAGTCTGGGGTGAGGACTGCAAGGGAATGGGAGGTGGAAAATGGGGGGATGCAAACACGTGCCTCACGCATAATCAAATTTACAAAGGTCAAACTTCCGAATGTGGAAGGAGGACTGTATATCCTTAAACACAGAAGAACTAAAACTAACTAAAAATACATCTCATACAGTCCTAAAATTAGTAATTTTCTAAAAACTGCCCAAAATAAAATGTATAAACCACAATATACCCAGAAATTTGCATCAGACCTTGGAGGACAAGCAACAACAGAATTATTGTTGGCAGAGCTGAAATATGGAATCCAAGTACCATAAAAAAAATCTAATAGGTTAACATTTTTAAGAACTTTTACTCGTGCTATCTTTTTTTTAAAACAGTTGCTTGTGATCTTTGGAAATGAGGTAACAGCAATTGCTAGTGAGACAGGAACTGTCTGGCCTGTGATTTTTTTCTGGTTTCAGTGAATACATTGGATCAAAATTTCACCATATCTGGGCATTTCTACCAAAGATGAATATATGTACCAACCTCTCTACACCATCGCCAACAGGTGCCCGTCAGATTAGGATTAACATACCTTAAATATAAAGTGGTAAAATACCTTCTGTGAATGGTCTTTAAACATTGTTCACAATAAGCAGAAGATACAGATTTAAATGGTTCGTTAGTCCATGTGGAAGCCCAAGCTTCATTTTTTGTACTTATTTCTAAATCTTTTTCACATGCTTATTTGACTTCTGTGAAAGTTCCAAATGAGCTGCAAGCAAAACAGAATATAGCTTGAATGTAAGGTTTTATTTTATTTTATTTTGTGTTCTTCAAAGTTCAATATAAGTTATCTACTAATATCAACTAATATTTGTTCATAGTCAAATACGTGACATAATGGAGGAGATTACATAATATGATAGCAAGAAGAAAATGACTGCAGGTTCCAGTGATGTAGGAAAAGAAGGATGTGGAAAAGCAAAGAAATAAGAAGTCTATTTCTGTACAACGTCACTGTCCTGCAATGGGGATACATTACTGCCAGTCCACAAGTTGTATTTTCATACAACGTCATTGCAATACCACTGCCAACATGTCCCCACTTGTTGCGATCACAGGATATTCCATTACTGGTAAAAATCTGGTAATGGCTCCCATCTGGTAATGGCCCCCAATCGCGAGATGCTCCCATCACCGGCAGCCATGTGAAAAGGAAGAAAGTGCAAACTAGGTGCTTCCTTAACCATTCCAGCATGGGAAGTGGTCAGCTACACTGCCGAAGGAAAGTATATATTGCTTGTGCTCCCCTTCCACAGATAGCCAGCTGGATGTGGAAGGGAGCATTTGTGTCATGCTCCCATCCCAGCAGTGCGACTGCCGGGTTCACAATGGGATGATGACGGAAACGGTATAGAAACAGGTATAGAAAACGGTATAGAAAAGGTATAGAAATAGCCGAAGCCAGTAATCAGCAAACATGCAAACTAGCACAGAGTACAGGGGTGCCAACTTTGTTAACTCAAACACTTTTCAGATAAGCTAGTGTTAGTTAGGTGATTGTAGCACTAGCCCCAGACTTTTTGCAGGCTGAGGAAAAGAACAAAATGGTGCCCTTTCCCCAGTCTACATGCAAAAACTGACTGAACTACCTCTTGAATCTTACTCTCATTCATATCTGACTGCAGCAGGCCAGCAGGGGAGGTAGTGTGACACACACGGCTTTGTCCTTCAACAGAAGGGGGAAAGCACAAAGCACAGCAAAGCAGCTGACACTTCTGCCCCCTCCGCATCTGTTACCTGAGACAGCCGGTTCATTTTCTGTCTAATGGGAGGGCTGGACCTAGGTGAATGACACTTTTTATTGGAGGCTGTTATCTAATTTGGTGTGAATTCAATATTTCTTGTTGAGTGATCACTTATTCTGAGAAGGATAGATCTGTTGTTCAGGCCTGTTTGTTTTTCAAAGAGAAATTTCCTATTGCGTGGGTATATGGATGTGAGTCTGGTGTGAATAAAGGTATACACAAGACTCTTGCTCTGCAAAGAAGAACTGATTAGTTTTGACAAGAAAGCTACACCTGGAAGCAGGGAAAATAATTGAGGTTTATTAGAATAATATTGGTGAAGAGTTGTTCGCGTCTTTGCGACTAATACTCTGAATGACATGGAACTTCACATACAGGAAGGATATTAGCTCCCTATAGACTGTAAGTTTAACAAGAAACGCCTTGCTAGAATTTGACCAAAAAAGAGCCTTTAAAAAAAAAACCTTCCAAAATAAGATTCTTCCAAGATACCAAGAATCTCAGTGGATGAGGGAAAGTAAGAGAAAAGGAAGAAAATCTCCTTTTAAAAATATACACATGCTCTTGTATCTTGTCCTGCTTTCACTGAGCTGGAAGTCTAAGAAGATAATAGAATCCGGGGAGCGGGTTGATTTACAGGTGAGGTAGACAGTTGAAATGGGTTTCTAGATTACTATGGGAAAACCTTTAGGTAAGTTACCTATCTCTGATTTGTATTTGCATCTGATTAGTAAACTAGTAATGACAACCTTTAAAAATGCCAACCCAGAATAGTTTTCTCTAATACACGCAACACATTAACACAGTAAACTCACTGTTGTTGTGTGCCTTCAAATTGTTCCTTATAGTGATCCTAGGATGACGCATTTGAGGGGGGTAGCATTGGCTTCTTCTGAGGCTGAGAAGCTGTGACTTCCCCAGGGTCACCCAGGGGTTTCCATGGCCAAGTGGGGATTCAGACCACAACACCTGGCCGGCTCCCTCAGTAAACATATACACATGTAGAAACTGGATTTAGTACTTCATGCACATTGGACTGCCAAATAGGTACTTTACAGGCTTCATTGTTAGTATTCTACCATGTTCTTGAGTGAAGTCAAAGCTATATGCTTCAGCAACACAGCTGTTCATTATGTCATTTCTGTGCCATTGTCCAATATGAAAATAGAAGGATCACACGTTTTATTATGACAAATCTATTTTCCTTGCACTTAAGTTTCCCCCTCTCCATTTTCAGAATAAAGCAGCTAAGTGACATGAAACAAACAGGAAATCCTGAAGCCCTGTCTCAGTGTTTGGGCTTTAACATGATGTGCTTATTTTGATATTTCTTTACCAGTCTGTGTATGAGCTTGTGGAACATGCTTGTACAAGAGAGAAGAAGTCTTGGCCCTGTCCCATGGGAAGAACTAGTTAGATCTAACAATGGAAAATGCTTACTGTCTTATTTGAATAATCACATTCAACAGAAAGCAAATCCTTCAAATTATGCTTTCTGTTAGGTTCAAAGAATTCAGGGGAACATTGAATTTCAAACTATACACATGGATGATCACAAAAAAACACAAAAAGACACATTCTGTTTGCAAGTCAAGTCCTTTGTACGAGGATTAACTTTTAAAAAACACCAAAGCAATTTTTAACATCACATGTTCCTGTCATCCAAATGCCAGCTCTAATTTGAGATCAACATCTTGATGGGATTAACATGAAAATCTAAATAATATTAATGCAGAAATGGAACATGGTTCTAAGAAAAGAAACTTGAAAAGTTCATATGCAATGACATGATAGCAATAACATAAAATTTCATTAACAGAAATTATGAAAAGCTTTTGTTTTCTGTATAATTTGAGGAGCTTTCTTTTTATAACATTGGCACCATGTTTGCAGTATCTATAACTGGCAACATTTTTGTGCCGCCAGAGCACATAACAATTAGATGCTGACTATATTGATTATTTTATCATTCGTTTTCTCTTACAAAGTGGTTCTGTGAATCTGACAACAAGAAACACATTTTACCAGGCATGCATCAATAATTTATTTAAAAAAAAAACCAGGTAGAACTAAGGGATAGAAATCCAATGATTTCTGACTTTTGATTTCTAAAATACTTCCTTTTGATAAGAGAAGATTACTATCTACAGTAAGCAGATCCAGCAATCACTGTCTTAAGAACACTTAAGATCCTTCCAGCATCCTGAATGCAGCTTTGAATTTGATTACAATAATGTGAATAGGCATGAAGTCACATTTCTCTGGTCAAAGCAATTTGATCTATCTCTTTATTCAAACTTAAGGGAATTCCAAGAGTTTGTATATCAATCCAGAGCCAGCCACTTAAGCAGAAACACATTTATGATGCAAAACACATTGGAGATAATTTTACATGAGGAAATTAAAACAACCAAAACTTGGTTCATTAGTAATTATTACACTAGGCTTGTATAATTGATTAGGCATGTGCAGAGTGTAAAGAAGAGAAATACAGAATATTCTGAGCTGAGGAAAACAGATTAAGAAGTTCAGGCTAAAGATGCATCTACTATGTTCTATCAAAACATTACAGCTACATAAAAGAGATTTTGTTAAATTTCCCAATTAAACATTCTTTAAAAAGTTAAATCTTAAATAATTAGATAGGAAAGGACAAGAGAAGTTTTTTTTCAGAAGATAGAAATGCGATTTCACACACATACATTAGAGGAAAAAAATCAAACATGCACAGAGTTGTCAGTATACTTGAATTCATTATAGTATTTGTAACGCAAGAGGTAGCAGTGCTACAGTCACAGTGTGGTGCAACTGCGACCTTTTTCATGCTGTAATTATAACACTATGATTCCGCTTTCACTGCCAAGGTTCCATCCTGTGGAATCTTGGGATTTATAGTTTGGTTGAGGTACTCAGGCACTCTGGCTAAGAATTCTAATAACCCCTCCCTAAACTGCCAATCCCATGGGATGCTGCCACGGCAGTTAAAGTGGAATATAGTGGTATAATTGTGTAATGTTAAAAGGCCTCTGCCATAAAACCCCCTGGGTAACCTTAGGCCTGTTACGACCTCTCACCCTAACCTATATTACAGGCAGTAAAAAGGAGTTGTTATATTTCCTATAGAAATAATTTTTTATGAAGTGAGAGAATCAAGCTTGGTGGTTCCTTAAACTAGTAATGCCCCAACTTTATTCTCAAGTGTTGCAAAGAAATTTGAAGACTGTCACAATGCCATTCTCTCACTGCCCATGTAGCACCCTGCCTACTGCTCCTTTGCTTGTATGAGGACTGATCTGGTTTTGCCTGTTAGAAAACTACAGAACAAACTGCGGCACCACAGAAGCAGAAGCTGAAGCCTGCCACTAAGGTGTTACTAGTTTTGCACAAGAAGTGTAACAATACAGAGGTACAGTTTTGAAAGACTACACCAAATAAGGATGAAATGATGGAAATGAATTACATAGAATCAAGGAGTGCCATATGGAATGAAGAACAAAACATCTGTTAAAACTAGGAGGGGAGCCCCTGGGATTAAATTGTCTAGGGAGCCCACCTGCAAGGGATACAGGAAACACGAAAGAAGACAGTGATTTGAAACACTAGCGGATGGACAGATCTTTGAACAAATGCAGACTGCTGCTTAAAAATGTGAAGAAATGTACTGAAGACAGAAGGAGAATGTACATTGAGCCTGTGTAGAGGATAGGGTTTTGGGGGTCTTTTTAGCTTAATGTTGTTAGCAAGTTGACAGCTAAGACACATATGGATATTATTTATGATTTTTACTATGATAGCACATGTATATTGTGTCATTCATCAAGGGCATCCTTATATTTGTGGCTTTCCCAGATAATCATCTATAGCACATCCGTTAGCAGAAACCTCTTTATAATTCACAGCCTTTCGCTTTGAGGAACAAGTTCTGACACAGTTGACAGTTATTCTGCACAAAGCATATGGAATTTTTTCCATACGAAGCAGCATTTTCTGTGTAGAAAATAATTTTTCTGCAGGTAATTTCTATGCAGAAAATTTGTTCTGCATCTTCAAGTTGCTTCAGATTTATGGCAACCCTAAGATGAATCTATCATGGGGTTTTCTGGGGCTGAAAGTGTATGACACACCCAAGGTGACCCAGTAGATTTCCATGGCTGAGCAGTGAATCAAACTCTGGACTTCAAAATTTTAGTCCGATGCTCAAACCACTACATCACGCTGGCTCTCAGATGAGTTTTTTTTTTTTTTGTAGAATAAGCCCCAAACTGCAAATAGTCTCTAGAAAATGTTCAGTTTTTCAAGACTTTCTTGCAATGGTGAGAAAATTAGTAAAAATACTCATTCTTCCTTCAAGAACAAAATTAGCAAAGAATTACATCCCTAGTGAATAAACAATTAAGTCTAGCTATATCCTACACATTCTTCATGACATGCAATTTAATCCCTAGGGTGCTGAAATCAAGAAATCTGTGGGAGTCAGAAATAGCAGTCTTTTCATGCTACACACTTATAGCGCTATGATTCCACTTTAACTGTCATGGTTCCATCCTATGGAATCCTGGGATTGTGAGTTCAGAGAGGGACATTTAGACTTCTCAGCCAGAAAACTCCTGTACTTCCAACCAAACTGCCAATCCCAGGATTCCATACGGCAATTAAAATGGAATCATAGTGTTTTAACAATGTATTGTGGAAGGGCTCCAGATGTAACATATAAAGGAAAAGTAGCCCTGTTGATCATTAAAAAAATCAGACTCTTAACTGGGCAGTAACTTTATTAAGACAATAGTTGAATTCTATACTTTGAAAAATGAGGAATCAACCACAGTTTAAATATAACTTTGACCATTTCTGCCCAATGCTGTTATAGTGTATTATTCCACTTTCAACATCCCATGGCATCCTGGGGTTTGCAATTTAGGAAGGAGCCTTTAGAATTCTCAGCCAGAGAGCTCTTTGGCCTCAGTAAACTACAAATGCCAGAATTCCACAGGATGCTGAAAGTGGAATAATAGCACTATAACAGTGTACGGCAGAAAAGGACTTTGTCTTATGATTTCTTGTGTGAAACCATCTCAGCACCTAACTGAGCCTAATTTCAATGTCTACAACACCATCCCAAATTCCATCTTTAGACTGTAATACAGCCTCCTTCTGGAAAACTCAAAAGCTCGTGCCCTTTTTGTTGTTGTTTTCACCATAAGTGCTTTATAAATGCATTGCATGATCTGTATTGAAGGGTAGATCTGTGCATGATAAGAGTTGTGTGTGAGGGCCACTGTTTTCTACCATTATGCAGCTGATGGAGCTTCTAGTGAACATTCCCACAATGCTAAAATCTGCCCACATTTTACTTCACCTATGAGTAAGTTTCCAGGTTTTTCTGACACCAATACAGGAAAATTCTCTCATTGCCCAACCGGTACATGAGAGGTGGGACTATACAAAGCCTCCCTCAAATCTCATTGGAAGAGGACCTCTCACAAGAGTTCCAGGCTCCATAGGCATTTGAGATGGGAAATTTACTGTCTTATTCTCATGATATGGGGTTGATAGAAAGAGAGAATGAAAGAGAAGGTGTGGCCTTGCCAAATTTTGGCTGTGGCTGTACCAGTTCTCACTTTGGGCCTGGCCACCACCAGGATGTGACTCCACAGTGGCTATTTCTGAAGGATGTGTGGCCCTCACAATAAAAAAGATCCCCCATCCTTGCCACATAGATTCTGCAAAGTCTTTCTAGGGCCATTTCCACACTACACTGTTGTAGTGCTATTATTCAACTAGGCCCTTCCCTATACTGCAAACCCCAGAATTCCATAGGAATTTGAAAGTGGAATAATAACACTACAACAGTGTAGTGCAGAAATGCCCATGACACAAAGGGCCCACAGAAACTCTTTTTTTAAACAAAGGATTTAATTAATTTAAATAACTTTCTTTAATCAAGTTTGCTTTTAAACTGTGACCAATTGGGAGAAATGCTATTCCGATCTGCTCATTATAGGTGTCTAGCTAGGTTACAACTGGAATGAAAACATTTCCACACAAATGTCTTCTGTTAATAGGAGTCTGTATCCAGTACAGTTACTTCTGATTCATACTGGTCTAAACAAGGGAAAAAATTCTAGCCTGTAGCAACCATTTCATGTTTCCATTTAATTCCATTCTTTGTTTTTCCTTGGCCCGTGTGAATACTTTATGCAACAATGCACTCTTGTGCTACTTTGTTCTTTTTTTATATTCTTAGAACTCAGTAAAAAGCACTTACAATTTTCCAACAGAATAAAATTAAAAGAAATCTGTTATGTTTGTGCTTTTCATTTTACATTGCTTGGGACATCTGCCAAGCTAATATAGGCACTTCTCTGCACCCTGAAAAACCCAATTAGGAATTGTTCAGAGTTTGATTATCAGTCAGAAACATGCATACAGAATTATTCATTAGAGACCTACTGAGAGTAATGATAAAGCACCAGACAGCTGAATTATAGAGTCTGCCAGTACCCGCACTACAATTTTACATTTGTTTCATAAAGGACGACTAACAAAATCTCTAAGATGTAATTTGGTATCCGCTGGAACTATACTTCATTATGGCAGATATTGTTCTGATTCTATTTAAGAGGCTGGTGAGTGTTTCATGACATGATATTGTGAACAAATATAAACCACTAGGTTAAGAGTTACATCACACGTGCACATCGCATTGTTCAACCATGAAGAAGAAGAAGAAGAAGGAGGAGGAGGAGGAGGAGGGGAGGGGGAGGGAAGAAGGAAGTGTTACCCTGATTTCTGGGGTCACTTGGGGGACACCTCAATGTGCTCCACGTGATGGGGAATGGAAACTAACCGGAGCACAAGCAATAGCAATAGCAATGCAAAAGGCAGGGTAACCTAGTGGGATCTTTCTACCCAGTGTTTACGGGGTCAGGCCAAGCCAAAAACCAAACAAAAATGTCCAATAAATGATTTTATTGAATGAAAATCTCACGCAGCAATGCAAGCACTCACACATGCACCCAAGAGCTATTAAGAAGCAAAAGAGAGGAAACTGGACAGGGAGGTATTGAAGGGGTGATACTGCACCTTTGTCCTGAAGTCCTTGGTCCAGGAAAAACAGCAGAGAAGTGGGGCTCAGCACAGAGAGGGCTGAGGGGATCACTCAACGGACGGAGAAACAGTCTGCTGGAATGACTGGGAGTGATCCAAAGAACCACTCAAAAACAGGGACTATTTGTAGGGGGAAAAGTACCTGGAGGACTAATCCTTTCCTGGGGAGAACAATGGGTGTTGCAGTGGGCATGAAGCTCCACACTGGTAATTTCCTTTGCGTGATGGGATTGCATAGTGTTGCCAAAGTGTCAGGATCTTTGGCTGTGTTTTGCGGTGTGACTTCTGGTCCTCGCCTGATGGAATATTTGCTCAACATGAGGCAGACACGCTAATCCCCTGAAGTCGGCATCTCGGGGCTGAGAACCCTTTGTTTATTCTGGGTTTACACATCTTGAGGTCTCCTGGGGATACATGACTGGGGATTTTACTGGTCTGACCTGGTTTTCAATCTTTGACCATTGCTGCCTCTCAGGCACATTGAATCATATTTTACTATCAAAATTGTAGACCCCAGGACAGGGTTTACCAGTGAGATAACAGAAGGAAGGAAGGAAGGAAGGAAGGAAGGAAGGAAGGAAGGAAGGAAGGAAGGAAGGAAGGAAGGATTGCAGTCCCTGGCTGTTGTTAGAAGGAGGGACCAAATGGGAATGGCAAGGAAGATGAAGAAAGATGAGTGTGGAAGGATAATGGACACAGAACCTCTCTTTCAATTTACTTTGACATTAATATTTCACCATTTAGTTTAATCTCTCATGTATAAGGTAATCTATAGCAAAAACTCTCAAGAAAGCATAACTGATTACATTACCAAACAGTGAAAAACTGTAAGAGGTTGACTTCATTGTGTGGGCCACTGGGGAAGGCAAATTCCATATTGGACACACTGGACATCAAAAATGAAACTGTCAAGATCATTCTACTGCTCTAAGGTACAAGGACACTTGGAATACCAGCTACGCTGCAACTGAAAAAGGATACTACAGAGCAACAAAAGTGTGGAAACGCAGCTAAAGAGCAGCTAAAATGACTGAACGGCTGGAGCAACTCAATTGTGGAAAGAGTTGGAGTGTCTGGAGCTATTTAACTTAGGAGGAAGCTACACGAGTCCCCTCAAGAGACCCTGGAAGGCCACCTCCCCAACAAAAAATTTAAAATTTTAAAAACCCTCCATCAATTATTTTAAAAAATAGCCCACAAATGTTTCCAAATGCACTCTAGTGACTGCGGGAGACAGTTTTGCCAAGTTTTAAGGAGGATACTTTAGGCACAGGAAGAGCCTTTTTTTTAACTGAAAGAAGTCACTTCCTGTTTACTTCCTGTTTCCAAAAAAGGTCTATCCTGGGCTAAGTGGGCTGAGGGGGGCCAAAAATGTGGAGAAAATGCCCCCATGCACCATAGAGGGTATTTGAAGACAAAACAAATTTTTTAAAAAATGTTGGCAGTCTTTTTTTATCTGGCACAGGAACAACAAATAGCTCTGAGGATGCATGTGGCTCATGGGCCAGCCTTTGCACATTCCTGATGAAAAGAAACCAGAGAGACGCTTCTGTCTTTCATTTCTCTCCCTCATAATGGGAGAACCCATGTCAATCCTATTATTATTATTACTCCACACTATATCAAAAAGATTGCCTGGCAGCTTATAAATAGCAGTTCCAGATAACCCAGCTTCAGCACCCAATGTCAGTATGTGCAATTATATCATTTCATTGGGAAAATTGAGAGTTTTTAGTGGGGACATAATTAAAAAAAACCAAAGGAGCATATAATCAGTTTAGTTAACTACTCCATCCAGATGCATTATTTGTATGACTCTCCTGAGGTACTTTTGATCCCATTTCTCAATTAATATAGTCCTTGTTTATATCAGTGGATAGAAAGCTGTTTTGTTTTTTGTTTTTTGTTTTTTTAGTGTTAGTCCAATGTTAGCCCATTCATATATTAGCCACATTTTGAAGAAGAGAGTAACTGATGCTCAGGTCTGTGTAGAACTAATCCATTTTCTGAACAAAAGCTCTTTGCACTAATGACAAGATCAGATGTTATGCTTTCAAACCCATGCCTGTCAAGTTAACCAAATGCAGAAGTGGAAGGAACATTTGCAGAATCAAATGAATAGATTGCTCAACTCCTTTCTGCCTGCAGAGTCACCCCTGAAAGTACCCTGTAAACCTACTACTCCCACTCATTTACAGCTGGGATGTGAAATTAGAAAAAATATGTCTGAGGAAAAAACAGATAGTTTTTTTTAAAAAAGGCCTGAGAGAGACATTTGTATGAGGGTTGTGTCTGTTACCCTGTAAACTGGGGGTCCCGGGAGGGGCGCCCAAACAAACAACTAACAACAAGCAAGATGGGGAAAATTAGCTGGAGCACTCTCTTGGCTAACGAGAGGCAGGGCAATGCAGCGAGATCTTTTATCCTATGTATACCAGTTCAGGTCAGGGAGGAGTCAAGCAGTTTAAAAATACTAACAGTTTTTATTAAGCGAAAGAAAATAATAAAACTCAAGCACACCTAACTAGAGAGGAAGAAGGAGAGTTTTGGAGAAATAAGCTATATGCCACCTGTCCGAAGTCCTGGAGTCACCAATTGGAGAGAAGGAAGGAAACCCGGCGTCGAGACCGAAGGGAATCTGCTGAGCCAAGCGGCAGCAAGACGATCCGGCGAGGGTTCCGGACGGTTTCAGTGATTCAGCAAGGGTTTTAAGTGATTTCAGCAAAGTCCAGCGAGAGTTCCAAAGAGCTCTCAAAATGGAGCATCTTTTATAGGGAAAGAACGACCACAGGCTAGACTGTCTTTACAGGAGAACAATGAGTTTTGGTCTGGGGACAAAGGCTCCGAAAGGTTGGAATTTGCATGATTGAATTATGAACCGAATTGACAATAGTATAGCTGGTATGTAAGTGCCTGGCTTACCAGGGTGTTTTCACAGGAAAAGAGTCCTCTTTGTCTTGCAGTCAAGGTGTTTGTGTAGGGTGGCTTCCCCCTGAAGCAGAACTGGCTATATCTGGTTTACAACTATCAGCCATGCCTAGCATCACGCTTGTTCGGCAGAGCCTTACAAACACTTAGCTAATGGTGGGAAAGGGCCGAATTATGATATCAAAATGATATCTTTGGCTCACCAAAGACCAGACCAGTTTGCCGTGGTAACAGTGTGAACCCTGTGTTTTGTCCATAATGTACTATAAGTCTAAACATATTGTTTGTTGATCTATGGCTTGCACAAGGAATTTTGTGCATGCTCCAGAGGAACTTGAGTTTTATTCACATGATGCAGAGTTCATTGCTGACTTTGCAAACAGATTCTTCAGTACCTGAGGACCTCAGTTCCACTAGCTCAGTGGTATCAAATAAAGAAACAAACAAACCACAAAGTTTTTAAAGATTAACAAGCTCTCTGTTTTGTCCCATTTTAACCTTGGTTTTACACAGAGGTTCTGAGCATCCTTTATTTTAAAACATTCATCTCTCCCTTAACCATGTTCCAAACTAAACTCAACAAAAGAACAAATTCCGTAAGCCTTTCTTAAATGAAACATTTAATACTTGTTATAATATTCTCTGACCGAGGGTTAAAAACCAAATCAGCACATTAGCAATAAAGTGTGAACCATTATAAATGATGAGACTCTTCGAAAGATGTACATGTACCTGACAGAAAAAAGCATTAAAATGCAAATATTCACTTTATTGGATCTTATCCATTCCCAGGTCAAGAAAAACTTGTAGAGATTTGCTCTTCCTCATCAAGCTACAGGCTGGGGTGGCGCGCTTGAGCTTACACTTATGGCTCACTTAAGCATCAGCTAGGCTATAAAAAGTGATGATAATTGAGTGAATGCAATTAACATGCACAGTTTGGGAATTATATAAATGGCAGCTGTAGGGAAGTCTGAGCAGCAAAGGTAGATGTAGAGAGGGAATTTAAGTCATTCCTTCCTTCCATGGTCCAAAGAAGTAAACTCTCCTAAGTTGTTCTTTTTCTTTTAGTGAGAGATGCCACCAGAAGCGATGGAGTATTTCTTCCTTATGCAGCCAGCAGTCTTGAAGAGTTGATTTTTAGGTGGGAACACAGTAGAAAATTTCAACTACTCCTTCTCTGCCTCTGCTCCCTCATGGTCCTGAGGCTGATCAGGTTTTACACAAGTTTTTTTGGGGGGGAGTTGCCGGGGGGTGGGTATTAACTGCATTCATGCTTAGCATGACTCCATTTCCTCCCAGATGATTTGTGGGAGGTTCTGAAGTTACCTTCATGGCCTAATAAGAAAATGTGCTGAAGCAGCTCTGGTGCTGCAAAGGTACAGTAATGTGATAAGGAATCTTATGAGCTATGACAGGCAGACATCCAAAACCTGTGTGGGTTGTTCATGTCAGCCTGAGACAGTTCCTAGCTACAGGTCGGCAGCTGCCTCATGACCCTTCATTTGAAAATTGATTCCAGGAGCTCCATAATATTACATGTATAAATGAAAGGGGCACAGGAGTGCCTCTTGAATTGAGATGACTTTTGGCGGGTGAGAAGACTTCCCCTATTATACTTGAAATTCTACTCCTTATATATATGGCATATGTTGAGCTAATAAGTAGCAATTTAGCATCCTCAGCTTAACTGATGATTGGTGCAATCCTGTATGAGAGATATGTATGGGTAAGTGTCATACTCACAATGCTATGCAGTGAATTGTAACCCATTCCCCTACCCCCACTAGGGGGCTAGGTCATGTGGGGGTGTGGCTACATCATGGGGGCATGGCTATGTCACACAGGGGTGTGGCTATGTTTTACAGGGGCATGGCTATGTCACACAGGGGTGTGGATATGTTTTACAGGGGCATGGCTATGGCACATGGGAGAGAGCAGGCACGGAGTGGTGGCACCCCAAAAAATTGCTGCCAGGGACACATCACCCTCATTGCCCCCCCTCTCTGCACCAGTGTAAGATTCTGGGATTACCTTTTAGAGTAGAAGTGGCATTGGCACTGAGTGCACAGAAATCTGAATAATTGAGCAATATATTCGTGATCATATTCATTATGATCTCTTAACCTCTCCACTAGAACATTCAAAGATGCACCATTTTTGGCACCTCAAAACATCTATAAAACAGGTTGTTTATTTTTTACATTTGATTTCACTTCTTTCATTGCTTGCAGCATCATCAGTTCAATGGTGCTAGGAAACACCAACAACAAGCAGCAACATCCAAAGCCATTAGTAGTAGTACCACTTTCATTCTTAGTGTGTTTGAGAAATAGAGCCCCATCTCCCACTATTGAACTCTTGAATCCTCCTTGCTAGCTAGTAATAACATGCTACAAATAAATACAGGTCAACTCACAGGCTGCTTTCTTTTCTATCAATACAGTAAACTCTGAAGCTTCATAAGACAATAAGGCTAGGATAATTTGGGCATCTATGGTGATCCCAAACACTCCATCCTCCCCATCTAAAGTTGGTCCTGAACTACCAAAGAAAGTGTGATTTTATGGAGTGGAAGTTGCACACAAGCACTATCTGTGAATTGTACGACATTGCTGCTCATCACGTCTGTTACAGCATCAAACTAGTTTCTAATCTCCTGATTTTGTGTAGTTTGAGTTTACATAAGATAGCCTTAACATTAGTTCTCAACCAACAGGTTTTTGATCACTTAGGGCTAAATCCAGCTGCTAGTCTCACTAAAAGTAGACCATTTGAATCAACAAAACTTAAATACAGGTTGACCTATCATTCAGCACTTGAGTTTACTTTAGTTGGGACTAGCAAATAGATTTAGTCCTAAATATATACTCCTCATATCTAAATGCTTTTTACTGAATGCTGTAATCATTAAAAGTCACTAAAAGCCAGCATGGATTTCTCAGAAATAAGTCATACCAGACTAATCTAATTTCTTTTTATGATAGGGTTACAAGCTTGATAGATGAAGGGAATGCTGTAGATGTAGCATATCTTGACCTCAGTAAGGCCTTTGACAAAGTTCCACATGGCATTCTTGCAAAAAAGCTAGTAAAATGCAGGCTGGACAGGGCTACTGTTAGTTGGATGTGTAATTGGTTGACCAACCAAACCCAAAGGGTGATCACCAATGACTGCTTTTCATCCTGGAGAGAAGTGACTAGTGGGGTGCCACAGGGTTCTGTCCTGGGCCCAGTGCTATTCAACATCTTCATCAATGACTTGGATGAAGGAGTGGAGGGCATGCTGATCAAATTTGCAGATGATAACAAATTGGAAGGGGTTGCTAATACACAAGAGAACAGGAACAAATTTCAAAACGACCTTGACAGACTGCAGAGCTGGGCCAAAGCTAACAGAATGAATTTCAACAGAAAGAAATGTAAGGTCCTGCACTTAGGCAGAAAAAATGGAATACAGAAATATAGGATAGGGGAGACGTGGCTGGATAGCAGTATGTGTGAAAGGGATCTAGGAGTCTTGGTAGATCACAAGATGAACATGAGTCAGCAGTGTGATGAAGCAGCCAAGAATGCCAACGCAATTCTTGGTTGCATCAATAGAAGTATGGTGTCTAGATCGAGGGAGGCAATGGTACTGCTCTATTCTCAATTGGTTAGGCCTTATTTGGAATATTGTGTCGAGTTCTGGGCACCTCAATTCAAGAAGGATATTGACAAGCTGGAACGTGTCCAGAGGAGGGCGCCCAAAATGGTGAAGGGTCTGGAAGCCATGCCCTGTGAAGAACGGCTTAGGGAGCTAGGTATGTTTAGTCTGCAAAAGAGAAGGTTAAGAGGGGACATGATAGCCATATTTAAATATTTGAAGGGATGTCATGTTGAGGAGGGAGCAGACTTGTTCTCTGCCACTCCAGAGACTAGGACAAGGAGCAATGGATTCAAGCTGCAGGAAAGGAGATTCCACTTGAACCTAAGGAAGAACTTCCTGATGGTCAGAGCTGTCCAGCAGTGGAATATGCTGCCTCGGAGTGTGGTGGAGTCTCCTTCTTTGGAGGTTTTTAAGCAGAGGCTAGATGGCCACCTGTTGAGAATGCTTTGATGGGTGTTCCTGCATAGCAGGGTTTGGACTCAATGGCCCCTGGGGTCTCTTCCAACTCTATGATTCTATGATTCTAAGTTAAATATTCAAGTTTGATTTATATGATTTACATTGATTTAAAATGTTTCTGTACAAATCCTGAGAATTATTCACTAACTAAAAGAGTCATTTCCTTCTTTCTTCATGATGACAAACATACATGTGTATGTCTATGCAGCACACATACACTTATTTCACAGAGTCTCAGCCGGGAATACTTGACAGTAGGAGAAGGAGGAGGGACTATTGAATCTATATAGATACAAACACTATCACTTTTGATCTGCATATACCTACAAAGGGTGCTTGCAATTTTAGCTTACTTTTTTAAGGACCATGACATACAACTTCCTTTTTAAATGTCGTAAGCAAACCCTTTGCATGAAGCAACAAAACTAACATGGAAGAAGACCACACTTTGGCCTTGCTTTCTCTGTAGAAACACATTAAATAGATCACGAACTGTGATCTCTGAAAGCTGGTAGGGCTGGGCTATTTTGTCAGTTTTGTAACCACAAATGATCCATACGGTTAGAATCTGCACCATCTGCTTGAATAACTTGTGAGAGGTGACCAGCTAGAATCATGTGTTGCTTGAAGTCGGTATTGGCAAATTAGTGATTAATTACCCGGTTGTGGTGCAGTGCTTTAAATAATCTAAATGCATAGGCTGCATAGGAGCTGATTGGGAGAAAAACCTGTCATGGAGATTCAAGTCTTAAAAGAACCTTCCCCGTCACAGTCATCAATGACAGCCTAAGTAAGTGGGTCACCAGAGTGGCTGGCCCCTGTTAATTTTTTTTTTCCAGGCACACTATACATATTCATGGTATCCTGCTGCTTGCCTGTCACCTCAAAGAAACTCTCCATATCCTTCAAGTGATAATTTTTTTAAAAAAATGCACACAGTTGGGCTCGCGGGCTTGCAGGCAGAGATATTGGAATTATGTTTCTAGGTGTTTTACAAAGTATCGGAATCAGCAGTTATTTGCCCATGTGATCATTTAAATACTGCTTTGTCTTGTAGGTAGTATGTTCCTTTGGCTGTCATGCAGCTGTAAAAGTATAAAAGAAAAGAGAAAACAAATGAGCTACATTGCAAAGCCTTGACATAAAAATACTTTCCAATGCATTTTTTTAAAAGAAAAGAAAAGGGAAAGAAACTCCTTCTAGCAAAGTAGGGAGAAAATGCTATGAAACATAACTCAGTTTAGGAGGAAGGAGGGGAAGTATCCATATAAAATATCCTCCACTCTTTACAATTTGGCCAATTCATCCAGATTTGCTGTGAGATATCAACAATCATACCAATAATAATTAATGATTAATAATGACTAATAATCTCTGACGTGGTGATAATGTTCAGTATCTCATCATTACTGTAATCCATGCACTTGTTGAAGCATGCAGAGTTTCCCCCATCCACCCAAAGTAAAGTATAGTTTCCCCCATCCACCCAAAGTAAAGTATAGTTTCCCCCATCCACCCAAAGTAATGTAGGCCAGCATCCTCTTAGTGACTTACATGTGCATAAGTGCAGCTTACCTATGTGTTAAGTTCCTTTTTTTTTTTTTTTTTGGATGGAGAGGAGAAGGTTCTCTTGCCTTTGCAGGCATCCAAAAACCACAAGTGTCCAGCAGCTGTCATGCCCTAAAAGTGGCTGCTGCTGCTTAGTCTGACCAGAGGGAAGGAGGAGACAGTTCAGACCATGTAGATCCAGCTATTCTGAGTTTCCAGGAGGGAAAAAAACTCCATTTGAGAGTGCAGTCTCATTTCTCCCTATCAGCCAAGATGAGACAAACTGGTTCTCCATGATCTGAATTGTCCCTTCTCCTTTCCCACTAGTAAGCAACTACAGCAGGGGCCTTACCCAAAGCTTCAGAGCTGACAGTTGGTGGAAGGATGTAGAATCATAGAATCATAGAAATGTAGAGTTGGAAGAGACCACACAGGACATCCAGTCCAACCTCCTGCCATGCAGGAACACCCTCAAAGCATTCCCGACAGATGGCCATCTAGCCTCTGCTTAAAAACCTCCAAGAAAGGCGACTCCACTACACTCCGAGGCAGCATATTCCACTGCCGGACAGCCCTGACTGTCAGGAAGTTCTTTCTGATATTCAGGTGGAATCTCCTTTCCTGCAGCTTGAATCCATTGCTCCTTGTCCTGGTCTCTGGAGCAGCAGAAAACAAGCCCTCTCCTTCCTCTGCATGGCATCCCTTCAAATATTTAAACATAGCTATCATGTCCCCTCTCAACCTTCTCTTCTGCAGACTAAACATACCCAGCTCTCTAAGTCTATCCTCAGAACAGCACAGTGGAACTATGCACACATGTAGGATCTCAACTATAGAAGTCCAGGCCAGTTATTTTGGCACTTGAGGCAGCAAATCCCATAAATACCTCTTCCTCTCACTATATGGGGAGGTATAAAACATGTGCTGCCCTTTCATAACATCCAAAATTAGATGACTGCTTTTACTTTGCCAAATTGTAGGTATGGTCCTGGGTTGTATTTACAGACCTGCAATGTGTTTACCCAGATTATGCAGCAAAAATACAGATCCCTATCTTTACCTCAAATGACCTCTTCGATTTGGAATCCCATTGATTTCAAAGGACCATACTTCCTGGTTATTGGGTTTTACAGCCGGAATGTTAATGTCTGTTTAAAAACAATCACAAACAATCTTAATTACATCTATGCTTCAAGCTATGCATGTCATGCTAATTGTCCAAAGTGTAAAGGACTCTTCCTTCTGTTCTCGAGGCCCACACATTAAAACTACCATCAAGATACGTCCAAAACAAAACAAAATGGAAGTTTTAAAACGGAGGTTATTTGACTATTTGGAATGCTTTAGCTGTGAATTCCTGGAAGGGATCTGGACTAGATGACATTTAGGTCCCTCCCAACTTCACAATTCTATCCTTTTAAGACACTTTGATATTTATTTGGGATTACTTCTCTTAAATTAAGACAGAAGAAAAGAGGTAAAAAGTGAATCAGTTCACATCCTTACAGATGTCATTGTTCTTTCTCTTAAAAAGAAATAACCATTTGTTTGAAAACTCTTTGTATGAGAGAGGCTACAATAAGAAAACTTCAAACTGCGCTGAGGAGAGTAGCTTTCACTGATATGAGTCTCTGAGGGTAAGGCTGTAATAGTTTCCTGTGAAACAGCTAATAGTCAACCCACCAGAAGCTTTAAGAGATGGCATTTTTGAATAGCGTAAGGCAGTGAAGAGAAGAAGTAAGAAGAAGTAAAGATGAAACAGGAATAAGGTAAAATAGTTATGTAAAGGGATATAAATTAGAAAAATTAGTAAAATCACAATATAATGTACATCTATCGTAAAGGTATGGTATGAATGTATGGATAAGAATGAGTAAGTAATTAATTTACAGACAGAAAAGATCACAGAAGGTGAAAGGAGAAGGTGTAAGTGGTTGCTGGTATATATGCTAATAGTTTATAAAATATTAAGTCTGTAATATAATAAATAGTAACTGAAATTGTGATAATTTAGAAGGTATGTATGTATGTATATATATTAAATTTTTTTCTTTTTTCATTTTTTTTGTTTTTTGTTTTTTGTTTTCGGTTTCTTCTTTTTATGTCATCTATGTCGTGTTTTTGTTTTATTTTGTTTTGTTTGTTTTGTTTGCTGTTGTTTTTTTTGAATGTCTAGTCGTTTTCAATGTAAAGTTGTGGCTATAGTGTTTGTCATTTTGTTTTTATTTGAAATAAATAGAGCTATTTTAATAATAAAAAATTATTTAAAAAATAAATAAAAAAAGAGATGGCATTTTTAAAACAATTATTACTGATTAATTTCATCACACAGTCTAATTCATAATAAAAATAATAATATACATTTGGAAAAAGAAAAGGCTAAAAGAAGAATGAAATTAAAAAAACCTGAAATTAAACTAAAATTACCACACAGTACTAAAACACTAAACAAAACACTGAACACTGCCTTACTAAAACATTAAAATGATCCGACCCCCCTCCCCTAGCCAAACTGTAATGAAACAATCAATCAATCAATCAATCAATTATTCTACTATTATAGATCCAACTAAATAATCCTGGTAGAAATCCTAGTAACTGTAACCACATATTATTGCGTCACTAGATTTCTTATTGCTCAAAAAGTCCATGAATGGCTTCCAGTCTTTCTAAAATTCTTCAATTGGCTTATCATATAAAACTCATTAGTTTGGAAATTTGGGCTAACTCAGCAACCTTAACAATTCCTCCTTCTGCAGATGGTGCTGCAGTGTGTTTCCAGGTGTGAGCAAACCATTTTCTTGCTGCTGTTATCAGATATAAAAGAAGTAACCCATATTTATTATCCAATTCATCATTCATTATACTCAGCAAAAGCACTTCTGGTGACAGGACAAAATCTACCTTTAAAAGGTTTTGGATTAACATGTAAAGCTTAGTCCAAATGAGATGGCATTTTTGAAGTACATAAGACTTGTGCAAAAAAAAAAAATACTATAATGTCAAAGTTCTTGCAGAACACATTTGTGATGGCACACACAACTTACTTGTGGATTCATCAGTCTTAAATAATGCAGTGATCTCTGATGTATGCCACTAAAACATTTATATCTCCTCATCATGTATGTTGTATAAATATTTATTATGATAAATTATTAAAAGGATCACATGAATATTGATTATTATTGCTGCACAATGCTGTATGTGAGCATATCACATCATTTAGAAAAGAAGCAATTCCAATGATAGTCAGTGGGACTACTCTAGAGCTGATCAACATAAAAATTGTAGCATGTGTCAATTGCAGGATTGTCCTTTTGTAAAGATTTTGTTTTGCTTTGTAGAGGAATTCACATAAGCCATAACTCCATTGTTTCTCTTATTTATAGATACTAAATATATTCTAGGTTCACAGCCTGTGTATACATTTTTCCTATTTCTCTGCAACTAGGCTAACAGAAACCAAGAAAAGTTGTAGCTATCATACACAAGTCAGACAGAGAGTTCTATCAAAATACAAAACTTATTTATAGTGATATAGGACTGTAGATTATGGGAAATTTGCCGCTATTGCAACTCCTGTTTCAGCACCCATTTTCTCAAAAAAGATGTCATTTCATTTTTTAAAAAAAAAAATTTAAAAAATGAAATGTGTTACTTTTATTGAACCCCTTAATACAGGGATGGAGACTCTCTGCATTGCATTCACACACAGCCCTATCATAGCCACAGCCGCTCCATCTCTCTTTTTCCGTCTTCGCTCCCCATCGGTGCTTTCTCCTGCCTGCAGGAAGACAAGGTCAAACATAGACCATTTCCACCCTATGCTGTTACAGTGCTATTATTCCACTTTCAACATCCTGTGGAATTCTGGGGTTTGCAGTTTGGGGAGCGGCCTTTAAAATTCTCAGCCAGAGAGCTCTTTGGCCTCAGTAAACTACAAACCCCAGAATTCCACAGGAGGTTGAAAGTGGAATAATAGCACTGTAACAAGGTAGGGCACAAAGGCCCATAAGCTCAGTGGCCTAACTATCGAGTGCAGCAACCAAAGAGTCTTTCCTAATGGTGCCCCATTGATTGGGTTCCATCATAGTCAAGCCTTCACCCAGTTTAGTACTCAGCTGCCTGCCTCCTGCTCTTTTGCTCTTTCTGTTACACTCACAGCTTCTATGAGAAGGACAAGAGAGAAAAAAAGGCAGGGAAGAAGATGCAGACAGAAAAGCAAATGAGAAGCATTTACACTCTGGTTACAATGGAGTGTGTGGAGGGAGAATAGAAAAAAATAAAGGCAGTGGATGAAGCCTGAAGGGAGATGGGGGAGTGTACTCTGCTTTTTGGCCAATGTATTCTCTTAGGCCCTTTCCACACGGGGGGTGGTGAAACGGGGGAAACGGGGCGGCGCACGCAGGGACGGAGCTTACCTTGAAGCAGGGCGCTCCGTCCCCGTGGGGAGCAGCGCGAATTCGCTGCTCTAAACGTTGGCGGCGCTCGGCGGTGGCCGGCAGCACCCAAAATGGTGGGCAGCAGCTTCCGGCGGCACTCCGCCAATTGGGGCAGCGCACCAGCCGGAAGCCCGTCCCTGGGCAGCTCTGCAGGGACGCGCTAGCACGTCCCTGCAGTTCTAAATGGGGCGCTGCGACGGAGCAGTGCGCACAAGTTTTAAAAAGACCACTTGAAAAGTGGTCTTTATAAAACACGGAGCGCCACCCCCACGGCTGCGCAAGAGCGGTTTGAGGTCTAGAACCTCCCCTTTTTTCACCACTCTTGCGCACCCCGCGGTGTAGACGACCTCCGTGTCCAGTCGTCACTGCGCAGGGTTTTACCCGTGTGTGGAAATGGCCTTAGACAGCTAGTCTGGTGTAGTGAGCTGAGCACTGGACTGCAACTCTGAAGAACGGGGTTTGATTCTCCGCTTAGCCATGGAAACCCACTGGGTGACCTTAGGAGTGTAACATACTCTCAGACCCAGAAAACTCCATGATAGGTTTGCCTTAGGGTTGCCATAAGTAAGAAATGACTTGACAACACACAGCACAAGGAGAAGAACTGTAGGAAACTAAAGTCCCAAAACCTCTGGTGGGCCACGTATTCACTAGCGGAAAAACAGAAACCCATGGAAGGAGGTTTCCACTTCCCACTACCTACTCCCATTTTTGTGTCCCCAAAAACCTCACACAAAAGGCTGGGAAACTCCTGGGCAAGTTTCTGAACCTGGAGTGGAAGATCTTACTGCTTTACTGCACATGAATTTATATTTTATAGACTTCAGATTCAAGAAATGTATTTTTGGAAATACTGGCAGCCTGTATTAATGTATATGTTTAGCTCTTGTTCATATTTTATATATGCCCCATTTTTCTTTTTGTTTCTCTTCTTTCTTCTATTTTTTAAAAAATAATCATATTTTCAACATCCAATAAAAACATTTAAAAAACAAAAGAATATGTTCCAAATCTTATTATGAGGGAATGGTGCCCTGAACATAGAAGTTTTAAAAATTTTCTGGGTAAGAATATTTAGAACATTGGCGGGCTTCTGGACAGAAACATGAGACTATAAACTGGGAAGCCCATAGACAAATACTGAAATCTCTTGGGGAGTGGGGAGAAAACTAAGACCAAAAAATTAAAAATAGAGGAAAGACCAAGGGACATAGAAAGCTAGGAACAGAAGACAAACTGTTCCTGTGTATTGCCAGCCCATGACAGTACTTTTAAAGAAAATGTCACTTGCTTTGCGAACAAATCTAAAGTTCTATCTCATGTTCCCCTCACTTCCACACCAATGTGTTATGTGCAAAGCAAGATTAACTGCACTAGCAATATTTGCATCAGGATCATACTGATTAATTTAATATTCTGATTGGATGAGCAACAAAGCTGTAACGGCTGTTACTTTCCCTGGCAAGCGGCTCAGAGAAGGTGATAATGAGATTAACATTTGAAGGACCTGATTTGCATTGTGATGTACTTAATTACAACTTTGACACCACATTATATGCATTACAGCTCGGGCAGGCAGGTCACTATTTGTTACCTGCATAAACAATCATATTCCTTTGTAACAAATATACCTTTTTATTTATAAAAATAAGCATCATGCCTATTTGAATTTAATTTGTTTAAGATGCTGGGGCCACAAATATATAGTACAGTAAATAATAATACCAAAATAACAAAGGCACAGGTCGGTACAAACAGCTCACCATCCCATGTTCACATGTGTGATGAATGGGAACTGAGCATGAGCCTCTTGTGCATTTTATACTCACTTCAATGGAACTTGCCAGACCGAACCCCCCAGTGGATTGTGCCCTAAAGCAAAATAAAGATAAAATATAACCTTTGAGCTTATTGACATAAAAAGCATAAGGTAATAAACAAATATCAATTTGCAATTCAGGTACCCAGTCTCATAATGCCTAAGCAATTACCAGCATGCATTTTCTGGTTGAACTCTTAGTTAATTAAACATGACACTGGAGATTTGCACCTGAAGATTTTGCTGGCATTTTCAAATTAATAACAAAACAAAAAAAGGTATTGATTTGACCAATGTTCACAAACTCCCACCTTTTTGACCTCCCTAGCCTTTTGAATCCCAGTGTAGCTTAAAATCTGGGAAATTTCAAGATTAAATTTTACCTCTGCATAAACCCTGCAGAAATGAATGGTAAACAGTGGTTTCCTCAAATCTGAAATGTTTATATTCTATGAATGGAATCCAGATTTAGAGGCATGCAATAGAGTAGATGGAAGAGGATTTCCCTGCCTCCTTCCTTTTGACTGCAGTCTATTCAGCCCCACTGAACATGCTACATGTTAGCTTGATGATTAGGGAAACTTACTGAACAGGATACAGGAAGGGTAGCTGTCAAAAATTAGATTGACATACTGTTTCTCTATGCAAGGAAGATCTTTAAATTGACTCTTATTTTAAGAATCTTTATTTTAAAAAATACAGATCCATGATTCTACATTGATTACTTATAATATTCCCTCCACATTCACTAGGGTTAGGGGCACAGAAGTCTCACCAAAGTGGGAAAATTGCAAATATCAAAAGGTCTGTCTGTCTGTCTGTCTGTCTGTCTGTCTGTCTGTGGGCAGGGGGGCTGAGGCATGGTGGTGAGGGTGGGCACCCAAGTTCCAAATCAAGTCAGGGAAAGAAGAAAGAAAGGAGATGGGTCAACATGGTGGCCCTATACTTCCTCTCTCACACCCATCTCCTTTCTTGAGTGTGGGGAGGTGGACATCAGGAGGAGGTTTATGGTGCTGAGAAAACGGGCTGTGAGTCCTCCTTAGTTGGCGAGGCAGCTGCTGGTGGAGGAGGAGAAAGACCAGAGACAGGTTGAAAGGGCTGAACAGCCTGATCAGAGTTGTGGAGTGGGAAGGTTCCCCTGCAAATGAAGTGGCTGGTGCAGGGAGGCAGAGGTTGGAGAAACTTGCAAAGTCAAATTCGTTAAAATTAGATCCGCAAATCTGGAGGCCTGACTATATACTCTCTCTATATAGTATTATAATGCGAAATACTGTATTCCAGCCCAACCTTCCCTCTCCAGTCTGGACTTAACAGGCAAAAACCACTACTAGTGACAGGGATCTATTCTCCTGTCAACTGGGAAGCAGCAAACCGATGTTTCTACCTTCCACCTCCATCAGTGATCTCCAGTGTAACAGTCAGAAGCAGAATCCCTGTCATAATTCTTCCTTGTACTGAAGTTTGCTTGTGGGAAGGGCAGGAAAGGTCAGTGTGCTTCACCCTGATCCATAGGAGAACAGATACCTGTTACTCACAGCAGCTGCTGCCTGGTAGGTCCGGATTGGGAGACTTTCACAGTCCCTAGGTATTCCCTACTCTATTGAATATGAAAGGATCATGAATATGAACCAGTCACAAATATGTGACACTATGGCCCTTTCCTCA
The DNA here is from genome assembly GCA_948472985.1 of Iguana delicatissima. NCBI lineage: Eukaryota > Metazoa > Chordata > Lepidosauria > Squamata > Iguanidae > Iguana > Iguana delicatissima. The sequence goes on from CAOKZL010000064.1 coordinate 491,410, forward strand.
CGGGGGGGCAAAATGGGGCCGTGCATGCAGGGGCAGAGCTTACCTGCAAGCGGGTTGCTCCATCCCTGTGGAGAGCGCAGATCAGCCATTCTAAACGCTGCCGAATTTTGGGCTGCGCTCAGCAGAGTTCAGAGGCGCTCGGCGGCGCCCAAAATGGCGGCTGGTGGCTTCTGGCGGTGCTCCGCCAATCAGGACAGCGCGCCAGCCGGAAGCCCACCCCCGGGCAGATCTGCAGGGACGCGCTACCGCGTCTCTGCAGTTCTTCACCAGGGGCTGCCACGGGGCAGCGCGGGTGAGTTTTGTAAAAACCACTTGCGAAGGTGGTTTTTATAAAACTCGCAGCGCCACCCCCGCGGCTGCACTAGAGCAGTTTGAGGTCTAGAGCCTCACTTTTTTTAACTGCGCTAGCGCACCCCGCGGTGAAGAAGACCTCCAAGAGATGTCGCCCTAGCGTGGGCAATATGCCCGTGTGGAAATGGCCTAAGATTATGCATTCATAATTGCAATCACGAGTTTCAGCCTAGATTCACAGGATGTATTGTGAGCAGACATCTTCTCTTCATGTTCTCCTTCCTCCCATACCTTCCCATACACTCTCCCAGAACTGTTCTGGGGATGTCGCTTAGCCTCCTGAGCAAACTTTGGATGGTAGGTGGGGACATAAGGAACTTCTTTGGAATTTGCTTCCCTTTCCTTGTGAAATTTGATCCAAATTATTTCAATAATCTTAATTCAAAATGTAAATGTCCAGGATTCAGGTTTTCCTCATTATTAACTTATCTTTGGCAACAGTTTGCAAATTGGAGCCCTTGGGGTACATATAATTCCCCCACTATTTCTGCAGCCCCCAACCCCCCAGCAGAATTTTTTTTTTTCTGGTAAAAGAAGGTGGATTGTTTCTTTTCCATTTCTCTTGGAACAGTGGTTTCCTTTTAAAATAGCTTCTCTCTCACAGTATTTAAATTTTAAAAACTACAACCAGAACTTGATTTCCAGATTCTTTTTCTTTTGGTTTGGGTTTTGGCAGTTCACTTGAAAGGTGCCCCAGACTCCATAAGGCCTACTAAAGCTGCCCACCCCTGCTCTACTGAAACTGTCTAACTGAGGGTTTTTCACCTTCTTAACTTTTCTGGAAGCTAAGAACTACTCAGCCTACTTGCCTGTTGCTTCTCCCCTGACAAACGCCTCTTAACAGTCATGCTTTGCACACTGGCAGGAAACAACACCATGTGGGAATCCCACAAAACCTTCATTCCACCCTCTGTCCTGTCTGGAAGGTATTTGTAACTTAGGTATACCCACTGAATAGCTCTGCCATACATACTGAAGAAACAGCTATTAATATCAAGTTTATTTCTTGGTCACGTGCTGTGACTGTGGTTTCAGTTTTCAGGCAGACAAATGTGAGCAGAGTGTGGATAAAAAGCTGAACTTGATACTCGCCTTTCATCTTTGCTTTGGATCCATTAAATATTTTCAGGAAATATGGTGAAAAGCCAACTTTGTCAGCTCCCACTGGGTTCTTCCCAGATGTTTTAGATGGAGAGAAGTTGTAACACTATACTTTGTAAATACTGCACAGTGTTACTCATCACCGTATCTGTGACCTCTGAGCCTTGGAAGCATAACTTGGGGCTTGGGTTGAAAAGAATCTACTTTTAGCAGCTGTTCAGACTCTTGAATTCCATTCTGCCTCACACATCAACAGAATTGCCAGTCATGTTATAACTCTTCTTGGGGAGGATGCAAGATGCTGGCATTTCTCAGCTGAATATTTTGGACCTAAACTAAACCTACAAGGACTATCTTTAGAAACAGACTTGAAATGCAACACTGGTAATGAACCAGAACCTGGTATTTTCAAATGTTCTTGTGCTTTAAACCTATGTGTGCTAATATACACTGACACATATGGTGAATAAGGAATGTAAATTTTTGTTCATTTCATTCTTTCATGGGAGGAAGAATAAAATCAAAAGTTTCTGTAGCACTGGGTAAGGTTACAAGGGATTTGTGCATTTTTAAATGATTTTTCACATTTGGAGAAGTTTCATCTAAATTTTGTAATGGGGTTTTGTTTTAATTTATTTAAAGTATTTGTATCCCATCCTTTTTTTAGTACAAAAATGGTGCTGTGTACAAAATGCAATGTTTTGTGTGAAATATATTGGTTTTTCAGAAAATCAAACATTTTTGGCAAAAGCCATTGTTCTCAGCTAGAGGGGAAAAAAACTTGCTGAAACTGGAAGAAATGTTCCAAAATACAGATGGAAATACTGGCTTTTTCATTTTTATGTACAAGTAAAAAGTTTCAAAATGGTTGACTTTTTGGGGTGTCTCAACATGGTGAAGTACCTCTTCTCATGTAGCACTGGAACATTTGTAAGCATTCTTTAAATTCCTATTGAAGACATATGCATGTGCCAGCATGGTATTGTGGTTTGAGCATTAGACTACAATGCTGGAGAGAATGGTTCAATTCCCCACTTGGCCATGGAAAATCACTGGGTGACCTTGGATATATCACACACTCTCAGCCCCTAGACAACCCCATGATAGGTTCATGTTAGGGTCATCATAAATCAGAATCAACTTGAAGGCACATAACAATAAAACAAAGAGAGAGAGAAAGTACTTGGGAGGGTGAACTGGCTCACTTTGCAAAATAAACAGGTATACAGTATGTATGCACATTGCCACCCTTACCTTTAGGCAGATTGAATTGACTGCCTTAAGTAGCAGAAGCTGGGGAGTAGTAGTACTATCACTTGGCTTTTACTCCTCTGAGCCCACTGATCTCTGTTGGAGGTCTGCCCGCTCCCCAACTCTATTCTACAGCCCTAAGGCATGATAGAAGAGGTAGCAGATCTTGGAATACAATTGAAATCCATTTGGATTCTCTATATGGAACCGGAGAATGCTATCCTGCCCTTTACCTCAGTGGGAATGGAAGGAATATCCACTGTTAGTTGTTTCCCAGCCAAACAAGGGGTCTCGTGACATTTGAGAAACCTGATCAGGAAGAATAACACAGAAGCAAGAATTTTGCAGAGTTTTCACCTGGCATTTGCTCATCCTGAAATGGTTAGGGAAATTATTCAGCACATAAATACGTTTGCTCTTTTTTTGTGCAAAAAACTGTGGGAAATTTTGCTCACATGCATGAATATACATGCAGGCATGCACACACACACATGTACACACTCATTTAGTGCAAAAGACATTTCTATAAATGTACTTTTTTGTGCAAAAATGGTCTTTGCTATGTAAAAACAAGCATTTTTGTAAAAAAATATGTACTTCTGAAACAATTTGGATAGCACTACCTGGTATACTTTGCTCCTCCAACATACGGTCTCTCCAGTAATACAGTGATTGTGGATCAAATGACAGCTGGTATTAAAAATGAAAGCGTTAATCCAATAGTTAGTTCCAACCAAAGCAGCCCCATTGAATCAATCTGAACTTGGTAAGTAAGTACTTGGATAAATTTCATCGATTCAATTAGTCTACATTATTTGGGACTAATAATTAAATTTAGGACATAGAATACAGATAGAATCACTGGTTTTACTCTAAATTAGGTATGCACACACCTGGTATGGATTAGGATCAGTAGACAAGGGTGCGGAGATTTAGACCTCTCCCTATCTAACTGTTATCTAAAAATTTAACTTTCTTCCAAGCAATACTTAAAAAGAGGGCACCACTGCCCCTTAAAGGTTCCCCTCTTTTAATTGCCTTATAAGGGAGGATTTTTTTTCAGATAAAAACTGAATGAAGGGAAACTTTAAATGTCCCAAGGACATTGGTTCCAATATAGATAAGGGGCACATATGCTGACTTCAGATTGTTAAAAGTGCACTTTACCTGCACGGTACATGTTTGAGAAAGTATATAGCTTGGCCTATCTACAGAGGCTCTCTATCTAAGTTGGAACACAGGAAAGTCAATGTTTCAACTCTGGTTGAGAGCCTCCACAAATAGCAGAGACTCACCACTTCAGGTTCTAACCCACTGTGTGTTGACACCAATCAGAAATGATGTTGGAGAGGACAGGACTGTCAAAATGTGGAGATCTGGGCAATCCAGGGCTGTGACCACTCAGGCCTACCTTTATTCTCCCTCCCTGGAGAGTCAGCACCCTTTTATCTAATTTACCAACCCTTGGCTCCCTTTCCACATTTAATCATACTTCTGCTTTCCCTAAGCCCACAACCCTTGTGGATATAGGGCAAACCATTTTCAGGTTTATCCCAAATGAATGTGTCAATTGTGGTAGCATCTATAACTGAGCTCAAATTAAAGAGACACTGTATGGACACTGCTCTTCAAAAAAAATAAAATAAAATAAAATCTTTATGAAACAAACTGACAAGGGAAATGTATTTTGCAATTAAATGTTATCAACCAGAAAAGCACTTCCAGCTCTTAACAGGCAAGCACTTCTCAAACTCTCTCTCAGTCTCTCTCCAAAAGAACTCTTTCTCCTTTCAAATTAAAAGAAGGAACTTTTTTTTTTCAAACCCGGTTTCTGTTATTTTTCTGTTCTGCTGACTCACCCACTTAGCCCCTCCCTTTGGCTAATCTGGGTTCCTTAGTCAGCGAACCAATCAAATCAAATCCCCTCTGTTGCTGGGGCAGCTCTGCTGGCTACACACACACAAACCAGGGTTCATCACAAGGACTAGCATGCTCTCTCTTATCATGTATTTGATCTGCACGTGTTTAATCCACATATGAGCAGGGCTCCTATATTACTCCAATATGCCTGCCATTAATTAAGGTACAAAGTCCTAGCTGGGCTAGGAGCTTTGGGTGCTGGCTTGAAAAATACTGATTATTCAAGTCCTTCTGTCTCATGCCACTTTCACCACTGTTCTTTGAGCCTGACATTTTCTGTACCAGTTAAGAAAGGGAAAAATACCATCAAACTGTTTTATTCATTGTCCCTTAATTTTCTGTGCAGTGGTCCTGAAGGAATAGTGGGTGTATTTCATCTTGTTACCATCTTACCTTTCATTTATTCCTTATACATCCTTTCTTTCAAAGAGTGCAGGAATAAGATTATCTCAAAGAAACCTCTGTTCTGTAACATAGGCTAAACAGAAAGTAAGTAATAGATCCAAAGGTATCTTGTGACCTTGCATAGCTCTGGATGTTTGAATCCAGATCTTCCTGATCCAAATTCAACATTTTGTCTATTGCATGCTTTATAGGCAATGTAGATGAGACAATAAAGCCAGGAGATAATATAAGAAACAAGGCAACACCATCCACTGCTTATTTAAATACAAGTTAGCAGCCAATAAACTACGACAGATGTGCATTCGTTCCATTGATTACGAGTGTTTATGTGGGGCAAAATGTCCTCAGCCACAGATTTATGGGGCCAACAATGCTTTCCAGTCACACCCTGGACATTATACATCTGCTTGCCCAGCACAAGCCATTTCTTTTGTTATATGTGTTTGTTTTAAAATGCTGGTAGGAAATCCGAGGCATCTTGATTATTAAACTGCAGAGACTTGGCATTTGCTATCATATAGTCAGAGCTAATTGCCTGAGACTATTTACATCCATCAGAGCAATGCTTTATGGCTTTCGGACGCAGTGTAAAATGAATAAATAACATCACTCCAATCACTATTCAGCTTTACCGCAGGAGATGTGGTAGATAATCTGGAAATAATGTGAGGACTAAAGTGCCATCAACCAGTGGACATCTGTCAAGCTACAGGTTCAGTTTGATAGTTCCCAATCTGTGCCATTCATAAACATCTCCTCCCCCGATACCATACCAAGAATTTTTGCTTTTAAACCCCTTTAAATATAAATTTGATCCCCCTCCCCCAATCCAATATAAATAATGATTTATTTCTCAGGGGAGGGATAAGGATGTTGTTTTGCTGTTTCTAAAATAGCTCTGACAATCTCAATTTGTGCTGGATGACATTTGCATAATCATCTCCAAATGGTGGCATTAAAAGAAATACTAAATTACATTTATTGAACATGGTAAATAATAGGGATGTTAATATTTGACTGTTTTGTCCTCATAAGTGAGGACTAATAATTTCCACAGTTTTCTCTCCTACTGTGGAGAAAAACAAATACTTCTGCAAAGTTTCTGCCTGGTATTCACATACCTGAAGTGTATGGGTCATTATTCTGTGGTATTTGCAGGAGAATTGTGGAGTATTGCACAAAAAGCAGTGTTTCCAGACAACTACATACCTTTTCTTTTTTTTTTTTAAATCAAGACATAGGTTTTCTGTGCAAGATTTTTGGTTACTTTCTTTATTAAAAAAAAAACATGGCAAAGCCAAAGAAGCTGCCCTAGTTTCTGAAACAAATGGGTCCCAAATTTAACCCCTTGAAGACACCTTTGAGGCATTCTAAACCCTAAACTCATATCATCAAAAAGGAATCTCACTGAAGGCAGCAAGAACCCCCACCCCCAGTCCTCCCTCAGGAAAGCCCTGCCACAACCCTATATGCAAAATTTAAATGACCAATGTGCTCCTGAAATTCTCTAAGTGTAGGCTTCCTGCACCCTATAAATTCAGAAACCCTCTCCCTCAAATCCCTAAATTTCTTCCCTAAGGAGGTCACGCTGTCTATTGCGCATATTATAATTACAGTCTTTCACACTGTGGTCTTGATTTGTGGAACATTTGCAAAAAAAGAATGGCCATTACTGTGCTAAACATGACAGACAGAAATGGGTGACAACAGACATGAGGCAGGGAACCTGCGAGGAGTTACAAATGAAAAAGGGAGGGGGGGTGCTGCTACCACATGGGTGGTCAAAGAATAAGGAGAGATACCTCAGAAGGCATTAGAATGAGTTTTGCTTTGGACAAAGTGTCAGATATAATTCATTACTGGTTTTGTTAATGGCCATGCAGCAATATTGGCTTTAGTGTTTAACTTAGGGAGAGCTTAATGTTAACACTGAAAACAGCATAATGTTAACACATGTTGACTCACTAATATTGTGCCTTTTCACTAAAATGGTGGAAATGATGAAGAAAATATCACTGCAGCTGCTAGCAGTTCTAATTAAAGAATGAGTTGAGTGCCAGCTTCTTTTGCACTTTGAACCCAGTTTGCAGGAACAAAGCAGGGAGGTGAGAGGAAAGAGAAACTGGGACATTTTTAAAGCAGCTGGAAAAGCTGATTGGCAGTGAATTAATTAGGACTGTTCTGTTACCCTGAAATTCTGGGGGTCCCTAAGGGACACCTTGATATGCTTCAGGTAAGGGAGAAAGTAAACTCAACAGGGCACCAGCAATAGCAATGCAAGAGGCAGGGTAACCTAGCAAGATTTTTACCCAGTTTTTACAGGGTCAGGCCCAGCCAAAAATCACACAAAAAGGTCCAGTTAATGACTTTACTAAACATAAGTATCACGCATCAACGCATACACTCATACACACATCCAAGAGCTAAAGAAAAATAAAGAGTGGCAATAAGATAGAGGGATTATTAAAGGATTCATAGTTTGGGTGATACTGCACCTTTTCCTGAAGTCCTTGGTCCAGAAAGCAGCGAAAGAAAAGGAACTCAGCGAAGAGACGCTGAGGGGATTGCGCAGCTGTAGGGCGAGGAGAGCGGTCAGTTGGTGTGACCGGGAGGCATCCAAAGAACTAATCAAAAAACAAGGACTATTTGTAGGAAAAATGTACCTGGAGGGCAAAATCCTCTCCCGGAGAGAACAGAGGGGACAGTATCAGAAAAACAACTTCACACCGGCACCTTCTTTGATATTAGGAGATAACAAGGTGTCACCCAAGTATCAGGATCTTCTGCCACTTTGGGTTGCAGTGTGAGTTTATGTAGATGGTCCTTGCCTGATAAGATTTTATTGCTTCCAGTGCCCAACTTTGTGGGAAAACTCTTAATACCTTTAATTTGGCTCCTTAAATGCTGAGGACCTTTTGTCCACCACTGGCTGGCACAGCTTGAGGTCTCCTGTGGCTATGCGATGGGGGAGTTTACTGGCCTGACCTGGTTCTTCTGATCAAACAATCGTTGTTGCCTACGTGCTCATCCGGGTTACCTCTCTGGTGGGTTAGATTAGGTTTTATATCAAAGTTGTAGAACCCGGGACAGGGTTTGCCAAGGGGGCAACAGTTGTTCCAAAGAGAACAGTATGTATCTAAATGCAGTACATGAATGAGGAAGGGAAGGGTGAAGGAAGGTATAATATGCAATAGCTGAGAGCCTCGGTTCACTAGTCTAAACTCTAACTACTCTACCTGCCTGACCATTTGGCAAAACTGAATTATTCTTCTCAGCATGCTTTCTTTTTGACTGGAAGAGAGGAAGGTTGCTCACATTTCAATCCTTATCCTTTAAGGCATTTTCCCTATCCCTGGCTTTGGCATTTCAAAAGTCTGCTTAAATTCCTCATGCAAAATAAAGGAATTGTTCTGTTGCTAGTTGTAGAGGTAGTTCTTTTGGTGATCATTATTTCATTTTTATCCCACATCTTCCCAAAAATGAGAATCGAGGCAGCTCATAAAAATTAAGACAAGTACAGATAAAAGTGCCTACAAAGACACAAGTAAAAACATACAAAAATAAAAGATATAATTAATTAAACTAAGCATAGAATTAAAATAATTTTTTAAAAATTAAGACAATGGTAAAACTCAATAAAGCAACATATTATTAAAACACCTTGTAGTCAGTTCCTAAAAGTGTTCTGGAACAAAAAAGTTTTCACTTGTCATTGTAAGTAGAGTAAGGAGAAAGCTGTCTGCCTCCTTAGGGAATGAGTTCTGAAGCTTAGGAGCAGCCACCCAGAATGCCTTCTGCTATATTCACACCAAACAAACATTCTTGTGAAAGTGATGGAACCAAGAGAAGGACCTCATCCAAAGCTCAGAGCCCAGGCAGAGAAAAATACAATCTTTAAGATTGGACTCAAGCTGTATATGGTTTTAGATGTCATAACCAAAATTTTGAATTTTGCCCAAAAAATGGATCAGCAACCAATGGTGCTATTGCAACAAGGGAGCTGAGGCTTCCTGTAGATGCATTGTGAGGTTGTGAAAGATTTTCAGCATATGTTTATTAGAACTGACTAATCAAAACCAAATTAAACCTCATATAATAATCCTAAACTCTACATATAAAATTTACAGATTTCTGTGAACCTTTCTTCTCTGGCCCTTTCTGCAGCACCCTCTCATCCTGCAATGGGGACGGGAGAAGGACAGGACTACAACAATGCTCTGTATGATGTCGTCATGGTTCCGTCCTTCTTCCATTCCCAGGTGGTGCGATTGCAGATTAAATCATTGACGGGTTTTCCCTATCAATGACATGCAATCGTGCCACCATCATGGACTTACCTGTCCTGCAGGAGCTGCAGAAGGACAATGGTTGTGCTTCCTGCCCCAGTGCAGCCTGGGAAAGTACCCAGCTGCACTGCAGAAGGAAGAAGCATGGCCATGGAGCACCCTTCTACAGGGAGTCAGCTGGTGCAGAGGGAAGTGCTTCCATTGTGCTCCCCTCCTAGCCAAGACCTCTGATTCATACTCATTTCTGCTACTGAGAGGCTTCTGTATATCCTCATGTGCTGAAATAGTGCTGAATTTATTTTAATCTTTTGTGTTGTTACTCCTCTTCTTCATGAAATAGTCGGACCCCTTGCAGGAGTATCCATTCTTTTTGCCCTCTTGATTACAGAAGTCAACTCAACAAGTGATGTTAGAAACATCCATTCATCATGTTTATAATTCACTACAAATACAGAGCAGAGCCATCAAGAGGAGATTAAATATTATTATCTTCACTCCATACTCAGGATAATAGTAGCCGACAAGTCCTAGATCTGAGATATTTATTTTGAAGAATGTAAATAGTGCTTATGACTGGCTTGTTTTACAGGATCATGTACTTGCCTATATACGGTCTCTTTCTTACAACTGAAAATTGAGATATTAAATCATTCACCATTTTAACTGACAGTTATGGCCCATAAAATTACCTTCGACTGGGCTGTAATTTTGAAAACTACATATATAGCCACCATATACAGCTCGTGGTACTTAAATTTCTAGAGGAAACCTGTCAGAATGTATTTTGATTTTTATCTTTTCATAATATAAGTAAATATTTCTCAACGTACAAAAAGCAACAACCATGCTTTGACTTTTCAGAAACACTGCTTTAAATTCTTCCTTCAAAGTTCTGAGGACAGGAGGGAACTAAACTCAGAGACCCAAAGTCTGAGTATGCTCAAAGGATCAGACCGTGACAGCTTTTCACACTTAGGAGCCTGTCCCTGAAAAGTACATAGTTTGCATTCATAGGACAATGTCCCAGCATGTCACTGTGACAAGGTTACACTGAAAACAGTTGGCCACCAAAGAATTTTTCAGAAGAATCTGTGACCAAATTGTAAACATCTCTGCAAATATTACAAGCTGATTCGAACTTAAGTCACCTCATTATAGGGTTTTCTCAGCCAAATGTATTCAAAGAAGGCTGTCCACTGCCACTTTCTGAAGTGGAGAGAGCGTGACTTAATCCAAGATCACCTAGAGAGTTTCCATGGCTGAGTGGGGATTACACTCCTGGTCTCCCAGAGTCCTAGGCCCTTTCTGCAGGATGTTGTCATCCCACACTGTGGACAGAAGAAGGACAGGACTCAGACAATGGTTCTGCGTGACTTCACCCATGTCCCATCCTTCTCCTGTACCCAGGTGGCACAATCGCGCAGTAAATCATTGACAGGTTTTCCCTGTCAGTGACCAGCAATCGTGCCGCTATCCTGCCACCCACCCACACTTACCTGGTATGCCGAGGTCCTGGAAGCCCAGTGCCTGCACTTCCTGCCCCTGCACAGCCTGGGGCAGTACCCAGATGCACTGCAGAAGCAAGAGGTGGTGCCATCACACTTCCTCCACTCTCAGAGGCAGCTGGTGTGGAGGGGAGCACTCCTGTCATGCTCCTCTGCCAGAAGAGACAATGCCGGGACTCGCACTGGATGTCTCCAGAACGTGGTAAACTGCGGAAAGGGCCCTAGTTCAGTACTCAAACCACTATGCCATGCTGGCTGCACTGACTGAGGGATACACTATAATCATAAGATTACTTTGGGAAGACATCCCATGAGCCACAAGTCATTACATTCGCAATCACCGTATCTGCATTCACTTGAGCAGAACAAAGCCTCCAACACATACTAAGCCAATACAATCTGAGCCAGGCCAAATTAAGTGGGCTGAACTGTGTGTTGGATGTCACTCACTGTCTGCAGCTCTCCATGCTTATAATATATGTAAGATATTTACAACACTGCAATGTTAATGTATCCTGGGTTCATTTGAAGAGAGTGGGGACACTGAGTATACATTCTCTCTTGCCTGGCAACAAGCAAGGTAATTACAAACTGTAAAGCACTGAAAAGGATGAGATGGGAGGAAAAGGAGATGAGGGAGAGAGGTCTTGAATGCTGTATTCCATCAGCAGGCATAATTAATAAACATGATTTAAAGGCAAAGGGCACACAAATAATAAAGTTTTGACTATTTTTGTGATAGGGAAGTTATTAACCATAAATCAAGACTTGAAAGAGCTCTTAATTCACTGAAAACTTTCAAATAATGATGGAGTGTAGGTCTGATTACAGCAACACATTAAACTGGAGTAAGACTTCAAGTACATTCCTGTTGGGCTAGTCATAAAAAGAGATCAAAAGCGAAAGAAGACAGTCTGATAGGTGTATGTTAATATCAAGCTAAATGTATTCGCCTTCAAGTCCAGCATCATTTTAAAGCTTTTTTTTTTTACTATTGGCATAAATTTATCAAAAGCAATGGGGGAAAAAAATATACAAGAAGAGCACTAAGAGGGGAGAAATGTCATGCAATTTGACTGAATTTATGAAAAACAAGGGGAGAGCATAAGTGGGTTTTTTGCTGAAAGAGAGAGAAAAGAACTGAAGAATAATTTCCTCTAAACATATCTCCTAAAACTATCTTGTAAATTCTGATGATTAATATTTACTGCTTATTAAATGTTTGATTAATATTCCACAGTTTTTAAATATTTGGTATCATCACGGACATGAGCAATGAACACCGAAGAATATTTTATTGCTGGCATGTCATTGCTGAAATCTGTAAATTGCATTTTGAGGTAAACTATTGACATCTACAGACAGATTGGAAAATACAAATTGCTACTTTTTCTCACTAGAAAAGAGGACATGTCCTCCACTACACCTGAGGACAACCAGCTTAGGGGTCAGAGGCAAAGACTGCATGGAATATTCCACTCTCTCCATTTCCGCAGTACACTGTTATAGTGCTATTATTCCACTTTCAACATCCTATGGAATCCTGGGGTTTGTAGTTTAGGGAGGGGATTTTAGAATTCTCAGCCAGAGAGCTCTGTTACTGCAGTCTAGGCCTACCCGGAGATAGTACTCGATATCATTTTGATATCAAACAATTCGGCCTTCCCCTGCCACCCCGCTCCACGTGTTTGCGAGGTCACCAGACAAGCACACAAACAGGCATGGCCAATAATTGCTGGACATTCCATTCTCCACCCAGGCAGGCCAGACTTTATTATTTGTGTGCCCTTTGCCTTTAAATCATGTTCTTCACTTCAGGGACCTCTCTGGCAAACACCTCATTACATATACGCAATACTAACAAAGGCTTCCTGCCCAGAGCAGGCTACTGGACAAAGGTTGTGCTGTCCAATGGTAATCGATGCGCATTTGCATACTGGCTACACTATTGTTAATTCGGCTCCGATTCCATCATGCAAAGTTGTGACCTTTCCGAGACATTGTCTCGCACCCAAACCTCATTGCTCTCCCCGAGTAAGGCACAGCCTGCAGTCCCAATTCACCCTATAAAAACCCCTGATTCCAAGACCTTCCTCGGATCGCTCCTGAGTTTCATCCCGTCTTGCTGCTGCGTTGCCTGGCGAGCTCCCCTCAGCTAAGCAAGCTGAGCTTCTTCTCTGCGCCCCTGGCTTCTCTCCCGAGGTCCAGGATGATGAGACAGGTGTTGTATCACCCATTTTCCTCTGAAAGTCCCTATCCTTAATTCAACCTCTAGTTTCTTAGCTGTGTGACTGTGGTGTCTTTGATATTTGTTTGTATTCAATAAAACATCATTTTTATTACTTTAAACCTGTCTGGCTGCTTGACTGACCTGACCCCGTAGACGCTGGGTTGCAAGATCCCACTAAGTTACTCTGCCTCTCTCTAGTTTAAGTGAGTGCTCCAGCTAATTTTCCCCAAAATTGTGTTTCATTGTTTGGTTAATTAGGTGTCCCTCCCGGGACCCCAGTAAACAGGGTAAGAGCTCCTTGGCCTCAGGAAACTGCAAACCCCAGAATTCCACAAGATGTTGAAAGTGGAATAAAAGCACTGTTACACCCCAGAGTAGCTCTAAGAAAGGCCCCTAAAATTGGCATGACCTCCCCCTTATTGGATATTGGCTAGCAAAGGTCGGCTGCATGTAAAAATTGGTTTTGAATTAAATTCTCAAGAGAGAGGGCATACGGACCTTAGTCTAGGTGTCCTGGAGAAGGAGGAGATTAGCGAAGGCTCAGTGTATAGCACCAAGGGAAGGCTGGATCCCGGGGCTGGAAGGCTGGATGCAGCGGGGTCTCGCGGAGGGTTGGAGACACAAGTCAAGTTTAGCTCTCAGCAGTATCTGAGAGGCTTGAGTGGGACACCTCGGTAGCAGCGAAACGGGCTCTTGTCTGGTCTGGGAGGCTCTCCAAAGAGGCTCAAAAAGTGAGGATTTTTGTAGCCAATTTCTGTCCTCAGGCTGTGTATAGGCTAGCAAAGTGGCGTTAATGGGCGATGATTGTGGAACATAATGTTAGGCAAATATCACAACCTCTCCTCAGTATTGTTTCTCCCGGGAAAGTCCAAGTACGTGATAGGTTTAAAATTCCAAATTGATAGACTTTGATTGTCTATCCTTGCAAAGTTCATCAGCGTGGCTTGGGGCTGAGACAATCTTTTTATTAATCAAGGAAAGAGTTGATTGTGGCTGCCTAGAGATAAGTGACTTGGAACAATAGGTCGTTGTCTTTTAGCCTAAAGGACGTTGTCTACGTTCCCATACAGCAGCAAAAGCATTGTTGGTCTTGAGAATTTAATTCAAAACCAATTTTTATATGCAGCCGACCTTTGCTACTCTCCCCCAAGTGATCACTTATTTCCAACTGTATTTCTGTAGCCCTTGTATGACTGTGGGATTATATGGTAACATGTGTCTGTGACCTTCTCTGTTAGTTAATAAAATTATTTTAGATTGTTCCTCTGACTCTTGTGTGGTACTGACCCCATAGACATAGGGTTAAAGATCCCTTGCCTTCTCGCAAGCTTTGAGTTTCTCTGTTTATTCCCTTAATCTGAAGCCTGTTTGGGTGTCCTCAAGATACCCCCAATTTTCAGGGTAACAGCACTATAACAGTGTAGTGCGGAAATGGCCTCTGACTTCCACCACCTCACCTCACTGCCCCAGCATACACCACAAGAGGCAGCTGACTAATATTAGAGCAATTCCCACCTTTCCATCTCCAAAAGAGGAACCAAACTTAAATACTACGTAAGTACAGCCTGCTGGGTATTCTGACCACCTTTCTCAGATATTCTGTCTACTTGGTCTCATGAAAAGGCATCCGAGGAGGCTGGAGTACCTATTTGGATTGTAATTGAGTACTTGATAAAATAACTAAAATGTAAAAATGGTTCAGCATACAATTAAAAATATTAATTGAAGTCAGTGTTCATGTAAATGAGGTCAGTTTCAGCTACATTTTAACATATATCTTGACTATAAAGATGCAGTTTAAACCATTACCCAATTATACCTTGGCTAATAGATACTAAAGAAATGAAATAAGTTTTAGCAATGTTTTAAGACAAGTGTAGGCAACCATGGGAGGCTAAGGAAGCATGTTATCTCCAAGGAAGGAAGGAAGGAAGAGGGAAAGGGAAAGGGAAAGGGAAAGGGAAAGGGAAAGGGAAAGGGAAGAAAAGAAAAGAAAAGAAAAGAAAAGAAAAGAAAAGAAAAGAAAAGAAAAGAAAAGAAAAGAAAAGAAAAGAAAGAAAATTCACCACCAAATGTCCCTTAATGTCCTCTAGGGGCTGCAGGGACATTTTCATGAAGGTTTTCATGGCCCCTCTTCTTGGCCATTTTAACACTAGGAGACAACTTTCTTAAAAAAGGAAATGATTGGAAGTCACTTCTGGTTTACTTCCAGATTAGTAAAAATGCCCTCACCTCCCAGATGGCAAAACTTTACACCCAAAATTCTTTGGCCTCTGAGGGTCTTAAGAGCAAAAAAATAAAATAAAATAACAGCCCGCAGGCCGCGTTTTTCCCATCTTTTTTTTTTAAGATGTGCCTTTTAGGTAGAGACATATTTTAAAACTTGGCTAAAATTTGCCTCATTCGATCTGTACCCATTTGTGATTAAAGTCTATCACTTTCCCTCCAAGTATTATTACAGGAATAACAGCACCAATGACTTTATGAAGCCATGTTAAAAGAAGAGCAATCAGTGTAGACAGATATAAAGTCAGACAGGACTCCAAAAATTTTTACCTGTATAAAAGAGGGAATTTCCACAGGTGCCATTTTTCTTATCATTACCCTAATTTCAGGGGTCCCCTGGGGGACACCTGACTGTGCTCCACTTGATGGGGAATGGAAACTAGCCAGAGCATAAGCAATAGCAATGTGAGAGGCTGGGTAACCTAGCAGGGTCTTTTTACCCAGTTTTTACAGGGCCAGGCCAAGCCAAAAACCAAACAAGAATGTCCAATAAATGATTTTATTGAAGGAAAGTCTCACGCAGCAATGCAATCACTCACACACTCACTCAAGACCTATTAAGAAGCAAAAGAGAGGAAACTGCATAGGGGAATATTGAAGGGGTGTAGCTGGGGTGATACTGCACCTTTGTCCTGAAGTCCTTGGTCTGGGAAAAACAGCAGAGAAGTGGGACTCAGCATGGAGAGGGCTGAGGGGATCACTCAGCTGATGGAGCAATGGTCTGCTGAGATGACTGGGAGTGATCCAAAGAACCACTCAAAAGCCAGGACTATTTATAGGGGAAAAAGTACCTGGAGGACTAATCCTTTCCCGGGGAGAACAATAGGTGTTGCAATGGGCAAGAAGCTCCACACTGGTAATTTCCTTGGTGTGATGGGATTATTAGGTGTTGCCAAAGTCTCCGGATTTTTGGAGGTGTTGTGGTGTGACTTCTGGTCCTTACCTGATGGAATATTTGCTCAACCTGGGGCAGACACGCTAATCCCCTGAAGTCGGCGTCTCGGGGCTGAGGACCCTTTGTTTATTGTGGGTTTACACATCTTGAGGTCTCCTAGGACTACGTGACTGGGGATTTTACTGGCCTGACCTGGTTTTCAGTCTTTCGACCTCGCCTGCCTACGTGCCCTTTCGAGGGACCTCTCTGGCACACGGAGCTATATTTTAACATTAAAATTGTAGACCCCAGGATAGGGTTTCTCCCTCGACATAACATTATCACTTTATAACAAGCCACCAAAAATCTCACCTTATCTAAAACCCTAAAAATGTACAAATCCCTGCCTTCCTTTACATCTGGATATCCTGATCAAGTGAGAGCTGTCTGGACAATTTAAGAACAGAATCTGCGGCACAGTGATGCAGCCCAAAACCTGTGAATAATGATCATTGATGTACAACAAAATATGCAAAACAGAAAGACTGCTAACAAGAAGCACAAAAGAATGTTGACAATCTATCACGCATCTTGTGAATGAACAAAAACATAACTATAGACCAGAAGATGCAGATAGCTTTTGTCCATGTTAATTAGCACAACTACCTAATTTTTAGAATGAGCAGATGCATGAAGAACTAATAATATTCCCTTATTGTTTGTCAATAACTTCTCTATTTTGGACATTGACTGAAACATACATATAATAGAACATACTCCGAGTATTCCCTGAAGCTCCCTGAGAGTGTACACGTACACAAAAAAATTTTTTAAAAAAAAATCTCATTACTGGCCTGTGAGTTATCAGCAGTGGAAAAAATATTTTAGTACAAACTGGTACCTAAGCATCAAATCTGAATTAAAACAAACACATTACCTACTTCTTTTATAGCAGGGGGGAAAGATGATAGTCAGAACCCTGTTGAATAGTTACAAATGCATAACCTAAAATTATACATTCATGACTATTCATAATCCTTACATAGCCCCTAGTTTAGGGTCTATGTGGAAGACCATGAAAGTGTCCCAATCTCTACTTAATAAGCAGTGGGAGGGGTTGTGCCAGGGTCCTCATTCTGCTTATCACACCATGATCATTCCTAGCAAAGAGCAAAACCATCATTTAGTGGTTTCCTAACCAACAGGGAAGGGACCCCACTGATCACAGTGCCTGCTTCTTGGCAAGCAGAGACTGGGAGGATTGGGATGGAATTCAGTGAGTAGTACCCTAACTACCGCATTTGTGCATACGTAAATCCCCAGCAGGATTCTGGCTGATGTTTTGAGGACCTGAAGCCTGTTATTGGTTTCTACATGAAAGGGCAAAGATAGTTAAATTATATAAACTAGTAAATCATATCTTCAAGAGAGAGGACTCATTTCAAAATAAGGCAGTGGAATGTTCCCTGAAGTGGTCTTCCATTCCTTAGACCTTCTCCATTTATAGAGAGCTACAATAACATAGAAAAGCTGTAACTAAAAGGGCAAGTTAGGAAGTCCTTGCTCCCAGCCTCGTCAGCTATCAGCTCACTGTGGGGCCTCAGGGAGACATGGATTCATGAGCCTCTTTCTAGCTATGTAACTTTTATATATGTTTATAATCATGTTCTCACATTTTTCCTATTTTCCAAGTTACTCTGAAAAACATTTTAGATGCACAAAAAAATTCTTTAGCTGCAGTCTCACAAACTGTCTGGTCAAGTGGTCAGGACTCAGTTATCTGCTGAACTCAATTGATCAGCCTTGTCTTGCTTTTGTTGTTGTGTTGTGTACCTTCAAGTCATTTTCAGCTTCTGGCAACCCTAAAGCAACCCTATCACATGGTTTTCTTGGTAAGATTTGCTCAGGGAAAGTTTGCCTTTGCCTTCCATGGCTTCCACAGAGGGGGATTCAGAAGTCTAGCGTCTAGCACCTCTAGGGTCATAGTCCAATGAGCAAACCACTGTGCCACTTTCTCTTACTCACTTATCCTGCTACATGTTATAGCCAAGAAAAGGCAAGGACAGAGGAGGTAGGCATGTCTTCACTATATCTTCATGCAGCAACAGCTAAAGCATCACTCATCCTTTTCTTCATGGTTTAACTACTGAAACTAATTAGACCTCATCTGGAATACTGTGTCCAGTTCTGGGCACCTCATTTCAAGGATAATGACAAGCTGGAATGTGTCCAGAGGAGGGTGACCAAAATGCTGAAGGTTCTGGAAGCCACACCCTATGATGACTGTCTTAGGGAGCTGGGTATGTTTAGTCTGCAGAAGAGAAAGTTAAGAGGGGACCTGATACCCATGTTTAAATATTTGCAAGGATTTCATATCGAAGAGGGAACAGGCTTGTTTTCCACTGCTCCAAAAACTAGGACAAGGAGCAATGGATTCAAACTACAGGAAAAGAGATTCCACCTGAACCTCAGGAAGAACTTACTTATGGTCAGAACTGTTTGGCAGTGGAATATGCTGCCTTGGAGCATGATGGAGTCTCCTCCTTTTGGGGTTTTTAAGCAGAGACTGGATGGCCATCTGTTGGGAGTGCTTTGATGTGGGTTCTTGTGTGGATGGCCCCTGTAGTCTCTTCCAATTCTATGATTCTATGATTCCAATTCAACAAAGCAGGACCAGGTAGTACATCTGACAGATCTGACCTATACACCCAGACTTAATGGACAGAATTGTCTTCAAGCTGTAACTGTTCAGTAACATTTATTTATATGTAACAATTTCAACAACAACATTTGCCAAGCAACCATTAACTACATACTGTGTTAAGCACAGAACATGCAGCTTTCTTTCCCTTTTTGTTTATTCAGGAGTATGTGTGTGGCCTACTCAAAATTAGGAGCAGTGTTCATGGCTGGAGGAACAGTGCCTCAAACTGCATTGAAGGAGGATTTTCTTCCCATTTTTTAATTCCTGCATGGCAGAGGACTAATTAAAAATAGCTAGAGATTTTGAGCCTTCTCCCACCCATATGAACTAGTCCTGATCTGGAAAAAAGCCATGCATGTGTACTCACGAGTAAACATACAAGAAAAACAAGGCTTGATACCTTGATTTCCTTGTACTTGACCATTAGCCGATTCCCCTTTTGAGGAACTACACCAGGGCTTTCCAAATGGTGTGCCACAACACGTTAGTGTGTCACTAGAAGTGTATAGGTATGTCACCTACAATCTTGGAAATGTATGTTATTATTTATAAATCATATATTTTTAAAAATATATGAAAGGTTTTCATGAGATATGTTGTGTCCCCATACATTTTGTTATTACACTACATTACATTTTGTTATTACATGTGTCTTTATCTCTTATAAGGGGTTTAGTTTAACCTCCAGTTTGCTAGTAAAACTGAATTACTGTGTCACGAAATGATGCATATCTAAAAAGTGTGTCACCAACATGAAAAGTTTGGAAAGCTCTGACCTAAACTAAGGAATACAGACTGCACAGAAGCAAAATAGGTATACAAATTCACATATTCTCATTTTACTTTCGAGAAACCGTGTCCAGAAGCTAAAGAACTTGCCTAGAAATATACTTTCTTCTTGCAAGCTAGATAACATGCAGCATGAATCTGACATTATCATACCCTGATGCAATCACTAACATGGACATAATAGTAATGTTTGGGGATCATATATAAAAAAGTATCCTTAGACATGTAAAATATGTCTTAATCTGAATATTTATGATCTCCTTGCTGAACTATGTGAATGTTCCATGTGGTCCGCTCAGAGCTTTGTACTTCACTTTAAAAGAATTTTAGTAGAAGAAAATCTCACTGAAGCAACATAAAATGTAAGAACCTAAGGACAGCTATGCTAATTTCATACAAAAGGTCTATCTTATCTGACATTCTGTTCACCCACCAACCAACCAGTTGCCTATGGAAAGCCTGCAAGCAAACATGAGTGCAACAGATTCCTCCTGGTCATGCTTACTGTTAACAGATATACAGAGATACATTTCCTCTTTTATGGAGGAAAGATCTTTTCATGACTAGTAGAGATAGCCAGTCAGTGTAATGGTTTGAGTGTTGGAGACTGGAGTTGGATTCCATGCTCAGTCATGGAAACCCACTGAGTGACCTTGGGCACATCACACACTCTCAGCCCCAGAAAACCCTATAATAGGTTTGCCTTAGGGTCACCATAAGTCAGAAGTGGTTTGAATGTGCACAACAAGAAGTCATCAATATCTCTTTCCTCTGTGATTTTGTCTAACCCTGCTTTAAATCTGTCCAACCTGACAACTAACACCACTTCCTGTAGTAGGAAGTTCCATAGTCTAACTAGGTACTGGCTGAGATGTACTTCCTTTTGTCCTGAATCTCCCACCATTTTGCTTAGTGAATAATTCTGACTTCAAATATTCTGAAAGAGAGGGAAACAGTTCTCACTCTCACCTTCCTTCACACTCTGCACAATTTAAATTCCTTGTTCATTTCCATTAGCCTTATTTATGGTAGTTGTTAAAGTTCAACCTTGTCATATATTTTGTTTCCCACCCCTCCACCATCAGAGTGGGCAATCATTCCATACAGGCTTAGAATAATCATTAGACCACAATAACTAGGTAAAGGGCTGCATTGGGTTACATTGTGGAAATTCTGCTGTTGAAAAAGCTTTAATTTGCACTAGTTTAAATGGTCAGTCCATTAAAAAAAAACTTCCTTGAAAGATTATAACCCCCAGATCACTTTAAAATTGCCTGACTTTTCCCCATCAGTAAAAAAGAAACCCTCATTCTCAGGTTGAAACAAGAGTATCACAGAAAGCTCTTTGGAGAGCTGATTTGTTTTGGAGATATATAACATTCACTCACTGGGGTTTCTCCTTGATTCAGAAAATTGAAGCTTGATAAACAGTCCCCTGATTGCAGCTTAAGAATCAAAGTCCTAAATCTCACATCTTAAGGATAGCCCCAGGAGACAGGTCACAAAACAGGTAAGGTGAGCCTGTAATAACACCTTATTTACTTTGTACCTTTCCATTAAAAGAAATTGTTTTCCTTTTGAACAGAGTGCAGCAGCACCATGTAGTAGCTTGAGGGGGGAATCACTAGATTATAATCAGATGAATTTTAGCTAGGTAGAATATGAATAATTGCCTATTCAAATGAGGATAATTAGGCATTTATTGATCTTGTGCTGAAAATTATTCCCGTTTCAACAACTCTACACATCTTGCAGGTGTGGTAATTTGAATCATGCAAACCCGCAGACACACACATAGACCTGCTGACACTCTATAACCTTTTATAAGATTGTGCTGCATTCTGAATGTTAAATAAATGATCTAATAACACTCAACTGTCTCTTGTGGAAGGCTGGTTTGCTGCAGACCTAGAACCCCTTGGACAGTGTTGTCTTTAGATCCTTTTGACTGTAGGTGACATTTCAATAAGGACAGAAACACTGTCAAAGGTTCTGATGACTGTGGCTATGCCTCTTGCTGTCTGCCCACTCGCCCAACCATCTCCAAATCCCAAGCAAACGTTTCAGAATTTTTAAATTTTATTTTTTTTATTTATTATTGTTGCCATTAATGGCAAAACATTTCCCTTTTCAAACAATGTGTGCACCTTTTCCTAAACCAACTATCCCAGGACCAACTTTTTCCTTCTGCAGGATTTAAATGTGGCAGATCTGTGTAACATTTTTGTTTCTCGCTCTCATAGTGAAACCTCAATAATATTAGGAATCTTGCACCTTAAAAAAAAAAAAAGGTTTCACCCACTGAGAAATATGATGAAAATGAATGTGTATTGGGGAGGGAGTACATATTTTTATTGTTTCCCCCCCCTTCTTTCTTTACTTACAATGAAACATTTTTTGAGCCAAATGGCTCTGAATTACTAGACAGCAGCAGTACATTTCTGTTATTTTGGCAATTCATAGGACTACCTTCCATTTAAATCTGAAATCTTTCATTTTCCCTGGCAGATGGTGCATGCACACAACAATGCAAATGGAAGCAGAAAGGAGTTGTTCTGTGTGCTTCATCTTTGGGGGGAGTCTCTAAATCATTGTCTGGATAGCAATTTGCTTCTTTACAAAAGGCACCACTTGGGTCTCTGCTTCATTGCATCATACTATAAAGGCTCAGTTGAAAGGGAGTGTTGAAAGGATGGCCAAAGCCGAACTACTGCTTGTCTCCATTAGAGGGTGGTCCCTCCTCATCATGGCCGCATTCCATCAGCCGTGTGTGAGAAGGCCTGCATTGCAGTCAGTTGTGCTGCATTCGATATATGAAGCAAAGCAAGGGGTTTTAACCTCCATCCTCAGTTTTGCTTCCCAGCAATAAAAAGAAGGCACAGAAAAATCACAGATACATATACATGGCACATAGATATAAAAACAGATTGAGAGTGCATGCATATAGACACATCAGAGAATAATTACTATGGGGTATTTTGTTAATGTTTATGTTAGCGTGTATGTACTACCAAGAGGATGTGAACATCAATACACTTCCACAATACAGGCTTTGTGTAGGGTCAAAGCAAGTGAAGAAGCGCATGTTGCATAAAGTCCATGTAGCCATACTTATGTACTATATTTCAGGTTCTATTCTCGATAAATATTTATATAAATTTAGAACATGCAAAGGCATACACAGCGGACAATGCAGGAGGATTTTTTTTTTTTTTTTAGGAACTCATTACCTGCTACACTAATAGCAAGTAACTTATTAATCCTACTCATTAATTGTCATTTGAAGAGTGACTTTTTGACAGCATGTTACTGAAACATGGATACTGTATTATAAGCACATGAGTAATCTTACCTTTGTGATTTTTAAAATCATTTTTAAAAGAAAAAACACTTTTTAAAGAATGGGCAAAAATTTCCCTAAAACCAATCTTTTCAGAATAACAAGGAAACAATACCTGCTCAGCAATAACATTATTTGTTGGATTTCATTAATTTTTTAAAAAAATTGTTGTGATTCTGTTGTCCTCTAAACAACGTATTACAGGCAATGGCACTGCTTATAACCTTACAAGCTGTGGAGCAATCTAGAGGAAAAGAAGGTCACAATCCTATATACTTTTAACAGTAGCATATATACCGGATTAATTATCTTGGATCCCACAGTTGTACAATTTATTGTATGACAAGCTCTCCAATGCTCACCCACAGCACAATCAATGAGCTTTCACTCACCAATCCAAAAGTGAGAAATGGAGGGCCATGTGTGTGTTTGCAGAAGGTTGGTTTTACTTATGCTGCCTCTAAGGAAGTACAGCTGGTTGCAGAACTTTTATTTTAACTGGGGCATAGCACCCCCAGAGCACTCCAGCTAAGGTGTACAGTCCCCACCCACCCTCTCACATGCAAAACATTATGCCCATCTACAAGCATCCCTTGATTCCGGATATGATACATAGTTCCATACACATCTTCTTGTATAAAATACTATTCTCATGGGTGTAGCCAGTGTTAGTCTTCATTTGGCCAGAATGGCACATGCACAGTTTTAACCTTTCTAAGCAATTACTTCAGGATCATTACTCCCTGCTCCTTTCAAAGGAGCACAGAATTTGGGACCTGCTGTTCCTCAGATTAGCCTGCCTCTCTGCCAAATATGCACAGACTCCCACTCCTCCTCTCAACACACGTACACAGACAGACAATATAACAGAATTGTCATAATCTTTTCAAAACACACAAATGCTTAGTGCTCAGCATAACACAATCCCTATGGCCCCTTATGCAAAACAGCCTCCTTATTAAACAGTGGGCCTTGTTTGAATCTAGCCCAGCTTAGAATAAGAGGCAAGGGCTGCTGCCATCAGGCACTGAAAACCTCTCACAGCTGTTGTATGCAGGCAGTTTAATGTTCCTTCATTTCCCATGCAAGTCTGCTTTTCACAATTGTCGCCATGTTCCCGCTTTCTGGTGCATTGCATGTAATGCTACCTGGAGAGCTCCCTGCCTCCCCAGAAATGCTGGACTGCATGTTACTCATTGAACGAATAGTGTGAAGTTCACAAAGGAGAAATGTGAGGGCCTAAAATAAATACTACATGAACCCTGAGATGTGTGGTAGGCCTCTGGGAGTTGAGCAAATGAAATGTCTATCAGTCTCTGACACAGCAGACGCTCTCGACAATTGGCAGCTTCATGCTTCATTATGCATGGATCAGATATATAGGTACAGCCTCAGGCCAGCTCCTTGGTATACTGGAGTGATGCATGCCGGGGAAAAGGCAAATGCTCTTTGCCCACGAATTAGAAACACGAAGGGAAAAGGGGGAAGAGTGAAATAGTTGAATCTTCTCTCTGTCACACACATACACACTCTGTATGTGTGTGTGTGTATGTATGTAGAGGGAGAAACTAAAAGAGACCAGGAAATAGAAGAGGAGGGAGAGAGAGAAGAGGAAATAAAAACAAGATCTGTGACTCTTATCTTTGCATCTTGCAGCTGTAGAAAATACACTGTGCTCCTTTTGGGGGGCTTATTTGGCACAATTTTTGTTTAAAAAAAATTCATTCATATTCGTGCTGTTCCCTTAAAATTAACACAGTTG
The DNA here is from genome assembly GCA_948472985.1 of Iguana delicatissima. NCBI lineage: Eukaryota > Metazoa > Chordata > Lepidosauria > Squamata > Iguanidae > Iguana > Iguana delicatissima. The sequence continues at coordinate 516,214 of CAOKZL010000064.1, forward strand.
TTTCATTTCCCTTCATAGATGCAAGCATTCACAAATATATAAGGCTAGGCTTTTCTAAAAAAAACGTGTATCAAGAAAGGTTTGATGTTTATAGCAAAGGGTCAACAGGGCTTGCTGAATTTTTGTGAAGTCTGTTGAACATCATTAGAACATATCAAGTTACCATAATAAATAAAAGTGATTTGAAAGAGCTAGAGTCAGAAACTAAACCTCTCGAGGTAGGGACATACATACCCCTCCCTCCAGGTAACGAAAACATAGAAGGGCTTTAAACACATAGATCTAACAGTTTTCATTAAATAGGATACTAGTAATAATCATGAACAATGTGATACATTCCAGCCAAAATGACAGTGAGGGTATGGTGGGCAGAATGAGAATTTTCAGTGGAAAATAATAAATACTGAGATTTGTGGAGTCATCAGAAGATTTAATCGTTGTGGACATGATCTAGTCCCAGACCTGAAAGCCTTTTAGATTCCTTGATTTTCAGTTTCACTACATTTCCTTATTTTTAAATATAATAATATTTTTAAATATTTTTAAATATCTATACACTATCATTTTACCAAACTGTTTGACAAATATGAGTTGAATGTATAGTAAGTTTCCTAATAAAATCAATCGGTTTGTTAAGTGCTTAACATTAGCCAGATGATGCCTCATATCTGTTTATATCACATTGGCCTGCTGCTACCTTTCTGTTCCTTAAAAGGTGGAGTAGAAAACTGTCTGAAGTGAGGATCAAAATAAATTAATACAATCCCACAAAGCTGAGACATTTAAGAAGTTTAAGCCTTCGGTGGGCCATTTAAAAAAAAAAGGAGAAAGTAAAAGGGAGAACACCTCTAACATCTCTCCCAGTGCTCTTTCCAGTGTGTTGAGACAAGTTGTGGTTAGGAATGTAAAACCTGAATTTAAAGAAAGTGCATCTGGTAGAGATTAAAAAGGATAAAGGAGGGAGGAATCGGTTTGATGTGTACTTCAAAATGCTGCTCATAATATAGGTTGTTCTGTTACTTGAAAAGAGGGCATCGTGGTCCTTTTATGTCTTGTTTTTAATCCTCCACTTTTAAAGTACCTTTTATTTGCTGCTATTGGTGTAGAATTGCCTCCACCTCTGGCTTTAAATCTAGCTTGAGGACTCTGACTTTTGAGGAGCTTCCTTTGAATAAGCATCTGAAGCCATATTTTATCTTCCGTTTTATCCATCAATAGCTTGTGGGAGAATATATAATTTTCTCCCACTGAATGGCACTTTATGGTCCACATGTGCCAGGTTTACACACAGTACATTGACAGACATTATTCATTGCTGTAAAAAGAAAGATGTTTGGTTTCATAGATCTGCTGACATCCCACTTTTTAGGACATATCTAAATTTTAAAATACTCACCAATTGCTTTATGCCACACATTAACTTCATCCTCACAACAACCCTGTAAGTTAGCTCAGGCTGAGGTGCAAGGTCACCCAGTGAATTTCATTGGTTGATGGAGACTGCAACCTGGATCTCTCAGTTCCTAGTCTAGTACTTTTAATACTACACTGTGGTAGCTCTCCAGGAATCAAGTATAAGAGTAAGTTCCCCCAAACTATGGAAGGGATGAAAAAAGTGAGCCTTTGCACTTGAATCTCAAGACTTTCCTGTGGGAGAAATTCCCTGCTGACTGCTTTCAGTACAATACACAAAAGACAATTTCTCGTTCCAATCTTCTTAGAGATTTCAGAGTCAACCCCATAACCCCTTTGGACGTGAGACTTCACTTTTTATGGCTTCTTAAGCTTATTTTGTGACCATGCAAGTCTACGATTTAGGTAAGGCATCACTTTTTTAGACATACAGAGAAACAGCAAGTCTTTGAAGCAGTACATTCTCTCTAATAGATACAAATTGAGATCACTCTGGGGACTTCAACTGTCACTGCTAGAGACTGGATTCTATCTAACTTTATCTACCACATGGCAAACGAGTCTTCCTCCAGACACAGTGTTTTGAAAACTGCAAACAACCAAAACAAGACATACTTCTTGCAATATAAATCAAAGGCTTCTTCAGTTTCCCTTATAGCACAGCAAACAGGTCCTTAAAGATAATGTGAGAAATGCAAGAGCACAGACTTTTTTTTTAAAGTGATACTCCCTTCCTGTGACCTAAAAAAAACTTAACATGATAATCCTGTTGGCTTGTATGACAGAATGGAGAAGACACCAAACAATGCCAAATTCAATCTCTGGAATCAGCAAAGAAGAATGAACCCTGTAGTCACTGCCAATTTATCTTGACAGTAATGAATTAGATGGACCAGCTGAGCTAGATGTGACTCCTGTGCTCTGGTGTCCTAGATGGGCCTCCTTCCTATTGAAGGTCTGATTCTGGTGCCAAGTGAAAACATCTATTTTGGGGATTAATTGATTTTTTCCCAAAAAAAGGGGTTCGTGTACATGGTTTTTAGCTTTTTAAAACTTTTAAGCTGTTTTGATTTTTAAACTGTTTAATACAAGCAGCCCCCACTTTTTGTCAACACATTTTTCAATGGTCTCCTTTTTCGACATTTGTTAATTAGACACGAGTACCATTGTTTTGATATAAGTTCTGCTCATCCATCAGTTCCTCCTGCCTTCTTGCCAAGGCTTGCTTGGGACTGTCCACATGCTACAGCTATTTCCAGAAATGAGCATGAAGATCTCAAAGCATGCTGTATTCCCATGACTACTTATGCTCAAGGAGGAGCCACTTTAATAATGATAGATGGCTACAAGTCCCACAGCATTTTGTGTCTGGGTGCACTGCATGGGCACAACAGATAGCAAGGCTTCCTTTTGCCAAGATGGCAGACGACAGTGAGACAGCAGTGAAGTGGCCATCACAACAGTAGAATGACCACCCATGCTGTGAGAATGAAGATGAGAATAATTACAACCAAGACCATTTCCACACGAGACTGTTATAGCACTATTATTCCACTTTCAACGTCCTATGGAATCCTGGGGTTTGCAGTTTAGAGAGGGGCCATTTGGCCCCTCCCTAAACTGCAAACCCCAGGATTCCATAGGATGTTGAAAGTGGTATAATAATGCTATAACAGTCTCATGCAGAAATGGCCCAGGGGAAATGCATGCTGAGCCTTGCTGGGTTAAATCTCTTCTCTATTCAGAGGTGGTAGGGAGCCACCCTAATACAAGTGAGAAAGAGAAAGAAGAAAAGGGCATATTTGGTCTCCTGCTTCTCAACAATTTTTGCTTTTTGACAGGGCTCTGATCCCTAACCTGTCAAATAGGCAGGGGATGCCTGTAAGCTTTCAGTCTGTTTAAATTCTTTTCATTGTTTTAAACTCCAAACTGCATTAAACTGTTTAAATTGGTTTTACTTGTATGCTGCCTTGAAATTCCATGATATAAGGGAGGATGTAAAAATATTTAAATTAATTAATTAATAAATGAGAAATAGTGGGCTAGATGGACCAATCTGTCATAATCCCAGTTCCTGTGATCCTCTGATAAAAATTACCTGCAAGCCTGCCTCACAACAGGTGCCAAATCTTAGAAGTTTATATTTTTGGATCCCAATCATCCAGCCAACAAGGCCATGCTGGCTGGACAAATCTGGGAGCTGCAGTCTAAGCCAATTCAGTGGCTGGCATTCTTTGACCAAAGCAAAGAACAGATCTCAGGTTACAATCAATGTTTTTGGTCTACAGAAAAGAGAAGTATGTAAACTGATATTGTTTCCTGTCTTTTTGGCACTGAGCCTGTGGAAACTTCATCCTGGAAACCAATCTGTCCCCTTATCAATAGCCTCTACATCTGGATAGATTTTATTTTTATTTAAAACTTTTTGCTTCTTTCTCTCTCTCTTTTTTTTTTTTTTGGTACCATCTAGCCTCATAAATTCACTATATTTTAGGGATCATAATGAAGGGACTGCTAAATTCTTAATTTTATAATCTACAACAGTAACTTCCCTAGGGCGGCTCAACCTAGTACTCTTGGAAGGATTCATTTAGCATTGTTTCATTCCTGAAAAGCAGATTTCCTACATCAAGAACATTCATAATATATATCAACAGGAATCCTATACCACAATTATGAATGTATAGCCTGGAATTATATACTCATGACTGTTACATATTCATGGCCCTTACTTTACGGACTATGTACGGACCATGAAAGTCTCTCAGTCTCCACTTACTAGGCAGCAGCTGCTAGGATCAATGAGGGTCTGTTCCTTTGTTGCTCAGGAAGCAGCTGGCTGCCATTCTCACCTCTTCCCACACAAGTAATCTCTAGTGAGAGAGGGAATTATGATAGGGACCCTGTTTCTGCTTGCCACAATGGGGATGAATCAGGAAAGAGGTAGAAATGGCAGCCAACTGTTTCCCAACAGACAGAGAAACAGACCTCTATTGGATTACAACCCTGGAGACCAGGGTTAGATTCCCTGCTCAGCCATGGAAGCCCACTGTGAGTTTTGGGCACATCATACACTCTCAGCCTCATGATAGGTTCGCCTTAGGGTTGCCATATGTCAGAAATGACTTGAAAGCACACAACAACAACAGCAACAATAACAACAGCTTACCAGTAAGGGGAGATTTGGAATTCAGCATGTAGCACTGCAACTATAGTGCTTACACATATGTTATGCAGGCCTGTTTTCCCAAGAAATATAATTCTTAAAACTAATTCTGGCTGCAAGAATGAAAAAAATCTTCACTCTCAATCTAGCATCTCTGAGAACGGAGTTCCAAAGGCTGGGAGCAAGCCCTCTCCCACTAGGCATACTTATGAAGGTGAAGGGACACAGGGAAGAGCCTCCTTAGAAAATTTAAAAACACAGGGAGGTTCACAGGAAAGACTACAGTCCTTCCTATAGCCTGGATCTGAGCTAGTAGAATTCAAGTGGTTTCTGTAACACCTGACAAACACAATTCCATTGAGAAATGGCAGAATAAAGAGTTCTTTTGAAATTCCATGGGCTAAATGCAGTTGCTCGGTCCAGCAACATTAAATCCATCAAATCAATCACTGAATGGTTTGTCAACTCTTATGTAAATTTCATTGATTCAAGGCAGCAACTTGCTGAAGTTTAGACAGGCAATTGGATTTGCATTTATAATTATAATGGTAACTAACTACATTCAGACTCTTCTGACTATAACTAACTGCCTTTATAAAGTAGCTTTTGGAGCTCTGGTTCTCCTGCTGTATGACGGGAAAAGGATTGTGTCTGGATTCATCCATATGTGTGCACACATACACACAATGATGGCTTCCATCACTTTCAGAACTGAAATGGAGCCAACTGGAAACAGTGGTGAATATGGTTACCAGTCTTCATTTCACTGCCTTGTTAAAACCTCTCTCTGAAGTCACACACACTCTGTATAATTATCAAGTCTGTGGAAGACACTAAACCCCTGCCTACAGATCACACTAGTAATAGATTTACAGGATTATTGAAGAGGACTAATCCCTTCATTTTAAGACTTTCCATGTCAGCAAATAATTGTCTGGGTGGGTGGGTGGCTGGGAGAGCTGGAACTACCAACTAAAGGCCCAGCATAATGTTTCAGACTCAGATGTGATGCCAGCAGGTAGGCAAAAGTGTATGCATAGGAACAGAGAATAAGCAAAACACACCGATAAAACACTCATTGAATCAAATTTAATGTGTGAGTTCTGAACGGAATGATGATCTCAAATCAACTGAGAATAATTTTTATTGTATATATTATGAGAGGTGAAGTGGTAGCTGGTGGCAACCAATGGGGCAGTGATCCTACTTCATTTTTAGTCTGAGCTTTAAAAAAGAAGCTTCAAGGTGTTGAGCCTGTTTGGGGAAAAGATTTCAGCCCTTTGGAGGCCTCCTTCAAAGACTAAAGCCTGGATTGGATTTACCACCCTATGGGCTTTGGAGCCATTTGCTATCATCAGAGAGAAAAATACAGTATTTAACAATTTAGCCAATTGAATGTATGTTCAATTTCCACTGATTCAAGTGAGGAGCATTAAGTATGTGCTTTATTTTCCCATCCAAATCAAAGGTATTTAAAAGTTGGGTTAGATCAAGCCACAATTTTTCTATGACTTTGAGGCCTTCCTCCTCTCCTAAAAAGCAAGATCTATAACTTACCTTAACATTTTTTAAAAAATGGTCTAGGCACAAAAAACGGACACTCACCTCTTCATGAATGATTTCAGACATCCTCCTCTTATGCATGGAATAGAAAGAGGGAGTGCATAATCTTCTTTCAATGAAACCGTCTGATTATTTTTTAAAAATATGATTGTGCGGTTCCAGATCAAGGTATTTAAGCATGACACTAGTTGACATTTTTTAAAAAGGCATGTCTTTATAAGACCTTCCCTTTATAATAAAATCTACATACTCTCCCTCACACACACACACTTTACTCATAGGAGTCAATAATGACAACATGAATTACTAAACTATTAAACGCTTATACACGTAGTATGTGGAGTTTAAATGACCCCTCTATTTTTAAATTTAAAACTACTTTCTGTATCATTAACAAACATATGTATAATTATGACAGCTGAACAAGTTTAACTGTGCAATTACTGATTATTTTAAAAATGAAAAAAAAAACCTAACCTCATAGATATTGCCATGTTAGCACACACTACCTGAGCAGCCTACGGACAATCAGTACTTTCACAAATGCATTATTCAGAGACGAAATTCTTATCTGAAGCACATATTTACTACAACTCTCTGTCATTGCATCATCTGTTGAAGACCGCACCTGCCTTTTCTTTTGGTAACAGCAGCGTCAAATTCTACTGCTGTTTCAGTGCTCTGATGCTGCTTTATTTCCAGGCATGCTAGTTATGTCCCTAGATTTAACCCAGGGTAGAGATTAAAAGAATATTCAAAAATATTCTCCTCCTCCCTGCCGCAAAAAAAGATCAAAAACTGTGTCTCAAGGAAACCCTGAGAAAGAGAGAGGTGGACTAAAGAGAATCTTCATAGTTCAGTAGTTATTCTGTGCAAAATTAATAATGAATTAGATCCTTAACCTAGAACTCGATCAGCTCTAGATCAGATGTGATGTCCACATCATTGGGGTTTTTCAGCTTCCAAACTATATATATTTAAACAGGCGATGTCCTCTAGTGGATAGTGGGTGAGACCCACTATTGGTCATTGTTTGTCTTTCATTCATTATAAACTTCTCAGATCATATATGTATGATATATGTATGTGTGTGGATGTTTATATGCGCACACACACACATGCACACTCAAAAGTATACATGGACACCATTTGGTCATGATTGTCTCATCATATTTAGTGTTTTTACAACAATATGATCTTAGATTGCTGTATCTTTATGTACTTAAAGAAGGAGAATCACTTCAATTCATTTGGCACAAATGTAACAATTGTCAGATCTTTTTGAAAACCCAAGATCTTGTTGTTCTCTAGGGATATAAAGAATACTAACAAATTATCTTTTCCTTAACAAGAAAGATTGCCCTGACATATCAAGATACTTCATCAAAAATTGGTCAACCACTGTCAGAGCCTTCATATTGTGAGACTTTTTCTGGAAACTGCATTTTCGGGGGGGGGGGGGGTCAATGATTCTGTGCAGAAAATAATGACATTTGGGCAGGATATCATTTTCCATGCAAAAATAAAATTTTCAGAAAGAAATCCCCAAATATGAAAAACTAGTTTTAAAAAATTGTACAGCTTTTTTAATCTCACCCAAAAGGAAGAACATTTTTGTTGTTGTTTGTTGCTGTATTTGAGGATGAAATGAGCATCTCTGGGGTTCACAAACCTGGATATGGGAGAGGAATACTGGTGTGGTTTCTTATTTGTTTTCTTCAGTGTGTCAATCAGTCTGTTGTTTGTTCTAACTAATCTTCTGGCTAGTTCCATACTTGTGTGCTGCTGTTGCAATACATTTGGAACCCTGTAAATGTGACATTAGTGTCTCAAATGCTGTGTGGTCTAGATTTCATACTGCTGAGACACTCTTGTATATGTCTACATCATAAATGTGTCACATTTTGGAATCACTATCAGAATTTGATATTGTGTGCTGGATATTTTGCTTTATGGGGCATATTTTATTATATGGTGTTATTTGTCCATCAGTTTTAACATTTTTATATGGTGTGAATTCTTATAAGGTCTAAAGGCTTATGGAACAATCTCATAGTTGGGCTCAAAAGTAACCCAAAAGCTGGAATAACGTGCCTCCTTCTGGTTTCTATGGGTGCAAGCATAAATGAATACTGCAAACAAATCATTATTGAAGTCTGAAACATTTAAAAGTACAGTACAACAAATTACCCATTACATTAAACACCTATCCAGAGATCTAAAACTCCTATGTATCTAATGAGATGTCAGCACAGAACTGTTCTATAAATGCTGCTCAGTAGTATAACAACCTAGGAAGCAAACTTTAAAGCTTGAGAGAAAAATACAAAATAGATGGAAATGTATAGTAGAAACTCATCTATAAATCGTTTGCCCTTTTGTCTCCTCTTAAAAATATAAATGAAAATCTTGCTACTTTATTCAAGCTGAAAAGGGCCTAATCCTTTATGCCTGGCAATTGCACCACCTTTTCTTACCAGCTCCATTCTCTTTCTGAACTGAACTAGTGAGTATAGCCTCTTCTTTAGGATTTTCCCACCAAACTGTAATTCATAGGGTTTATATTAGAAAACTTTGCACAAAATAATACCAGAGATTTTTAAAAAAGTTTTTCTATCTGAAAAACAAATACCTTAACAAAGTGTAAAAAACTTTTAAAAAAATAATTTGAAAATGGTTTGGTAAAATGTTTGTAAACCTGCTGGATGCTATTGTTCCCAAATTCTTTCTGGTGATGTTAAGAAAAGTTAAGAATTTGTTTGTTGTGAAAAAAAACAAAATAACATTCCTCCTCAGACATGCTAGATTCTAACATGGCACGAACAGAAAGGGTTTGAGGATAAATGTCTGTCAACATAATGAGGAACTAAAATCTATAAGCAGTGTTAGGCGAGATGTTACATAGCATGGTTTTTTCAAGTTACACTATTCATTCCAATAGGAACAAAACCATAACATTTAAAACATTATCTTGTCACCACTAAAATAAAGACGGGTAGCAAGAGAAGGAAAGCCACATGGGAAATGACATCTTGTCATGGTTGAGGGTTATCTGGCACATTATGATTATGTATTTATTTAGAGTTGTTTAAAGCCATTTTATCCCACTTCTTGTCCCAAAACTGCTCCTGATCTGGCTTATATACCACCAGTGGAAACAAAGCAGATCTGTCCTGAAGGTTTGTCATTAAAGACATCTCTCACAAAAAGAAAAGGGGAAGAAAGGAAAGAGTCAGAGAAGACAGTAATCTTTCAGCAGGGCTGGTGTAGGATGGCCCTTTTTCCCATCCTAACAGTATTTCCGTCTGCTGCAGACTGCTAGAATATCTGCTGCAGGACTCATGGAAAATGGACAAAAACCTTTCATGAATTCTTTTCTGAGCTATCCAGTTATACTTGACCCCACCTGTTCAGGATAGGTTAAAAGAAATTCCTTGTCTTTGATGGCTTATGTAGCGTGTGTTTCTTCAAACAATCCTACAAAGCAACGTCACACGTTGTTTGGTCTTCTGAGTTTGCTGAGATGAAGAGTCTTTACAATAAAAGATAAAACAGAGGTGGAGTTCCTGCAGGAATCCACACTGAGTCCCTCACCTGAGCCTATAAATGTGATAACACAATTGACCACAGTGATTTTGGTGTGTTCGTTGCATCTGCTTATGGCGTACCTCTGTCAGTCACTCATCACAAGTGGAAGCTGTCACTTTGCAGTGCCATGACTCAAGCACAGATCTCTGCCCTGAACGGGTTAGATCATCTAGTTGCTGTGAATCCAGAAAAGGTGCTATGAGGGTTGGGGGTGGCGAGAGACAGCATGGCAAAAGCACAGCAGCCAAATGTACATATAGTTCTGGTATTTATTTTTTTACAGATTGTTTATGGCGTTATTATTTGTCCATTATTTTTAGCAATTGGTGTTTTTGTGTCTTGTTTAATTGTAAAATGCTTTAGAGATTTTTACAGTGCATGGCTGCATGAAAAAAATCCCTAAATAAATCAATCCACATTCTAAAACCATAACATAATTATTGGTTGGGTGGCTGATGGCTTGTATGTCAGTAGGGTGAGATTTTGTCCTGAGATTTTGTCTGGATTTTAATGGGGCTATCCAAGATACTGAACCTGTTTTGGGGAGAGGGATCAACACTTTGAACAGCTCCTATACAATTATGACTAAAACTTTGTCCATTTCCACCCTACACTGTTCTAGTGTTATTATTCCACTTTCAACATCTTGTGGAATTCTGGGGTTTGTAGTTTACTGAGGCCAAAGAGCTCTCTGGCTGAGAATTCTCAAGGCCCCTCTCTAAACTGCAAACACCAGGATTACATAGGATGTTGAAAGGGGAATGATAGCACTATAACAGTGTAGGGCAGAAATGGTCTTAGAATGGATTAACCACCATACTCGGACAGATATAGTCCTATTTATCCTCTTCTTTTTCCTATCCTATAACATCTAGTGATATAAAATGTTTTTGCAGCCTTGCAAAAAGTGCAATTCAAAGTAGTATGTGGAATCATGAAACTCAGTCTGTGATGATGTTTTATCATGAGTTTTGTATTTCATTACAAACCTAATCAGGAGAAGGGCAGCTACAAACACGATCCCACCCTACACCATCAATTAATTTGCAAGCAACCTTGTAATCTATGAGGAGATCCCTAATTTATGGGTTTAGAAAGGACTATTCTTGGTTTGGTTTAGAGGCTATTTTATTTTTGAAGCTTGATCCTGTTGTTTTGTTGGCATTTTCTGCCTTGCATCTGGGTATTCTCTTTTAACTCATTTTACAATCCAATGGACCATTTTAATTTACATCACTCAAATGAATTTCAGCTGTTAAATGAGCAGTGTCTAGAGTTTCTTATTTCTAGCAAAATCAGCAATTCTATCTATTTATCTGTTTATTCATTAAACCAGTAAAATGGTTGCCCCTGCCTCACTTTCTTCAGAATGATGTTACTGTGTTTAGCCCATCCTGTACTCTTTAGGATTCACATGCTAATAGGAGGAGAGTCTACACCTAAACTGTGTTGACCTCTATATTATGCCTCTTGGCATTAACTTGATGGGATTTGAGATTTATTTTTAATGGCAAAAAGCATGAAACTGTAGGTTGCCTACTGTAACTATTTTATTAAATGGCATATAGCACTGTAGCAACTTATGGTATGTTCAGCATTCACCTTTCCATAATAATATTAAGACTTCTAAAAATGATCCTGTTTATCCAAACAAGAACATGGTTACTGTTTTAGACATTTAAAAAGACAGATCCACTTAATAATGGCCCACCAGCCACTGGGACAAATGGAGATGCATGTTGATAAGTCACCAAATGGAATGGATCGGGTGTCCATTCTATCTAATTTCTGTTAAGACCCTCTATGTTATTGTTACAAAATTTCCAGTTTGTAGGTTTTAAATGGAAATTCTAGGTTACTTTGGTAATGTATATGAAGCACATGAAATGTTCAATGAAAGCACAATGTCATTTCTAACCATTATTATTAGCTCTCCAAGTTAATAATAATGAATATTTCTGCACAGTTCTGTGCAGAGATACACAATGGAGTTTTGTGTGCAACAGTCATTGTTTTTGTGAGAAAAAAAAATGACATGCTTTTCCCAGATAGACTCATGTAGGGGTTTTTTTGTGCAGGTTTGCTGTTTGTTATACTAAAGAGAGAGAGAGAGACACACAGAGACACTTGCACAAAAAACAGGCATTCTATTATTGTTGTTTGTTCAAGATTATTTTCTACAAACATATACACATACACACACAGAGTCTTGCACCAAAAGCCCCATCTGGCTATCTTGAAATGGGGGGGTATGCAATTGTTGTGAAAGGCCAGCAGGTTTTTCTGTGAAAATGTGGCAGAGGGCCTTCTTGGTGGATGCTTCCAAGTGCTGAGACTCCCTTTCCAGACAGTGTAGACTGGCACTCTTATTACCTACATTCCACAAGCAGGTGAAGCTCCTCCCCCCAGTAGATTTTTGAGGACAGCCAGCATGATATATTGGTTTGAGCAATGGCCTATGACCCTAGAGACCAGGGTTCAATTGCCCACTCAGACAGAGAAACCCACTGGGTGATGTTGGGTGTGTCACATACTCTCAGTCTCAAAAACCCCTGTGATAGGGTGTCATACTGGGGGTCATACCAGCCCCCCAAGGTTGACTCTCATCCTTGGAAAAGGCTGGTAATTCCTCCAGCGTTATTAATTATGCTGCCACCACCCGCTGAATTCTGAATATCTGAGCAGTACAGCAGGAGACTGCTCAGTGGATTACCAATCCCTGTGTTTAAGGACCTTTCCTTCCCTCTCACCTCCCCCCTTCTGAGTGAGAGAAGTCCTATCTAGTGTGTGCCAAAGACTGGCGTGGGAATGGAGAGAAACAGAGGTTTTACAGAAAGTATTTATTCAAGGCATGCAAATAAACAAGACAATAATACACATGAGAGGCTCCCCCCTCCCAGGTACACTTAAGTTACAAGTAGCTACAAGAACAGATATAAAAGCACAGATACATTCTTTAGATCAGCCAACTCCAAAATAATTAAAAGCCTAACGCGGCTAACTACTTTATTCTAGGACTCACAGATGTTCATAGGCTTAGATCTTCTAAGAGAGAGAGAGAGAGCCAGGAGGCGCAGCACGCCTGCAGCCTGCGACTGGCCAGATCTCATCTCTCAGAGGTATCCCTTTGTTCTCTCTCGGCCACATGGCCTCCCAGAAGTTTTATAACTTCTCCCAAGAAGCATCTTGAAGCATCTCCAAGATGCCCACCTCTTTCCCTTGTGGTTGGTCAGTTCTCACCCTCTGACCTGTGATGTTGACCCACATTAAAATGTAATCTAATCCCAACACCTCATTAACCCTTGGTTTACCTTAAGAGGGAAGTATCCCCCTTTTTGCTAAGCTTAGATAATGGGAAGCCCCATTATCACATAGGGTCACCTTAGGGTCACTATAGGTCAAAAACAACTTGAAGGCACATAAGAAGAAGATCTTTGAGGGCTGATTACTCAGGAGGGAAGGACTTTTCATGTGCTGTGTTGTTTATATTTGTTGTTCTTCCTTTTAAGGTCTATGTTTTTAACTGCTTTTAATTTTATTGTTAGTTTAATTGTATTTTTAACTTTTGTATGATGTAGGGTTGGTTTTTTTTCTTCTTTTTTATCTGTTTTAACTTTTCTAGGCCACCATGGGAAAAAGGCAGGATGACGATGATGATCACATTTTGGATCCTGGATTCCAGCCCCTAGAATCCCAGATTTGGGGATTTGTAGTCAGTTGTTGCCTGGTGGCTCGCATGACAGTGGAGTGATGAATCAACTCTAGCTTTTTGTTTGAGTATTAAAGAAATTAGTTAAGGTGCTGACCCATATCCAAAAATAGGTTGAGGACATTGAATAGCTCCTCTGACATTCAGGTTAAAACCTGCAGTGGATTCACTGCCCCACTGAGATACAAGCCACCAGCCTCTATCTAGCATAAAAAGCAATAAGAAAAAGACAGGCACATTCTAGACACCTCTTTTGCATCACTGAACTACTAGTAGAGCTAAAAAGCACTTTGGAGGAATGACTTCTTTTGAGAAAATGTAATAACAACAACAACAACAACACTCATTCCATCCTCATGGCTTCAGTCCAAATCACATATAGCCACCCCATGTAGCTTAGTGGAGGTTGGAGAGTATGATGGCAAATCTGCTCTTTAAAGTTCATGTTAAAAACTGGTTCACTGCTCCACTGGCATCAAAACCACCAGCCTACACTGATGTAGCTGCATTTAGGCTTTGAAAAAGATATTGGAAAAAGCAATCACAGATCTCCCACATCTTATCTAGTTTGGACTTTACTTACTACCAAGTAAACATGCCCAGGCTGCCATCTTAAGACTTCAAAGGGGCATCAGATCATCAGTCCAAATGCCGTTTGCTATACTCACCAGCAATATTGTCAATATGATTAAAGATCTACCAACTAGGTTTTTTTTAAAAAAAATATGGCAACATACAGTCATTATGAAAGTACAAGCCAATCCATTTCCAAGTCATATCGAAAAGCACAAGGTACTTCCAAGACATTAGTGTCCATGTGACAAGCAGCACTATTTGAGAAAGGAGTAAGCAAGAGGCAGTTATTTGTTTGATTTCAGAGCTGAATCCTGTACAAGAAGAGATTGGCATCAAGAAGCATCTTCCAAATCATCATGTTTTGCATGCTAAACAGCAACCATCCCATTGAAAATGCACTCAGGTGCATGTTAAGAAGCAATCATGTTTCTCCTGCCATTTTTAAACTATCCTTTTTAAGCACTCAATGCAATATCACTCAAATATCTCTTCTTCAAACAACCGAAAAGGTAGTAGTTTTATTCACATCATATTATGGTTTTATACCCATGAATCTCCCCATCAATGTCAGGTAATGTACAATGCAAAAAACAGACACATGCTTATTCATTTTTCCAAAGGCCCAGGTTCAATTACTGAAGATATAGCACTGGGAGGGGAAACCTGTGACCTTGCTGCATAGCAATTCTCACTGTACCTCTTCATTGCTTATATTGGCTATAATCAAAAGGGATTGACTGCAACAGATCTGGGAAGCCTATGTTCCCAACCTCTGGTTTAGAACATATGATGGGACTCATACAGGATATGAAACATGCTAAAATTCTTTATATCTAGATTTAGTCATCACTGGAGCACAATAGCCCTCTCAACACGAGGTTGGACTTGGATTTGTTCATCCTTGGAGCAGAATAGCTCTTAATATCTCACATCAATCCTAGCCTTCACTGTAAATGAAACACAGAGAGACTGCTGAGTAAAATACACTTCCCTTGATTGACAGATATCCTGGATGAATAAATGTAAAAGGAACTGTTATTTTGCACTGTGCAGTGAATTAACAGGTATGCACAGCACAGCCACTTACTGAAACAATTGTGTGTGACTGTCACAATAATTTTATACATAGAGGAATAGAATAGAAAACCTTGGAACAGGAGCTGATGGGATGTAACTTATTCTTAGCTACATTCAGAGGTCGTGATTTAAAGCAACAGAAAGATCACTAAGTGGGGGACAGATAGGTAGTGAATAATAAGAATTATTCTATTGATTTAATTCTCATTTTGGAATGCATTTTAGTATGTATTTGCATATTACAAAAGACAAGTGAGATGAGCTGTTGAACTTCTGAAGACCTATTCGTAAGATTCGCACACCAGGAAATACACTTAAGGTAAGTTAACTCCCATTTAATTCAGGGAGTCCTGCTGAATTAAGTATGTTCTTAAACCTCTGGCATTGAACTATTTAATTTTGGTTGGGTCATGCCCTTAGGAAAAAGTGCACCAATCGGTATAAAGTCATAACTATTTATGAAATTGCTGGCTTGTAGAGATTGCTATTCTCTGTATCAGGTTTATTACTTTCCCTAAAGTGACAGTATTTTTTAAAGAAGAACCAAAACAGATGAGCTTTAGTTAGAAATGGTTGCCAGAGAGAAAGTCTTGCTTCTTGTGACACTTCACCTTTGGAATTCCTTCTCTGTGGAATTCCTGTATTCTTTTTGCCTTTATTCTTTCTGCCATTTAAGAATGCCTCATTTTCCAAACTGTATAATTATCAACAGGAAGTTCATACATCTTTCCAAGCCTATCTGTGTTGTCCTGTGCTTCTTTTTTAAAATTCTTATTTCATCATGTTTTGTTTATTTTTATGAACCTACTTAAAGCTGCTTTGTGTGTCTTTTTAGAAAGGAAAGTTTCTCTTTTTGTACTCATGTATATATAGGGCATCTTTTAGGACAACTTTGATTGGTCTGTGGCCAGTTTTCTGTCCCTGGGATTTTCCAAGGGCTGCATAGATTTGTAGAAATGGGGGGGGGGGGAATGGAAGCAAAAATGAGAGTGGCCAGATAGCCACTTAGAATCATAGAGTTGGAGAAGACCACAAGGTCCATCCAGTCCAACTCCCTGCCAAGCAGGAATACACTAACAGAGCATTCCCAACAGATGGCCATCCAGCTTCTGCTTAGAAACTCTAAAGGAGACTCCACCGTGCTCCAAGGCAGGGCATTCCTTGGACAGGTTCATCATTCCCATACTAGTCCAAGTTGTAAAACGATGGTGATGACACTTGTATTTCCACCAATAGATTGTGCCTAGGAACATCTCCTGTGTTTCTTCAGAGGAAGTATAACTGTGTGCAAGATGGTTTGCACACTTCCATTCAAAAGAAACCAGCATGAAGTATCCTCTCTTTCCTCTCTGGATTAAGCTTGAACCTATTCTCTTTCAGCCATTGCAAAACAATTTCCTGATTTCAACAGCCAACATGGGAATGAAAGGCTGAAAAGAGATTCAGGATCATAGTCCAACACTCAAAGCAGGACACCATGAACAAAATTCCCTTTGTGTCTCATAAACCTAAGATCAGGTATAGACATTCAAAACTGGCAGACTGTGGAATGAGGAACATGACCACAGAGATAGAATCTTTCCATATCAAGAGAACTCCATTTCCCTGTCCTTCAGACAATGCTTGATGCCACATTTAGTACTCTGTAGCTCCTCAGTTATGGAATATCCTCAGAAGACAAATCAGCCTAGCAACTGTTTTAATATCTTTTAATATTTTAATATTCTTACAGGTGATTGAAATTCTAAATATTTGTATTTCTGTGCTGTGCCCTATGTGGTACTAATTATGCTCGGATGGGGAGATAACATAAAATCATTCTATCATTAATTGCTATTATGATTTCAGTCTGTGTCCTCTTCAGAATTCCATCCGTCTGCCCATCTATCCATCTATCTAGACTGCTTTATTATGATGTAGCTACTTGGCTTATGTATGAGGGTTTTTGGATTTTATTCTGCACATGGTCCTAAGAACAATTTGTTATGGAATGACAAATAAATTAAATAAATATACAAATGCATATACATAATTAAGTTTAAAACTGACCCAGATTTACCATGCCAGACCTTATCATCAAATGCCATGTTATGAATGTCACAATATTTTCTTTTCCTTTCTTCTGAACTATATAAAATAACCCTTCTGCATGAGGAGAATATTGTTTAGCCTTTGGTGCACATTCAGCATACTGTCAGTTTGCAGTAATAGTTCATGTGGTAGGACGAGATTCTAATAACTGAAAAAGTAACTTCACCAGCCAGCATTCTATATGTACACCAATGCAATCATAGCATGCGCTATATGGAAGTTTCTCTTTCTATACGTGCCTATGATTTAGTTGCACTTCCCTCAGAAGAGACATTATGGTAACAGAGTCTGCTGCCACACTAGGACGCTGAGAGGTCATCCCATATGGCAGTGGAACATGTTTAAGTGCCTGCAACAGCCAGCTTCTTCCACTGGATGCTACACATATTTCAAGAGATTTCATTACGGAAGAGAATGCTGTCTGTCCATCATCTGGACCACTGTCCTATTTTTAATTGGCGTAAAGACACTCGCCTTGTCTTTCACATTAAACCATCAATCTCTTCTGACGTTGTCCTTTTGTCAGTGGCAAATAGGAAGCATAACACTTGGTTTATTGCATTAATAATTCAACGTTACCCATGCTTTTCTTTAAACATTCTCAGGTGACTATGGGGCATCGAGTCAGGCCACTAAAACGATCTCCAGTGAGTCAGGTCATCACGTTGCCTGGCAACCGTCGCCTGGATTGACAAAGGCAGGGCACCTTACTATTCTCCCCCTTCTCCTCCCCCCTCCCTGCAAGAAATCAATATGACAGACTTGATGTTGGTGATGGGAGATTAGCTGAGAGAAAGCATAAAAATTGCCGGACTAGTGCGTGGCTGAAGAGAGTGTATTTAGAAGACTCCCTCTAACTGCCTTACTTTCCAGCTCCTGTGTCATTATGGTTTCCTTTCTACCAGCAACATTCATTAAAGTATTATTTACAAAGACATTGTTTTGTGCGGTGCATATACCTCATTTCAGAGGTGCTGCCTTCTTTTCAAATGATTGCATTCAGGGGCTGAGGCAGGGCATTTTTCCTTCCCCCATTCCCCAAGCAACAAGATATTCTCCTTTCTTTCCTCATTCACTCATTACTTGGCTCTAATTTTCAAATCATTCTCGGAGAGATTTTAAAATAAAGATGCAGTGAATGTGGGCTTATAATTGCCCATATTCTCTGCCACAGGTTTTAGGATCATGTGGGTTCTCCATTAACCCTTGTCTCACCATGCTGGAATGCAAAGTAAAACCACAGCAGGCAGCTAAGTATGTAGAACTTCATAGAAAATTCCCATTTGTTCATTAAGTATTCTTGGTTTACACTTCAAAGACTTTCAGGATTAGGGATTAGTAAACATGGGGCTCAGAATCAGACCTACTCTTTTGTTCTCTGGAGGTGAAGTTCACCCCATGGCCACTTCCCTTGTCTATCAAGTCTCAGAACTGTCTCTCTGAAACAGTAGCACCACATTTTTTAAACTGGTTGCATGTTAACAAGAAGGCTGAAAAAAGTGTGCCACTGGATGCTTTTCCAACCAGAACCATGATGTCAGCATGTCAGATCTCAACGGGAATTTTCTGTAAAGAAATTGATGATTGCGGAACAGGAGCTGGTCTAGCGGGGGGGGGGGTTCAGAAGTTCTTGGTATTAGATCTATCAATACTGTAATAATCTTGGCTATAAAGGTGGGGTTTGCAGTGAGTAACAATTAAACCAAAGGAACAGTATTTTTCACATGCAAATTAAAATAATCTTGAATGTGACTCTTTCAGAGAAATTAACACAAAGGATAAGAGATTTAAATGAAGACACAATCACATTCAGGAAAAAGTAGCCCCTCTTAATTTCTTATATGTCTCAAAACAGAGGCCTGAGATGGTAGGCTCCATCTGCACATGGTCACATATCCAACACTTCACTCAGTTGAACCAGATATGGTCCACCCTTGAGAATGTCTTACAAAGTATATTTTTGAATGCGTATGTATATGTGTTGCTTATTACAAGCTGCAGATAGTAGAAATAGTAGAAATTAGTAGATAGATTAGTAGTAGATTAGTAGTAGATAGTAGAAATTAGAAAAGACCAAAGAAAAAGAAAAATGACTGTACTGTGTCATTAAGGAAAAGCAGTATTTAACTGGTGATTTTTTTTTTCCTGACTGGAATTTCTAGCACCTTTCTTTCACAAGCCTTCCTGGTCAACAGACTGATAGTAGACAAGGCAGAAACACTTTCTGGTTGTGTTGTAGGCAAAGCAGAGACAATACTTTTGTGGTAATAGGACAGAAGAACTCATGGCAATTGAAGTGAGTATGATCCAATGTGTTAAAGTGTACTTGAGAAGCCATTCATTATTTAAAGAAAATAAATTTCTGGGTATACAATTGTCTAAGATGGTGGGAATCATTCTTGGAAATAAGGAGTTAAAATACATATGTATTCAAGAATAGACAAAAGTGTAAATTGTAAATAACAGAGATATAAAAACACTAAAGTAGATTACCTATACAAAAGTTGGCCCTATTACAAGATTGGAATGTTTTTTCAAGATAATCTTCATTTCACTAAAGCAGTTAATAGGTTGCAGTCTGACATTCCCTCAACATAACAGAAATATCCACAAGTAGAAATATGCTATGCCAGCCCTACTCAATTGCCATGCAGAATAGCAACATTATACAACATATGTAAATGACTGGGTACTATTATGTAATGTGCAATGCACAGTCACAATGTACAAGGAGTAACCATAACCACACACAACCGCAACGTAGAGCAGTGCACAATGCACAACCAAAATATGAATGCAGAACTGCAATGCACAGTATGAAATCACAATGTTGCTCTATGAACAACAGCACTTCTGCTGCAATCAGCAGGATGTAGCTCCTGAACTATGGCAAATAATCCATTCTGCACATGTAGTGAAACAGAATGCCAACCTAATAGGGTCATCACAATTATGGATGCACTTAAAGAGTTCCAAACTTATTTATGTTTATCTTTTTATGTTTATCTTTTTTTTACTAAAAAAGTAATAATCCAAAACTGTTCTAACACAGATGTAAGATGCAATTTTGCCAGATTTTGAAGGAACCATTGCTTCTTGAAGCCCAGGAGACATTTTTTTTCCCCAATTAGAAAGTGATCAGATATCCATTCCCAACTTAGGAAAATTGCTCTCTCTTCTGTGATCTAAAGGTTAAAACATTGGGCTGGATCCAGTTTTAAGGGGATGCAACTGAGCTGGAAAAAGTGCATTTCTTTGTCTTGTCTTCCCCAGGTAAGCCACTCCAGTTGGCTGAGAAACTACACAGAGAGTCAGGAAAACCTGTCAAATGAAGTGAGCAGTGATTCAGGAGGATCACTGAAAAGCAGGGACAACTGACTTCTATGCGTGATGCTCTTGCACTTATGGAAGGTACATCCTGGATTTAACTTATTATATATCAAGTC
Organism: Iguana delicatissima; assembly: GCA_948472985.1. Lineage (NCBI taxonomy): Eukaryota > Metazoa > Chordata > Lepidosauria > Squamata > Iguanidae > Iguana > Iguana delicatissima. The sequence continues at coordinate 536,843 of CAOKZL010000064.1, forward strand.
ATTCTGTGTATGTTTGTCATGATGTGAGAAATTTCAATAGGCAGGTGAAAAACAGGCCATACTATTCCTGTCAAGGATATAACAATCAGGATGCCATGCTTATATCCTTACCAAGAATCTGAACTCTGAACTCAATGGGAGTTATTCCTGTGTTGTCAAGGACACTGCCTCTGTAGGTAAAAAGCACATAACAATCTTTGGCTTGTATCTCTACATCAGTATGGGTTGGACCAGGAATATGAGTGAAAAGCTCATTTATTCAAATTAAGTGAAGTAGGCCCAGAATAGGAAAATGGTCCATGTAAGTAAAGGCAGAAAGTCACGATCAAAGTATAGTGGAAGTAAATAGGAGACAGATCTCCACGTGCTGATTAATATGTTTTATTTAAAAAAAAAAACTCAACACATTTTGGGCTCTATCAAAGTTGGCTTTCTTCAGGAGCTACACTAAAATATATACTTCTATTTAATACATTAAGAAAGACAACAGCAAATTAATTATAATCTCTAAAAACATATAAATTACATTTTTCTTCCTGCAAACCAAAATGTATGTACATACCTTTACAAAGACATATCTAGAGCTGTATAATATACTCTACAAAGAAATGGACCACTGAGCTGTGTAGCATATCTAATACACCCACATTGGCCATGCCTTCATGCTTTAAAATTCAAGAAGAGTTCCTCAGATGGCATTTCTGCTGCCTGCAAGCTGGACTGGTCACTGTGATCCAACGAGTAGGGGAACTATTCCACAGACTGATTGTTAGGAGGCCAGGATCAGGCAAGGACATACACACAGTAAATGTCACTGTGCCACTCCTGAGTAAGCATGTTTAGTGCTGGGCTGCAAAATAACAACTGCAGCAATAATAATAATAATAATACTGATACTAATAATAATAATAATAGTAGTAGTAGTAGTAGTAGTAGTAGAAAGAGAGCTCATGTTTCGCTAAACATAACCTTCTTTTTTAAAAATGTAATATTTGGTATTTGAAAGCAATATATATTTCTTCAGTGTTCTGGAGAAAATAAAGACAAGCACCAGTCACAGCCCTTCCTTTGTTGTTTAATCCACCTGAGGGTCTCACAGTCACTAAGACCAGCGAAGATGTTTGTTTCCTAGAAAGTGAAGACAGACACTTACAGGGATGGGGGTTGCTGGAAAAATAGGAGCAAGTTAGAAGTGTGGGAACGGTTATATTTGCAGACAATAGTGGTAGTGGACATATGCAGAGAAGATCACTTAGCCTCCTTCGGGAGCTTCAATGAATTTTCCAGTAAGCCTCCATTTGTACAGAACATATTACTCCTTTACACAGAAAATGCAATACTTTAGTTTAATCAACTTTTTATTTCATTCCACTCCCACCTCCTGCTCCTGCCAGTGTCATTAATTCAGAAAGAAGGGATACCAGTATCATATCTTGGCAAATTAATAGGTATAGATAAAATCTTCTATAAATATTCATTACATCTCATTATGTAAATTAATGAGTAAGATTTTTAGAATTAAGAGTAGTCACATTTAGAGACATGCATCACTTTTTACATATACTAAGCTTTCAGAATAAATGTCTCCAGAGAAAAGGCCTAGTTCACTACTGAGGTTGCTCTCTGGATCTCACAGTAAATTATTCAATAGACTAGCAGCAAAGGGCCACTAGAAGCAAAGGGCTTCTGAATGAACTGTTCCCAGTCAGCTTTTCCACGACTACTGAAATGAGATGGAGAGTCATTAAAACCAGGCTATTATGGACTAGGTGGCTTTCTGTGCCATAGATAGCTTAGTATTATTTTGTTCCTTTGGAGGACTGGCCCTATTAGGCAGAGCAGGATGGCAGCCTCAGATGGCAAATTCTGGGTGAGGGTGAGCAGATCTCTGGCTGTCTCCTTCTCTTGGACTGTGGAGCTGTGTGTTGTTCGAGGCAATTATTGAGCCCTACAGTTCAAGAAGCAAAATGTTTCAGCCAGCCCCATTTCCTTGTACAAACGTTGACACAAACCCACACATTGCACTGCTGATTGGGTTGAGTTCTGAGGCCTGGTCTAACTAAGGCCATTTCCATACTACACTGGCAATGTTGAGGGACTACATGAGACATACCAAGGAAACAAGTGCCTGGGGAACTGTCAGTAGCTTGTTTTGCCAATTATTGTTGTAGATCTAGGTATTTTCACTGTAGGTTTTAATAAAAAGAAAACTTGGAAGAAAAGGGCCATTTCCACACTAGACAGTTACAGTGCTATTATTCCACTTTCAACATCCTATGGAATCCTAGGGTTTACAGTTTAGGGAGGGGCCTTGAGGATTCCATAGGATGTTGAAAGTGGAATAATAGCATTATAATAGGCTCATGCAAAAAGGCAAAGGTAAGGGAATAAGCAATAGGCCATTTCTGGTTTGTGGGGTTTACAGTTCACTGAGGCGAAAGAGGTCTCTAGCTAAGATTTCTAAATGTTAGAAATCTCTAAATCTCCCTAAACTACAAACCCCAGAATTCCATAGGATGTTGAAAGTGGAATAATAGCACTATAACAGTGTAGTGTGGAAATGGCCCTAGTCACTTCTTTGTATGGAACAAAATAGGGGATGGCTCTCTGCCTGCTATCTCACCTGCCTGTTTTGTATTATAACAAAGTAAGAAAAAAACAAGGCTCTGCTGAATGTTCTCCGTGTTTCTATATTTGACTTGAAATTGTCATAGTTGACATTGTAGTAGCTGAACAAACTATTAAAACACATACAAAAACAGGGGAAAGAGAGTAGAATAGTGCCTTATTTGTCCCCTCAGAGGTTAATCTGTAGCGGCTCAGGGTACTGATTATAGTGCATCAATACTTGCAAGAAAATGATGAAATGTAGTTTTTTGGTTTTTGCTTTTGCTTTTGTTTTTGTTTTTTTGCACATTCCTCACTTTTTGGGAGTGTATAGTTTTGTTTTTCCAGATATCTCTCCCATTTGGGGCTTACTACCTTCTTGACACAAATCAAGCCAGTGTTTGCTGGATTTAGTGAATTTGCTGTGAAATAATATTTTTCCACACTCCCATTTTCTCGTGGGTAATTAACAGGAGCCAGTTTTCTTTAACTGAAAAATGGAATCAGGCTTAACAAAAGTACAGTTAGGTTCTCTTGACATGTACAACCCAGAGAAAAGTCTCCTTGCTTATGGAGAGTACTTCATGCCACTTGGGATGACCTCTTGAGGTGGCACTTGAGAGATATGAATATGTGCATCAGAGCTGGGAACGTTAACGTTTTTGACCACAATATACTTTCTAATGCTTTGCAGATGGAAATCAGGACACATGATGAAACCAAGCAAAATCAGAGTGTGGCCAGGATGGGAAATATTATAAATCAGGAAGAACAGATAAGCAAACAGAAGCTGCAGCAGTTTGCTTTTGGGTGAGCCTACTGGGAAGAGCAAAACTCCACTGCTTCCTCTCCCTGCCCCTGAGTTAACTGAGTGCAAACTATTTTGACACTTTGAAATCAGTGTGCAACAGTGGAAGTACACAGAATACAAAGGAGAAAAGTGGGAGGAGGAGAAAAAAAAATGAGAAATTTTAGAAGCAGCTAAAAAGTGGGATGACTGAGGGTTAATAGGGACTGGCACTGCCAAACTGGGACAGTTGGAGGGTATACTACAAGTCTTAGAATTTTTTTACTGTAATCTCCAGAATTTGAACATTGTCATCCAACTTTTCTAAGCTCTTTCGTTCTATTCCACTCCCCCCAAGGGACTTTAATTCATACTTCCATATGAAGAAGAAAGGTCTCCATCCCATGTCTTCCGACACGTATTTTACCTGAAAGTCCATCTACCTCCTAATTCCACCCCAAGCTGATTACAACCATTGATCAATCAACTGCACAGGTTGATTCCCCTGTTGTTCTGCAGGGGGCACTCTGGGGGAACATCTAATTGAGTTTTTCCTCTCAGGTCCATGCCTGCAGCTATTAAGGAAACCACATTGTTGCTAACCTGCCTATCAACCCCCTTTTCATGACTGTATTTCCAGTGAATTCATCCTGTTGAAATGAGAAGCAATCAAATCGCACCAACAATTTTCCTCCCTGGATCCATATTCTATGATTTTCTAACAGAATGCTTCTGTTAGTGTAGCCTAAAATGGGTCTGAAGGGAGAAAGAGGTTGCATAGAATTTAAAACAAAACAGAACAACCCACTGATCACTGGGTTAACAAGTCTTTACCTCAAAAGCAGCAGTTCTCAAACTGTCTGTGGAAGCTGGAAATAGGATTGTGGTTTCTGCACAAACAATGAAAAACCTTCACATTTCAGCATTGGGAAGGGATAGACAAGAATTATAAAGATCCATTGATTTCCTTTTCATTTGTAAACATTCATCTGGGGGAGAAAAACACACAGTCCTGGAGAATTTCACAAACAGCACATACAAAAGCAAACCCAAACAGTTTCCACTTTCAAAAACTAAAGATAAGCATATCTTTTGAGAGATAAACAGGTGGGGTATGGCTTTAAAAACACAGAGAAGGAGAGCTGTAGCACATCCATGTGTATTTCACAATACAGCATGTCTTCATTCTACACTTCTAATACTAAACTCTGCCTTTGTAATCTAATATTTCTCCTGGAAACCTTCTAGGTTATGAGAGGACATTTGTCTTGTGATTTCTTTTGTGGGAAATCAGAAATTACAGCGGAACTCAAAGGGAATAGAAATCCTAGATAGTCATGACCTTCATCGAAACCTCTTTCGTCACTTGTCAGTTTTTTAAGGGGCAATTTAATTGTAACTCTTTGGCAGTGACAAGGTAAGTGCTGGGATTTTGGCACTGTCATTCATTAGCAGCGTGCAATGTCAGCAGCAATGCCTCAAACATGTCACTATTCTGCCTCACCAATAGCAATCTACAATTTGGAATGTATGCTATTTGGCTGTTGCCTCCTTGAGGCAGTTCTGAGTGCCTGTCCACTACAGCACCATTTGCTTGTGAATCTCAGAATCCTTCAAGACTAAAGCCATATTGCTCAAGTAGTTCAAGACCATGAAAGAAAAGAAAAATCACAGCTAGCCAAGGCTGAATTCTAGGTTAAGGGGGACCTCAGCTATTGTCACTCACTACAGGTTTACCTGGTAGTAGTAGGGAGCATCTAATGGGCCACTATTTTACTTTTTAGACAAAAGAGAAGATCCTGCATCAAATGTGTACAATGTAGCTACATCTCTGTAGCCATATTTCCCAATGCAAGCCACCAAACCTTCCTTGTAAACAGTTCCTCCCCTCTGAACATGACCAGGGACAGTTCAAAAAGAATGCATTCCCTCTTTTCCTGTAGCTGTATGTGCAGGGGCCTCCAGAGGTCCTCAAGAGGGGCCTGAAGATGATAACCAGCTACAGGAAATTAGCTGGATTTACCCCTGGTGATTCCCCTGCTCTCAAACACAGAAAAGATAGATAGATAGATAGATAGATAGATAGATAGATAGATAGATAGATAGATAGATAGATAGATAGATAAAATTTATTTCTATCCTATGTTTTGCCCAAAATTGGGACTCAAAGAGGTTTACAATTTAAAAGAACAGTACAATTAAAAACATACAAAAAGTGAACATTTAAATACAACTAACCTATTCATACAGTATCAAGTTAAAAGAATAAAATGCATGTAAAAAAGATTTTAAAAAGCTATTAAAACAGTTCATTTTAAAATGACACAGCACACCCTATCCTATTCTTTTATACCTTTCTGATTTGAAAGCTTATTAGAATAAAAAAGCTTGTTGGAATAAAAAGCTTTTAGCCTGCCAAGAGAGGGACTATAAAGAAGAAGCCATTCTGGCCTTCCTAGGAAGAGAGTTCCAGAATTTAGGGGCAGCCACTAAGAAGGTGTTCTCTCACATCCCTGCCAGCTGTGCTTGTAATAGTGGTGTGACGGAGAAGGGAAACTCCTGTTGATCTCAGGGCCTTGGCAGGCTCATACAAGGGGATATGGTTTGCCAGATAGCCTGGACCTGAGCCATATAGGAGTTTGTAAGACATAGCCAACACTATAAATTGTGTCCGGAAACAAACTGTCAACCAATAGAGCTGTTTAAGCAGGGTCCCACTATGGTTTCTGTAAGCTGATCCAGTTAACGGTCTTGTTGCAGCTCTTTGGACCAACTGAAGTTTCCAAACACTCTTCAAATGCAGCCCCAAGTACAACGTATTACAATAGTCAAAATAAGATGTACCTAAGGCATGTATTACCATGGCCAGATTGAATATCTCAAGTAATGGTTGCAGGTGGCACAAAAGCTTTAAATGTGCAAAACCACTCCAGAAACCTACATCTCCAGTTTCAAAGCTAAGTTCACGACTACACCCAAAATGTAAACCTGTGTCTACAGAAGGAGTGCAATCTTGTTTAACACAGGTTGAACCCCTGAACCTGCCTTTCAACTGACCAGAAGCACCTCTGTCTCATCTGCATTATGCTTCAATTTGTTTCCCTCATCCAGTCCATTACTGATGAAAGACACTGTTTTAGGATCAAGACAGCCTTCTTGGATTGAGGTGGAAAGGAGTAGTAAAGTTGGGTGTCATCTATATACACCAGACCCCCAAACTCTGGATGACCTCTCACAGCAGTTTCATTCATACACACACACACACACACACACACACACACACACACGTACAGGTCAAAACAGAGTCCCAAGGGAACCGATGGGCAAAAGGCCAAGAGGTCAAACAGGAATCCACCAGCACCACTTTCTGGGTTCACCCCTCCAGGAAGGAGTGGAGCCACTGTAAAACAGTTCCTCCAATTCCCATGCTAGTGAGGTAGCCCAGAAGAATACCATGGTTGATGGTATCAAAAGCTGCTGAGAGGTCCAGCAGAACTAACAGAAACATACTTCCCCAGCCCAGCTGCCTGCATAGGTCATCCACTGAGGCTACCAAAGCTGTCTCTGTGCCATAGCCAAACCTGAAACCAGGATGAAATGGATCTAAATACTCAATGTTATCCAGAAACCCCTGGGGCTTGGAGGCTACTACCTGCTCTAGTAACTTGCTACAAAATGATATGTTGGCCACTAGTTGATAATTATCCATTACAGAGGGATTCAAGGATGGCCTTTTCAACAAAAGAATCACAACTTCCTCTTTAGGCACGTTGGCACTCTGTCTTGTAAGAAGTCATTGACTACCCCATTCACCCACTTGGCCAATCCTCTTCTGATCAATTTAATAAACCAGGAAGGGCAAGGGTGGTGCCTCCCTCCTCTCCAAGGATCCTGGTCATATCTCAGGCTTCACAAATGGAAAGGTATCCAATAATACTGGACAAAACAAAAGCCAAGATTACATTCATTGCAATGGTATCAGCTACAGCATCCAACTTGGAGTGGATCTCAATGATTATGTCGCCAACATGTCATGCAAACTCTTTGCAGTGGGCTGTTGAGTGGTCTGCATTTTCTGCTTGAGGACCAGTGTGTAACAGATCTCTGATTACTCAAAACAGTTCCTTGCAGATGCAATGGTGGAAGAAGAAAAAAATCCTTTGCTTCCTGCACTGCCATAAAGCAGGCCTTCAAATAGGCTATAGCTTGATTTTAGTCAGGCTGAGTTGTCTGCCAATGTCACTCTTGTCTTACTCACTTCATCACTGAAAACTCCCTGGAAAACCAGGGAGTTGGTTGGGCTCTACTGTGTAAGAGAGGATGCTCAGGAGTGATTGTGCCCACCACCCTGGCCATTTCCTCTTTTCCAAAAATGGTTGTGTTCGCAGGAGGAACAGTTCACAAGATTGCTTTGGAGCAGTGGGGGGGCAGAGGTTGACCACTGTATGGTCAACCTCTGTATGGGTGGAATAGAATTCCAGAATCTACAAGCACCCAAAAAACTGAGTTGCCTTCTATTCTCCTTGGTACTACATTGGATTAAACCCTGTTGGGGAGTTATGAGTGCATAATCTCTGTAGCTATGCAGTGAATTCTGCCACAACCCCCTCCAATCTCCACTCACCAGGAAACAGTTACTGCAATCAAAGTAGATCCATTCTCCTGTCAATCAGGAAGAAGATGACTGATTTTCCCACCCGCTCCAATGAGTAATCTCCATTGCAACAGGCAGAAGCAGGGTCCTTGTTACAATTCCTCCTGTCACTGGAGAACACTTGCATAAGGGGTGGGGGTGGGAATGTCAGTCAACTGCATCTCAGTTAATAGGGGAATGGACCTGCATCACTTGCAGTGGCAGATTCCTGATATGTGGGGGTTGGGGGACTTTCACAGCCCCTATTTGCTGCCTAGACTAGAGAATACTTGGGGATCATGAACACTACACAGCTACAAATGCATAACTCTAGGTTACACATTTGTAACTCCTTCACAGAATTCTGGCCCTATCACTTAAAGTGCCTTCTGACAAAACTTATTATTACTGCAGTCACAGAATTTGTGGGGAATCTTCATGGTGTGGTTTCCCATTTGTAATCCTTCTGTGTTTTCCCACTACTTCTTCTGTCTTTTCCTTAGCAGAGAAAATCAGCTGAGAGATAGAAAGATGGAATATCTGCCCAATGTCTTTGACTGATAGTTTTGGGATCTCTCTGTTTATAAGCACCCTAACACAATTTTATTCCTTTCACCTGTCTGTGAAGGCTCTTAACATAAGAAAAAATATAATAGCACAACTATTAAGTCTACTTTAAAACCAGAGAAAATCAAGAGAGAATAGATAGCAGTCTATAAAAGAAAATATGTTTACACGTATTCTATCTGTGTTTAATAGTGTAGAAGAAGTATCAAAGACACCTGAAGGAAATGAATCAAACTTCAGCAAAGGCTTAATCATTCACAAAGTTAAGACAGATGTTAAGATCTCCAAACAGCGGTTGGTATGACTCTAAATAGCTTGAAGATTTCACATAGTAGATCTTCACATAGTCAGTCTTGCTCTATGCTATTCAGAACCTTCGAAACCAGAAGTGCTATCTGACAGTCAATTCACATCCTACATACAGGCAGTCAATTGTGGAGAAGGCATAGTAAGCATATGTATAGATTGTGGCTGGAATCCTATTGAGTAGTTACATATACATAACCACGGTAGTTACCTGGCTACGCAATGACTCCCAGCCCGACCTCTCCATCCCCACTTATTAGGGAATAGCCACTGTGATTGATGGCGGTCTATTCCCTTGTTGATCAGGAAGCTGCTGACAGTCTCACCCCCTCCTGTGAGGGATATTTAGTGCAACAGGCAGAAGCAGGCCCCTTGTAGCAAATCCTTATGCCAGAGATCACTCATGCAAGACAGGGGAGGAGGGCCATAACCATTTGCCAGTTGCTTGCCAATGAACTTGGGAGGGAGTACCACTTGCTTCTGTGTTTCTTATTGCAAAATATCTGGAGTAATTTCTGACCACTCATCACTAGGTTGATCCCCCATTCCAATTTACAGCCAAGTTCTAGTCTTCATGTCTTTAACAAGTGGAGGGCAGCTGATGCCTTCCAGATGTTTTTCTATTGTAACACGTATCATCCCTCACCATTGGCTATGGCTGAGGGAAATGTGGAAACAAACATTGCTTATACAAGTTGCTTACGTCTACATTAAGATATTAACCACCACATCTAATTCCTATTTATTAGTCCCAATTAAAGTAGGCTCATTGGACCAGCTGAGGAATTGTGAGTCAACGCATAGCAGAATTGATTCAATAGGCCTTCTGTCATCAAAACTAAAAACAGGATGCAGGCCATTATTTTTATAAGGTAAGCCAAGAAAATAAAGAATAAATTGAATGGATGCTGTTGCCCCATCATTTCTTCTTGTAATTCTTATTTTTCATGGCAGTATGACCATTTGCAATTTTGGAGAAATCCACCAAATGTCAAGGTCATGACCAGGATAATCCCGCAGCCACTTCAATAAAGTCATCAGGCTCTATAATACTGTTAATAGGAATAAGGATGTACCAAATATTCTTTCTATAGTTAACCTAACTAATGAATCTGGAACCTGTCGAAGTGTGCTAAGCTTTTTTTTACTTAAATTGGGTGGGAGACAGTAATGGCAGGAGATGCATTTCATATTTAGCACATCTTATACTTTATTTTTAAAACAGAGGAAATAATAAGAGTTATTTTGTCCCTCAGCATCTTTGTTTTACGGATTTATTATGTGAATGGAAAAGAATCCAAGAGCTCTATTTATGATAAAATGCCTTTTAATTTGCTGGCTCAGAGTAACTTCCATATGCAACTAGAATAACATATACAGAATGTACAGGAAATCACTTCTCTAAAAATAGTCTTAACTCTTTTGTTACATCCTATAAGGTAAACTGTATTTATACTCTTCCCTTCCTGATACCTTGCACAATTCACCATTAAATTACTCAATGCCAGAAGTCAAAGGAAAAGGAAGAGAAAGCTTCTTACACATTTGGAATTAATATCCCAGCCTAGAGTTCACACATTGAGGGTAAATCTTGTATTTTTTAAAAAAACAAATGAATTGATATTCTTTTCAGGACACTCCTGCTTGTGGGGGGAAAAGCTTTTGAATCTACTTTAAATGTTATAGCAAAACTGTCACATTTAACATCTCAAGATTCAAATGAATTTTAATTGTAGCTCTCAGATTTGATCTCATTTATGACTGGAATCCTGTGTGTACTGTTTTATGATGCAAAGTTTTGTTTTGTGCTAGTTTTATTATAAACTGCCCCAAGAGCTCATTTGGTGTAAAATGTGATCCAAAAATGTATTAAATAAGTATATTACAATAGGAATCTGGTGTCTGTTAACTTTACTATGAAAGGCAGGGCCAGTCCTGCCATGACTGAAGTGCCTGACATAAGAAGTGTATCATTCTCTGAAGTGCATTGTTGAATTAATGGAATTAACCTATGTATTGACTTGCCATTCACCAGTTGAATCAGTAGGGGCCTTTCTGCACTACACTGTTACAGTGTTATTATTCCACTTTCTTTCTTTCTTTCTTTTTTGTATATATTTTTATTAAAATTTTGAATAAAAAAAATAAAAAAAACCCTCCCCGCTTCCAAGCATCTTTTTTCCAGTTGAGTCTGTGTTTACATTCCATACATACATTGTTTTTGTTTAACAACAATCTTACACTATTACTTTTAACACTGTTACATTGCAGCTTATGCTTTATCTATTACATCGTTGGTTTACATTATCTACTTTCCATCATCTTTCTTTATTCCTTCCTTTTCTTATTCTTTTATCCAATTCATCACTTCTTGCCATTCTCTTTCAAAGTTCTGGATAGGCTTGTTTTTAAGTAAAAAAGTTAACTTTTCTGTCTCCACCGTATCCAGGACTTTTAATTTCCATTCTTTTAAATCCATATAATTTCTTTCTGTCCAATATTGAGCACATGTCAATCTTGCAGCAGTTATTACATATAACAATGTCTTCTGATGAGATCTTATTTCTCCTTGTTTCCCTAACATATTTGACAAATAAAATTCTGGCTTCATTTCAAACTTTAAACCATACATTCTTTGGATTTCATCATGTATTTCTTTCCAAAACTTTTTTGCTACCTTACAGATCCACCACATATGAAAAAAGGACCCCTCCTTTCCATCACATTTCCAGCATTTTCCATTCCCATTTTTTGTTATTTTTTTCAACCTTTCAGGTGTCATATACCATCTATGTAACATTTTATAAAAGTTTTCCCTTAGATTTAAACTTGGTGTAAATTTTACATCTGTTTTCCATGCCCTCACCCATGTATCCAACTCAATTGGGTGTCCAATATTTTGAGCCCATCTGACCATATTATCTTTGACAGTCTCTGGTTCCATTTCTCTTTGCAACAATATTTTATAAAATCTAGAGATTCTCTTTTTCTGGTTCCCTTTCATCAATCCATCTAATTCATTTCCATTCTTTTTAAACCCATATAATTTTTGATCCATCTTAAATCTCTCTTTTAATTGTCTCCATGGGAACCAGTTAAATTCATGTCCTTGCTCTTTTAATTCCTCTTCTGTAAGCATTCTCAACTTGTCTCCATCCCATTTCAACAACTCTTGATACGTCAATAAATTCCCTTGTTTTGTTGGAGCAATTTTAAAAGCTTCTTGCAGTGAGGTCCACAGCGGAAGTCTTCCGCAAAATTTGTGCTTTATTTGTACCCACACTTTCAATAAAGTCTTACGGATACAATTATTGTTAAAGTCATTATTTACAGTTGCTTTGTCATAACATAATTATCCGTGCCAACCAAATCTGTTATTTATTCCTTCAACTTCTTTTATTGTTGTATTCTCCACTTGAATCCAATCTTTTATTGTTTCTAAACAACATGTTTGGTAATAGATTTTCAGTGATGGCACGTCAAAACCTCCTCTCTCCTTTGCATCTTGTAATGTCTTAAATCTTATTCTTGGTTTCTTTCCCTGCCATATAAATTTCCGCAACTCTTTTTCCCATTCTTTAAAAATATTTCCCTTCCCATTATTGGTAAATTTTGGAAGAGAAACATTAGCTTGGGTAATAAAGACATTTTGAAAGCATTTATTCTTCCTAGGAGAGACAAATTCATATGCATCCATTTTTCCATTTTACTTTGGATCTCCTTCCATGTCTTCAAATAATTATTATCAAATAACTCTTGATTTTTATTTGTTATTATTATTCCTAAATTTTTTTTTTTTACAATTTGATATCCGGATCTCTCTTCCAAATCCTCTTGTTCTTTTTTTGTTGTATTTAAAGTCATCGTCTTTGTCTTTTCTCTATGATATCCAGCTATTTGTCCATATTTATGCAAAATTTCCATCAACCTCTGTATAGATTCTTGTGGCTCCTCAAGAAATATAATTACATCATCAGCAAAAGTTTTATATTTTATTTATTTCTTCTTTATTTTTAAACCTTTTATCTGTGGATCTTATTATTCCACTTTCAACAACCTATGGAATCCTGAGGTTTGCAGTTTAGAAGAGGTATTTAAATTCTCAGCCAGAGAACTTGTTGGTCTCAGTAAACTACAAACCCAGAAATCCATAGGATGTTGAAAGTGGAATAACAGCACTATAACAGTGTAGTGCGGAAAGGCCCTGGGTCTACCCTAGCAGGGATTAACCAATAACATACAGATTTTGGGGTGTCATGGATGGGCAACAAATTGTCAGCTGTTTCTGGTATTTTTATGTCAGGGATGAGAAAAGGCACTTGTTGATTTTCTTGCCATAGGTACCAAAATAAACTTGGAAGAATTCAGAAGCAATGCATGTGGGTCTGAGGGTGGATGTATATTCCACAGAAATACCTTGGGCCATCCTTGCTATTTTGGCATATAAAGCAGAAAAATCCCACAAGTGTAGTACCTTTCCCAGTCCTTGATAGAATAATATCAATTTGAATATCTACCAAAGTTGCTGTCTATCCATAACCATCTGGACATAGCATGGCTCATCCCTTGGATTCCCTGAATTGCATGGAGAGTCTGCGCATCAGTTCCAGCAGCCATACTACTTGTAGTTGTCAGATCTAAAATTACTTCTGGAACTCAGTGGTAGATTTTGAGCCATGGCAGTGGTGGCCCAGGGCAAAAATCATATCTGAATTTGGAAGGATGGCTCATTGAACCTAGCAATGGATGTATTAATGATCTGGAATTTTGCTAACTCAGATGAGGTTTTCCTTACCCAGACACAACTTCAGCACATGGTAAGTTCTGGAGGCCTCTGAGTCTGTCCCCAGATGTTTTTGGACTTCAAATCCCAGAAGCCCTGAGCATTGACCATAGTGGCTGGGGCTTCTGGGAGCTGAAGTCCACAAACATCTGGGGACCCACAGGTTGAGAACCACTGCTTTAAAATGAAGGGCCACACGACTCTGTATGAATATTTAAAAATGGACTATCACTGGTGTTCCCCCAAACTGGATTTTGTGTATATCATAGTCTCTTGATTTTATGCAGACCATCCCAAATACAGTTGGCCCTCCACATTCACCATGGTTAGGGGCACAGGACCCCTGCAAAAATGGAAAAGCCACAAATATTAAACTGTACTGTGTGTTTGTGGGAAGGGGGCCAAGGCACAGTTGGGGAAACAGGCACCCGGGGTCCAAACCAGATCAGGGAAAGGAGAGGGAAATTAGGTGGGTTGGCATTGTGGCTGTATGCTTCCTCTCTCACACCCATATCCTTCCTTGTATGTGATAGGGCATCAGGATAGGGTTTGTGGTGCTAAGAAATTGTGCTGTAAGCAATCCTTACCTGGTCAGGCAGTAGCTGGTGGAAGAGGAGGAGGACCAGAGGTGAATTTTTAAAGGGCTGCACATCCTGATTGGAGCTGCCAATACCCCTGGAAAAGAAGCACTTGAGGTCAATGGTTGGACAAATTTGCAAATAATCAAATATGTGAAAATGAAACTCACAAATGTGGAAGGCCAACTGTAGTTTATAGTCCTGCTTTACCCCTTCCTGGTGTCTAATCAAATTTGGAGGACCATTCTATGTCCTATATCCAATTCTATATCCTTCCTATCTGATGAGAATCTATTTAGCCAATTTTGTATGATGTGGTAACAAAGAGACAATTTTACTGCTACAGATTTTTTAAAAAATTTCTATTTCTAACTTGAATCTACTTTCTCAACTTTTCCGGTGGCAAAAACTAGGCTGCGGCACAGGTTGCAGCTCTTCACAGCTATCTTTCTCTTTGATACTTTGATTTCCCACTCTAAGTTACAGTGACACATACCATTTTTTACATTCTTTTGGACTTCTGTAATATATTCTGCATGGAGCTGCTTGAAAGCTTCAACTGGTGCAAAGAGTCACAATCAGATTGGCAATTGGCTTTTCTGAAGGACAATTCATTTCCCTTGGTACAACAGCGCCACCGATTTCTGGGCACAATTCAAAGTGCTGATTATGACCTATAAAGTCCTATATGTTGGGTCCAAGCTATCTGAAGTACTATACCCTCCCATATGAGCCGGCCTATAGTTTGAAATCTTCAGCAAAGGCAGTTTTCTCAGTCCTGTCACCCTCACAAGTAAATCGAGTGGGAATACAGGAGAGGGTGTTCTCAGTAGCTGTTCCCAGTCTGTGAAATTTCCTTTTTCTGGAAGGAAAACTAGCATTTTCTTTTGTATCTGTTACCAGATGAAGACTTTTAAAGAAAAAAGTCAACAGGCCTTTGGGAACTGACTGTTTATAAAGAATGGGCTTTTAATAGTGTACTGCACTGTAGTAGTAGTAGCATTTCTTCCTTTTTAATGGATGCGTTGTTTGGTTTTTAATGATATGTGTTTTCATTTATATCTGTTTCAATTTTTGTAAGGTGCTCTGAGTCCCAGTGCTGGCAAAAAGGCAGCAACTGACTAAATAATGTATGAATGTGTGTGTGTGTGTGTGTGTGTGTGTGTGTATATATATATATATATATAGTTTATATCAGTATATAAACTTCTTCGTAGATTATCTTCAGGATTTAGAAGAAACAAGATTAAGTGCCCTCAATGTATTGATAGGATAAGCAAGGCATTCAAACCTCTGTGTTCTATAATCTGCATTATTCATAATTTCTTACATCCCAGTCCTATACACTGTTAGACATACATTGTTATATCTGTTGATTTCAATGAGCTTAGGTGTTGACAAGTGCGTGCAGAATCCTCTAGTTCTAGCTTCCATCTCCCTCACCAGCCTGGATGACAGAGAGAGATGGAAGGAGTAGATGTTGATCCACAATGAGAAAATATGGTTCCCTTGCCTTGCCATATGGTTACCATTGCAATCCAACAAAAGATGCACCTCAAAAAAATGTTAACCTCAACTACAGCTTCTTATTCCAAATAATGATGATCTTTTAATGGCTTCCTATGAAACAATGGGAACTGGTGATTACATTTTTAAAGCCCATTTTGTTAATTATCAGTGGAATGTCAACAGACGAAATTCTTTGGCTCTCCATTTCAGGCATTTGGCTCCATACAGCTTATCCATTCTGTCACAAAACATAATGCATGTTGAACAGATGTGATTTTCTATAGTTTTGCCAAAAAAAGTGTATTGTCCTTATGTTCTATAAATTATTTTATTCTCCCATATTAGAGACAGAATGAGTCCCTTTACAAGGTCTTCAAATTTACTGTCTTTTTTTTTTCCAGGAGACTAGGAGCATTATCGTACTTCACTCTTGTTCTGTAGTGAGCTCCCATTCCACCTCAATTTGTACTGTAGTCTTTATTTCCAATACAGATGCGTGTAAGGACTAGCATTTATAGTTTTATTTAGGATGAAAAAATTGTACTTTAGAAGCCAAATTTGATTGATTCTAACATTCAAAGTGGAAAGAAATATCATAGCACAATTCTTTAATCAATTTTATGAGTGAATTGTTTTTTTAAAAAAAGTGTATTAATATTTTCCAAAACCAACACTACAAAAACATAAATCAATATAGATAGATAGATAGATAGATAGATAGATAGATAGATAGGAAGAAAAGTAGGAAAAAACAACTTTTAAACAAACATAAAAGCAAAAAAAATGAATTAAACATATGAGTTAAAAAGTAACGGAAAGAATGAAGAGAAAAAGCAAACAGAAAAAGCAAACAGAAAGGAATCAATTTCCTTCTTTACCTGGATGGAATATTGTCTACCTCCTAGTCCAAGCCATTAAAAAAAAAAAAATCTAATTTTTCCTTCCTTTCCCCTCCCCTAATTCATACTATCTAAATGATAAAAAATATAAACATTATTTTGTTAACATGACTAACACCATCAAGAAAGGGGGAAAAGAGGACCCAAATAATTATCACCCAGTCAGCCTGATATCAATATCAGGAAAGATCCTAGAGCAGGTCATTAAATATTCAGTTTGTAATTACTTAGGAAGCAATACCATAATCACTAAAAGTCAACATGGATTTCTCAGAAATAAGTCATGCCAGACTAATCTTATCTCTTTTTATGATACGGTTACAAGCTTGATAGATGAAGGGAATGTTGTAGACATAGCATATCTTGACTTCAGTAAGGCCTTTCACAAAGTTCCTCATGATATTCCTGCAAAGAAGCTAGTAAAATGTGGGCTGGAAAAAGTTGATGTTAGGTGGGTTGGTAATTGGTTGACCGACCGAACCCAAAGGGTGATCACGAATGGCTGCTTTTCATCCTGGAGAGAAGTGACTAGTGGGGTGCCACAGGGTTCTGCCTTGGGCCCAGTGCCATTCAACATCTTCATCAATGACTTGGATGAAGGAGTGGAGGGCATGCTGATCAAATTTGCAGATGACACCAAATTGGGAGAGGGTTGCTAATATCCCAGAGAACAAATTTCAAAATAACTTTGACAGATTGGAGAGATGGGCCAAAGCTAACAAAATTAATTTCAACAGAGAAAATATAAGGTCTTACGCAGAAAAAATGGAATGCACAAACATAGGATGGGGGATGCATGGCTGGATAGCAGTACACGTGAAAGGGATCTAGGAGTCTTCATAGATCACAAGATGAACATGAGTCAGCAGTGTGATGAGGCAGCCAAGAAAGCCAACGCGATTCTTGGTTGCATCAATAGGAATATGGTGTCTAGTTCGAGGGAGGTAATGGTACCACTCTATTCTGCATTGGTTAGGCCTCATTTTGAATACTGAGTCCAGTTCTGGGCACCTGAATTCAAGGAAGATATTGATAAGCTGGAACGTGTCCAGAGGAGGGCAACCAAAATGATGAAGGGTCTGGAAGCCATGCCTTATGAGGAACGGCTTATGGAGCTGGGTATGTTTAGTCTGCAGAAGAGAAGGTTAAGAGGGGACATGATAGCCATATTTAAATATTTGAAGGGATGTCATGTTGAGGAGGGAGAGGGCTTGTTTTCTGCTGCTCCAGAGACTAGGACAAGGAGCAATGGATTCAAGCTGCAGGAAAGGAGATTCCACTTGAACCTCAGGAAGAACTTCCTGATGATCAGAGCTGTCCAGCAGTGGAATATGCTGCCTCAGAGTGTGGTAGAGTCTCCTTCTTTGGAGGTTTTTAAGCAGAGGCTGGATGGCCGTATGTTGGGAATGCTTTGATGGGTGTTCCTGCATAGCAGGGAGTTGGACTTGATGGCCCCCGGGGTCTTTTCCAACTCTATAATTCTATGATTCTATGATCTCCCATAGTCCTTTTACCTTCTGTTACATTCTGCTACAAAATACTTGCATCAATAAAAAACCTGGCATCATAAATAACCTTAATACTGCTAAATAACAATACAATTGATTTTTCTAAATACTGATAACTAACTTAATTACAGTCGAACCCTCACATTCACTAGGGTTAATGGTGCAGTATCCTCACAAAAGTGGAAAAATCACAAATATCAAAATGTGCATTTGTCTCGGCGGGAAGGGGGCTGAGACATGATGGGTAGAAAGGATCCCCAGAATCCAAACTAGGACAGAGAAAGGAGAGGTAAACAGGGTGGGTCAGCACAAGAGCCCTATACTACTTCTTTCTTGCCCATCTCATTCCTTGGATGGAGGGGGGCATTGGGAAAGGGTTTGCGGTACTGAGAAACTAGACTGCAATCCATCCTTAGCTGGCCAGGGAGCAGCTGGTGGTGGAGGAGGAGGAGGAGGAGGATCAGAGATGAGTTTTTAAAGGGCTGCATGGCCTGATCAGAGCTGTCTAGAAGGTTCCCCCAGAAAAGAAGCACCTGGAGTAGGTAGAGGTTGAAGAAACTCTCAAATAAACAAATCTGTGAAAGTCAAATACACAAATATGGAGGACTGACTGTACTTATTATTTTTCCTTGTTAATAGTTCCAAATGTATCCATATCCTAAATAAATCTATATCACTTTATAGTCTAAAAACCATTACCAAATTTATAAACCAGTTCATTCTTCATCCCTAATCTATGGCCATATTAAGCTATTTTTACCCAAATCTTAATGTCAAATTTAATGCCACACTTCAAAGAATAGCATCCTTTCACTGGTTTTTTCTCACATAGCATTTTAAAAACAATTTCTAGTAAAACACTATCTTAAGCTAGATCCCTTCTTTTAGACATGTTTCCTTCTCTTTCGGTTTCACAGAGTAAATCAACCCTCACACATGACATTTTAAAAAAAAATCACAGTCTTGGTACAACATCCTCTTTCTTTTTTACTTTGTTCAGTTTGCATAAAGTTCCCAATTAAATTCATCTCCCCTTCTCCCCTTCTTGAGGTGAGAGTTTCCTAGTCATAAATCAGCCCAAAAGCAATCACTCTCCCATTGAGCTCTACTTCTCTTTCTTCCTGCCTGACTGCCTGCTTTCCACCTTATTTCACTGCCACACCCACTTTCATCTCTTTCCCTCTACCTTCTTCTTCATCACTCTATCTTATCTCTTGTTTCAGCTCCTTGAATTCTTGTTTTGTAATGTCAATCATGCTCTTAAAATCACCATGTATTTGCTCCATTATCCCCTGTAGAAGACCCTCTAACTGTTCTGGAACAGGTTACATTTTTCACTCAGTCCCACAATTATGGCATCAACAATTTGCTTCTCTGGAATATGGATAGAGAGGATATTAAAAAAGCACCAGCAGATAACAATCAGTACTTTCTCACACTTTAATTTCCTTCGTTTTCGTTATTAGTATTCAATGGCTCTTTGCAAGTGAAATACAATTCAATCTGTTCAAAAAGTAATGCTTCTCTTTTAAAAAGTCAACCAGAATTTGTCTCAATCTCATCAGGCAAAGAAAACTTACTTAACTATTGATTGCAGGAAGAATACAGCTGCAAGGGGATATTTGATCCATCTCAATCAGAAGGGAAGGGTTCTTCACTTTTATGACTTCCAAAGTTAATTGAAGCTTCTTTTAAGAAAGCAGGTTGCCAGCATAGGGCCATCAGATCTTACAATCTAAACAGCTGCATTTCATAGCAAGGGCAAGATGTTAATCCCTCGGTCCTTCCCATTCTCAACACATTTACTAAAAAGTAAATGCACATAATGGGAATTCTGGATCCGAATGAGTATTCCTCTGCTCTCTCTTTATCTAAAGTCAGATAAAAATCCAGCCAGAGATCCCTCTGGCCAGCACTTTACCATGAGGGCTCTCCTGGCTGCTAAGTAGCTGCAGGAGCTGCTATACACTAGCCTACCAGAAGTCAAAATGAATGACTTAAAATCTTCAGGGGTGAGCAACATAGAATCCTCCAGATGTTGAGGACAACAGTTACCATATTTCTTGACCCCTGGCAGTGCTGGTTGAAATATGTGATTGAACAGGCCTGCTTTTGCTAAACTAATAGCTAGTGCAAACTTCCTTTTGCCTCCCTCAAATTCTACTCACTATTTGCAACCTTGCCTTGTCAGCACAAGTATTTGATAATACTTTTCAATTTTTTATTTTTCATTTTTTCATTTTTCATTTTTTTGTCACTGTCATCATCATTGGCATCCTTAAACAGTCACAAGGAAAGATAGTAAAAAGATTTTGCTTTCCCTGTATACCTTAATGCTGCTACAATAGCAGATATGAAGAGTCTTGGAATATATAATTCTGCTAGGTCCATACCCCGCAAGGGACAGGAAAGAGGTGTTTGGAGACCACCTCATAAGTGGGTCTGGTGCAAGGACATTTTGTTACCTGAGGTAAATTGTTTGTTTGCTTATTTATTTACTTATTATATTTATATGCCACCTTTCTCCCAGCATAGGATTCAAGGCGGCTTCCATCAATAGATTAAAACAGCAAAACGTTAAAAACAATTAAAAACATTAAGAATGTATAAAATCATAAAAACCTGAAACAATATTCAATTAAAACAAATTACTAAATAGAACTACTTGGCTTATGTAAAAGCATGTTTGAAAAGAAAAGTTTTCACCTGCCGGCAAAAGCAAAACAGGAAGGAGGCCAGCCTAGCCTCCCGTGGAAGAGCGTTCTACAGGATGAGAGCAGCCACTGAGAAGGCTCTCTCCCATGTCCTCACCAGACGAGCCTGGGATGGTGACAGGCCCTGGAGAAAGCCTTCCCCAACAGATCTTAAGGCTCTAGCCAGTTTGTACAGGGAGATACGGTCTTTCAGACAGGCAAAGAACAAGATGGTACCTGCCTCAACTGCAAGTTTAGAAACCAGCTGGACTTGCAGTTGCATCTTATTGTAACTTTGCTACTGGGAGAGGGACCTCCACCACACAGCTTAGATAATGATAAAGACAGCTTGAATGATGCAAGATATTCTGCTTTCCCAGAGTAGAGACTGTCTGGGAAGCTTTGGTGGAAAGGTGGTGAGGTGATGGGGAGTATTTCTCTGCTGCTGCCACTCCCATATCTGACCCTCTAGAAAGTTGTCTTACTCAGCCTAAAGCAAAGGTGCATGGCAGAGTTCTCTTCTATATATGATGCATTATGTGTTCTTTTTTCCCCCTGTGTTCCCAGTCCAGCATGGGTTTGCACATTTCTGGACACTGTTAAGATATCATTAATTATGTCAAGGCCACTTTGGATAATCAGTCAGTTACAATTAGATGCCCTGTTCCTGTGCACAAGAAATATAGACATCTCTAAAAATTTAGATTCTTCCATATATCAACAGAGGGAGAGAGAGAAAGAGAGAGAGAGAGAGTACTAATCAGCTGGAGAATAGCAAACAGTGGTTTCAGTCCTGGTGCTCCTGTTATCTTGATTGCTCATGAGTCAGAAGCTTTTGTGGGGGGAACCCTATATAATGTTTACATATAGTTCTTGGGATTAAGCCAAGCTAGCTGCAATGCTGAGCCTGTATAAAGTGTTATTTCCAGACAAAACCCTTTTCCAAATAATTCATCTGTTACCCAATTTTTAAATTATTCATTTTCTCTGATTAATGAAAATATGCTAATTAAGGATTAGATGTTTAAAAGGTATAAATATCTTTCACTGCCTAAAGTAATTATGGTAAGTAATTACTTAAACATTATGATTCAGAAGTTAAATAATTTCTATGACTGGAAAATGGGTAAGAATAAAGACACTACTTGTAAGTGTACAGGATGATTTAAGTTGTTCATTCTAGTGGTAGTATATATATATATGCCATTCAGCTAAAAATTTCTATGAGCATTCAAAGCTGTTCTTGCATAATTCTGCTTCTTTCATGAAAGCATAACTTCTCATTCATTTTTAGGTTTGGATATGTATGCTGTTGAATATTGAAATACTGAATAAGCAAAGTACTCAAACTGCCCAGCTAAAATCTTATGACACAATAATCATGCTGTTATGATAGATGGAAAATTCTTACAGCAGCTTTTCCTAGCCATGTACTTTCCAAATGTTTTGGACTATGAATCCCACTGACTACAAGGAACAAAGCCCTTGGATTTTGCCCTGGCACCAACTCTTATGTGATGATAATATGTACTAGATCAGGTGTGGTCAAACAGTGGCTGTCCAGATGTTGGATGGCAGCTGCCCACAAATCTAGGCAGCATAGCCAGGAATGCTAGGAGTTGCAGTTCAACAATATATAGAGGATCAGAAGCTGCCCAGACTATGGCCCTTTCCACACGGGGGTAATAAAACGTTTTAGCGCAGTGTAGCGTGATATCTGACGGAGGTCTTCCATACCTTAAAATGCGCTGAGTCGTCTTTAATTTCTCAGTTCCACACGAATCCGCTCAGAAACGTCTCCAACTGTGCTTGCACGTGTTTTTTAAAAACTGGAAAAAAAGTGTTTTTTTTCCTCCTGAGCCGCGAATCATGCCCTTTGCTCACTTGTGTGGAAGCGCAATTCGCGTATTCGCCCCTGAGATGAAGGGGAGGCGGGCCGTGGGCGTGGACAGCTTCGGCGGTTGGCCCACCCCACAAAGAGCTGAACGGCCCCATTTTTTAATCCTCGCTAGCGAGAGCCCACAGCAGGAAAAAGAAAAAAGCATTGCAGGTACGCTAAATTGGAATTATTTCTTTACAGTCCATCTTAAAATCACCTTTTGATGTTTCCGTGGGGATTTTGGGAGTTTCAGGGGGACTGTGGATTTATTGCCTTCATCTGGAGTGGGCTATCCGGGGTGGGGAGGGGGGTGGAGGGGGGGGGGGGAATTTCTTGGGAAGTCTCCCTAGTGACACCGCCATTTCGCAACCCACCACAAACCACTGGATGTGTGAGCCGGGGGGCAAGGGGGGGCCGTGGCGGCGGTGGGGGGGGACCCTTCGGCGCCCTGCCAAGAGGGCGCTGAACGGACAGGGCAGCATGGTGGCCCCCAAAGGGGGCCCCGGGGAAACCTCGGAGTAATGGCGCCTTCACTTTGAAGAGGCGCTGCGGGGATATCAATTACAGGTTTGGCAAATTGGGATTATTTCTTTCAACCCCCCCCCCCATTGCTACCGCGGATGAAAGCGAAAGATCCACAGCCAACTGGAGCTGGGGGTTGGAAACTTCGGGGGGCTGTGGATTCTTCCGGGGGGATTTGGGGGGGGGGTTTTTTTAAAATTCCCCTAATACCGTCATTTCGGAACCCGCCACAAACCGCTGAATGTGTGAGCGGGGGGGCAAGGGGGACCATGGAAAGCCTCGCCTTCATGTTAAAAAAGCGTCGTGGGGCTACCCTGACTGTTCCCCGGAAATCCCCAAACATGGGGGAAAAACGGGGCAGGGGGCCATGTCCTGCATTGGGCAGAATGGACCGAAATGAGTGTGGGGGGGTGGCTAGCGGGGGGGATCGAACTCCAGGCATTCAGCCTGACCAGTTATCTCCCCAAACGGCGTGATTGATTTGCAGTTGGTGTCACTTGGGCCGAGAGTGTGACCCAACTGACATCCCTTGCTCCAACAGAACTAGAGCCTGATTGGTGGGCGGTTGGTGGGGGCCACGACAGGGACGTGGTCTGGAAGGATGGGGAGGAGGGGGCTGGTGGGGTGCCCCGGGACAAAAAGATGCCATCTCTTTGTGTACACCAGCCCCCCAAAAACCCCCCATTTTCCTCAAGGTGGATCCCCGGTGGCCCGTCCTTCGAGGTGGACAGAGGGATCAGACAAGGAACACTCCGTGGCGAAAAACCTCCATCCAGTTCTCCAAAATACCTGCAGCTCAAACTGGTCACCTGGCTTCTCTGTCAAAAGATGCAGTTGCTTAAATCTGCAGGTATAGGCCATAAGCTGATGCGCACCCCTTAAAACCATGGATTTCAAGTGGTGGACTCCCATCCGGGTTTAAATCCTAACCACCCTGCTTAGCATCCAAGTTTGGCATGGGATTTGGGGCCTGTTCACACAATCTTCAAGTGCTTTCCACACCTGCCTTGCTATGGCAGGTGGATCCAGGTTGAACTGTAGACTGCTTCCAAGGGTGAACTGGTTACATGCAACCATTGAAAACAAGTCACAGGATAGCTTAGAAAAATATGTTTTATTAAATAACTAGATATTATAACCCAACATAACAGAAAAAAAGGAAACAAAGTTCAAAACATTATAGGAGGTTGCCCCTCCTCATCTGTCTTTTATTCCCGCAGCTCCCTCCTTATATCCGATATAATTTTCAAGGCCAGCTGACACCCCCAAAAGGTTCTCTGTGCAGACTCGGCTGTGGGTGGGAGAGTAGATATTAGGACGCCGTGCTGACACGCTTGGTGAAAGCCCGTAGCCAACCTTCCATCATGGCCACCCGTGTTGTAACTTACACATCTCGGCAGTTTTTTTTTCCAGCGTGGTCATCCCCGCCATCAAGGAATCCGCGATGGACCTCAGGTCCGGGGGGGATGGACCTGGAAAGAAAAGGTGACATTGGCGTCCAGGCACTCCTTGGAGTGGGCCTCCATGTGTGCCACCTTCCGCGGAGTAATTTTTTTATACTTGCCAGCTATGTGTGAGGATGGTCCAGGAAAGTTTCCTGTCGCTCCTCCACCGCGGACAGTGTGCCAACTGAGAAAGGAAGGAAACTGTTCAACATCCCTGTCAGCAATTGTGATCTAATCTCCACTTTTTCCCCCACATAGGTGGTTACTGTACCGTCAGCTGCTGGCTCCTCTTTCCCTGGCATGTCAATCACCAGGTCGCCGTGACCGGGGGGGGAAACCCGCGGGACTCTCTGCTTGTGCACCTGTGGCTGAAATAAAAACAAGCGGGAAACAGATGTTGCCCCGGAAACAGATCAACTTCCTAGCTGTGAATAAAGTTTTCACGCCAAAGCTGTTGCACATGTTTTACCTATATCTTCCCTTGCACCTTCGACATCACTTTCCTCCCCAGGACCCGAGGTGTCCCCCAGCAGATTGTTTCAGGCTCTGGAGAAACAGGAAAAAGAAAAGCTCTCAACCTTTGCAAAACAGCGGGCAACCTCTCGTAGAACACACCAGTTCCCCACGTGTTTGCATACGCAGGGACAGGGCTGGGAATCTCATAAGACCTGGAGGTATTGCACTTGCCTTCCCTCTCTGGGGTCCCGGGACATCAACATTTCACCTGGTCGCACGGCGTCTGGCACCGGGGAAGTGGCACATGCTGCTGTCAGTGTGTGCTCACATAAGGGGGGGAAACCAGGAACCCCTCCACCGTTTGATTGACCATCACTTGTTCATTGGGAGGGGGATGGTTGTAAGGGTACTCACGTCCTCTTCTGCGGACACCCCAGGAGGGGCGCCCGGCAGACTTCCACGGCCTCAGCATGGTTCGGAAGAGGGAGGCTTGGCTGCATGGGGTGGGTGGCCATTAAGCGTTCCCTGCAGTCATAGAATGCCGCCTTGATGGCCTTGAATTTTGAGTTCACCTGCGCGGCCATCCGGTCGAACCCCCTGTGACAACCCCCTGGCTATGGTCTCGTAGTACTCCCTGTTGGGGGCATTTTACTACGGAGGGGTCGCCCCTCCGCACCACTCACCCTACCAGCATCTCCCTGGTTTCAAAATCGTCCCAGAGGGCACCCTACGCTCCATCTCTCTCCTCTCTCTCTCTCTCTCTCTCTCCACTCTCTCTTTATATACTTAACACTTCTATCTATCAATCTATCTATCTATATATCTGCTAGCTACTAGCTAGCTTTTCTATCTATCTATCTATCTATCTATCTATCTATCTATCTGCCTATCTGCCTATTGCCTATCTGCCTATCTGCCTATCTGCCTATCTGCCTATCTGCCTATCTAGCTATTAGCTATCTAGCTATCTAGCTATCTATCTGCCTATCTATCTATCTATCTATCTATCTATCTATCTATTATCTATCTAAATAAAAATATAAAAACAAATAAATCCACAAACTCGCACGCTCCTCTAATTCCAATTTTCCTACCTTCCGCCCCGACACGCCCACAGGAAGGCTGCAGTTCCACCGCCTTCCTGTGGGGGTCCCGGGTGCGATGCCCTGGTGGCCGCGCCTGTGCGAAGCGTCACCACCGGAAAAAACTGCACTGGGGCGACCAGGAGGAAGCCATTCCTTGGAACTAGCAACCTCGTGGTAGCCAAACTTTGCGGGGTAGAGTTTTCTGAAGGTGGCTATGGAGACCCAAGATGCAAGCCAGGGAAATGTGTCCAGCCCTGGAGAGGGAGAGGTAACCCGAGGAGAAGCAGGGGAAAAAGGGAGGGGGGGCGCGTGGCGCCACTCCGAGGTAAAGGATCTCCTTGAAGTGTGGGGGGAACAGAATCCAGGCGGATCTTCAGGAAAACTCCGCAATAGAGATATTTGAAGAAATAGCCAGGGAAATGGAAAGAAAGGGCACAAAAGAACAGCGGAAGAATGCCGCACAAAAACTAAGCGGCTCGGGTGGATGTCATCGGTCGCTGCAAATAAAAGGACAGGCTCGTCCCGGGTTACCTGTCCTTACTTTGAGGAGCTGTCGCGAATTTTGGGTGGTGACGCGGGTGCACACCCACCAAGGGTCATCGCGAGCCTACAGATTGCAGAGGACGGGGATCACGGAGTGGAGGGGGCTGCAGCATCAGAAGGTATGAATGTTAAGAGGGGTACCCTCATCTTGGTTTTGTATCACTAACTCATCTATGCATGGAAATTCCACCCATTCCTTTCCCTTTTTGGCTCCAGGCTCCCATAGCCAGGAGCTTTTTTGGGGGTTCCCCCGGGTACCTCTATGGGGGACATCAGGTAAGGCAGGTTGTTAGTGTGGCAACAAACGTATAAGCTTCGCTTTATCTCCCTGGGTCGCAATAGCCCTTGGGCATGGCTGCTATGAAGCGGAAAGAATGCTTTTGCAATGTGCATGCTACCTACCTTTCAATTCCTGCATCACTACTTACTCAGTAACTCAATAGCAAGCCCTTTTGCTCCCCCAAAAAGGCCAAGTTGTCTGAACTCTTGGATTCCTGTGGGTCTCTGGGTATGCTAACGGTGTGGGAGCATGCAAACCCGGGAGTATGTGCCTGGTCCCTTCCAGCTGGATATCAATGTGCATAGGTCAGTGGGGGGGGGGGGCCAGAAGGGGGGCCGCCGGGACCATGCAGAAAGCATTCTCAGCAGACTTGTTCTTTACACCTCGCAACCTATCCCCCCATGCAGGCATGGACGACACCAGCAACACGCCAGTTCATCCCGGGACATCTAGAGCGGAAAATGACAGCACCACTGGTACAGGTGAGTTTTTAACCACCACCCTTACTCCACACCTTGTCACCATAGCACTAGAGGTGTTGGCCGGAAGGTACAGGAAACTTCCTGCTGGACCTTTTGCACAACAGTCAAGCCTGGTGTCTCAGAGTGAGCATGATTCATGAAACTAGACATATATTGTTTGCATGCACGGTTCCTGTTGCTTCCCTTCTCCCTGCACACATTTTTCCTAAAATTAGGTATTTGCTGTGGCTGTCACTCCTCAGTGAGATGTTACCGAGAGGTGATGTTACATGGGATGATGAGAGATGTGATTGGTTTTGCTGCTGCCCGGCATGCAGTTTTGTGCGGCCCTCACAGGAATGTCGTGTTACGTTTCAAAAATCACATCCCATTAACCAATACAATGCTACTTCCGTTTTGCTTTCACACTCCCTAGATGAGGCAAGCAACGGTACAGCAGAGGTGACACGCAGCACACCGCCGCAGGCTTGTTCCCCCCGGGCCAGACTACGCATGTCGCGCCATAGGACCACTGCAGCGGGGCGTAGTGAGAACCTTCCCGCTGCTACCATGCTCCATACTACCATGGATCTCATACGGGAGCAGCAGGAACTACGGGAAATGCGTTCCAGGGAGTTCCATGAGAGTAAAAGCGACGAAAAAGCAGGGAGCTGCTCTCCCTGCTTAGGGAATGTATAGGGTTATGTCCGCAATCGCGGATGCAGTGAATGCAAGAAAAGTAATCCTCCCCAGGAATGATGGCAGTGTGGTTTCCGAACAAACTGAGCCCGAACCAGGCCAGAGCCTTGCAATGGGGGGGAAACCCATCGACCTCCTCCCAGCAGCAGGTGGCAAGACGACATTTCCCAAGGGTCAAGAGACCCTGCCACAGGTACAGCCTTCAGAAATGCATCTCCCCACCTACCTGCCCATTTGGATGGGTACAAATATGGGTTAAATTGTTACAATATCCATGATCTAACTGTTTAAAGTTATGTTTCCTATTTCTCCTATGAAAGGGGAGTTGCCATATATCTTGTTTTACTTTGAAGTCATTACTATTGTTTGCCATTCATGTCGTTTTTTTGTTTTTGAAATAATAAAAGCAATCCCTGTTATTTGAGCAACAAAACCAGAGTAAAGTTTATTTGTAACGGGGAAAGTATTCACAAAAAGGGGGGGGCAAAAAACCTTAAAATTCCAACTTCAAACCAGGGGTCCCCAAAAACCTGGACATTGTCCTCGGCAATAAGGCTTGCGATGGCGTTTCTGACAGATTCCCCTTCACGGAGCCTCCTGGCGGAGGAGTGGGGTAGGAAGTCATCCCGTGTTTGTGGGAGACGCAGAGGTGGGGGGGGGCTAGGTCGGGGTGCAGGATGTGGCCCTTGGACTCGCAGATGTTGTGGAGGACCACGAAGCAGATATAACAGGAAGGTAGTTCTTCTGGACACGGTTAGGGGAGCTGAGAGGCAGCCCCACCGTGCCTTGGCCCTTCCAAAGGCCCGCTCCACCACGTTCCGATAGCGGTTGAAAACCCTGTTGTAAGCCAACTTCCTTGGGGCCATGGCCCCTCCGTATGGCTTCATCAACCACCTTGACAGGGGGACGGATTCCGAGGATGACTGGACCAATGGAAACGCCATTTATGGTGATGGTAGGGTTCCCAGGAACATCCGTAGCCTCCATGGCGTGCCACAAGGAGGAGTGACGGAAAACAAATGCGTCATGTGTTCTGCCCGTAAAGCCCAAAGGGCAAATCCAAAAACCGTCCTTCATGGTCCACCATCCCCTGCAGGAGAATGGAGAAGGAGCTCTTCGGTTTACGAACTCTTCCCCTCTTCCTTTTGGTGGCCCCACGGAATGTGTGTACCATCAACCGCGCCGATGCATTGGGGAAATCCCATGCGATGGAATCCATCCATGACCTGCAATGGGTGGCAACACAAAAAACAAACATTACTCCTTTCATGGCCAGTGCAGGGATAGTGGCGGGGCCGGTTTGGGCTGAGATAGCGTCACCGGGAGACATCGGGGCGCGGGGGAGGGAGAGAGGGAGAGAGGGCGGGAGGGGGAAGGGTGGATGGAGGTGGGGAGGGGGGACGGAGGGCCGCGGATGGCCGTGCGCGTGGCGTGGTCAGTGCAGGGATGGTGGCCGGAATGGTTTGGGCTGAGATAGCGTCACCGGGAGACGTCAGGGTGCCGGGGAAGGACGAAAGGGAGCGAGGGCGGATGGATGTAGAGTACTCACTCTGCGATAGTCTCCAAGGGAAACAGTGGACGACAGGAGGACCTGCTCTATCGCCAGACACACCTCAATGACAATCACAGTGACTGTGGAGATCCCCAAGCCGAAGGTGTTCACTATTTTGCGATATATAAGCGCCGTTGTCAACCACCACACTGTAATCGCCACTCTCTCCTCCACAGATATGGGTTGACGCATTTCTGTGGCTTTCCTCTCAAGTGTGGGACGCAGACGGTCGGCGATCTCGAAGAGGGTGGCTTTCGTCATGCGAAAGTGGTGGAGCCACTGGTCGTCGTCCCACTTAGCAAACACCTCCTCAGCCCACCATGTCCTCCGCATCCTCTCCCTGACCCACCACCTTCTGGGGCGTGGGAGACGCCGCGAGTGTCCTCTCAGAAGGGGCGCATAGAAAACGTCCTCCTCCTCATGGTCGCGATGGAGCCTGGACCTCCTCGCTCGATCTCTGGCCCATTGTTCTTGCATGGTGGCCACCACTACACCCAGGACCGCAACAAAGGGCCCCAGGAACCTGACCAGGTCATCGAGAACCTCGCCCTCCATCGCAAAGCCACGAACAAGCCAGAAAATTGGCGAAGCAGGAAGCACAACGACCGGCACCAACCAACGCACTAGCCAGAGGTGGGGGGTGGCGGTGAAAGGCGGGAGGCGTTGGGGGAGGACCTTGCATATGTACGTGCGCGCGTGCGTACGTACCGACGCAACGCGCCATTTTTTAAAATCGAAATCAGCCTATCACAGCCATAGTGGGCGGGTTTATGTTAATAGCAGGGGTGGTCAGGACGGCAACATGTGGATCTCTGAAACTGCGCTAAGCCGGATCAAGCATAAGACGTATGGATAGAGAGCGCGCATTAACGCGGATACAAAAAAACCCGGGAAAACCGGCCGGAACCGTCACTACGCGAATTCCTCTCCTCGTGTGGAAAGAGCCTATATTAGAATATCACCATTCATCTTATAAAATAGAGTTGAGCTGACATTCTTTGAAGAAAATAATCAGAATAATTCTAGCTTGGCAAACCATTCTATAAAATGGTGATGACTATTTCAAGCTATTTTAGTTAAGGAGGAAAGACAAAAATGTTCAGAAATGGAGACCTGCTGTGGATTGTCTTACTGAAGTACTTTCCAAACTAACATCTGTCAGACCATTGTTGTTTTATGACATTGAACAGACACACAGTGTCTGTTTCTACCAATAAGCTCCAACAATATGGGAGCAGTTTATAGAATTAGGGTCAGGAGATCTTTCACCTTGGCACCACTGAAATCAGCACTATGGGAGGCCTACATATTATATTACTCATTAGCTCTCAAAAGTTACTTACTGACCAGTTTGGGTGACTGGAAAGGATGGAGTGAGGAATGGTTTACATCCATAAAAGCATTTGCTCTCTCCCTTTCTGAAAGAAATAAAATAAACAGGTCCAAGACAAACAAAAGACTGACTGTTTAATGTTTATGGCTGAGTCAGCTAGAAAAGCGAACTTAAATAAAACAAGGCCTTGGTATTTAATGGCCAATTTTTGTCCCTGGCTTTTCATTTTTCATATCTCTAATATAATTTAACTTTTTTTTAAAAAAAAACAACACTTTACTTTCCAATGCTTTACTTTTTTGTATACTGTCTTGTTCATATATATATATATATATATATATATCTATAATCAGTACAAAAACATAATTTTCCAATGGACAGAATTAGAAACAAAATTAGAAACAGAACTAATCTTCCTGAAGCTTTACTCACATTGTGGAAAGGCATTTCTGATAGACCATCAACAGGATCAAGTCTTGGTGACCATACTAGTGCTTTGGAGCCCAGGGGATTGTTCAAAGTTCCAGGGAAATATGGGCCATGAGCAGTCTGGACAATGACCAGGGCGAAAATGATTTCTGTCTTATTGTGGAAATGGTTTAAGTCTGCCTGTTGCATGATCTCTTCATTCCACCATGTGTAAGCATAATCCTTGCCCATCTTCAATGGCAAAAGACAGTACAGATGAATTGTGTTGGTCCAGAGGATAGTGAACCTATCACTATGTCAGGGAGGTGAGGCTGCTGTCTTGAAGGAAGTGGAAATATAGGGATGGAGATAATATTTGAAAATATTTGAAAAATAATTGAATAGAGTGTTTTTCAAGTGTTGAGAAAACCTGATGAGACAATTCCTGGACTGGTGAGAATCTTTACAGTTTGAGATGCATTCTGCACAAAATTTGCATGTGGTTGTTTTATACAGAAATTGAGATTTATTCTGTGCAAAATCTGTGCATGATTGAGTTGCATAGAAAACAGCATTTTCTGTTCAGAAAATAATATTTCTGTGTTTGCTGCACAGAAAATTTTGTTTTCTGCACAGAAAATGCTGTTTCCTGCGCATAGACAACAATGTGAGGATTTTGCACGGAATAAGTCCCAAATTGCAAATAGACTTTCAGAACTGCATGGTTTTCAGATACTTTCTTGAAGCAGGAAGAAAAGTGTTGAAACTACTTCTTGCTTCCTTTAAAAAGAAAATTAATGGAAGAAAACCTCCCTAGATCCAGAGATTCGGTCGCATCACTGACTTCTCCTTCTGTGTGATGGTTGAACACTTTCAGACATTCTTGGAGGAAACAGGTTATCATGGCACTGAAATGGCCTCAGTCACTCTGACTGATGACTTAACATAGGGTGAAAGATGTGGAAGTGCTACCCTATGACACAATGGCATATATCATATTACAGTTTAAGCAAGAAAAGCAACTCTAATATTGTGGGTGATATCATTAGGTCCTGTGATGACATTTTCTGAGTTGGTGTGTGGGCAGAGGCAGTATCTGGGTTTATGCCAAGGTCTCCCTATCCATGTTGTGTGTCCTCTTATAGGTAAGTAACTGTTTGAGATTATTGTGCAAAATGGATTGTAGTTCATTTGACATGTCTGATTGATTTCAGTTAGCAGCTGAATGTGACCACTAGTGGATGTTCTGCCATTTCCTGTTTTCAGTTTGTTCTGTAATCTGTACAACTCTGCTCACACATCTACTCAGGAAATGTCATCATAGGAAGTAATAATATCACCCACAATATTAGCAGTACGGTTGGCCCCTTCGCATTTGAGTGTTTGACTTCCACAGATTTGACTATAGTTTCTTCAGACCTTGCTCCCCTTCAGGCACTTCTTTTCCAGAGGAACCATCCCAGGGCTCCAATCAAGCCATGCACCCCTTTAAAAACACACCTGTAGTCCTCCTCCACCAGCCACTGCCTGGCCAGGTAAGGAAGGCTGACAGTCCAATTTCTCAGCACCATGAACCTTCTCCCAATGGCCCCACACACCCAAAGAAGGAATAGGTGAGAGAGGAAGTATGGGGCCACCATGCCAACCCAACCCCTTTTCCTCTCTTTCCTCTGACCTGGTTTGGACCTAGTTACCCATTCTCCCTACTACACCTCAGCCCTCTTCCCACAGACACACACATGCACATTTTGATATTTGCAATTTTTCTACTTTTGCATGGATCTTGAGACCCTAAGTCTAGCAAATGTGGAGGGCCAACTGTAGTTTCATTTACTCATCCCATAACGTCATGTGTACCAACCTCTGTCAACAATGCCTTTCAGCACTTTACATTTGGCGAATAGCTCAGCCCCTACACTAGAGGATAAACGGACATAGGCACTTTCCACATCCTACCTCTTCTTGGCGCTGGGGTGCGGTGCTCGCATGAGCAGCCTCCTGTGAGAAGCCCTCACGTCCAGATTTCTTCAGCTCCGCACAAGCTTCCTGCTAGCGTGAGAGCCCCGCCTCTTCCTTTTGCAGTGCAGCCTGGGACCTTCCCAGGCTGCACTAAGACAGGAAGCACAACCGGCCTGGCTCCCGAGACTCTGCACGCCAGGTAAGTGTGTGCGGGGCCCAGGAACAATGCGTGATTGCTCAGCATTTTTGGCTTAAAGCCAAAAATGCAACGGTGCGCTATGGTTGCCTGCCGGCCCCTGGAGCCTTGCGCAATTGCAAGGATGTCATGCAGATCAATCCTCGCAATCGCGCGAGGCTCCAGGCCCTCTTTCACATGGCAGATGCCATGCAAAAAGGACCATAGATCAGACTTTAGGAATGAGAATAGACAAAACCCGGTAGCAGAACACTTCAATCCTCCTGGACATTCCATCTTAGACCTCAGAACAGCAGTCCTTCAACAACAACAACAACAACAACAACAAATTCTATGCAGTAAGATTAGAAAGAGAAACAGAAAATTGGAATACCTCCACAAATGCCAGTCTATCATCAGTAAGTTGAACAGAGACAATGATTTCCTGGCACACTGCACACATTATACCACTAGATAAGTAGTGAGTAGAGCTGTCAGATTCAGTCCAGGGCTTGTGTAACTTTAACACATCTTGGAGCAGGATGAGGTACTTTATCCAAGTAGGATAAAGATATCTGTCCTTCCTCACCTTCCAACAATGGTGTAGCGAGAGCTTTTGCCACCTGGGGCGTTCCCTGAATTTGCCACCTCCTCAAAACAAAAAATACTACAAAAAGTAAAAGGGATGTACAGGGAAATAAATTAAAACACTATGTTTATTTTTGAAGTAAAATGAATAGCTCTCCACAACTTGAGATGGTCCTATAACCTTTTTCTAGTTCATTCTACAGCAATACAGAAAACTATCAGTAAATGCTTTGAATCTTTCTCAAATTATAAAGGATGTACTCAAAGAAATTATAAAAATGCCCCATTAGGAGCAATGGGAGCTCTTTGAAGGTCTACTGTCACTCTAGTCTTTGACTGCAGCTGTCTGCCATACCTCCTCACCAAGATAGTTAATACTGTTACCACTGTGATCTGGTCTGATCTTTGGTGAAGCAAAGATATCATTTTTGATATCATAATTCGGGCTTCTGCCACCAGCCAAGTGTTTGTGAGGCCCTGCAGAACAAGCGCGAAGCTAGGCATGGATGATACTTGTTGCTCCTATCAAACGCCAGATATTGCCAGAACCGCTTCAAAGGGAGACCTCCTGAAACAAACACCTTAATTAACAAAAGGACTCTCTGCCTGAGAGAACACCCTGGCGAGCTAGACACTTAACAGCCGAGCTAGCCGCATCTACATACTGGCCATACCATTGTCAATTCAGACTATAATTCAATCATGTAAATTCTGATCTTTCGGAGGCTTTGTCTCCAGCCCAAAACTTATTGTTCTCACCAGAGACCAGACTAGCCTGTGGTCGTTCTTTTCCCTATAAAAATCCCCCGTTCTGAGAGCTCTTTGGAACTCTCGCTGGATCACTTGAACCATC
Organism: Iguana delicatissima; assembly: GCA_948472985.1. NCBI lineage: Eukaryota > Metazoa > Chordata > Lepidosauria > Squamata > Iguanidae > Iguana > Iguana delicatissima. The sequence continues at coordinate 571,951 of CAOKZL010000064.1, forward strand.
TGGAACTCTCGTCAGACCTTGCTGAAAATCACTTGCTGAAATAACTTGAAGCTCCCGTCAGATCTTCTTCCTCGCCTCGCTGCTGCTTGGTCCAGCAGATTCCCCTTGGCCTCTACGCCGGGTTTCCTCCTCTTCAATCAGTGTCTCCAGGACTTCAGACAGGTGGCAAATTGCCCACTCCCCAAATTCTCTTTCTTTCCTTTTTCTATTTAGGAGTGTGATTGTGTTTTATTATTTTGTTTAATAAATATTGTTAGTATTTTGAACTGCTTGACTCCTCGCTGACCCGAACCGGTATACATAGGATAAAAGATCCCGCTGCCTTGCCCTGCCTCTCGTTAGCCAAGAGAGTGCTCCAGCTAATTTTCCCCATCTTTGCTAGGTTTGTTTGGTATTTGGCCGTCCCTCCTGGGACCCCCAATTTTTTTAGAAGGTAACAATGCATACACACACACGTACACACACACAGACTTACTAAATTATCTTTCAAAATACAGTATAATTACCTTCCAGATGATAAAAATGAAACAAGATTTAAAATAGTAAAATAAAGAACAGGAACCATTTCCTTCTTTTTTGAGTTCTGTGACCCATACCATTCTTCCCACAAATTCTTTATTCACAGCTACCCCACATTGCAAACTGAGCCCAGATGTGTGAACTGACATTCATGCTTTCCATTATTCCCTATAGACATGCAGAGAACTCACATTGCTCTTAACAGGTATTCTTGCCTTTGTCCTTGTCCATCTCCAACTAAAACCTTTTATCTTGGGTTCCTTTCCTTGTCCCTACCTACCATGGCGCCCATGACAACTTCTCCCTTCCCCTGCGACAAGATTTGCAGGAGGAAGATACCCAGAGCTCTCTGAAGGGGCAGTTTGCTGCCCTACGCCCTACACTTCTGTGTCTGCTGATGACACAGTTCCTGGGAAGTATGAGCTTCCAGTTTCTAAACCTTGCAGTTGCAACCATTCAGGAATGAACAAAAAAAACCCCAGTGTGGTATAATAGTTTCAGTGCTGAACCAGGACTCTGGACGACCAGAGTTCAAGTCCCCAATCAGTCATGGAAACACCAGTGGGTGAACTTGGGCACATCACACTCTCTTAGCCTCAGAAGAAATCAGTAGAAAACCTAGAATCATAGAGACTACAAGGGTCATCCAGTTCAACCCCATTCTGACATGTAGGAAGACACAATCAAAGCACTCCCTTTGACAGATGGCCACCCAGTCTCTGTTTAAAAACTTCCAAAGAAGGAGACATCACCACACTTCAAGGCAGCATATCCTACTGTCAAACTCCTCTTACTGTCAGGAAGTTCTTCCTAATGTTTACACAGAATCTATTTTCCTGTAGTTTGAAGCCATTGCTCCATGTCCTAGTCTCAAGAACATCGGAAAACAAGCTTGCCCCACCTTCCACATGACATCCTTTCAAATTTCAAAACATGGCTATCATTTCACCTTTTAACCTTCTCTTCTACATATTAAACATACCCAGCTTCCTAAATTGTTCCACATAGAGCTTAATAGTTTCCAGGACTCCTCTGAACAAATCTTGCCAAGTAAACCCCATGGTTGAAGATCACCTTAGGGTTGCTATAAGTTGGCAATGACTTGAAGGCAAACAAAAACAAGAGGTTCTAGATCCCTCTGGCTGAATATTCTAAGTACCTTATAAAACTGCAAATTCCAGGATTCCACAGGATGTAACCCTGGCAGTTAAAGTGGTACCAAAAACTGTCACTGGTGCACTGTGAAATCGCTCTCTCTCTCTCTCTCTTTGCAACTGGATCCCAGACAGCAACTCCCCACTCTCATCCTGACAGTCACTTACTGCAACATCCACAAGCAACTGGCATGCGTGAAGTTGCTGGAAACCAACCTCCCCCTATCTTCGCACAGATTCTAAATCATCTCACATCACCCCACCCACCACCCCCAACCACAACTCTTTTCAGTGGAAGAAGTTTGTGCATTCATCTGCTAGTCACTTGAGTGATGGAACATTGAGTGACGGATGATGCCTCTGAATGTAATCAATTCTTTAACACCTGTTTCTCTTCCTTATTTTGAGAACCTGAAAGCTGAGAAAAGGTGTGTACATATGGGACTACAACATACATCATCCATAGTTGCTGGCTTTTTGTTTAAAGGTTTCAGGTTCTCAAAATGAGGAAGAAAGATAGCTGTCAAAGACCTGATTAAGTTTGGGTGTATTGTTTATCATTCCTGGCCACAGGCTAGGGGATGATGAGACCTGGAATTCCAGAGCTCCTTTGGAAGGCTAGCTGAACCTAGAGCACATACTGACAATCCAGATGTGAAGAATGAGGTTAAACCACTGTTCATTTAAAGGGTGCAAAATGTGGCCTGCAAGGCCCACTCCCCCAGGATGGGCACACCCCCACTGGAAACAGACTATGGATGTTACCGCTGTTGATTTACACCCTTCCAGTGTATCTGTGCTTTGTACGAGCGTTGCAATTGTGTCACTGAGTAAACTCAGACAAATCTCAAACATCTGGACATGGAGAGGAAAGGTGGGCTTGGGAATTTCCTAGAGGTAGGAGTGAACTGGAGAGCCAGCATGGTATAGCTGTTTGGCTGTTGGACTAGCATGCTGGAGACCAGGGTTTGAATCCCTACTCAGCCCTCTAGGTGTCCTTGGGCAAGTCCCACTCTCTCAGCCTCAGAAGAAAACCCCTCTGAACAAATCTTGTCAAGAAAACCCTATAATAGGTTTGCTTTAGGGTCATCACAAATTGGATACACATGGAATGCTAAATGGATGGCGCAAAGCAACAGGGGTTGAATTGGATCGAGAAGCTGAACTTGCAAGATCTCCCTAGCTCCCTGCATAAGCTTTTATTGGGATGTTCTATGTATCTCTTTAACTTCTGTATGTTTTAAAATGGTTTTATATGTGGCAGTTTAAATTGTTTTTAAAATATCATTGTTCAGGGTCTTTTTTTCTTGGACTCTTTCTAGAAGCCACATTGGGTCCCACTTTGGAAAAAAGGTGCCAGATAAACAAAATAAAACAAACAAACAAACAAACAAATAAAAGCTCTGTCCAGAGAGAGTAAAGTCCAGATCCAAAAAATCAAAACTCTGGAGGAAGGATGATCCTTCCAGGCATCAGAAACATGTAGGGGCTCCAGACAATCCTAGAAATGTTGTACTTTCTGCCTACAACCTTTCCTCTTGTTTCCAAGTATCTGTGAGTGTGCTGGAAGGTTGTGTTTTGCAGGCTGGGCCGCTCAGAGCTGAGGGAAAGGAACTTTAGACAAGGGTGTCTCTGGACATTCACAGAAGGAAGATGCATTATTCTGTTGCAGCCAAGACAGAAAGGAAGAGCGGGGGGGGGGCGAGACCGAGTCTAGTTTTGCTTTTGGTGGGCTTGTTCTTTTGCAGGCTAGAATAGATGACCTCAGGGTACTTTGAACTCTAGGAGAGTTCCAACCAGCAGTCAATGGAGACACAAAGGAGACACCAAAAGGCATAAAAGGAAGGGGTTAACAAGTGAAGGAATTAGGGGGAAAGCTGCCTTCCCTTCCCTTTTCTATTCTTCCTGAAGCTATTCTTGGGAGCAACTTGATGTTTCCTCACAGAGAGTTGAATGGGGGTGGAAACACCCTTGAAACCCCAAGACCCTTCTCCACCTGACTCCCTTCCCTGCCCCATCCCTCCAAGGTTTGTTCCACTCCACCATAGCCAGCTGCCAGTGTTGTATCTTCAGTAAGGAGCTGGAATGTGCAGCACCTTAAAGATCGAAATAATTCAACAGTTCAGGAGAAGGACTATTGTCTATCTTTACAACCCTCCAAAGTGGTAATAGATGTTTACCCCTTCAACGGGCAGTGCCCTAAATGGAATTCAGTCCCCAGAGCCAATAAACATCTCAAGCAGATTTTCAAGATAAGATCTTGAATTTATCTTCAGTGGAACTCCTTTTTTCATCTGTATATTATTCAAGGTATTTACTTAATTTTAATAACTCACTCCTCCCAAACCATATGAAGAGGGAGAGACTATACCTTAAAACTTTTGGCATTTTTCCAGCCTGTCTCTTTAAAAATCTATCTATTAAACCTTTACTCCCAGTGAAGGAAATTTGCTACCATCTTCCCACTTATGCAACAGAACTGACTCAAGGGTTGAATTGAGCAAATTAAGACCTGTGCCCCAAGGCCAAACAAAGGAGGACCTTAACACTGAGGAATTTATTGTTGAAAACTTTTTAAAGCTACCTCAAAACACTCAAATTAGCACATGGAAGAGGCTGTGCCAAATAATACCAAACCCAGATAAACTGTTAATTCCAGACCCAAAACCACTTAAAGTCAATTATCAAGCGAATAACGCCCTATCAGAGACAGTTAACTTCACAGAGTATAAATTGAAAACAGCTCCATACTACACTGTCTCAGTCCATACAGAAAAACCAAGCTCGTCCCTTCCCAGAATGCAAGTTGTAGAAGCTGAAATAAACCCACTGTTTTTCAGCAATTCAACAGTAGTTCTATCTGACTCAGTTCAAGAATTAGACTCAAGTAACCTCCTAGAATCTAGAATAAAGCCGTCTGTAAATGGATGTGTTCAACCAAACACTGGAGGTGTTATTGACTTGATTACATTTGACAGTTGACAGATAACTACTGAGGAAATATCCAGCTGTAGTATACCACCCCTCAGATCTGGTCGTGTCTTGGATTTACCCTCCCCTGGATGTCTGCAACCAAGCACCTCCTTGCCTATTGGGTTGCCCTCTAATACATCGCAGATGAGAAGCTCTAAAGGAAATCATCCATCTGATAAGACCTTCATTCGTATAATTTCTTATAACGTAAAAGGGCTGGGTCTTCATCTTAAAAGAGCCAAAATTTGGAAACAGTTGAAACCTCTATGTCCAGATGTCCTTTTTCTTCAGGAAACCCACAACAGAGGATCCCAACCTGCTCTCCCGGTTGCTGAACTAGGGGAGCAATATGTAGCAGGAGGTACAGGTAGGAGCAAAGGAGTGGCCATAATATTTAGAAAGGGTTTAGACTTCTGTCTTAATACTATAAAAAAAGACTTAGAAGGACGATACATAATATTACAAGGCTCTCTTCTTGGTTGCCCAGTCACCTTGGCCACCTTCTATGCTCCTAACCTTGACCCCGATACATTCATGTCTTCGTTTCTTCAAATATTAGTTGATATGCAAGTGGGTGATGTCATTCTGGGGGCGATTCAAATTCAGTCCTCAATCCATCTTTAGATAGGTCAGCTCCCTCTGAGAAGGATAAACTATCCCAGTCTACCAGGCTAACCAAGATAATAACAGATATGGGTCTATTGGATCCATGGAGAACTATCCACCCGACTGATAAAGATTACACATTTTATTCCTCAGTTCATAACTCTTATTCACGGATTGATCACTTCTTCGTCTATAAATCATTTCTTCCCTTCATACAAAATGTTTCAATTGAACCAATATTATACTCTGATCATTCTCCTCTAATTCTAGATTGGATTAGTAATACTGAATCTCCACCCTCCAAAATCTGGAGATTTAACTCAGCACTTCTTTTAAATGACCAGTTTAAATCTCAACTTCATAGCACAATTAAATCTTTTTATCAAGAGAATAGAACCAAAAATATGTCTGAAGCCCTTCTGTGGATACTTTGAAAGCAGTCCTTAGAGGACATCTCATGCAAGAAGGAGCAAAACAGAAAAAAAAATAGAGAACATAAAAGAACAGTCCTTATGTCGGAGATAACTCATTTAGCCCATGCTCATAAATCCACATCTGACATGTCCACCTTTAAGACCTTATTGAAGAAAAAAGCTGAATTGGAAGAATTAGACATGAGGAAAATCAAACATCGCTTATGTACACTACGGCATATTATTATGAACATAGCAATAAAAACTCCAAGTTATTATCCCAATTAGTGAAAAGGAAAGCAGAAAAAAGATGGATTGCAAGTGTCACTACAGGGAATAATACTATTACATCACAGCCAAAATTTATCTCCTCAGAATTTGAAAAGTTCTACACTAACCTATATTCATCTGAATTACCATCAGATTTTAAGATAGATGACCTTGCTCAAACATTTAAATTTAAGAAATTGAGTGAACAACATAAAGCAGCTTTAAATAGACCAATTGAGGAATCTGAAGTTAAAATAGCCATCCAAAAGTTGAATTCCAGGAAATCACCGGGTCCAGATGGTTTCTCAGGGGAATTTTACAAGCTCTTGATAACTGAATTGACCCCTCATATAACACACTTATTTAATGAATTATTAGGTAAAAAAAACCCACCTGGAAGTTGGAGAACCTCTCGTATCATACCCATTTCCAAGACGACTGAAGAGAATCCATCAGTTCAAGCATTTAGACCAATTGCCCTTATTAATCAAGATGTTAAGTTGTTGTCTTCCATTACGGTTAATCAACTGAGCCCTTTTATCACTGAATACATAAATGTTGATCAGACAGGATTATGCCTGGCCGTAAGCTTGCAGATGCTATTCGAAGAGCAGTTAACATCATACACTATTCTACTGAATCTCATACTCCCTTGGCGATGCTCTCATTGGATGCTCTAAAGGCTTTTGACAGAGTGGAATGGCAATATCTTTTTAAGGTGTTAGAGGAAATGAATTTTGGAGACACCTTCATTGATTTCCTTAAAAACACATATGCACAGTCAGAAGCCGTAATTAACATCAACAAGAAAGATTCCAACCCTATACCAGTGTGGCATGGCACAAACAAGGTTGTCCCCTATCACTGATCCTCTTTGCTATTGCAGTAGAACCACTGGCTGAAGCAATTAGACACCATACTAAGATTAGAGGCCCCATCATCCATCATCAGGAGCACAAAATAAATCTATATGCTGATGATGTTCTCCTCTTCCTTGTAGAACCAGATCTTTCTCTTCCAGCTCTTTCTAACCTTCTCAGCCTTTTTGGCAAATTTTCAGGCTTCAAAATAAATTTTCACAAATCTAAGATGCTTTGTTTCAATGTGTCTTTAACTACTCAATGGAGATGGCAGAAAATAATGAATCTACAGTTATGTCCATCTGGTTTTCAGTATCTAGGAGTATTACTAACAAAACAAATACCTCAAATGCTGTATAGAAATTATAAACCATTAACCAAATGGATTAAGACCAAAATTAACCATTGGAAAACATTTACCCTCTCCTTGTTGGGCAGAATTGCTATAATTAAAATGTTCCTTGTCCCAAAACTTTTTTTTCTTTTTTCAAACCATTCCATTAACTCCTTTGTCCTCATACTTCATGAAATGGCAAAATTTGATTAATAATTTTATTTTTGATGGTAAGAGGCCTCGTTTTCCACAGAAGGTTAAATACTCACAATCTCAGAATGGTGGTCTTGCCATTCCTAATGACAACTATACTTTGAAGCTTTCCAGATTTGCCAACTTGTTCAGCTAATTAGAAATAACCAGTCTACTAAGTGGGTAGCATTAGAATTAGAACATGATCTTTCTGAAGGAGTGAGAATTATATTCTCTAAGTTAACCGATAGTGATGTTAAAAAGGTCCCAAACCCATGTTTGCAAACCACATTGCTGACATGGAAAAAATGGCAACGTTTTCTCGCACCTTACCCATCACCAATTAGGCCCTTTCTTCTCCATCCAAATTTCTATTACAACCACAAATTTTCCCAATTCAGAGACTGAAAAGACAAGGCACTGTTTACAATTCGTGATTTATTTCACAATTCCAAACCAAAATCAAGAGATGAATTGATACAGATGTTATACCCTGATCCCCCTACATGGTTCCCTTTGTATCAAATATTTAGTTTCATTACCAGACTGACCCCTATGGGGGAACTTCCACGCAGCTTGTCTCTGTTTGAAAAATATGTGTTCAAAAGATCTCTCTCTGAAAGGGTTGGCATCAAAAATTAATAAATGGCTATTCGATGAGACCTATGGTCGAGGTCTCCTGAGCAAATCAGGATGGGAAGCTGAATTTGATATTGAGATATTGGATGCAAACTGGTTGAAAATTTGGACAACGCCCCCATATAAATCTTCCACAACCAAATTTAGAGAGTGTACCCTTAAATTGGTCCATAAGTGGTACCTTACACCTGTTCAACTGAGTTATATCATGAAAACAGCATCATTTAATTGTTGGAGGGGCTGTGGTTCTAAGGGTGCTTACCTTCATATGTGGATATCCTGCCCTGTTGTAGCCCATTTTTGGTCGGAAGTTTTAAAAAAATACTAGTATGGTTACAAAGCAAACAGTAATTGCTTGTCCTACCCTCCAGCTGTTTTCAATATATGACTCACAATGTAAACAACTGAACCACAAGGATCTGATTAATTTCTTTCTTATAAATGCTAGGTTGGAAATCGCCTCCAATTGGAAAGTAGGCAATTTCTCTATCAACAGATGGTGGGGAAGAATCTGGGATAAATGGCTGCTGGAAAAGCTGGCGCATAATGGAAGGTTAACAAAAGGTTGCACCACACAGGACAACTTTGAAGAAATATGGCAACCTTTTATTGATTTCATGAATGATACACCGTACTTACACTGGAGCTCTCATCATGTGGTTCAGAACTCTTGGTTGAGCACTCCATGGTAGTGATTCTTGTTGTACCCCTTTTCTACTTTTGTATTCTCTCTGTACCGTGTTTTACTTTGTATTGTCCTTTGGAGTTTTTAATAAAAATTTTAAAAAAAAAGAGTAAGGAGCTGGAAGACTCTCTCTCTCTCCCTTGCTCAGGGGGACCAATGCCCTGCAGGGAGCAGAGTCCTCCTGGCAGTGGCAGCGGCTGCTGCTGGGCTAGTAAATCTTGAACCCCAAGAAGAGGAGGAGGGAGAGATCAATCTAATGGATCTTCCCTGGAGGAGAGAGCTTAACCCTGGCTCTCAGCAACAGTAACCTCAACAGTGGCAGCAGTGCTCTGTGATCTCTGGCTGTCATGAAACAGCAGCCCAACTTAGCAGGAACGGACAGGTGGCTGCATCTCTAACCACCTGGCAGCAAAAGGGGCACCTCCTCCAAAGGCAGGACAGGGCATGTTGCAGCAGGCAACGTCAGCCTCTGCCTCCCACCTCACTTGAGTGAAGGACCTTCCTCGGGCTATGTGACAAACAAAGGCAGGGGTCCCCACCCCCATGGCACACCCCAAAAAATGCCTCCAGGGGCATACCACCCTCTCCGCCCCCCCGTCACTCCACCACTGCCTTCCAAACCCTAAATTTCATCTGCAGTCATCTCGTTGCAAGACAAGTAATGCCTACTTGGAGGAGGCAGTGAGAAGAGGCACAGAGGAACACACAGCTCTGTTCTTGTTGTGGGATTCTCCTCTGAGACTTACTGCAGTGAAACAATAGCCATGTTGGGAGAGGACAGCTTTAGCTGAAATTCAGAGTTCAGAAAGTGAGGGAGGACTGGTAGCTTGGTAAAGTTTCATCCTACTTAATGATCTGTTAAGTATTAAAGTTACAGGGATACCAGTTTGGCAACCCTAAAGGTGGTGCAACACATTTTGTCCATTCCCTCTTTCCTACTACATCCCTCTAAAGCAAGAGGAGATGGAGCTTTGGGCCAGAAAGTCTAACCCAGCTGATGAGGGGTGGGTTTCTCCATCTGGCCTGTGTGGAAGCTTCCTCTGCTATTATCTCTGATTAGTGATTATAGATAAGCAACTAGTTAAAGGCCAGGAAGAGTTTGTTAGGAAATGAGCTTGTGCTTGAAGCTTGAGGTGGCTTTGCGTGGAACAGGGGCTTAGTTTGCCAACTGGAGAGGTTTTATATGAAACAGGGGCTCTGCTTTGAGGATTAGGAAGGTTTTTCATTGAGAATATGTGCACAGAATTGATCTGTGATTTGCAAAACTTGTTACAGTGGGAAAATGGGCAGGAGTTATATGAGGCCTAGCATGCGTTTTTGGGGGGTTCTTCTCTGAGATCTCTGCCCCATCCACTGGAATATGCTATAGCCCATATTGTTTTGAAGAGCCTCAAGATAAGGAGCTGTTTCTTCCAAAGTTTGTGGGGCTCTGTGGAGGATAAGAGATGATCAGTGAAAATTTGATCCCTTGCCTTGAAAAAGAGAGGCACTAGCACTATATTGTATCTGTTTATATACCAAGATTTGGGTCCCTTTTCTTGTGGCAATAAAAAATGATTATGCTGATACCTTATAATAGTCTAAATATTGTAATGATCTATTTATTTGTATTATAGTCTCAATAAATCTCTCTCTTCCTCTCCACTGTACTCTTATTTTTTTACTGCTAAGCCATTAAGCTGTGCAGTGCTTTAATAATGATTATCAAAGCTGCATTTCAAAGGGAATAAAAAACAAACACTAGATTTCCTCATAAAATGTCTTTGTGAGATGCTCAAAGCAATATAAATCACTAATCCCTGGACGAGGTGTGTAAAGATCCCCCCCCTTTTCCTTCTGGTTAGAATCTTTTTAAAACAGATTTTAATTAAAATATGATATCAAATAGCTAGTTTGGAAGACTGGAGTATTTGGAAGTTAGAAGTGTGTATCTCATGCCAAATAATTTAAAAACCTCCTACCTTCTGCCTAAATATTTGCTTTTTATACCTCGAGGGGGGAAAGATTCGTTTATTTTTAATAATGAATGGCTCGCTTGAAGGATTTTCACATCACATATGTGGTGATGTGGCTGTGTTACTGCTAGGAAAGTTTCTGCCTCTGATGTTGTTCTTTTTATTATGCTACCTATGTATATGATGTTTTACAGGCATGTGGTTGCTGCTGTGAGCATACATTCTCAAACCTCATAATCAGCAGCCCCAGGATGTAGCGGAAAATAGTGGAGAGGAAGAGAGGTAAATAGAGAAGAAGAGATAGAAAATGGGAGACAAGAGTGGAATTGGTAGGTTATAAAAAGAACAAGGGAGAGGCAGGGGAAAAGAAGGGTGGGAAATAAATTGAGAGACGGAGGGGGAAGAAGGGGAGAGAGGAATGGGAAAAATAAGGAGGAGGAGTGAGAAGGATGCAGAATATGGTGGGGGAACTCTTTTCATCTTGGATGCCAAATTCCAAATTTGGAAACAGGGCAGGACTACGTGCCAGTTCAGATCAAGGCTATAACAAGATGAATGTTTATAGCACCCCAGCCCAAATCCCAAGCCCTTAATTGATTGGTGGGTTTCTGCTTTTCTTGTAGAGCAGAACAAAATAAGGATTGGCAGTGCACCTCTAAATATTCTTACTCAGAAATAGGGATTTTGTATATATATATTTGAAAATGGCTTTTTTAAAAAGAAAACATGTTTTTCAACTGTTGAGAAACCTTGATGAGAGGAATCTTGACCTGAGAAGAAGCTGAGAAGTCCAAGATTTACTCTGCACAAAATTTGCAGAAAACAGGATTTTCTGCACAGGGAACGAAAAAAAGCATTTACTGCACTGGCCTTTTACATGGACCATATCACTCAACATCAAAGAGAAGTTGAAAAAGGAGTTTGAAATGCCCTTTGAGTGTCCAGCCACATTTCTGAGAGGCTTTTACAGAGATTGTGTTCAATTGGCCATGTTTACACAGTTTTCTTTCCAAATTTCGATTCTAGGTTAAAATCACTCTGAAATTGCAGACTACAGATCACTATCAGAGGAAAAAACCCCAAGGACAAGCAGGTGGATAGAAGGAGTGCTGCCATTTCAGAAGGTATGTTTCATCCAAAGCCCTGCTGAGATCTTCCTAGACTAATTCCTGAGGCCATTTTCCATGTTATTTTCCTGAATGTGGGGCTTCTTTTTGCTTTCAATAACAAAAGGAATTCAGTTGGATCTGCTATAAGGCATGTCTAACTGTGCTGGTGTGTGGTCAATGTCCAACAGACTGTTGACTTTAGGTCTTTTCTCCCCTATCTTGCTATACACCTAATGCTCTTTTTGGAGGTCTGAATTCTGATCTGCTGATGAGACCACCATAAAACCTTGCAGTAGGTGTGGGGATAGGGAGTTTGAGGTTGAAGCATCATTGCGTTCTCAATTCTATTCCTTCCTATGTTTCTTGAGTGTGTTCCTGGAATCACAGGATTGCAGCCTAAGTCTATTGAATGAATCAATAAAGAGTAAATATTTCAGTTGAATGCTTCACCTTTCCAGCCGTATGTCCTCCAAGATTCTTGTGCAGCAACTCCTAGCCTTAATCAACTATCAGCCCTGCTGACTGGGGATAATGGAAGCGATTGCTCAGTACCTCCAGAAGGCATCCTTTTTGAGGAAATCTGTGTTAAATCATTGGCACATGGGTGCTGTGCTTAACTCTGGTTTGGATTCATTGACAGCATTTTTCATTTTCACTTAGTAAAACAATATTGACCAGGATGCTACATTGCATTAGTAACTACATGGATGTAGTTATGAATGATCTAAGGAACTGATCCCTGGAATCTACCTTAAATTCCAAGCAGCCATGCAAGAGAAGTCTACGGTTCACTCAAGCAGGCACTTCAGATTGATGCAGCCAGCCTTCTCCAACCCTCAATTGTTCCATGAGGAGAACATTGTACCATGGCTCAGGGGCAGAAAGAGGCTGGCCACATCATCATACAGCACTTCATTTGACTGTACCACAGGCTTCAAATACATGGAGTGGCTCTCTGGGGTTTAAGGTGAGATTTAGAGGATATTTATGACCATAACAGCAGTTCCACGATCATGAATACAGAACATAAATAAATACAGAGCAGCTATGGATCTACAGTTCTAGGTTACAAATCCATACATGCAATGAAGGATGCAGGACATATTTTCTTTCTTTTTAGAAATAGTATATTTGCAGGATTTGAAAAGTATCTGCTTATAAAGAAATGTGGAAGTTGAAATCTGAAATAAGTACAATCAATACTTGTCCTAAAACAGTATCCATCGAGCACCCCAATATATACACAAGCTAAGACTTTGTATACATAAAAATATTTTTGCAGACAAGAGATCTTTTAACATTCTTTTCCAGCCAGCTCCAAGCTGATTCATTTCTTTCTCATCCAATTCCATTGCACAAACTGTTCCTTTCAGCCATAATCAAACAGATGGGGTTAGACATGAATCCCACTGTTCATCACAAGTCAGTTAACAGGCCCATATTGTCCACCATCAAGTTTCAGGCCACATAGAAAGCTCAGAAAATATTAAGAAAGAAAAGACTAAGACTATTTTGTCAAACCCAAATAGCATACTTACTATGACTGAAGCTCGACACTAATGACCTCTCAAAATTCTCAACTCATAATTCAAATTCATAGAATAGAGAAATTTGGGAAACAATTTTACCATAGCTAGCGATAGAAATACCCTTGTGGCTGATAGTAGGATTTCATATTTGTTTCTTGATTTCCTGAAGACTTTGGGAATTTCAATCCAACTCGCACCTCACCAAAGCAGCCAACCTGCCAAAATGTCGCTTCTGCTTCTTGACATCATTGTTTGCTGAAAAATGGCATGGAACTTATTCTGCCCTAATAAAGTACACTGCCTAAGGCAAAGTAAAAGCCTAATGGCAAAAAGAAATAGATTTCATGGGACAATTTTTGTCCTGACTATTTTTTGTTTGGTTGTTAAAAGGGTTTAAAAAAAAACACCATGTGGCAAATTTCAGGAATTTGGGACGCTTGGTAGCATCCTTTTAGTGAGTTACAATAGTGGAAGGCCAACCTATGCTGTAACAATCTACCTTTTTAATCATTGGTCAGATTTTTATTTTTTTCTAACCATCCATGCAGCAACCAACCCTACATTTCAGTGAAGCGCACTCCAAGTGGCCATTCAAAAATCTGGATGTACTGCAAGGATATAAACTTCAGGAACCAGCTGAAGACTCCTGTGAAGTCCCTGCAGATACCTGTTGCAATGTGTCTAGGTACAGGAAAATATCTGGATGCATCTCATCTTGTTTGATTCCCCTGCTATCCAATGACACAGAAATAGCTCTGGGGAGGGCAGCATCATTTTAAAAAATGGATTTTGTGGGGATAACACCAGCGCCCTTTCTGCATGGTATTTGCCATGCGAAAGGGCGCCTGGAGCGTCATGAGATTGTGAGGAGCGATCTGCACAATGCACTCACAATCGTGCGACCCTCCAGGGGCTGGCAGGCGCTGATGGCGCACCTTTTCATTTCTGGCTGGAAGCCGAAAATGGTGTGCGATCACGCATTGCTCCCGGGCCCTGCGTGCACTTACCTGGCATGTGGAGCCTCCAGAGCCATGCCAGTCATGCTTCCTGCCCCAGCACAGCCTGGGAAACTCTCACGCAAGGCAGGCAGCTCATGTGGAGCTGAAGCAGCAGGGACATGAGAGCGTCTCGCCGGAGGCTGTTCATGCGATCCCCGCACCCCAGCACTGGAAAAAGTAAGGTGTGGAAAGGGCCCAGAACATATGGCTACACCTATAGCTATGTATCAGATGTATGTCTCCTGAACCTGCATCAGGACCATGTCTTCTGATGTAGTATCCAAGCCATTATTTACAATTCTGTAAGGGACCATATGTTAGGACGCTATCTTCGCAGGTCTAGTTTTATATGAATTCTCCCACTAAATGTGGTTCTAGGAAATTAAAATGTCCCATCTAGACACATGATTCAAAAGGAGTCTACTTACAAATATGGCCAAATAGGTATCTGAACCCCCATTGTATAAGTTAGCTTATTAAAGAAACAGATTTGACTGTGTTGCCTTGAGGCCAAACTTGTATTTGCTGCTGTGCAATTCGTGAAACAGCTCTTGGGAATTCTGGGAGGACAGTAAATCAATTTGGCTAGGAACATATTTGCAGAAGCAACATCAGATGCTGCTGCAAAAAGCTTCCAAGACTCTTCATCTTAAATGTGACATTAAAAAAAGTCCTCACCAACCTCTTTTACCAATTAATGTAATTAAAGAGCTCCAGAATATGGACTTCTCTGTGATGGGTCTACAGCCATAGAAGTGGATGCTTTAATTAATAGAAAACCAAGAGTCAAAATCAGAAGTCATTGAAAGGCCACCTTACTATAAATTATGTCAGATGAATAGATTGCAGGATTGTATATTTTAGGATTATGTCCACCCAAAGGCTGTTATGAATGAGATAAAACATGATTTAGCTTTAACATCATTTATATGGCTAATGGTGTTGCTGTCTTCCTAGAGTAATTTATATTACATTTCTCTTGTTGACGTGCTTTAAGGAACCATGTATATTACAGATGATATAAAATATCAATAGAAGAGAACCTTTTTCTGATTAAACTCTCTTCTGCAAAAGAGTTTGTTCTGGATCATTTCAGACTTACCCTCACCAGCTTTTTGACCTGTTCTGAGAATTTGCTTTCCAGAATTAGCAGAACATCTTCATTAACCTAGAAACAAGAAGCAGCATTAAGTCTAAGGATTAGCTAAGGTTTATAATATATGTTTAAAGAAAGGATTTAAAATTTTTGAGATCATCTGGTCAACAACTTCAATTGGTTTTGTTCCTCTTGGGTTGATGGGGTGTCCTTTGAACTCTGGGACAGGATAATGCAGGTAGCTTCAAGACTGACTTTCTCTTCAGCTGTGGTCTCTCAGTCTCTAGTGTTTCTCCTTTCATGCTATGATACTTGAAAGCCTGGAGCTGACAATGCTGCCTGAGATGACATAATTCTACTTATTTACTACACAGTTCGTTTCATCAGATTATATCCAATGTTGGGATTGCAGTGGAAAGAAGAAGAGATATCATACTGCCTGGGGTTGTAAAAGCACTGCTTGCGTGACTAGCACAAGCAGTTCCTAGCCTATTCAAGTTGCTAGGAGTTACACATCAGCTCCTGAAACAGCTTGTGGACTTCTTATGTGAATTCCTTTGGGATGGTTATGCCATTGTTTGAATGGGAAGAAACAAAAATATGGTTGGCCCTCCACCTTTGCTAGGGTTAAGGGCACAAGAACCCTGCAAAAGTTGAAAAATCAAAAATATCAAAATGTATGTGTGGCAGGGGAAACGGGGCCAAGGCATGGTGCAAGGGAACAGGCACCCAGTGTCCAAAGCAGGTCAGGGAAAGGAGAAGGAAAGTGGTGGGTTGACATGGTGGCCTTATACTCCCTTTCTCTTGCCATCTACTTGCTTAGGTGTTAAAGGCACCAGGAGAGGGTTTGTGGTGCTAAGAAATCAGGCTACGAGTCATCCTAAGCTGACCAGGCAGAACCTGGTAGAGGAAGAGGAGGACCAAAGGTGCTTTTTAAAGGGTTGCACAGCCTGATTGGGGCTTCTGAGAAGGGAAGGAAGGTTTCCCCAGGAAAAAACAACAACACCTGAGGTGGGGGGGCAGGGGTTAGACTCATTACATGGTAGGGATGGAAAGGATATTTGAAAATATTCAAAAACTGGCCTAAAAACATGTTTTTCAAGTGTTGAGAAACCCTCATAAGAAGAATCTTGGACTGATGAGAATCTTCACAGTGCAGGACTTATTTTGTGCAGAATTCACACATGGATGTTCTGCACAGGAAATAGTGTTTCCTGCATGGAAAATAATGTTTCAACATAGAAATAGTCATTCCTGCACAGAAAATGTTTTCTGCACAGAAGATACTGCAATGGGGGATTTATTCTGCAAAAAATTCACATGTAGTTGTTTTGCACAGGAAACATATTGTTTTCTACACAGGAATTAATATATCTAATTGAAATATTATTTTCCACATGGAAAATATTGTTTTCTGCACAGAAAATGTTGTTTTTTCCATCAAAATTATGTGCGAATTCTGTGCAGAATAAGTCTCAGGCCATTTCTGCACTACAATATTATAGTGCTATTATTCCACTTTCAACATCCTGTGGCATTCTGGGGTTTGTAGTTTAATAAGGCCAAAGAGCTCTCTCCCTAAAGTGCAAACCCCAGGATTCCATAGGATGTTGAAAGTGGAATAATAGCACTATAACTGTGTGGTGCAGAAATGGCCTCAAATTACAAATAGCCTTTGTAAACTGCTTGCTTTTGAACACTTTCTGGCATAAAGAAAAAAATTGCAGAAATTACTCATTGCCACCTTTGAGAAGAAACTTAATGAAGCATTACATACCTATTTCATGGTGAAACACTGAGGAAGCCATCAAACAACCTTTCCACACATTTAGACAATGAACTTTTTACAAGCAACCATGGTTGTATGAGAGAGACAGAGTACACAAATTATTTTTCTTCATGAATTCTTTTTCTTCTCTTCTAGTGATAATGATTATTATAATAATGATCTTGTTTATGGTTTCATGTCACCACTGTGGCTGTCTTTGGATGATGAGGTGATGGTTAAGACCAATGGCAAAACACCTGCAAAATATGGAAGTTGCACAGTGAAATAAGAGGTATGGGTCTTGTTTTGAAGGCTATGATCAAAATGGCTCATAACTAACTCTGTGTTTCATTAGAATTTGCTTTGTTCTACCAATATCCTCTAGGCATTTGCCAGAGCACGGTATGAAGTAGTACGCAGAAAAGATTAAATGTTCAGTGCTATAACACTATGAACTGTAGCAGACAAGAACAGGGGGTTCCTTAAACACACACACACACACACACACACACACACACACACACACACATATACACACTTTCCCTGCATTTACCTCTTCACCATGCATAATTAAACATGTTGCAAGGATGCCTCTTTCTGTCAGTCATGATCAGCAGTAGTGGTTAAATCCATTAGGTCCACAAGGATCAATTTATAGCTTTTCTGTTTTGATTGAGGAAGGCAAATCTCAATTCTGAGCATTTGCCCAACACCCACAATTCTCTCATTTCCCCTTGAATGAATAGCATGATGGATGGTCAGACAGCTAGGTAGACAGCATGAGTGTCTGACAGTCAGTGAATTCATTTACATGTTATAATTCCCCACCCCAACCCTTTGCTGAGAGTTTTCTAATCTACCTCTTGTAAACACAAAGTCATCATTTCTGGATTGCAGTTCTTGAAACTTCATCCCTGATATGTTGAGAACAGGTATTGAAACAATGGTATAAAATCAAGGAGAGATCACACGATGTATTAATACTTGAGATAAAATGATAAGCAGCATTTTTAAACATTGTATCTGATGCCTTATTTATGGAGCAATGAAACAAAATGGGCAAAATAGCATTTAAGGGAAAGTTCTAAGGTATAGAACTGCAAAAATATCTACAGTCAGCCCTCCAATATTTGCTAAGGTTAGGAGTGCAGGACCTCTGCAAAAGTGGAAAAATAATAAATATCAAAATGTGTGTGTGTGCCTGTGGGAAGGGGGCCAAAGCATGGTGTCCCCACAGACACCAAGGGACCAAACAAAATCAGGGAAAAGAGAAGGGAAAAGTTGGCATGGTGCTCTTGCACTTCCTCTGTCTCATCCATCTCCTTACTTGGGGGGGGCAGAAAGTTTGTGGTGCTGAGAAATTGAGCTGTGAGTTGTTCTTAGTTGGACAGGCAGCTCCCAGTGGAGGAGGAGAAGATCAGAGGTGAGTTCTTAAAGGGCTGTGTGGCCTGATCGAAGCCACTGAGAGGGAAGGTTCCCCCAGAAAAGAAGTACTTGAGGTGGGGAAGCAGGGACTGGAGGAACTCACAAATAATCAAATCCGTGAAAGTCAAACCCGTCAATGTGGGAGACTAACCGTAGAAATTTTTTTAAAAAATGTGTAGGGGTGCCAACATTTGACAGTGCAGAGAATGTCTAAAACAAGGAAGCAAATTGCGCAGTCCTCCAGAGGTTGTTGGACTGCAGCTCCAAGCAGGCCTAGCCAGACATGGACAATGGTGAATAATTCTGGCAGCTGCAGTTCAGCAACATCTAGATGGCTGCACAGCTATCTCCTCTTATCTAAAACATAAGAAATTCACCCATTTCGTTTGGCCTCCCATGTTAAATTTACTGCCAGTTATTAAGGAAAGTTACCAAGACCATCACATCTAGGACAGGGGCAAGGGGGCTATCCAGTCAAATATTTCAAGTCTTAAAATGCAGTGCACATCAACAGAACATATAACCTGGAAAAGAAAAACTTCACTTCAGTGGAATCCTATGCACAGTTGCCTCTGATAGAACTCTTGACAATACCATAATCACACATAATGATTGGTACCAGATCCTGTGAACAAGCGCAGAGTTGAGACAAAGACAGGATGCCAAGATGTTAATATTCTCAAAGGCCATCATTCCATCTGTATTAATTTGGGCAAATGGATGGCTTTTTGTTGTGGGGCATTGCTTATTACCTTTTTAATAGCTCCTGTTTTTATCACTTCCTTTCTAAGTAATTGTGACTGTGCCTAATGGTAAATGGGCATGAGATTTTTTTTCTCCTTGTTGGCTGCCTTGAGTAACTAGAATGGAAAGGTGTGATATACACTGCTGCAATAAATAAAATACATTAATTGGTCATCTTGGCCTATCTATATCATAAGACCTAGTTTGACAAACAGGGCAATCAAACAATCATGGTAGGTGGAAAAAGAGAGCAGAGCAGCTACCTCTTTCTCTTTTCTCATCACCACTACCATCACTGCCACTGCTGTCTTCCACTAAGTTAGTACTTCCCTGGCAGTGAAGCAGCTGAGGCAGAGGGTCAGAGTAATGAGAAAAACTCTAGCTCAGTGTGTATACAGTTTTGTCCCTAGCATACATCCACAGATTCAGTCCCCAGCATCTCTAACCATCACTTGGAAAGACTCCTGTCTGAAGCCCTGGATCACTGTTGGCAGTCAGAAATTTCTCGGGTCAGACCCCCTACCCTCAGAAGAGGACAAAACTAGGTGCAGCAGGGAGTGAGGAGACAGAGAACTTGGATCTACTGGCCCACAGTTTTTTCAGCCCTAATATAAAGAGAAATTTAGAGTCTACTTGTCCTGCACAACTTAACAGTGATGGTGGGGAGAATATTCATAATTATTCCTTCCCAAGTTGAAAAATGGGTTTTCTGACAGCCAGGAACCCCTATCAGGAAGAATAATAGACCAGTGATAATTTTGCACATTTTTTTCCTGGTATTCAGTGTCCTGAAGTTTGCACAGCAATTATTCTGTGGAGAAAAATATATTGCTTTTTTACAAATTATTCTCCACAGACTTATTCCTGAGCAATAATTTAGGACATTCAAATATGGGGAAAATACTGTGGATATTCCTCTGAAATAAATATACTTTCCCACAGTGGAGAGAAAACTAATTATTCATCTTCACATAGGAGAATGAAATTTTCAAAGTTTACTTCGCTAACACAGTTCTAGACACTGGATACCACTTTAACCGTTGTGTCTCTACCTGATGGAATCCTGAGATTTGTAGGTTGGTAAGGAATTTGGAATGTTGTGCTAAAATTCTACTTAGACATCTCTGGTATCTAACCCAATAAGCTTGGCTGAATGGGACAGCACAGTTATATTGATTAAAAAAAATCTTTAGTTTCAGTTTGAGTGACTCTATCTGAGGACGAGGTTTCATTGAGAAACATTTTAGCTTCAGTTTGCCAGTATTTCACTCATTGCCTCCATTTCTATGCAGTAACAATATGTAAAGGCACTTGTGATGTAATTTTTTCCACACTCTGGAAAGCTGGGGAGCTAAACTTCATTACAGTTGTCCCTTGTAAGGATTTTAGATGTCAGATGTTCCTTATTATAGCACTTGGTTTGAAACATATGTGTGATTTCAGTAGTTTTAGAGAGAAATTAAGTGAGTTAGACAATGATTGGATGGTCCAAAGAACTGATTTGTCCACATCTCTTTTTAAGACAATTATGGCAGTAGATTTGTTCTCTGCTGGTTATCTAAGAATATAGTTATCTAGAAAATATATAGTTTCCTTGTATGTGAAATTTAGGAATTAACATGTAGCTCAAGAACACTGACATGCAAAGTGTTTCTTTCAAACTGCAACACTGAGGTTGCCAGAGGATTTGGCACAGCCAGGACCAGTCCAAGACCTTCTGCTGCCCAAGGCAGGGCAAAAAATGATGCCCCTGCCCCAAACTTATCTAGATCAATGTGCATCCAAAGTAAACCTAATTATTCTGGTATATGAAACAGAAAAGCCCACTGGTTTCTTTCCTCACTCTTCATGGTAAATAATTGAATAATTAACCATTTGCTGAAATAACTGACTATCAGCATCTCCTACCTGAAGCAGCCCTTGGCATGGCTTTTACATTTCTCAGAGGAAGGATTCTGGGATATGTAATCCAAAAAGTAATTTCTCCAAACTATGCAGCTTCCAAGAAAGCTCATTTATTTAACCAATGTTTTGTTTTCCTTGCTAAATATTTAAGGACATTTTTCTTTTGTGGAGTCTGTTAAAATGCTAAAAGATGGAGACAGTAGCAACACAGTAAAAATCACCAGTCTACTTAACAGAAGAACTGCAGAAGCAAGGACAAAAGCAGGAGAAGAAAGAAAAGAGAAGCTACTCGACAAAAACACTTATCTTTTTTTCAATAAAAGATAAACCTTTTCTTTGTGAAGAAAGGTTCTCCCTCTCCTGCATAATGGTTGCTCAGAGTGTAACTGCCAGCAGAGTGCAATCTCATTTATCTGAAGGACTTAGGGACATGTACATCATTTAAAGAAGCAGGGGAGGTACTGACCTTGGCTGACAGAGGACACAGCATGAATTCTGAGAGCCAAGAGTTAGTTTGTATGATACCATGACCTGCTTCTGGTTTCACAGAAATAGTGAATAATATGAACAGGGAGCTCAATCCTACCTCATCCACATTCACCCTCCAGCAAGAGGCTTTATATCCACAAGGACAAGCCTCCATGTGCAAACTGCAGATATTGCTACTTGGATGGGGAATGAGGGCCTGGTAGACAGCATTCTTCCTCTGCCTATCAGACTGGGTCACCTCTTCCAAACAATGCTCATGTCCTCTGGACTGGTTGTTTGACAAGCAAATGCAGATGGAATCAATGTTTTCTCTTCCTCCTCCCAGGTGAAATGGAGGGATGCAAAAATGCATGCAAGAGCAAAAAAAAAAAAAAAAATTCCCCTTCTCTTATCCCTCATCTGCTGGGCCAGATTATGAGAGGTTTTAAATATTTTTGGGTGATTCTTCATGTTTGGAAACTTTTCACTAACATTTCACATTTGTTAAAAAAGTCCTCTATATTTCACATAAAACAGACTGTTTTTTGTGCAGAAAATTATGACGACAACCACAAAAGTGCCAGTCTTCTGGCTGTTGCACACGGGTGAAAAATCTTCTGGTAGTTAGCTGCTTTTTTATATAGATACATAGATATGTGTAAAGCATACTTTACAGGGATGGGCCAAGCGAATCCTTGAATCCTGGGCAAGGATTCGAGATTTGATGATCCGAATCCCACTGCCAAAATAGGCAAACTGAATCTCTTGAATCCTGCCCTGGCCAAGGTTAGAAGGTAGCAGGCAGCGCTCCCTGTATGCTTCTCCCCCTGGGCGCTGACCGATCCAGCCAGGGGTGGATCTCGCCCTCTCCGCCCTGGTGCTGCCACCGCTGGGCCCAATCTTACCAAAACATTCCCTCTACTCTATATAATCTTCTAAAAATAATAACTAAAGGTACAGGCCTATACCTGCTGGGTGGAATGTTCTGAGGCTGTAGTGCTTTGACATTTCCTGAGTGTTTCTTGCTGACAGAGCAGAAAAGGGGAG
This sequence comes from Iguana delicatissima, assembly GCA_948472985.1. Lineage (NCBI taxonomy): Eukaryota > Metazoa > Chordata > Lepidosauria > Squamata > Iguanidae > Iguana > Iguana delicatissima. The sequence continues at coordinate 594,640 of CAOKZL010000064.1, forward strand.
GTGTTTCTCCTTTTTTTCTTTATCTATAATTTGGCACTGGTCTAAATCTTGCTTTGTGTTAGGGGTATAGTAAAGAGTCCCTGCCAGATAGCACACCCTGACTCACTGCTTCTTCCAGTCCCCAGGAAATCTTGGGTAGGGAGTCACTGCAGAAATTTTCCCAGCGGCTGGAAAGAGACTGGAGGGGTACCCAAGACTCCTTCTCTCCCTCTGCTGTTGGATGCTTGTGCTCACCTCAGAGGATTTTTCCCCAGTCAGTCCCATGGTTTGCTCTTTGATAGAGGCATAGAAAGTTAGAGATTGGGCTCTTCTGCATAGCCGCCACCACTCCGTTCAGAAACTAGTCAAACTGGTTAATGTAGAATAAATTACAGAAAACTGTAAGGTTTTAAGCTCTTTCCCTCTGTGCTGCGTCCTTTCCTCTCCCTCCCTGAGAGTCCTTTCATGCTACACAGTTGTGGAGCTTTGATTTCACCTGACCTGCCATGGCTGCATCATATGGACTCCTGGTGTTTATAGTTTGGTCAGAGGCACTAGAGGAGTTCTCTGGCTGAGAATTCTAAATATCCCTCCATAAACTGTCAGTCCCAGGATTCCATAGGATGTTGCCCTGGAATCATAGCACTACAAGTGTGTAGTGTGAAAGGACCTTTAGTCTGGGTTCTAATCCTGTATATTGATTTATCTAAAGGAAATCTCACTGATAAAAATGAATAAAAATGCATGAATCAGACAATAAGTCTACAAAACCTTAGGTATGCAGACCAATCAGATCCTCTGCCATATGCCCTATTGATGTAACTATAGAAGGGACTAGATTTTTGTAATTTTAATAACCGTGTAGAAAAGAGAACTTGAGCAACAGATACCCTACGCCAGGCAGGTGACAGGGAAATAAGCTGTCCCTGCTGAAATATTTTCTTGTCAGGGCCAATCCTATCATTAGCAAAGTAATCCAACCACATCAGGGAGCTGAGGTGGTGGACAACAATAGAAAAGTCTGGAGGAGAAAGCTCTGCGGGCCTTGCAGTCTCTTCTGTGCCCCTCAACCTAGCTGGCTGCCTTCAGGTGCAGTGGAAGAGGCTGACTCCATCATCACAGCCAAGGTGCAATCCAACTGCCAGGCAGTTTAACTTCTGCGCATGAAATGCAGCAGGATGCCATCTTGTCCTTTGCCTCAAGCAGCAAAGGGGATGATCTCACCCTCTCCGCTCCGCTGGTTCTGCCACCGGGCCCCACAAAACAATGTTTTAAAACTAACAAAACTAAATAATTTTTTTTATTACAAAAAATTATTTTCTATGACAGAAAGGGGAGTTGAATTATCTATCCTTGAATTCTCTTCTTATCTTCTTAATAAGAAGTATGAGTATGTGTTCCTGAACTGAAAACTATTTTTATTTGTTTTTCTTTAAACAAAGATGTCAAATTCTGCTTCAAAAACACTTTTCAGTACAAGTGCTTTTTTCTCCTCGCTTTTTAAACCCTTTTTTGAAAGAGGATTCAAAAGATTTGAGATTCATGAGATTTGTGGATTCCCAGATCCTTCCAGGGATTTGGATCCAGATTCAGATATGGAAAATTCTGCATTCATCCCATCCCTAATACTTTATCTCTAAGGATAAGAAATCATGCAAATATTCTTCACATCACTGTCTAAAACAACAAACTACAAAGCTGCCACCACCATCCTTCTGCCCTGTGTCCACTCCATTGACTGAGAAGAACCAGTAATTTCATTTTATTTTCTGTTTTATAGCATCAGAAATCAAGGAATTTACTGATGCTGAATTCTAATAGGGATGGATAGAATGTAGAAATTGGATTGTCATATTGAATGCCTAGGAGTCTGGAATCTAGAGTAAGACTATATTCTGATTCACAGTTTAATTCCAGAGCTGCAGAACAGGCGAACTCCTCTAGAATAGAGAACTTTCTTTTGATTGCCCTTCCTCAAGCACTTCTACTCTATAAACCCTTATACAACTTAAGATCCAGACTATTTGAAGGACTGTTTCTCCACAAATAAGGGTGCCCATGATTTGAGATATTTTTGGAAGGCCCTTTTCTCTGTCCCACCACTCTCACAGGTATGTCTGGCAGAAACATAAGAGAGGGCCTTCTTGATGTTTGTTCACCCACTCTGGAATGCCCTTCCCAAGAGAGGCTACACTGGTGCCCTAATTGCAAGTCAATACATTTCTGTTTCAACAGGCTTTTGAGGACTGATAGCTCATGGGGAAAAGGCCTTTAATAATATGTTGCTTGTTTTTTTTTAATGGAAATGTTTTTAATTGCTCTTAATTCTTCTGATAGATTAATTATATTTTAACTTCTGTATAATGTGTACTTGAAGCTGTAGTTGTTCTAACTTAATTTCCTAGGACTGGGACAAAAGAGGGGTGATGATAATAGCAACAACAACAATGCCCCCAAGCAAGCACAACAGTAACTTGTTTGTGACTGGCTGCCCCCCATCTGTGTGTTTGAGTCTCCTGTGGATTTACAGCAACCCCATGAATTTCAGAGGATTTTCTTAGCCAAGGATTATGCAGATATAGCCTAGAGTACATGGTACTTCTTGGCATTCCACTATCCAGTTGCTAATCAGGACTGAACCTGTTTAGCTTCCAAGATTAGATGGGATCTGGTGCCTTCAGAGTATTTAGGCCCTTCTACCATCACATCACCTACAGTTCTTACTGTTTGGCTACAATCCTTACAACACTTCCTTTGCTTAACATTTTCTTATGCTAAGTTCTAGACAGAATGGACCCAAACCATTAAATTTCTGGAAGCCAAAGTATGCCAATTGATTCTGCATTTGCACGAAAATGTGCAAGAATGTCAATTAGGGTCAAATGTCAAGTTTGAGCAAAAGCAGCTTGTAAATGTTCATTTAGAACAAAAAAAAAATGCTTTTGTTTGGGTGATATCCCCAGTAAAAGATGGATCATGTGTGAACTCTTACTAGTGTTTGCTTTAGTCCCAAGAGATAACACCCCAAGTCTGGTGACTCCGTGCTCAAGTATGTGGATTTGTGTAACATAGTAGATTGATAAACAGACAGACAGGCAACCAGTATAAATTATAGTATACATTCTATTATATTGTTCTGTGTATCAGTCATACATGAACACATAGAACAGCTTTGTACTGAACCAGCCCACTGACCCGTCACTGTCTACTCAAATTGGCAGCAACTCTTCAGAATTCCAGGCAGAGATCTTTCTCATTGTTGCCATTTGAGATGTCAGAGACTAGGCAATGGCCCCTTCCTTATGTAGCTAACATGTTGTATATATCACAAGAAACAACCTACATAATAGACAGTCATTGTTAACTGTGAAGACACACAATCTGAAATTCACCTCATGCCTAGCCTTACGATCAAACACAGCGGTTCCTGAAGCCTTAATTAAAGGTACAATTTAACTAATATTCCACTTTATCTACTCTTTCACACATAGACACACACACACACACAGAGAGAGAGGGGTTATCTAAGTCTGTTGCCAACAACTGTAGCATGAATCTCAAAGGAAAAATTGGAGACAGTTTTAATTTTTTTAGACATATATTCAGCATGCATGTTAGCTTCTCATCTGGAGCTTGGGTAGGTTTTCCGACCCCATTTCCCTTCTTTTTCTACCAAACACAAAGAGTATTAATTATTTATTACTTTTTTAACATGACAATAACCAATAATCTCTTTAGCATGCAATTTTTGAAAGGGGTAGTGATGCAATCAAACATCCCAGGCTTTGGTTTGCTGGTCATAGCTGCAGCTCATCTGATTAGCCCAGATGCAGAGTTTACGAATGGCTTTCAGATTACAGCTATCTGGAGCTTCCCAGCAGAGTCTGTGATCAGTGTGCAGCTTCATTAATCTATCCCTTCTTATTCTTTTCATGTGTCATATGATAATGATAATGAACCAGGAAGTGCCCATTTGTAGACTGCACAATTGACACAAACAATTCATCATTCTCTGTTTAATTAAGGAACAACAATAAAATGAAAATTGCCCCCTCCAAACAGCCAAACATCATCCAAAGGCTTTGTGATTAACACGGGGGGAAATGACATCATGGCCAGCAGTGCCCTTGGCAGATGAACACCAGGGAACTCTGGGGCATACGGGGGCAGGCAACGAATCCCATGGAGGCCTTTGGCACTGCTCCACCAGTCACGTAAATTGTGTGTCAGGTGTAAAATGAGTGTAAGTAACACGCCAGGAGATAAAGGAGCACTGCAGAGGAACAGAAAGACAGAAGATTAAACAGCTGCTCTCTGCTTTGCAGAACATAGGGGAAAGAATAGGGTTGTCTCGGAAATGTGCATGTGTCTGAATTTGCAATCAAACCATATGCTGCTTGAATGACTACCCAAGATCTATGAGATGTTGGCTGAGATTTTTTTCAAAAATCAGCTCAGGAAAGGAACAGTGTTTCCATGCTTGTCTTTTTCTCCAACAGGGATGCCATTCATTCACTGCTTATCTAAGATGTTTGCATTCCTTTAAGAAGTATCTCTATGTTACTGCTGGAAAACTGTTTCTGAGAAAAAGCAGTAATCCTTAGGCCTCTCAAGATTAGAAGTTCTTCAAGGCCAGAGACTAAGAACTGTTGTTGTGTGCCTTCCAGTTGTTTCTGACTTAAGGTGACCCTAAAGCAAACCTATCACAGGGTTTTCTTGGCAAGATTTGTGCAGAGGGGGTTGCCTTTGCCTTCCTCTGTGGCTGAGAGAGTATGGCTTGCCGAAGGTCACCCAGTGGGTTTCCACAGCTGAGCGGGTACTCAAACTTTGATCTCTATAGTCCAGCCCTCAAATCACTACACCACACAGGCACCATTTCCACGCTAGACTGTTATAGCGCTATTATTCCACTTTCAATATTCTATGGAATCCTGAGGTTTGCAGTTTAGGGAGGGGCCTCAGGCAAACTGCAAGCCCCAGGATTCCATAGGATGCTGAAATAATAGCGCTACAATAGTCTAGTGCGGAAATGGCCTGGCTCTCCACAGTAGGCAACATCAAACCACACCTTACCAATTTATACCTACAAAAGATGGCTGAGCATAATTTTATTCTAGGCTTTTGGTTAGGAGATGAGAAAATGGATAAAAATGCAATGGATAAAAAACTTGTGCCTAGATTTCTTGGGAAATTCTCTGGAACATTCATTTCCTTTAGGTGTTAATAATAGAAAAGGGTTCCTCTGTGGTGATGCAAATGTTGCTGAAAAAGTAGAAAAAATGTAAAATAATAATGTAGAAATCTTTGTAATCCCTTAATTTCAAATAGGGAGAAAAAGGCTCTATAACAGCCTTCCCCAACCTGATGTCCTTCATACATGGTAGGCCACAATTCCTGTCATGTCCATCAGCGTGGCGGCTTAATTGTTGGGGATAGGGGTTGTTGTAATTGAATACATCTCAAAGACTTTGGAAAGCTGGCCTAATATAATAAAAATGCATTCATGGCAATGAAGGAAACAAAGTAAGCAATCTCATAAGCAGTGGGGCTACATAAGACATATCTATATTGAGAGCAAATTTTTTGAATTTTTAAAAAAGGTGCTATCCCTTATACCTGCTTATTTGCATGCCCTATTGAATGAAAGGTGATTTACATCAGAGTAGAGGTGAAGAGGACTTTGCTGTAAATAGCAGATTCATATAATAATATCTGTGGACCTGAAACACAGACTGCTTGCAAAACCAGCATCCCATTTCAAGTATTTGTAGCATATACAATTTGCTTAGCCTCAAGTCAGAAATAACTTGCTCAATTTATATTGTACTGTGCTTATGACACAGAAACTCTAGCCACCAGTTGACTGGCTGAGCTTGTGTGATGACTCAGAATATTCAATTACTCTGACCCAGGGGACAAAACAGTTTGCCATTCTGCTTTTATCAAGAATGGGAAATTATTGGGCAGACATTATAACCATACATTGAGGAAAGTGACTGCGCAAGAAGATCCTGAGAAAGAGTGAAGCTAAAGGACAGGGCAAAATCAAAAGCTAGGACACTTGAGGAAAGATTCAAGGGAAGCAAGCAACTGAGAAACAGGAAGATAGAGGATGAGGCTCAAGGAGACGGACAAGAGAGATATGCAACTAAGGCCCTTTCCACACGGGGAAGTTAAGACGGGCCAAGGCGTCCTGTCACAAAGGTCATCCGCACCTTGGATTGGACTAGGTTCAAACTATTTACCTTAGTTCTGCACCTAAGTCCGATCCAAAACGCCTCCAAATGGTCCTCCAGTGCGCTATGTGAAGACCAGAAAAAATCAGTGTTTCAATTTTCCAGAGTGTGCCATTTCATTCCTGCTCAGTTGTGCAGATGTGCAGATTCGCACCAATGCGAGCCTGCGATCAACGGAGGGCGGGCTGTGGGCGTGGCCAGCTTCAGTGGTTGCCCGGACCCACAAACAACCGGAAGCCACCATTTTGTAAGCCTCACCCGTGTGGATCTGAAGACCTCGCACTGCTCCGCATCGCCCTGGAACAAACAGAGGAGCCCTGCGGAAGGGCTTAAGGGAGAGTCCGCGTTGCTTTGAGCCAAGAAGAAGCGGTGAGTAATGGCATGGAGCGATTCACTCGCCTCATGCAGAAAGGGCCTAAGTCTAAGGAGGAGCTAGCCACTGAAACATATTTCACAGTCTTTAAAGAAGACTTTTACACTATAGGGAGACTGTCAGAGGAAACATAGTCAAGAGCTAGTCAAAAGTAGGGATGCAAAGAATTTTGGTTTGAATCAATCATCCTGGCATAAGTAGCATTTTTGCATCTCTAAAGACCGTTGCAGATAGCATAGTTGCCACCCCTGCTCTGGAAGTTATCAGGAGAATTTTGCTAGTTATGGCTTTTAGCTGCAGCAATATGGCCCAATTAGCCATGATGGCTAAGTAGTTGTGTGAGTGAGTAAGATGAAAACTCTATTGTTTTGAATTAACAAACCACAGAGCGAGTGAGAGAGAGAAGAGAGAAATTATCCCAGCCCAGTGACATACACACATGGAATCTGCATGACAGAAAGAAAGACAGAAAGACGGAAGGAAGGAAGGAGGGAAGGAAGGAAGGAAGGAAGAATAGGAGCAAAAGTCAGGACTGGTTGTCTGAGGCCTTCTCCATTGCAACAGAAATTGACTGGATTGGCAGTAGAATATTCCTTTCAAATTAGAAAGAGGTTACGGTCCTCTACCACACCCTGATGCAACAAACCATTTGAGGGGATGCAGGAAAGACTTTGAGGTACAAATTGTTATTTTGTCCTCCAAGACAGAAGATGACAAGGAATATTGGGGAAGGGGGGTACCGCTGCCCCAGAACATTATTCCTGAGGCAATTCTGTGATTTTCCTTTAATGATGAGGCTAGTTCTAACAAAAAAGGACACACATGTGAATACATCTATAAACATTGTAAGTTAAATAGAAACTGGTACAAAGGCAAAGGCCCTCAGTCCAACACAGCAACCCTGGAACAGATGTAAATATTTACTATAAACCATAGTGTATCCTCTACATAGTCTACAATCCTCTGCAAGAGGAATTGTGTGGCTCTCCATATGTTATTGAATTGCAGCTCCCAGCATTCCTCCCTATTAGCTATGCTAGCTGGGGCTGATGGGAATCTTAGTGCAACAGCATCTGGAGGGCTGCACGATTCCCACACCTTCTCTATACATTTCTTTTGCATTCCATAACTCCTCTTTGCTGGCTCACTGATCAGGGCAGTCACTGCAGCGCTTCGTCAGTATGTTTTCTCTAGTGTTCTCTTCATTTAATGAAGAAGTTTATGGAAGGTTCTTCCCCTCCTGTCCTTCCCAGCATTTGTTGGGATTTCTTCTGCAGTAAAAGCACTGGAGAGAGAAACATAGTCATAAACAGAACTCTTAAGATCCCAGAATGTAGTGTGCCTCACTCCAATCTTACCTGATCCACAGAGTCCAAAAATAGTTGGAGGACAGTCCCACTGGCACATTTGCAGACACAATATTTCTCTCAAATCCTAGAATTTCAGAGGACAGATTTGGAACAGGATAGAACCTGGATGAAACTTTGAAAGAGAAGGTTGTCAGGGAGAAAAGAGAATTCCGACCATACTACACACTCATACCATTTTTACAGCTCTGGATAGGGTGCAAAATAAGAGACTAACCATATTTTGAAGGACCATTATACTCAGCATGCTGCTGTGGGGTTGGGAGGTCATCAGTCATACTGGTTTGATCTAAAGTGGAGTGAGGAAAGTGTTGCCTGTGGACCACATGCATTCAAACCCCTCTGGGCACTTCTGGATCCCCAGATATCCACTGAAGCCCCAAATATTTTACCCAAAAATGGTAAATAAATAAATAAATAAATAAATAAATAAATCTAACTCTTTACAAGACAACCCTATCTCTAAAGTCCCACCAATACCAGAAATACTAAAAATTAAAAGGCTAAGAATAAGCTGAAAACAAAACTGGAAGTGATATCATATCACTTATGTCTTTGTTTTGGCAGACCAGTGGATTGTGGTACCATGTTCCTGGTACAGGCAAAGGTTGATTTAAGTAACTGGCTGCTCAGGTGATATAAGAAAAAAGAGAAAAAAGAAGAAGGAACACATTACATAAAGAGTCTCTTTCAAAATACTCATTAATTAATTGACATTGGTTTTAGATGATGAGCATGATGTAGGAAAAGCGGCCCATGCTTGGAGTGTAGCTGTAGCACATTGCACCCATCTGCTGGCCACCATGGTTCCAAACCTACATTACTGTGATTTGGAAGTAAATTTATCCCCCATTCTGAAACCAGTTTGATATGCTCTAACATTGAGCAGAAGAGGAAAGAGAATGAAAAACAAATGTCTGATGAAATCTACACACACACACATCCTGCAAAGATTATATTGACCTACAAATACTTATCATAGAAAATACTGTCATTTTGTGGCTATTAGAATTTGTTTGTTTGCTTGTTTGTTGTTGTTATTATTAATAAATTGGTCTTATCTTATACAATGGAAATACATGCACAAGAAGGATCTATAGATCAGCTGGGCAAAACTGAATGTTTTAACAGCATGGATTGTTTCTCAGTCAAGGTGAGCCCAAGCTACTTACCTTGTTCTGTGTTTTATTCTTCTCCAAAAGCAGCTCTGTGGTGATAACCAGTTGTTGCAATTGTTGCTTCATGCTGTTTCAATCATGTTCATCTCAGAGCTGGGTTCTTTCTTCTTCCTCTTTGTTCTCCTTGTTCCTGCCTTGTCAGTGCACATTTCCATACCACCAACCTGACTGTAGCAATCCAAGTGAGGTTATTGAGGATGCCATAATGCTACAAACACTCAGAGACAAAAAACACCCACGTCAAACAGCCAATCACGTTGAATTGCACTCCACAGTCCACAGACTGTTAGGATAAAGAAGTATTTGCCAAGAGAACGATACAGGATGCCAAATAGGAGACAACACAAAAGTCTGACAGGTATTCCCCCTTCCCCAAAGCAATGTCAAAGGCACTATTTCCAGAGTGAATATGAAAACTGGAAAATGTTCACTGCAGCTTTAATTCTTGTAACTGCTATTCCTTTCGCAGAAATGCAAGCCACTGTAAAGTACAGAGTAGGAAGCACTTGCCTCCCTCAAGGGCTATTTCACACTGAGAGAGATTGCAGTGTGTATAATAAAACCAAATGGATGAGAAATCAGTAGCACTACCTGATGCAGATATTTATTAGCTCTAAATTCTATTATTACACTCTATATTATAGTATACGATCTCTACATTATGAGCAGTAAGTTATGAGCATATTGTCATAAAACTCCTTAACAGTTGACCCCAGCTGTCTCACCAGGGCATAAGTTAGAAAGATTAGACCAAATCTATTGTTATTGGGAAAGGTTATTCAACAAGATGTGTAAAGTGAAGATCAGTGAGTGGGTTTGAAAGGGGGCAGAAACAGAAAAAGGCATCCAGACCAAAAGGGCTTTGCGACTAGCCTAACAAGGCTGCTCATAACCGAAGGTAAAGCAATGAGAGGTGATAGTGTTGAAGTTTAATGTTTTGAGATGGCTGTCTATAATGGGGAAAGTGAAACTGACAAAGGCCCTTTCCACACAAGCCTCCCATCCTGGCATGGGGACAGGAGAGGAGCGGGACTGCGATGATGCTTCTGCATGATGTTATCGCGGTCCCGTCCCTCTCCCATTGCCAGGCAGCATGATTGAAGATTAAATCACTTATGGCTTTTCCCATGAATGACCTGCAATCACACCACCGTCCCACACTTACCGGGCCTGCGAAAGCCCCGGAAGCACAATGGAGGCACTTCCTGCCCCAGCACAGCCTGAGAGAGTGTCCAGCTGCACTGTGGAAGGAAGAGGCATGTCCATTGCACTTCCCTGGGCAGGGAGCCAGCTGGTGCAGAGGGGAGCACTGTCGGGATCACCACCAGAGGAGGACGATATAAGGTAGGGTGTGGAAGGGGCCAAGATTCTCTCCGAAACCCTTGAGAATTTATCCATGTTTGAGGTGCTGAATTGGTTACTATCTCTTTTTTCAACAGACACAGCATGATTCTCTCTGTACTGGGAATAGTTTTACTTAATGTATTTGGCCAGCACAGAGAAAACTTCACAAATTTCATCATCAATTTGACAGAATAACCTTAAGAGTTTAATGTGGGAGAAAGCAAAACAGACAGACCATTCCCTTTACGCATGGGAGGCTGGTGATATTCCATCTGCTCTGGACCCAAAGGGAGAAAAGAACAGGCAAACAACAGCAGCTGATGAAAGGCCCTCCCTCCCTCCCAGCTGCCTCTGCTGTGGCCTCAAAGGGAGAGAAGAACATGCAGGCATGACTCCATCATGCCTAGGCCCAGAAACCTATGAAAGGCTCTCTTCCACTCCAATGGCCACTGCTGTAACCTTAGAGGGAGAGAAGAAGAGGCAGGCATAGCCCCAGCAGGCCTAGGCCCCCATATCTCATGAAAGGCCCTCCCTCCATCCCAACTGCCAATGGTCTGGCCTCAGAGGGAGAAAAGAAAAGACAGTATCTGTTGGACTTAATCCCCTTCCCGCTTGCCATTCCCTCTTCCTTGTGTGTCGCATCTTATTTAGATTGTAAGTCTGAGGGCAGGGAACTGTCAAGTTAACAATTTGCAAGCACATTTTATAAACAATTTGTAAACACATCTTCTTGAATAACCTTCCTCATCAATAATAGATTTGGTCTAATCTTTCTAACTTATGCCCTGGTGAGACAGCTGAGGTCAACTGTTAAGAAGCTCTATGACAATTTTGGCTGAAATGTGGGATGTAAGTACTAGATAGATAGATAGATAGATAGATAGATAGATAGATAGATAGATAGATAGATAGATAGATAGATCGATCTCCCCATATTTCAGATGGGATGGTAAGACATTCTTGGCCGAAGCTACCCAGTGAGCTCATTGAACACTTTAGAACTATGGAACGCTTTAAAACTAGGGATTTCTTTGCAAGAAGCAAAGTTAGGTGTCTTTACCATAAGAAAATTTGAATTAGGGTAATTATTTTATTGGCTAATAAAAAAGGTTATAAAAGAGTGTGCAACATGGAGAAATAGGGGCTGATCTAACAAAAGCAACTGCCTAATATGGATTTGGCATTTTTTTTTCACATCAGTTCATATTTGTGACTGCTGTTCTACAGCTGCCTCCAACTGGCTCTCTTTGAAGCACCAGTCCTTATTGTGATTGCAGACAATCGTCTTCTTCAGAGAATCAATGTGGTTCATGTGAGAAACAATGTGTCCCTGTGGTCAATGTCATGTTTCTTTCAATTACTCCCCTTCTCTACAAATATCACCTTTTTTTACTACATGTCCTGCCATTGTCAGGGCCATTGGGCTAATCCAATAGCTAAAGAGAGCTATGGTGACAACCAGTTTCCAATGAAATTGAAGCATCTGTGTTTAGACAATACTAAACCAAATACTAAACCAAACACTCAAGTTACAGGCAGTAGAAGAGAAGATGAGTCTTTCACTGAAAGCAATATGGAAGTTAAGGCAAAAGGAAATAATTCAGATAAATAGAAAATAATGACTACAGATATAAAAATAATAACTAAATGAACCAAGGTTTTAATAACTAAAATGAATGAGATATTTAAATAAAAAACCTCTCAAGCCCACTGCTAGACAGCAGGTAGCTCGTTGGGATATCAGAGTCTATCATCTGTGAAATGAATAATGCCTTGAGTTCTATTAGGAATGTGCAAGATATTTGCACTTCTAAATTAATCCAGTTCCACACCTTAACTGAACACAGAATTAGAGACAAGTTATGGTTGGAAGTCTGTATACAAAGCATTCTGTGAAAGTAAATAAATAAATAAATAAATAATTTTCAATAGCATGCTCACATTGGAAAATATACAAAAGCCAATGACCTGAATCCTGGTCATCGCCCTAACTAGAGTTGATTCTAAAGAAGATGCACATCTATAATTTCCAAAGGCCTCGATCATATTAGTTCCATCTAGGGTAAGCCCCATTGAATCAATTGTTAAATGGCTAGTCAACATATAAATAAATCCAATCCATTCTATGAGTCTACATCAGCTAGGTCTACTGATAATATTCAGGCTACTCTGTACATTTCTAAAATGCCAAGATCCTTTAATACATGGGGAAAGAGGTCCATTAGTGCTTCCATTTGAAAAATATGTGTAAAATTATGTACTTTCTTTAGTTTTTTTTTAAATCCACATATCACTGTGAAAGATATTTCACAGGTTCCTGACAACAGTCTTTTGTCTTTGCCATCATCCACTGTAGCTGTCCCTTATTATATTCAACTATATGTGGAAGGGGTTTCTAGGAAGTTAGTATCTGAATATCATCTTCTTTTTCCTGATTTTAATGAGCAGAGCCAGATAATTGGTGTGTGCGCGCGCACGCATGTGTAAACATAGACAAATTTTCCAGGGTTGCAAGCTTTGCCCATCATTATGGGAAAGCTATCATATTATTCACAATCATACTGGGCAAGAGGGAAATAGCTCACAGTCCTCTGATGTCCATTTTTATCTCATCTAACAACAGAAATATATGCTTCTCTCCCCCCCCCCCCGCTGTCCTTTGAAATTTCTGGTGATTTTTACAGTGGCTATAAGAATGAGTTATACGTTTATTTATGTGAACAATCCAAGGAGATTTTAGAAGAGATATTTGGAAGCAGCAGACAAACAAAACACACACACAGAATGACATTCGCATGTAGTGTAGTCAATATGCCACCTTCCTATCCTTCCTCCCCCTACCCCGCACAGTTTTATATCCTGCCCAAACATTCTGCACACTGAAGCAGTATCTTGCCTCAACATACTAGGTTTCTTGCATTACATAAACATTGCTTGGTTTCTTTCTTCTATAGCAGCATCTGCTCAGCTGACAGTCCCCAGTGAACCAGCTTTGTTTTGTCCAAGGCACCGATCATGAGTAATGGATCTGGCTAAGCCTGATAGTGCATGATGTAATTGTCAAAGGAGTTTAATTATCAGCATATTACAAGTAGGGTGTTTTGGTTATTTTTTTCTTTTTCTCAATATGGTGTTTGGTTCATTTTCAGGCAGTTTTGAATTTGCATAAACTACGGCAAAATCAGGCTAGAAAGTAGTCATCACATTAACACACACACAGCCCCTTCAACATGTTATTTGCCAAAAAACAAATAATCCCCCCAATGTATAATCTATTAAGAAGGAGGTAGAAATAAAACGTTAAGTATTACATATGAAAACTTTAAAACTATATTCTTATGAGCCACTGGGCATTCAGTACATGCAGTAGAAATGTCAACAGCAATTGGAAACGTTAATTACTCTGTGCCCCTTCTAGGCCAGTTATTCTTGGACTCAGGGCTGTTTCAATCACTACGCTCATCCAAAATCAACTGTGCTGGATCCAAGGATGAATATTTGTGCTAACACAAGTAGCACTTTGAGGACTGGATTTAAGCTCTTTTCTTTTAGGTAAGAAGAGCCAGAACTTGGAAAAGTTACTGTTTTGGATTGCAAGTCCCCATCCAGGTCACCAGCTGTAGTGCTGAATAGCAAGTTTTCCAGGTTCTGAGAAGGGTAAGTTGTTTCTGTATCAGAAGCAAGGGGAAGGGAAAGCCCTGCACAGAAGGGCCCTTCGGTCAGGGCTGGGCAACTACATCAGGTTCAGTGATGGTGGTGGTGATGTTTTATTTATACTCCATCTTTTCTACAAAATTGAGACTCAAGGCAGGTTAGAGTTCTGACCCAGGCACTCACGGCTTCTTTAAGAAAAAAAAAACATACAAACAAAAAAATAAAAGACTGAAAACAAAATCAGAAGTTCAAAATCAGAAAATCAAACTTCTGGTCTTATTTAAGAGGGTCTTGGAGGGTGATATAGTTTGTTCTGCAACCTTTGTAATATGGTGAATTGCACTTTCTGGGCACTTCTTGGAAAAGCAACCCCTGCTTTTTTGGCCAGAAAAGGGACTGTCTGGTGAGTCAAGGCTACGATAACAGTTTCACAGGGAGTATACCTTACCCACCCATGCCTTAGATACTGCAGGGAATGGCCACATTTCCTGTTGGAGCATGTGTTTTGTATATAAAAAGTCGCAGGTTCAATACCTGGATCTCAGGTAATGAATTTAAATATGCCTATTTGCCATCTACAGAGCATTTGCCTCAATAAATATTTTAAAAGTACAATACATGAACCAAATCTATCTTTAAAAATTACTTAACATTCTCAAATGTAATTTTGAATTGATCACTCTGTAAGGTGAGATCCATGGGATACAAAAATATTAAAACTGTTGCAGCAATTTATTTCATCAAAAAAGGCCATAAAATCTTATATCTGCCTGACAACAACACTGAATAAGGATAAATTGTATGTTTTTTAAAATCCTGCTCAAAATTGCAATGGGAGGAAAAAACGAAAACTTGTTCAGATCTCTGAGACCTTGGAAGGTGGCTGCCTAGTCAGAGTTGATGATAGGCTTGGCTTGCTTGACGCAATGTGAAATGTTCAAGTTCAGGTCAGGTTAAGAGAGGAGAACAGGTACACAAACTACCAGCAGCCCACATGAACTATTTGCAAACAACTGATGGGAAGCTGCCTTTTGCCCAGAAATAAGAATAAGAGATTGGGAGGAGAAAAGGCATTACAAGCACAAGTGAGTGGGACTCATATATATACAAGGAGTATACTTTGCCCACCCATGCCTTAGATACTGCACAGAATGGCCACATTTCATATATAGCTAATGCTCCTTAGCAGCCCCACATTTAAGCTAGAATCCTGTTCGTTAGCCCCAAATAGAATAAACTCGTTGACTCAATTATAGAATGGGGAGTAAGCACATAGGTAAATCCAGTTGATTCAATAAGTCTACTTAAGTCAGGATTAAGGGGAGGATATAGGCTACAATGGCCACATGGAAAACGAATACACGTGAATCCATGGGTCACCTGTTCCATTTGTAGGCATACATGTAGGGCCTCGTCATACAGCCACAACAGGGTGGTTCAGCCTATGTAACCACGTAATTCCGTCCTACCTTAGCAGAAGCTACTGACTGCAGTGTATGTGAAGACCTGCATAACTGCAATCTCTCACCGATAGAGCATCCAGTTCTGAATGGATTTCTCTCACACAGGTAGGCCATTGGCTCCTCTTGGGCCAGAGGAAGTATAAAAAGTTTTCCTGTTTCATTGGGGCTTTGCTTGAACAGGAAGGTCTCTGGAGTGTCTCTGCTTTTTCCTTTGGGCCTTACTCATGGCTTGTTCTCTAGTTCTGCCTTTAATCTTGGTTGCCCTTTGGTTCAGATTATTCCAGCTTTGTTCTTCGGTCTTTTCTTCTGACTGCTGACTTGCTGCAGGCTTCAATTCTATGGCCATCCCTGACATATGTGCTATCAAGGGAAGGGAGTGTAGGCTATGAATTTCCTTCAAACATTTGCCCTATTCCTGCAACTGACAGTAAACCCAACACCCTTGAAATTGAAATATAGTGCATGTTACTAAGACTGCGATCCTAGGTGCATTTATGTGAGATCAATGTCCATTGAGCCAAGTAAGATTTACTTTGGTGCAAACTTGCACAAGATTGCACAGCAAAGAACTGAAGGCTCTGCAGAAGGGTGGGCCAGGGTTTACATTCATATAAATCAGCTGATTAACTCACAAAATAAAGACCTTTATTTGATTAGGTAGTTACAGCAATACAATCTGCTGCTACAGTTGTCTGACACTTCAGTGTCTCATAAACTGATGTGACATCAATTGCTTCAAAAGCCCTCATGAGACTTTTGTCTCTCTGCATTCTATGTTCCAAATAAGCCTTAATTCCTTAACAATAAAGCTCTAGGTCAATTTTTGAATTTCCAGTAGGTTTGTTGCACTTTATCTCTGTGGAGGCATATTGCTGTATTTATTTAGCTGTATTTCAGAAGCCAGTTGCCAAAGACACCTCATGAGGATCAGCAAAAGACTCCTGAGAGAAGGGGAAGACAACTTCAGTCAAAGAAAAAACACCTGCAGAGGTGAGAGGCCCTTAGCAAATAACTTCTACACATGGAGTAGAGTTTCAGCATCCATATTTCTTAGCAACACTTACTGTGAGGGCTTAGTGATTAGTCTGACAAATAAAAACAGCACTTGTCAGTTCTGTTCTCTGCAGCAAAGG
Source organism: Iguana delicatissima (assembly GCA_948472985.1). Lineage (NCBI taxonomy): Eukaryota > Metazoa > Chordata > Lepidosauria > Squamata > Iguanidae > Iguana > Iguana delicatissima. The sequence goes on from CAOKZL010000064.1 coordinate 611,367, forward strand.
TGGAACCATCATTGCATAAAGTGTGCTTCTGCAAGTGTGGCTTGTGGTGAGAATATAGCTCTCATTGTCAGTTGGCTGAGGTGTGATACAGACCACTGGAGAAAGCAAATGTGCATTTTCCATGATGGATGCCTCCCTTCATTTTAAAGAGTTATCAGTCCCCCCACCACACACACGCACACACTTTCTCTACCTCCCTTCTGCTGCTTGGTAAGGGAGACAAATGATGATGAGCTGTGGCAACTGTTCTGTTATAGAATCACAAAAATGTAAGATCACACAGTTGAAAGGAAACACAAGGGCCACCTAATCCAGCTCTCTGCCATGCAGGAATACACAACTTAAACCCTCCTGAAAGATACCCATCCAGCCTCTGTTTAAAGACTTCCAAAGAACGGGAGTCTACGGTAGTGTATACGACTACTAAACAGCACTTGCAGGTAAGACATTCTTTCTAGTGCCTGGGTGGAATTATTTTTCTTGTAATTTGAAACTACTAGTTAATGTTCTAGTCTCTAGAGCATCATAAAACAAGCTCCCTCCATCTTCTCAAAGGTATCTCTTCAAGCATATTAAAGGTTTCTGTGATAGTCAGTTGACTTTAGGACAGTGGTCAGCAATCACTGAGGAGCATGGATTGGAGACCATTTTTCAGGTTGGTCAAGTGCTCAAAGGCCACATTTTTTTTTGTTCTGGTATTTTTAAAGCCTCCTTTCTTGGCAGGAAGTATCAGCGGGGCATATTGAACAACAATACTTCCGGCCAGCCTCTCTCGAAACTGCAAACCCCAGTATTTCATAGGATGTTGCAAGTGGAAAGTAGCGCTATAACAGTCTAGTACAGAAATGGCTTGAGACTGACTTGAGTCCTGCTGCCTGGTAAGGGTAGGAAGGAAAGTTAGAGAGGAGAAAGTTGAACAAGCAGCAGGGGGCAGGTAGAGAAAGACCAGCCAGCAAGAAAAAGAGTTTGGAAGCAGAGAAGTGAAAGACTAGAGGAAAAGAGAAAAAACACCATGGAGATATCTATAGACTTTCTAACCCATGAAAAGCTAGTATAGGCAGAATGAGTACTTGTTCGGTGAAAAGATAAAGATCAGCAGTAAAGAAAAAGAGTGTGCAAGTTGAGAGGGGTGGAGAAATAACATCAGGATGGAATAGAAAACTTTGAACCCAAGTGAAGCTGGATACTTTGGCCAGCAGTAGTATTAGCAACAGCAGTAGTAATAGCAATAATGTGCTGTAATCTTTTGCCTGAGAAATTGAGGTTACCTTTTTAGTCAATCAAAATCTTTTAATTGATTAATGTAATCTATTATCCAGTCCTAAATAGAACTAAATAAATTAATCTATTCTATTGCATCCCTAAATAGATTATTATTAAACTCTTAAAGATGCTATCTAGCTATGACACCAACATTATAAGTAATTGTAAGTATCTCTACAGCTCTGCTTTAAGATAGGTCAGATTTTTAACAAGATTATCTAGGGAAACATTAAAGATTTAGCAGATTATTCCTTGGTGCCTTATGCATTTTAACTGGTATGTTCATACTGTAGGGCTTCCTACTGCAATGTATTTCCTCTGTTTGCTAAGGATTTCTTTTTGAATTTATTATAAGTCAAAACAAATACAGAATTTAATTAATGCATGCAAGCAATTAATAATGCAAGACCACATATTTAAAAAAAATGAAAACTCTGAACAATCAAGGAGGTCCTTGTGCGAAACCAGCCCAGCAAAAGATACGTACTATATTTTGCTAATAAACTATTGGTATGTGTCAAAGAATAAGGAATTTCTAGAACAGAACCGTGATGTTATAAGGCTGGTAATTTTCCTCTGCCAAATGTCAGATAGGAACCTGTTACTAGGGCTGGTGGAGAATTTTATTTCCATTGTTGTTTATTAAGAATTTACCAACATTCACAGTTCTATATATTTATGAAATAATGCAACTAATTCAAGATTTAAAACTGAAGATGGAATGGGGGCAAAGCAAACATATTTTTCCATCTAGGTCCATGGTTTTGAATGCTTAACTCTTCAGAGTATAAATTTAATTTCCTGTGTGTTCAATGATGTGTGTGACTTTTTTTTTTCTTATGACAGGCTCTTCATCTTTAACACCTGTATGGCAGGTATGGTTGGTCAGTGTCCCTTATTCTAAAGAATGTATCTAATTTCAGGGTCATAAAACTTGTCCCTTATAGGACTGGCAGGTGTTCCTCATTTTAAGGAATATCCCCTATTGGAGGGTTGGAAACTTCCTTTTATGTAAACTGAACAAGATGCCAGAGATCTCTTATTTTTTTAGTAAAGACAGAAATGTATGCATGCCATTTATGAATGTGGATGTTAATTTTTCAAAGAAATACATGGCTAAGTTAACTGAAATAAATATTTTTATTCAGTATTTAGGTAGGACACAAATGTGGTAACAGCTAAACCTTTCTGATAGCCAATCCAGCATGTCATGAATTTTGACTATTCCTTATTACTATTTTGAAAAACTGGCAACACTAATGGCAGACAGACTGGGAATAGCCATATCTGTTAAATTTCACTGGGTGAAAAGAACAGGGGATATCTTTAGTAGGTTTTGGAAGCATTCACAAAATTTATCACTTAATGAAGGCGAGAATTTTGGGTCTGGAAAAGGTAAATGTGGGAGGAAGCAAAAACTGACAGATTTTCCCACCCCCACCTGTCTTCATCGCCAAAGTAAAGTCAAGAACCAGTCCAATTGGCTTTTGTAGGTGGAATGAGAGGGCGGCAGCATCTTGTCTTTCATCTCAGGAAGTAAAAAACCTCAGGCCAGTCCCTGTAATAAAATGTCAGCCCAATAATCCAGTTCAGCTCCACCTGAATAATGGGGAAACCCTTTAGGTAAACTACAATAATAAAAATGAAACTGACTGATATGTATATCTGTATCTAGCCATGCAAATTCAAATTGCGACTGAGTGGTAATTCCCCTCTTCAGTGGAGAAAAAGAGGGAGAAATTAATGTGAGTCTTGGCAGAATAGATAGGGCTCCTGGGCCTTGTATTCCTTCCCTCAGATTACATCATGGGCTCTTTTTTTTAACATTACATGAGTGACGTTTATTCAGCAACAGTGTTAGACATCAAGCCTAAATGTGAAAACATTTTAAAATGCCATGCATAATTAACCTGTGGAATTGGTTACTGCAGGACCTATTTAGATTTTACTTGAAAAAAATATATAATATTTATGGGGATCATAATGCGTGTTTAATTATAGTAGTAAAAATGGAATTACACTAGTAAACACATTATCCTAGTTATTAACCCCTGGCTTAAGGGCAGAAGACATATGCCAGTTTAGATACGAATCAAGGAAGGTTATGGATTGAAGCTTCTAAAGCTGCAAAGAAAACTAGATTTTTCTCTCCAGCCTGCTTTTTAAAGGAAAGCAAGGTCATAATACAATTTGAATTTACAAGTTTGATATTTTGCTCCCTGATTACTAAATCTGCTATCTACATTTCCACAGCATTGAATGAAATGATAAAACATTTTAAGAAGAAAAGGATAATGGATTAAACCAAAATGGCTCCGTCCCTCTCAAAGTTTTGCCCAGACTATATTGATATAAAATCAGCATGTCACATCTTAGTAGCTATTGCAAAGAATTGCTTTCATCTTAGGTTAAAGTTACAATCTTTTGTTCACTGTCTTGAGCAGAAAGAAGGATCAATACTTTGTATCTCATAAACAGGAAATTATTCTATTTGACTAAAGACAACTCCCCCCCCCACGCCAGGTGAATCAAACCATTCTTAACAGAAGTAGTTGCATTCCAAATTTTACTTTTTGTACCAGGACATAAAAATTCAGAATGGGGGTGAGTAAAGTGCAACCCTCCAGTTCTCCACATTACACTTTTCATCCCCCGTCCCCATGAAATGCCTCTTCTGGAAGCCTCTGGGAGCAGCAGTTTACCTTTTAATTAAGTCACAGGATTCCCTTGCACTATTTAACCTTTAAAGGGAGGGGGAGATTCAAAACCAGAAATAGACATCTTGCCACTTTCAGGTTTTTTTCTTTTGTTTTTTTGGCATTTGGGGCAACCCCCTGAGGGTCCCAGTGACAGGAATATGGTCCCTTAATCCCTCACTGCTATTTGCCTCTGTCTTGGAACTACAGAAATATCACACAGCATTCCATGAAGATGGATTACAAACCCAGAAGGTAACAGGAGAGAGTAATGCACCAACAGAATTTTCAGACCTAACCAAGAATCCTGTACTAGTGTCTGTTTAGCTCCCAACTGCTTGCTGGTTAAGATATTCTGAAAGCAGTGTACTATCCAAAAGCTCAAAGGGGCCATATTTTTGCAGATACAGATGTTTGCACTTCGATTACTTATTGGATAAGGAGCTGCATATATAAATGATGCTGGGTGTGCAGATTTAGGAAAGGGAAAATTTGCTCAATCTTTCCCATGTTTGATTTTAAAAAAAGAAACCTTCTGTTTCTTTCCATTCCCAAATATGAGGAAAATTGTCAATTTGATAATTTTTTCAAAAATAAATCTTAAAAATGTATACTCCAACTACACCAACAACATTCAAAGGGTAAAGCTGTTCCCAGCATGGAAGGGGCCATGCTGTACTTGCATGCTATATAAATGTTAAAGAGGTGGGTGGGAAGAGGTAGCGCCCCTAACTCAGCCTCAGCACTGTTGAATTCACAGGGATTTGAAGCTAGTCTTCGAAAAGTTTAAACACTCACAGTTCTGAGCATTACATACACATGTTAGATTTACATTCTCATACATTCAGGTTTGTTTTTTAAAAATCCCAAGGAAACTCCATTCTGAACATGAAGAAATTTGCCAAATTTGCCAAATTCTTATCAAAGGCAAATTGATATGAAATATTCACTCATCTCACAGTAAGTCACATTTTAGGACCAGGGGTCCATGCATTGTCTCTTGTATTGTCCCTGTCTCTTAACTATGACATTTTAAACATGGAGTCTTTTAATTCAAAAGCAGCTGGCAGCAAGATGTCAGGCAGAAATGACCAGAGAGGACGAAGGACTTCAGTGTGGGAAGGTCACATGTAGGGCACAAGGGAGGCACTTAGCTAGATGATAGATGTCTAAGGACAGGCAATGTTAGGGGCTTCTAATGAGTAGTGGAAAGAGAGTGATTGGAGATGTTTTGGGCAGGGTTCATTGTTCATAAACCTGGAACTTAGGGTCAACCCAGTAAAATTGATTGGCAATAAATTTAGGTCAGACAAAAGAAAGTACTTCTTTATAATTATTTCCTTATGGAATTCACCACAAGAAGAAGTAGTGAACTGATGGTTAATGATCTATGCAGTTTCAAAGCTGGATTTGAGAGGGGACAGGTTAACAATAGGCCTGCAGGATCTACTCTGCTTTTCACTAGAACCCTGAGATTCAACAATGAGATGCGGAAAAAACAGTGGCTAGAAAGTTGGAAATACTGATAGAACTGAGGAACAAAAGTGCTTCTTCCTCCCAAGTACTGCTGACTTGTTATTCCTAAAATGTTTGCTCAGGAGGGATTTGGGGCCATTTCTGGATTTTATAAGTTTTTTTTAAGAAACAAAATGTTAGTAATGTACTAATCATGTGCTGACATTACAAAGAATAATGTTAACAAGTTGCTTTGAAAAAGCAATGAGTATCCAATGTTGCTGCTGTTGTTGTTATTAACTGTCATGAGGATGATTGTGACATATGGTGAACCTATGAATGAGAAACTTCCAAGTTACCCTATCATCAACAGCGTTGCTAAGATCTTGCAGACTTGGGGCTGTGTCTTTCTTGATTGAGTCTAGCCACCTGTAAGGTAATCCCCTTTTCCTGCTGCCTTCTACCTTAGCAAGCACTATTGGCTTTTCTAGTGAGTGATGTCTTTTCATGATATGGCCAAAGTATGGCAGTCTCAGTTTAATCATCTTGGCTTCTAGGGAGAGTTTGGACTTGATTTGCCCTACGACCCATTTATTTGTCTTTTTAGCAGTCCGCAGTATCTGTAGAACTCTTCTCCAGCACCACATTTCAAATGAGCTGATTGTCTTCCTGTCAATTTCCACTGATTTCTTGGATCTTGTGGAAGAGGTTTTTTGTTCTTCCTTTTTGTTATCATCTTCTGTTTCACTATGCTAATGATTATTAGAGCAGTTCCCCTGTCCCTGAAAATAATTCATACTTGAAAGACACTCTGTCCTACCCTGAAGACCACTTAACCACTCCAGCATCCTACAAATTCTGTAGTCACTCATGTTGCGCTGAAAGCGCTGAGCCCTGGAAGCAAAAGCCAGTGCTGCCAACCTAGCTCAAATAGATTGTGAAGCTAAACTCCTACTCAAATGGACACAGAATTGCAAAATGTAAGAAACAGGGATTGTCCAAGAACCTGAAGCCCCTCCCCAGACTTAAACTTTTCAAATTCCAAACAGTTCTCTTATAATTCCTCCTAGCCATGAACAGAATATTAAAATGAAGACACTGCAGAGTAAAAGCATGACCAAACACATGACTCATGGGGACATGGAGAACAAGGAGTTAATAACCTGAACCGCAGCCATATTAGAACACCAGAAATGGACAGAGGAATTAGCCAACTGCTCAGTCCAAACCAAACAGCCACCATGATCTGCAAAAAAATTCCTGGAATGTTAAACGTGACAGCAAGCCTACTTCAGCCTACTCCTCAGGCCATGCCACAACATCCACAAAAATATACCCACAAACCAGTGGAACTCGCTGCATCCAAAGATGTGTTTAAGACACCCTAGATCCTCAGTTCATCGCTACGAGAAGAAATCCCATTAAAGTGAGCAACAAATTCTTGCCAGACATGCAAGTCCTCCCTAATCCCTTGAGTAATCCTAATCCTATGATGGGGTTTATGTTTTCCACATATAGCATCAGAAAGATGCCCTTAAGAAGCCTTATCAGGGACCAGAACCCTGCATGCAAAATTTAAATGGCCAAATACCTCCTGAAATTATAAAACTTCCTGTTTTGTGTTCCCGGATGCCCTGTGAACAAGAAATCACCCAAGTAATGAATAACCTCCTTTTACCCAGACCTAAGCTTTAGGGCCCATTCAAGAAGGGTACTAGACTTTCAGCATCAAATATAACACCTCAAGGCAGCCTGTAAAATTAGAACAGATTTAAAATAGCTAATATTTAAATAACTCCCCCCCAAAAAATGGAGGCAATGCAATAGTCAGATTGTGACCAGAGTCAGTAAAGGCCCCATGACAAACTGTGATTCCGAGGTGTTGTCTTATCTGCTCTCCATTCCATGGCCATCAGTGACCACTGAAAGCCAGCTGTTTGGTTCAGTTAAAGTCCACACAGAGAAGGTATACTGGTGGGAGCAGCGAGGAGGCCAATAAAGGATTGGTTACAAGCAGCAAAAGGAAGGAAGATGTGGAAGAAAGAAGTGTCAAGAGAGCAGCAGATTCATTCTCTTTATTTTAGCTAGAAGAAGTGTGCCAGATACCACAGTCAGGGAGGGAGAAGCTGAGGCATGGAAGAGAATCAGGAAAAAGCAGAGAGGCATTACCCAGAACTTGCATGTAAGCATTTGCCTGAGGCCTTGCTTACATGCTAGACTTAAGAGGTACCCTCTGGGAAAGTCTTAACCTGCTGATCAGTTTTGCAGCTTTTAAAGAGAGGTATTCAGACCTCAGAAAGAGGCTTAAAGGAAGCAAGGAGACAAAGGAAAACAAGGAAAACTGACAAGGCTAAAAAATGGCCTAGGGTAGCTAATGTCAAACCCACCATCCCCCTTTTGCACTCACTCTGTTTTTGTTGGTCCATTTGAATTCTCTTTTTCTCTCCCCCAGATCTCTCACTCAACTTTGGTTTATCCCTTCTTCCCCTATTCAACCTGCAAATGCATATCTGTTGCCTACCAAGCCACTCATGCTGCATCCAGCTACTTGCTCCATACAACACATCCTGCTGCCAGATAGGCTTGGTAAATAATATGCCTGTATTGGAACAACAAAAACACCCTCCATAGGTGTGCCCTCACAATAAGTGTCCACATAGATGAAAAACTCAGACAATCAATTTTTTCAGGTTCTGTTTTCTTTGTGCCTGTGCAATTTATCCTTCTCTTTGTAATTTATCTCTTCTTTATCCTTTTTTTTTCATATCACAATAAAGAAGATTGAAGGTATCCACATATTCACCATGCAGGATTTTGTCCCTAATGATCCATGATAAGAGAAGTGTCTGCTTCCCATATGGAATAGCACTATAAGGGACTGTCCTTGAGGATACCAATTCCAAGGAGACATTTGGGATTGCCCGATACTTGCAGCGGGCCCAAATATTAGCATCAGGGCTTCCCTGGCTGCCTAACTTGGTCTATGAAGCTTCAAAGAGCCTAACTGAGCCTGTCAGGTCCCACAGGAGCCTAACCAGGCCCAACTCGGTCTAGCTAGGCCTATCAAGCCTACAAGCAGCCCGGTGGGCCCTGGGGAGCTAGGACTAATGGCCTATGAGGGGCCTATCATAGCTTACCAGGATGGCAACAGGGGCGTAGCAATGTCTACCTGGCCTGTAAAGAAGGCTTGTAGAGCTAGGGAGGAAGAGGAGGAGGGGAGGAATACATGGAGGATAAGACTTTTAGTTATGGCCCTGTCGTTAGGCAGATGAGGCAACCAATTGAAGCAACTGATTTAAGATATCATAAACAAGTTTTTGTGGGGGGGGGTTGGTTTTGTTTTTGGTTAACTTATTTGCTTCACTGTTATCACATTTGTATTGCCAGGGATGGAGACAGCTTATTGTAGAGTTTTATGTTCATGTGTCAGAATAACTTGGGTGACTCTCAATATAAGAACATGTTTTAGATTGAGGAAAGGCACAATTTACATTTTTGTGTCAGGCGGCAAAATGTCTTGGGGCAGGCCTGTAGCCACAATAGTTAACTGAAAACTGGAAATCGCTATCACTCCTGACTACCAGTGGAATATTTTAAACAGTTTCTGCAACATATGCAACACAAGGGAAAGAGTTGGAAAACAAAATAAATGAGCAAGTAGCAGAAGACTGCATATTTGTTTTTTAATTTCCCCAGCCCCAGGCAAGCTACCATTATATAGAGGTGGCAATGAGGCCAATAGTGGTACTATAGTGTGGAGAATTTTCCCATCCGGTTTATACTTCCTATTTCTCTTGATTATTTTTATGAGGTTTTTTTTTTTTTGTCTTAAGAATCTCATTTCACACTTATCAAAGGCAGCATAATATCAAAACACCAATACATCAGGAGCAGTGTGGGCATTTGAGCTTGATCTCAGAGAACATCACAGAATTACAAGCTTCATAAGCATCTGCCACCTACATGCTTCCCCAAAGAGAAGCTCAAAGAACTTCTTCTCTCAGTACTGTTTCAACAGAGATCCTAATTGATCCCCAAATTATATAAAACATTAATTAACATTGCTGTTGATTAAACCAATATCAGGTTGAGAATCCCAGATGTGTTCATCCTCTTGTAGCTTCCCACTGTAGTTTATTTGCAAGCAATCTGGAAAAACTAAGTATGTGGCATAGTGGAAATTCAACCAAACAGTAGGATCTTTCTCAAAGATTGTCACTCAGCAAATATTTGAGGAATACAGTATCATGAAGTTTCAACACCTACCCTCAGGTCTGCATCTGTCAGACCCTCAAGGAAAGTCTTTCCACCCCAACAAAGAATTTGTAATATTTTCCCCTAGATAAAATATTTCTAAATAATAAAGGCTTTTTAAAAGCATGAGGGTAGTAGACACAGAACACAGTCAGAGGAAAGCTATGTATTTGTAACACCAATAAATGTTTAGTGGAAAAATGCGGTGAAATTAGATAAATATTGATTAGACATTTATACAACAGGGAGAGCTAAGCTCTCTTGGCAGCTGGTGTGGGACTACTAAGTACCATCCTTCCTCAAAGTGTTGCACACAGCCAAGCCCCAGCTAAAGAGGAGGATATGATCATTATCATCGCCATCCCATCTTTTTCCCAATTTGGGATTAAAGATGATTTACAACAGTTAAAAAAAGCAAATGTTAAAAGTTTATTAAACGGTCAAAAAATTAAAAACAAAAGTCATTTGGAAAAAGCACAGGGAAACAGTAGCGGCACCTGCATCCTCTCATCATCCATCATCTGTTAGAAAGTCACCATGGAGACTGTGCCCTTACTCCTCTCATTCAGAGCTCTTCCATCAAAAGCAGAAGTTCAAAAGCAAACTATTATCTTCACAACCAATCATGCCTTGCTTGAAAACTATAGACTTGCTATCTTTGATTATAGTTTTCCACCAAGGGAGCTCTCCACTGGCAGCCCCTAACCTCTACCACTACCTGAATAGGTGGAGAACAAGGTAGCAGTGGGAGCAGCTGCCTGCCCTCTCTTGCCCACTGCATGAGCACACCATGGAAGCAGTGCCCGGGCCACAGACCATTTCCCCAAAAAAGAAGGAGCAGGTGCTGGTGCTGACCAAACTGAACACAAACAAATAGACATATCAGCAACCCCTTGGTGTTGTTGTGTCCCTTCAAGTCATTTCCAATTTCTGGTGACTCTAACATGAACTTATTGTGGGGTTTTCTGGTGGCTGAGAGTGTGACACATCCAAGGTCACCCAATGGGTTTCCATGACTGAATGGGGAATCAAACTCTGATTTTCAAGGTCATAGTCTGAAGCTCAAAGCCCTACCACCCATCGAAAGAAAAGAAGATATGGTGATGTCTATACCACCTTCCCAGAGAGCTGTATGGAGCCAGCATCTCTCTTGAAAAGAAATGGGCAATGTGTGGCCTGTGGGATGCACTCACCCCCTGAACCCCACTTTTGTGGCCCTTGAATTTCATCGCTCATCACCATAAGCACACAATCACCGGCCCCCAAAAATTTAGAACTTGATTTTCAGATATTTTTCATATGAAAACCATGCAGAGAGCTCCCAAAATGTACAGAAAAACCACATCTCCACATGGAAAGTTCCTCAATAGCCCAAATACCTGTATTTTCATTGGTATCCTCCTCCATATGGTGGCAGGAAGTGGCCCATGGTCACCTCCAGCTGCCATTTCGGAAAGGACTCAGATGAAGATAGAGGTATTCATGAACAGTATTGGGATATGGCCCATTGGAGAATTAAAAAGAAGAATATTGGCCCCTAGTCCCTGTGCAATTGCCCATACCTGCTGTGGAATGACAGAGCCCCACTGAAGTAAGTGGTGAATTTGCTGCTCTTGGTGTTTGTCACCTGAAGAGGCTGCTTCACTGAGTCTAATGGTAGGACTGGCCATTTATAACAGCGTGAGTATTCAGAATCTCTTGCACAGTCTTTAAATCATACACCTGGGTGGGAGTGTTCGAATGGTAGCAATTTTGGCAGCATATGTTTGATGAGATGGCAGGAATAGATAGATAATTTTGTTATTGTATTAAAACAGATTCATAAAGAAATGATTACTGTAGAGCAGACAAAATTACTAGAGTCTACAGAGAATGCATCTTTGATAATAGCCACCTCTAAGCCTAGAGTATATACATGCTCCCAGACATTAGTTTCCAGCTCTACACTGAAAAAAATCTGAGTAGCTGAATCTTACAAGGACTCTCTCTCACTACTGGATATTTCCCCAAAGGGCATGTCAAATGCTGCTTACATAAAAATATGACAGTCCACAGATCCTCTAAGCACTCTTTATTACTTTAATTTTCCTCTGGTAAATTTAGGCCTGAACTAGACATGACACTATTCAAGCACTTAGCAATTGTTGGGATCTAAGAAAAGGGAAGTTAATCCCTCCATGCCATTTTCACTTTGGAAACTGTCACACACACACATATATACACTGCTTGCATCCAAGGGATGTGATTCTCCAGTAAGTTTCTTCTCAAAGGAGGCAACAAGTAATTTTAGTAATTTTTTTTCCCCACTGCATGTGGTTGTTTTGAGCAGGAAACAGCATTTTCTGCACAGGAAACAACATTTTAAAGTCAGAATCAAATGCTGTTTCCTGTGAGAAAATGCTGTTTCCTGCTCAAAACAACCAAATGCAAATTTTGTGCAGAGTAAGTCCTGAACTGTGAAGAATCTTGTCAATCCAGGATTCTTTTCATCAGGCTTTCTCAATAGTCAAAAAACCATTTTTGAATGTTGTTAAATATTCTTTTAATTCCTAATAAACACCTAGTGGATATAGGTGTGGCAGTAGAGGAAAAAGTAACAGCAATACAGGGCACCACCTTTGAGATTAAGTGGTCACAACATTATTGAATTACAAACAGGGATAAAAATACTCACAAATTTTCTTGCCCTTAATAGGAAAAATATAGTGGGCCTTTGGTATCTGCTAGGATTTGGTTCAGGAATCTCCCTCCACCATGGATACCAAACTCCACGGATGCTCAAATTCCATTATATAGAATTGCCTTATATAAATGCTGAATAAGTCCAATGAGTGCTGGAGAGGACCTGATGATCTTTGAAATGGTGGGAGGCTACAGCAGGATATGCCTACACATCAGCATAATGCTTGCTGAGCAGCAACATGAAGGTTTGCTTTTTGGATTTTTTTAAAAAAATATTTTAAATCTGTGGTTGGCTGAAACTATGGATGAAGAACCCACAAATAAGGAAGGCTAACTGTATCTCAGCACATCAAGAAATGCCTTTAAGTTAATGACCAGCCATTATGGAGCTTTTTTGTATCTCAGGACTTCTTGAATGAAATATCTGGGTGTGCGAAAACAAACAAGCAAACAAACTCACCATTGTTTTCTGTGCAAAGCATGCTTTCTACACAAAAGACAATGGTTTGAGGACACTAACATTGGCCTAAACCTGATTGTTAATGTCAGCCACAGCAGTCATATTGAAACAATGGCTATACAAGTGCTGTCTTAAGAAGTTCCTGCTGATTCACCGTGTCTGCTCTAGCTGGGACTAACAATGGAGTTTAGACCATTATAATCCTCAATGGTTTCATCTTTTTGGTATTGAGTTAAGATTTTTTTATTATTCCTAGGGGTTTGATGGTATGTGACTGGCTAAAGTTTAAATATTGACATCATATCAGTTCATCAAATCTATGATGTATTGATGGGTGAAAGTACAGTTGTATATTATAGATGTATTGTTTTAAATTTATTGTGTTTGTTTCTAACCCTTTGACTGCAATCAGTGTAAGATATTTCAGTCTTTTTTTTCCCACAGAAAAGATGTCTAAGACATGTATTATGTAATAAAGATCATAAAAAGAAGCACGCTACTTCACAAACCAATTCACATCTAGTTCTAACTTTAGCATCCTTGATTCTCCCATCCCTTTCTAAACAACATCTCCTGCAGATCTTTCCTAAGATGTCACCCTTTTGAATAATCTCAGGTCAATGAAGGAAAGCCATACAATTTTTTTTTCCTTCTGCTGCTTACCCACTCCTTTAACCCAGCTGGACTCTCTGGTACCTTGGTTTTGAATGGGAGCAATCTATGCATGTAAAAGGTGATCTACAACTCCACTGTAAATCAGGGAACAGATGGGCACCCTATGCCACACAAGGGATTTCAAGATATCAAATGCAACTACAATGTATCACAGCATGTGAGTGCCACACATACAAGAGGGTAATTAAGACATTGCTGTAGATTTAAATATGGATGAGACAGCCTTTTCAGTTGCTTAAGGTTATAAATACTTAAAGGCTGTTAAATAAGAAGCTGAAGGCAAAATATTCCTAATTTGTATGTTTGAGCGTATATCTGTATTTTAGAAAGATTCTGAAGATTTGCATGCGTGTTTGTGGTTAGCAGACATGGGCAGTTAATACAGTTTTTCTCTTGACATTATCCATGCCTAATGGAGTTTAGCGAAAAAGACAGAATTACTACCCTTTCACTGAACTAGGGTTAGTCAGAGGTCAGGCAGAAGAAGTCTGTAAAATGCTGCAATGAGGACAGCCTCAGAGAGAGGCCATTTGCATCAGATTATTAGTTTATGTCTATGTACAATTTAAATTTTCCATTACTGAGCTAACCAAAATAAATCCAAATTGCTGAAACCATGGGTAAGCCATTTCCTCGCTCATTTTAAGCTGTTTTCAGTTATCAGTTTAAAGATGCCAATCATATATTCAATGCAAGCATTCAATCAAAGTGCATAGACTGGAACACTGGCAGTATCACCTCACCTCATCCCATGAATGATATTATACAAGAAGATAGGCCTAAAAAGTACACAGTGTTTGCTTGTGGCTTCCAAGTCAGTGGGATGGTGAATCTATTCTGGGGTTTAAAAGAGACTTTAAAAGAGCTATCCAACATGCTGAATTCAGTCGTCTCAAATTGGTTCAGTACTTTGGATAGCTCCTTTAAAGTTCAGACTAAAAGAGTAGATTCACCACCTCACTGAAATGATACCCACCAGCTAGCATGGTCATGAAGTGCATGCAAAGGCATTGACAGTAATAATGCAAAGTGATCCAGCTGTTATAAAGAAACATGTAGAAAGACATTTTAACTCCTGGCCCTAGTCAGGATGGCAAAGGCATTTGGACCCCAAATAAGGCAGCAAAATGCCTTGCTCTGGGCCGGCATTCCTCAATTGCCTGTGGGAAAAGTAACTGTAGAGTGCCATTTGAACATCAGCATAGTTGAAGAAGCCTAGATAGATAGATAGATAGATAGATAGATAGATAGATAGATAGATAGATAGATAGATAGATAGATAGATACACATACATACATACACACATACATACATACACAGGTCAATTTCTGAACATAGTCAGGCAGCATTCCATTTGACAATACCTTCCCTTGAGTGAGTATATTTGGATTACAGTATATTTAATCATACACAGTTGCTAATTCTTTTCATCTCACCTGAAGATACAGGCAAATCTTAGTGGCTGGACTAATATGTAGCAGCCATGTTATTTAGCTAAATGTATGCTGCAGGCATTTTATACAGCCATAACTATAGTTATAATATAGGTAATTTCCCTGAGTTATCACTATGTAAAATTGGGCTGGACTGTGGACCAAGTTATATGATCCTTACAAGCATGCATGAGCTTTACTGATGTACCTTTTCTGCAAACTAGCTAACATCTGGATGCTTTTAGTCTGCAAGCCAATGTACAACTTAGGTGAGTTCACACAGCTGTTTCAAGAAAACAATGTCAGGAGAGGGGAACATGTCTATAAGAGCCAGGCCTGGTTCACGATGTTGCTATCTGAGTCAAAGAACAAAATGGTGCTCCTTTCCACCTATAAAACAAGCCCAACTGTTTAAGTAGTTGCATCTTACTTCATCACCAGTGTGGGGACAGTGTCCTTCACTGGACCTAAGGCATAGTACAAGCCAAGTGGTTCTGTCCTTCAATGCCTGACTATTCGTTTTCTGTCCCCAAGGATCTGGTGCCTCAGGCATCCACCACATTCTATGTAATGGTAGGGCTGGCCTTACTAAGGCTATTGAGGGAGACAAGACAGATAGTTTTGTTCTGGGCTGATTTTTTTTAAAGATAGCATTAATAGTCCAAATGTCTTGCCAGCAAAAAATGACTATGTTTCTGATTCCTAGCTTTAAAGCAGAGATTTGGGAGTATGCAGCTACTTCAACTGCTCAAGACAGAAGTTCTACCACATCCGAAAAGTTCTGACATTTCAATATTTGCATGAAGCTTGAATTAGAATGTGTAACTGAAACACCAGAAGTATTGGCACACACTAAAGAATGCTAAAATGTCATGCTATTTTTAAGTAGAGGCAGAATCATTCTGCACTTCTGATAGCAACAAAATTGAATATGATCTTCACTTCCATTGAAGTGCTAAACAGGGCTATTGGGATGCAGGGAGGATGCTGCTGTCAAGGGAGAATGCTGAGATAGTTCTCCTTGAAGAAGCAAAAGCAGTGGTTACAACTGAATTCCTCAGCAGAATATTTCACTCCAGATATTTTTTCCCCCAATTCAGAGTTTCTCATATATAGTATAAGGCAATGTACCTACTACTGTGATCAAGGGATGGAAAGAACATTCAAAGATAATTGTGGAGAAAGGGGTAAAAAACTGATTTCTTGAGTGTCAGAAAACTCTGATAAAGTGAATCCTACATGGACATCAATCTTTGCAGTCTGGGATTTATTCTGCATGGAAAATACACTTGTTTTTGCATGTAAAATAGCATTTTCTGTGCAGAAGACAAGTTTCCTGAGTGGAAAACAGCATTTTCTTCAGCGAAAATAGCATTTCTGTGTAGAAAACAGGTTTCCTGTGCAAGAAAGGAGCATTTTGTGCCAGGGAAACTTATTCATAGCTACACTCCTGGGACAGGCATTATGCTTTCTCCTATGCAAAAAAGGAGAATGTGTCTTCTGAGAATGTGCCAGCCATGGAGCAAACAGCTGTCATCCAGAAAGCTTGAAAAATATGCTTCTCTGTTAAAAACAAACATTTTGTTCACATGCAGATTTAATCCAATTGAATCAAATAATTGATTAAAATACATAGAATAAATTGATCACAATATATTTAAGTGAAAGCCTTAAAAATAAGGGAAAAGGGAAGCACACCTATGTTCCCTCAAGTACTTACAAGGGATGGTGTGATCACTTGTTATCAGATCTTTCAATTTGTTATTAGTCCTCACAATTGATTTATAAAATGCTACCGCAGATTTTGCATATTCTGTTAAAAAATACACAGGAGATCCACAGCCAACCTACCAGTTTCACTGCATAAAAAAAGACACCTTGTGTTACCTACAGTAGCATACTTCTCACACAGATAGCATACTTGGTAAGCATTGCTAGTTAAGTACTGTTGCAACCTTGCATGCCTATACTCACTGGTACGATTGCGTGTCACTCTCTAGGGGTTTGGGTACAACATTTTTAGGATCACTTCCTGTTTCTTTGTGTGTTTATTCACGCTTAGTCTCTTCCTACAATATGTAGGCATTCCCTTGTTCTCTGGAGTCTCATATACTCACGCCTCTATCTCACTGCCTGGCATCCTTGAAGCACGTGGTTTTAAGAGCTCTCTCTCTCTCTCTAGGTGAGATGCTCCAACTGTCCTGATACAATGTAGTACCCTTCCTGTTTCTTACTTTCCTCCAGAAGACAAACCTGTGTTGATTACGCATACAACTGCTTTTCTATATTTTATGGAGAAAGCTAAGTTTGATTTCTTTCTCTGCTATAGATTTCGTAGGTGGGGTAGAGTGCGCGAGTGAACGGTTTTAACTTCTGTATACAAGTGTATATATATTCTGCTTGAGAGATCCACTAAAACAGTGGTTCTCAACCTGTGGGTCCCCAGATGTTCGTGGACTTCAGCTCCCAGAAGCCCCAGCCACTATGGTCAATGCTCAGGGCTTCTGGGAGCTGAAATCCATGAACATCTGGAGACCCACAGGTTGAAAACCACTGCACTAAAATCTCTCATATTTCCTAAGTACAACTTATCCATTTTTGTTTGTTATCCCAATAGCCAAAAGGAGAAAACACATTGAAAGATCATGGCTGAAAGAGAGAGAATGAGACCAAACTGTAGTTCAGTAGGGCAAAGGCACTTCCAAAATTATGGCTATGTGAAGCATCCAGCTGGAGAAGGTCAAACTGAACTACGCTGTTGTTACATGCATAAGTTCTGAGATGTTGTTCTGAAGGTCACTGGAGTGAACCATACTGTTGCTGGGGGATACAGTGTCTATTGTAACCTCCCAGCAAAGATGACCAAGGCTCTTGCTCTCTAGGGCAACACATAGCTCAGCAATCAGATACAAACTATAATGAATGAGTGACCTATGGATCTAGGAGGAAAGGAAGTTATTGCGACACTGTTCATTACCTTCTCCAAAACATCTTATTTCTTCCAAACTATAAAATATGACATGTAGAATCTTAAGTTGAATTCAGTAGCACAAAAAAAAAACATTCACAAATGCACTTATATTTACTTTTACTTCTAAGCATAAAATGTGAAAGTGTACCTTTGGTTTCTGTGGCACAGAGCATAAAAGTTCGTTGGCCACCACTGGATCAATTTACCCCCATCAGTATAATTGAATTCTAAAACTGATACAAAGCTAAGGGAGACAGTCCTGAATACGTTACTCTTTCAATGGTTTGAATAATAGCAATTAAAAATGAAAAGAATATTTGCAAATGTTCTTGTCCTTGATGAGAAATGGTGTCTCAATGCTATGATACACTCTGTTGAAAAACAGGCAGGCACTATGAGGTGTTGTTTTTGTTGTTGTTGTTGTTTTGGCTTCTTCATGAGCATTTTGCCCTCCTCAGTTCTTGCAAGAAGTTTCTCAATAAAACTAGTTTGTTTCCTCTTTGTTAAGCAAAACACACACACAATGAGTAAACAACTTGTCCAGTGCTTTTAGTCTCTCAAAAGTCTGCGCAAACAGTCTGAATCTCATTGCAGAACCTTTAAAAACAACAGCGTATTTCTACCACTGTCTTGAATGGCCTCAGCATGGCCATTATATTCAACTTTCTTAAATGTAACTTGATATGAGATGGGAGGGGCTAGAATGTGAGAAAGATTCCAGTCTTTGCCTATTATCAAACATAGTTGTGTAGATTAAATTGATATCCGTGTTTACAACCAGTAACTATTTCAAGACAAACTTCTGCAGTTCCATCATGGAGTAAGCCCAAAAGTACAATGGCACAATGGTTAACCATTATTTGCATTCCTTAACTATTATAATATTTATGTCAATATAAATCATAGAGAAAGACTAACTGTAAGCCAGGATGCAGAATAATACTTTAGGAAGTGACTTATGTAGTACTTACCAATAGTTGGAAGTAGGAAGTTACAATCAAGCTTACATATTGTATGTGCAATGAACAAACTGGCCATTTCCACACTACACTGTTATAGTGCTATTATTCCACTTTCAACATCTTGTGGAATTCAGGGGTTTGTAGTTTACTGAGGCCAAAGAGCTCTCTGGCTAAGAATGCCTCTTTCTAAACTGCAAACCCCAGGATTCCACAGGATGTTGAAAGTGGAATAATAGCACTGTAACAGTGTAGTGCAGAAATGGCCTAAGATTAAAGCTTCATACCCATACAGCTTTGCCACTTTTTTCAGTTTCCAGAAATGACAGGCAGATTTCAAAAGGATCTTCCTGTTCATGTTCCCTCAAGAATATGCTGAAATAGTGCTTTCAGGGCACATTGAAGATGGTAGCAACAGATAACAGCAGTATTCTTCCATAAGGCAGCCCACATTATTTTAACATTATTTTACAATGAATGCCACATCTGATTAAAAGTCCATTAGTTCTGTTTCCACTGAACCAATGACACTGCTCTCCCTGGCACAAATATTTGGATACATCTTTTAAAATGTTCATATTTTAAGACACTTGCTACAGGTATAAAGCAACCTAGAATGCAAGCAATGGATTATATTTTCTTCTGCAGTGTTCATGGGACCAAATTTGCCTCCCTGTGAACAGATGTCCACACAATATAAAAACTCTATTAAAATTAGTGTTAATTGGCTCCTTTGGGAGCCTGGTGTTGGCACTCAGACTAGCTAAGTGACTGGTGAATTATCGTCTCACCCTATGAGCGTTCTCTGGGTCAGGCCAGTAGAAGCTAACTGGCCCTTCCATATGGGAGAAGAATAGCTGGATAATAAATGAGTGTAATTCACTGGGTAATAAATGCAACCCATTTCATCTCAGATAAACTCAGGCTAAGAAGTTAACAAATGATCAGGTAAGGAACAATAAAATATTTAGAAACCTAGTGTACTGAACTTTGTACAAATCACACAGCAATATCCAAGGGGAACATCTTACTGCCTTGATATACATTCCTTTCGTTTTCTGTCTGATTCCTAATGAGGAAACATCACTCTTGTGGGTTACCTTCCTCAATAAAACATTTATGGATCCCAAGCTTAATTTTTGCTAAGTAGTATTTAAGAAAGGACACCATTTATCACTTGTATAATGCGCAATACTAAACTAGGCAGCATGACAAAATTAAAATATCAGCCCAGGGCAGAAAAATTGGTATCCAGCTCTGTGTTTTCCTTATAATGTTAATGTAAATGCTTCAATACAGCATGCATTTTCACAGAAAAACTTGCAGCTGGGAAAGGTGAGTGTAGCTTTTATTTTAAATGGCCTCAATCTTTGAAATTTGACTAGGGGTGCTTCAGTTACCATACTGTGGCTCAATAAGACTTGTTTGGATGTGGTGCAGAAGAGGGCCTTCCCAAGTGTGGTATGAATTGAGATTAAGGCCCTTTCCGCAATTCACCTTTTTGCAGAGCTGGGGCGTGAGGATTGCGCAAGCAGCCTCTAGTCAGAGGCTCTCACGTCCCGGTTCCTTCAGCTTCACAGCTGCTGCCTGCTCATGCGAGAGCCCCTCCTCTTCCTTGCACAGTGCAGCCTGGGATTTTCCCAGGCTGTGCTGGGGCAGGAAGCGTGAGCACTGTGGCTCTGGAGCTCCACACACATGGCAAGTGTGCACGGGGCCCTGGAGCAATGCGCAATCACACACCGTTTTCGGCTCACAGCCGAAAATGAAATAGTGCACGGTCAGCACCTGCCAGCCCCTAGAGCGTCGCGCGACTGCAAGTGCATCGTGTGGACCGCTCCTTGTAGTCGCGCGATGCTCCAGGGGCCCTTTCACATGGGAAATGCCGTGCAAAAAGGACCTAAGCTATGTTGGCTATTTCCAATATCAACTTTACAGTTACCCAATTAATTTCCAGAGTATTTTCCTGGTTGTTAATATGAACAGTTGCCCCACTTTTTAACATTTTTTTCCATAGATTTATGCCGCTGCTGCTGCTGCTACTGCTGCTGCTGCTGCTTCTAATATGCTATTATTTTAATTAGTGATTTTGGCCATTTCCACCCTACACTGTTATAGTGCTATTATTCCACTTTCAACACCCTGTGGAATTCTGGAGTTTGTAGTTTACTGAGAGCAAAGAGCTCTTTGGCTGAGAATTCTAAAGGCACCTCCCTAAATTGCAAACTCCAGGATTCCACAGGATGTTGGAAGTGGAATAATAGCACTACAACAGTATAGGGTGAAAATGGCCTTTATCATATTTGTTTTCATTTTATACCACTCTGAATTTTATAGCCCATTCCATAGGAGTTCCAATGCCTCTGAAGCTGAGACCAGGGGTAATAGCACCTAAATAAACCTGTATGATGCAAAAAATTAAACATTCTTCCATGAAAACATGTACCCACCTCTGTATTCCTTTGGCTCATAGTATTTTGGCCTTCAGTTTGGATAATTTATCACTTTTTTTTTTCATTTTTAAAAAAGGGGGATCTACTTAAGTGAATCTTTTCACTGTGAAAGTGTTAATTCTAGAGTCAAATGGACTAAATTGCATTTAAAGGATTTGGAAGACTTTCTGGCATGGGCTCCACTGATGTCAGAATGATTGCCTTGAAGTAGGCTTTCACTTGTTCTATTGAATATGTGTAAAAAGAAATACAATTTTCTTGTATGCGTCATGCTCCCTTCCACTGAGATTCTATGTTGTATCCATGCACTATGTTACAAACAGGACTTCCATGTGGTCATTCTTTTAACAGTCCCATCAATAAAACTGGGGAAGGAATACATGCATCTTGTTTAACTATAGTCAGATAAACCAGGTATATTAAACCTGACTTGTTTATCTGAAGACAGTCAGACAAAATTCAAAGTCACTGATGAATGCATGCAAATTCCCATCAAGAAAATGGCTTTGCGGTTACCTCAAGCAATCTTATTAGAGTGTAGACATGGTGAATTGCATGTGCTCTGTAGCTGGGAATTTGTCTCTCTCTTTCTGAGAAATCTTTTATGTCCTTGCTTGGTATTGTTTGCAGCTGTCATATGGCCATGCATTTGAAAGTTGGCTCCCTGACAGTCTCTCACAAATGCGAACAAAATCAGCATCAAACAGCATTGAGGCTTCCAAAGATGAAGAGGCTTCTGTCTTGGCAGAATAACAAAGCAGTCAGGAATTTTGTTACAGAGTTAAGATGAACAATCCAGTTAGGATTCATTCTGCACCCATGCTATGTTGCCTTATAAGAGAAGAAATTTAAGGGACCTTCCTAACACAGAATGCATGCAGATGTTATAACTAAACAGGAGGGTAAGTTCTCTTGCCTTGCATCTTCAAGTAGCAAAGAGATAGTACATATTCAGTGCAACCTTCATCATCCTAGAAGAGCATGGTTTTTCCATATTGCCCAGCCAAGTATTAGCAAGCAGTTCTGGTACAACGTATTTGACCACCTCCAGTGGAACTCAAGTGGTGCCCCCAGCCATTCTCAAAATATTGCTGTATCATTCAGACACTCATCTCTATCTTTGATCATCCCCTTCTCACAGAGCTAGTTGAAGCCAGTTCTTCCAGCCTGCTGCAAAAGATGCCCAGCCTCATGGTAAAGGCATTTGACCACACACCACAGATCCCTTCACATTACACAGTATAAGAGCAGCAATACTGTAGTCTCCAAATTCCATCTTTGTAGCTCCTGTACCTGCTAGGCGACCGAAGCCTCCTCAAATCCCTCCAACAAAAATTATAAAAAAATGAAATTAATTTGGGGACAATTATTTTTCTTCTGAAATCTCTCCCAAATGCCCCCAAATCACCCACAAATAGGTCTCCATCCCCTGAATGCTCAAGTCCACAAAGGCTCAGTTGGGGACTAAATAAAAATATGAAAGTAACCCCCTGTATTCTGAAAGCACAACATATTCTTTGTAACTCTAGTCTGCCTTCAAAGACAGGGGAGTTCATGTTTGCATATCACCAAACTGCCAGGAATCACATAGTAGGTCACATGTTAATGTAAAAAACCTGAAGGTTTGTGCATGAAAATATTCAAATCAAAATGGAAATGTTCCACTTCTTCTGGGTTTCTAGCTTGTTTGCAGATCTTAACGAACTTCAGAGCCTCTGGACACAGAAAGCAGTTGGTAAGAGAACCTGATATATTCCTAAACTGCTTTCATTTATATCCATATTACTGCACACAACAAGCAGTATTTCTCTTCGCTTGCAGCCAAGCCTCCTCCAGACTGTGTTCTTGGAAGACTCTGTGTGCTAGACAGGAAAAGACAGTTTAGCTATAAGCAGCAGAATAAATTTCTTTCAATAAAGTTTCAACTATTTGTTTCTTATAGATCTGGCTGGGAAGATCTGTCATTTAAAAAAAATGAAATTGATGATATCATGAAGGAAAATCTGCCCTCATCAGCCATTCAGTTTGGATGCATGAAGGGGCAAGTGGGAATGCATAGTGGTATCCTCACCTGCTCAGTGACAGTGCATGTGTCACCTTGCCCCCAGACCAGCTTCACCTCCATGCTTGGCATGTAGATGGAGGGCATATGAAGTAAGAAAGCTTATCACAAATGGCAGGATGCACTTAGAAATCTGCTGTTTGGTCAGGGCTCTCCAGCACCATTCTGCCTCTGCTTTTTCAATCTGTTGGGGAGTAACTTTTCAAAGTGGGTAACAAATTAACTTACAAATTAACTTAACATATTAACAAATTACAAATTAACTTAACAAATTAACTTGCCTATGTCTGTTTCCAGTTGCTGGTTTCTTTGAGTCTCATCTTACAGCTGAGCCAATATAATCAGATTTCTTTATTTTCTCATCAGAAGATGTATGACATTTTTCTTTTTCTCAACCTTGAGGATTTTTTAAAAAAAAATCTCCAAACATTCTCTAACATTTCATTTCCACAGTGCTCTGGAATAATATCTAGGGCATTGTTGAGGATACAAAATGGTGACCAGACTGCTGACACAATTGCAGCAGCTGATACTCATACTAGTAGCAAAAACAACAATGACAGAGATCCAGAGAATGTGGATCTGTACCACGGACACTGCTAATGGTGAGCCCCATCCCTGAGAAACTGTTGGAGAATTTTCCTCTCCTGGAAGAACTCAGTGAAATGACCTCCCTCTACACACATACCAATTTCTAGGTCCACAAATAAAGTATATTTCAAGAGGCCAGACACCATCTCATTATCAAACAGAATCTGTCTAACTTAGGCCATTTCTGCACCTTACCTGGTCCCATTGTCCTCATGTCACAATCCAGGCATTGCCTTTGCTGGAAAGGGAGTGTGACAGGAACGATCCCTTCCACACCTGACCGGCTCCGTGCAGAAGGGAGCGTGAGTGACACAAGTCTGTCTTCTGCAGTATAGCTGGGCTTTTCCGCATGCTGCACTGGGGAAAGAAACACCTCCATCACACTTCCTTCCCTTCTGCATGGTCAGGAAGGATGGGGGTGTTGTGCGATCATGGGTGCTTAATGGATTTGTTCCGTTAAGTGAATATCCCCGGATTGCAACAAGGGGGGGGGCAGGATGGCAGCGGGACATGACAACATCATGTGAAAGCATGACCCATGGACCACTGCTATCCTGTCTCCATAGTGGGATTGTGACCCCATGTGGAAATGGCCTTAGTTTTCTCAGTCACCTCTCTCATGCTGTCTCAGAGCCAGCATGGTACAGTGGTTCGAGCATTCTATTATGAGACTGGAAAACAGGGTTCAAAACCCTGCTGAGCCATGGAAACCCACTGGGTAAGTTTGAGCAAGTCACATTCTCTCTGCCTCAGGGGGAGGGAAACCCATTGAACAAATCTTGCCAAGAAAACCCCATGATCCCCTTAGGGTTGCCATAAGTCAGAAACAACAACAAATGGACAAAGACAAACAAGACAAACAACAACAATCTCATGCTGAGGACATTTGAGCTTGGTTTTTAAAGAGGCAATCACAAGAACCAGATTCCTTGTATTGATCAAGCTGTTGTTTGATTCATCCCTTTATTGAATACAAAATGATGTATATGAGCCACAAATATTAATCAGGGCTGATCAGAAAAAAAATATACAGTATGAAGGATAGTCACCCACTGAATAACAAAATGACTTTCAATACTAATAAAGATTGAATAAATGTAATCTCATTGGTTTATGGAAATTCAATGAATTATACCAACACAAGTTGTGTATATTTTCCTAATATTCATCATACCCTATCAATGCAATAAAGAAAATAAGAATATGTTATATGTATGAAAAAAAATCCATGTGTAGTATAAATGTAATTATGGATAGAGGAAAAGCTCTTTTTACTTGAGTCCTTGATTCTCAAAAATGTTACATATAAAACATTCTTAGGCCCACCTGCAAAATAAACAACTAGGCAGAATATGTAGATTTAAAACTAAGTTTTATACTGTTAGGTTTGTGTCATTCAGCATTATTACTGATTATAAGCAGCTTTGAATTGATACTGCAAACTGTACAAACTGGGAGAATCCTGGATAACATGTACAATATTTCCAGAATAGATTGTAATGTCTGAGTGTGTAGGTAAGAACAGAAAAACATTATGAGACAAACCGGGGCTATAGGCCTCCAGTTCCACATTTGACCCATAAGGATGATTCACAAGTATGGCTTATTGGCACTGGAGCAATGACTGATGGGAGCATTTTGCCAATAATTCCTCCTTCAGCCCTTCTTTTTCCTTTTCCTTTTTCCTTCTTCCATCAGACCAAAAATAAGCTTGGCTGGGAGAAAGAAGTCTGAGGTAAAAATTGTAAAAAAAAAAAAAAAACAGACTTATGCACATCTTTCCCACTTACCAGTTCTATCTCAGAAATCCCTCATTTCATAAGTTGTTGTTAATTAGCAAACACTTGTCCCAGTTGCTAGATGCCCTGGCCATCACTGACATGAATCGTAGAGTGGGGATATAACAGCTGCAATACAGTATCGCCTTAACATAGTGTAAATATCGGTCTATGCAGATACACTATGGCTGCAATATACATCCCAAAGCTGCAAAGCAACATCATTAATGACTGGGTTCTATTGTACAATATACAACTACAATATGCAAGCACAATGTTCAGCATTACCACCGCTGCCAGCAGAATACACCTGTGCACCATGGAAAAATAATACAAGCATTGCATGACTTACACATACATATGTCACTACCAGGACAAACCAGCCAGTATGTGTCTCGTTAGGTTTGCTATACCTCTAAGATTTTTGCTATATACTGTCCCATCCTCCATGAGCGTGCTATGCAATCAACATGACAGCTCTGTGCTAGTGACAGATATTACTCAACAAAAACTATTATATTCTTAGTTGTCATAGCTGTAAGAATATATTTTGAATATCTTGAAGATCTGTGATTTCATCGTGATACTGTAATTATACTCAGAGCCACTGTGGAAAAAGAGATGCTTAGGGCCTTTCCATCCCACACTGTTACAGTGCTATTCTTCCACTTTCAACATCTTGTGGAATTCTGGGGTTTGCAGTTTACTGAGGCTCTCTGGCTGAGAAGAGCTCTCTGGCTGAGAATTCTAAATGTCCCCCCTAAACTGCAAACCCCAGGATTCCATAGAATGTTGAAAGTGGAAGAATAGCACTATAACAGTGTAGTGCAGAAATGGCCTTAGTGACCAGCTGAGTAAGTGAGCCTGTTTGTACTGAGCTAACATAGTCCTTGCATAGTAAGAATGCAGCCCATCATGGGGCCATACTCAAAGCTTGGCAGAACCTGCCACAGTTTTTACTCAGTTGGTACAGAACCCTGGAGGCCAGGGTTACCTCCACATCGTGATGAGGTGAGAAAGTAGGGCTTTGTGAAGGCCTAAGATTATAGAACATAGAAAAACATTAATCAATTCATGCTAGAAGTTATCACTGATGTGACAAAGCTTAACCTAAGACATCTAAGTTCTCTGCGTGCTATGACTGCACCCAGCAACAGCAGCAGTGGTGGCAGCATGTTCTGTTGTGTGATTTGTTTTCTTTTCCTCTTCCTATACAGAGACAGGATGGGTCATTGCATGAGAGAATTAGAATCGAAGTAGGGCATTCATTTTTGGTCTGTGTGATACATTTTGGAGGTAGGCCTCTGCTATTCCCTCCTCCTTTCAGCCTGCAATTGCAGACTGCTAATCTAAGCAACTGAAAGGTAATATGACTGAGTGAGTGTCTGGTGCATCAGGGACCCTTTCACACTACATATTATAGCACCGTGATACCACAGCCATGGCTGTACCTTATGGAATGTTGGGATTTGCAATTTATGAATTCTCAGCCAAAGAGTTCCTCTGCTGACATATATCCTGGTTTAACCATACCTGTTTTCTTTGGTGACTTTCACTTAGGTGATTATTAGTTTTGCCACTTCTTGTTGTATTTGAGCTGTTAACAAGTTTCTTCTAGGTTGAGAAGGTGCCAAAAGAAGGCATCAAAATAATCATGGGGCTATAGCACAGTGGTGGAGCTTGCAGTGGGGGGCAGGAGGGGGGCTACGGCATGTGGTTGTGGCCACTGTGCATGGGGGCATGGCCAGGGCACATGGGGGCATGGCTATGGGCCAGGATGCCCTAAAAATATTGCTGCCCAGGGCGAACCACCTCCATCGCCCCTCCGTCCCTACATGACTGCTACAGCAACTTGCTTATGAGGAAACATGACAATGAGTGGGCCTTGTTAGCTTACAAAAAGGTAGAAAATAAGTAAAGGGTAACTTCACAGAGGTTAAATTATTCATGGTTGGAGGAAATGGATAGGGGGAAGTTTTCTCCTTCTCTAATATTCCTGAATTTGGTAGCAACCCAAGGAAGCTGAATATTTGCAGAACTGGGAGAAATGAAAGCACATAGTGAAATAGAGGAATTTGCTACCATACAATGTCATGACAGTTGTCAACTTAGGGGATTAGATAAATTCATGGAAGAGGGGGCATCAATGGCTACCGTTATGTTGGCTATATAACCTCCCATGTCAAAGGCAATAGGTTTTGACTCCCAGTTACTGGAAAGCACCATTCCGGGTGTGTTACGCTCTTGTCCTGCTTCTCAGAGGCATCTGTTTCTACACTGTTAGAACAAAATACTTGTGTGGTGAGGCTTTTGATTTGTTGTATCTCCCCTTTTCTTAAGTTCTTATATTCAGTTCTTGTTGCAGCCATGAACTTAATAATTGGACAGGGCTTTGGTTTCATAACCATTATCTTGCAGCTGAACTCCAGAAACAGCCACCTTTCTCCAGGAAAGAATTTGCCTTCTTCATTTATCTTGGTTCTTCAAAACTGTTTCTAGGTCAGTGGTTTTTCCCCCAACTCTAACCTCTGTTTTGTTCTTTTAAAATACCTCTGACTTGTTGGCTATGAGGTTGCCTAATTTGTTGCTGGGCAATCTTTCATGTTATTACCACCTTTTCTCACCAGTTAGGGATTCTATATTTTCTCTCACATTCTCACCAGTATTTTTTGTCATCTGTTGCTTCCTGGCTTTAATTTTCTTTACTTGATTGAAACTCTTCAGAAATACTTCTACTTTCCGTTTAATATTGGAAAGGCCAGCTGCTACCTACTTTATAGGCATCTGACACTTTTTCAGTGTTTCTTTTCACAGCCAGGTCAACAAACGGGTCAATCTATTAGTACCTGGAATCAAGTACACTTTCTTGGATCGATCGCTGGGCAGACAGCAATGCTTGTTGTTATGCTTTGTATCCTCTGCTTTAAATGTGGTTTAGTTTGTTCTGTTTTGAGTTTGGTTTTGTTAAATAGCTACGGCTGCAATGTTGAATCAAGGCACTCCACACATAAAATGCCACTGGCAGTTTTAACAAAGTGAATTGCTGGGGTAAAGCATCATACAAACACGGCAGGAGATATTTATTTATTTATCTATATTTATACCCCACTTTCCCTGTCATGAGCTCAAGGTGACACACACAACTCCCCTCCTCTCTATTTTGTCCTCTCAACCACCTTGTAAGGTGGAGGCTTCTCAAAACGTGGAAGAAGTTCAAGCAATATGGCATCAGCTTCCTCCATATGCAAGCAGTAACCCATGAGCTTCATTCATATCTCAGTCTCTCACACTGATCTCTGGAAAGACATAAATCACTAAATTAGCAAGTTTCAAAAGAGCTTGCAAATGTTTTGTCCCATGTTATGGGCTGTTGCTTTGCTGCTTTATGGTGGGGGGAGGCAGATTGTTTTTTGTTGCAATTTTTTAAAAATAATAACAGTGAAAATAAAAGGAATGTTAGGCTTCAAGGCAAACAGCCTTACATTTCCTCAAGGTAAGAGTGAAATCCAGGAAGGGTGATTCTGCCCTTAGAATCATACAGGCCATCAGTTCACTCTCAGACTTTCCTAGAGCTGTCTTTGTTGATTTGTCCTATCTTGCTTTACATATTTATTGTCAAGACAAAAAATGTGATAAACATTATAGGATTTATTTATTTCTTCATTTATAAAATTCTTATACTAACTTTTAGGGCAAAGTTTTGCCAAGGCAATTTACAAAACTGGTTAAAATAACTGAAATGTTTAAAAAAAAACTCTGTGGTAGAACTGCTCTATGGTAAGAGTCAATATGAGGGCACTGCCCCCACAAATAAAAGTTCTACCCCTCCCCTGAAATTTTCCTTCAGTCCTAAAATTTCTAGAATTTCAGAGACTGAAACATTGAACATTCTTCACACTTAGAACTCCTTTATTTGCTGAGAACTCCTTATTTGCTGTCTTCACTTTCCCTTGGGAACTCTGCCTGCCCCTTTAGAAGCATAAACTTTGTGTCTAAATGCTAGAAATGTAGATTTAATAGAGGAGGGTAGAATTATTATTTTAGGGGTAATGCCCTCAAACCTCCCCCCAAGCTACACCCCCTGCCTTCAGCAAAATACAGAGGCCCTTTCCGCAAGATGGTGGCATCCTGGAATGGAGATGTGAGAGGAATGGGACCACAATGACATTTCTACATGATGTCATCACTATCAATGACCCCAATTGTGTAAGCCTTCCATCACAGCCAGCCATGCAAAAGGGCCAGAAGCATGAACACACGTTTCCTTCCCTACTGCAGCACGGGAGAAAGGACGGCTGCAATGCAAAATGAAGAGGCATGTCCCTCACACCCCCTTCTGCAGGCATCCAGTCAGATGCAGAAAGGAGTGCTTGGGACATATTCCCATCCTGACAGAGGCACTGCTGGGATTGTGACAAGGTGACATGCAAGAGTGTTGTCCTGCAGAAGGGGCCATACTGAAATATTAAAGTGCTTAAAGTCAGTTCACTCATCATGAACTATGTCACGTTTACCTTTTTTCAAGAGAGAGTTTTATAGTTATTAAGAGAACCTACAAGTCTGAAGGATATTGAGAATTCAGCAAAGTTGAGATCAACTTGTACAGATTTGTATGTGTTCTGGTGGATTCTTTTTTGTGGGGAGGGGTGTTTTGGGGATGTGTGTGTGTGTGTGTTGCAGTAACAATAAGCTTACTAAAGTCTATAAGGAATATTTCATATAGGAAATGATATAAAAATAATACAACATGGTTCTTTTCTCTTTTTCTTTCTTTCCTTCCTTCCTTCCTTATTAATTCTTTATATTTATCATATGCAATAATAGTTATATACTCTCTCTTCCATAGAGATTTATCCACTGTTTGTTTCTCATGATTTGACTCTTCATGCTTGTTAAAGTAAGAAAAATACCAAAGAGATACTATATATCTCTGGAGCAAGTAGCAAAATTTACAAAATCCTCTATCTTGAACATTTCAAGTTTATGCACATTTGATGCCCCTTCAGTCAGCTTAATGAAACGTATGTAGTGGGGTTGGGGAGAGAGAGAAAAAACTATACCCACTTTCATTTTCCAAGGCAAGGCAACAGAGATTTTAAAAATTCAGAAATCTGAATTTTCATTGCAGTTCTGAATTAGATCAAGACTGAATAGAGATCACACAATCAGGCTTTGGCATGAATCAGGGATTACTCTGTGTAGTCCTATCAGGAACTAAAAAAGTAAATCGTCACTTATTTTGTTCTTGCACATCAGAATAAAGACTTTCATAAGCTACATTTTTCTATGATTTTTGCAAAAAAGTTGCAAGAAAAGAATATTTTTGTACAGAAAGCAATGTGTTTTGTACAAATGACATTATTTTCTGTGCAAAATCTTATTTTGTGCAAAACAAGGGGGTTTTACACAAAAACAAAGCTTTTGAACAGGTGAATGTTTGTGAAAAATCTTGTGGCATTTGACTATTTCTTGACATGGCAACTCAATGTGATGAAATACTCTTTTTCACTAAGGCTCTTTCCACACGCGGGGTGGGTAAACGGGGGGCGCACGCAGGGACGGATCTTACCTCAAAACGGGTTGCTCCGTCCCTGCGGGGAGTGCGCGTTCGCCGCTCTAAATGGCAGCAAATTTTGGCGCCGTTCAGCGGCGCCCAAAATAGCAACCGCCGGCTTCCAGCGGCGCTCCGCCAATCAGGGCAGCGTGCCAACCGGAAGCCCGCCCCCGGGCAGCTCTGCAGAGACGCGCTAACGTGTCCCTGCAGTTTTAAACGGGGCGCAGCGACGGGGTAGCACGTGCAAGTCACATAAAAACCACTTGAGAAGTGGTTTTTATAAGACTAGCAGCGCCACCCCCGCAGCCATGCGAGTAGAACCTCCCATTTGCGAACCGCCCTTGCGCACCTCGCGGTGTAGAAAACCTCCTGGGGAGGTCGCCCTAGGGCGGGCAATATGCCCATGTGGAAAGGGCCAACGAATGAGAAAATTTGTAAGTGCTCTTTACATCTCTCTCAGGAACTGTGTTCCTCAAAAAGTATATCTGTTTCACCTTCTTTTGGCCTGTTGTTTGTGTTTGGCCTAAACTGACCTAAGCTCTCTTATAGCTTAGTTATCTGTTAAGCAGTAAGAGGAACTCTACACTACCACACATCAGGTACTGACAATTTTTGATGCCTCTGCTTTATTATTAGTCTGTCCCATGGCAACCATAAAAGGAGGGGGCTTACTACATCAGTATCCCTAGAAATTTTTCCATTTGGACTTGATGGACAGCAGGACAAGACTTTGACACTGCAGATGTATTTTTCTGTTGCCAATTTTGCTGTAATTCACTCAACCAGTGGGAACCAGTCTCAGACAACTGAGACAACTTTAAGCCTGAAATGCCTGAAGGATTTGGAGAATTGCAGATTTGTCCTCTCTTGGCTTGCTGTTGAACTACAGGTACAATTTTAATAGTTCAACTTTCATTCTCCATACAGAGTACAAACAAGATTAATGAAACACATTGGGATTGTTAGCATAAGAGGAAATGAAATTTTGGAAACCCGTGGAAGCACAGCTGTGAATTATAGAAAAGGCATCTCAGTCAAACTGTGGCAAATATTCATAAAATAATTGTTGCTGGAAAAAAGATTGCTTGAGATTGCAAAATTTACAATAACAATTTTGACCTTTATCCTGAGTACATACGCATGCATGCATACTCACACCCCTTGTGCACAAACTCTGCAGATTCCACTTTTAAAAACAATACCATTTTGTTATTACTTCTAAATGCATCGCCACCAAAATGTAAAGCTGCATTTCTTCCATTAAAGATAGTACCTTACTTTACAATGTTGCTTTAAATTCTTTATTGTAATCATATAATACCACAAATATCTGACCTTCCTATTTCCTCCATGTTCTTAAATGGCCTGCACACTGTTCCAAAGGGTACAGATTGGGTAAAGTCTCTCCCCCACACCAAAAATAATCTTGATGGTTCACATTCCTCATACATCCATTGTAAAGCTTCAAGACAATACACTGGTACCACACAAAAGCCAGCTTTCATCTCTACCACAGGCAAGGAATACGTATGATTTCTCCCCCCCCCCCTTTTTTAAGTATCCAACAGGATCCAGCATCCACTGTAGCCAGTAAAATGTAAGGGGTTTGTGAAAAGTAGGAAACGTCCATTCACTCTTGGTGCAGTCACAAGATTCACTGGCACCAGCAGGATAAGTGTGATAGGTATTTATTCTCCCTCAGATTTGTGGGGAAGCTCCAATCCGATAAGGCTCGTCAGTATCATTTTGCCCTAACTCTACCCTTTTAACACAACCTTTGTGTAACAGGACTAGTGTTTTAATTGTTCCTCAGAACCAAACTGTTTATTTTAGGTAGCATATTCTATTTATTACCAATGACTTTAAACAACTCAGGCCATCTCAATAGTTATAACACAAATGGCAACATTTATTAAAATAGCAGTGGAAATAAAACATCTTGTTTGAGTTCAGTTATAGTACAGTGTTGATATACTGACAGTTTAAACTTCTGACAGACATTGACAATCAATTCCTGCTTCAGACACCAGTTCCCTGTATCTTTTCCCTCGCTGGTTAATCACAGCCAAGCCACCCTCTCTCTGGCTGGTTCTCACTGAAGGCTTAAGACACATAGAAACTTTGCCTTACATAGAATTCCTCTCCTCCATAAGCCCCTCCTACACACACCACTGTGCTGGGCTTCATTCTTGAGGTGCTATTCCTATTGCCCAGCAACCCACCATCAAATTGCACTGGCATTCCAAATAACTAATCCCCAAAGAAACTTCATCATAACTTGCCCCCACCATAGCTTCAAGCTTGAACACATTTACTTTTGTTGCCTACAACATCCAAAATCCCTCATCCACCACAAACACTGGCCCTGATGGTTAGGGTACTCTAGGAATTGTAACGTTTCCATGTTTTGCTATACCTTAAGCTGTGAAAGGTTGTGGCCTAGCTGTTGCATGAAGTTCCCACACTCTACTTTTGCAGCCCCTGAATATCTCCCTACCAATCCCACAAATCTGGGCCCTCATTTCTAAAAACTTTTGGTCTGATTTTTGTGTGATTTTTGAAAAGTATACCCAAAGTCCAGAAAGAGACACAAAAATGCTCATACACACCCCAACTCCCCCCAATACCTCCTTTTATGGCTGTATCTTTGTAACAAATGGCAATTCAGAAGTGATGTTAAGCATCCAATAATAGGGTCAGGGATAAAACTGGTCTTCAGCTCATGGGCCATTCCCTACCTTCTGCCTTAAGCAAATCCATAAGAGCCAAGAGCCAAGCACCAAAATGTTCAAACAAAAAAATCTACATATACTCTGAATCACTTTACCTCGGAGAAATGCCTCTTTTTACTTTTGTTATCTATATCTTTCCCTGTATTATTTCCTGATTGTCAGCCATCAAAACTTTTGAAAAAGAGTATCTTCTAACAACTCTTAGGAATAGCAACTGGAGGACGATGAAAGGAAGCTTCTGCATACTTTCTTAGTAATGTCAACCATGATAAGATAAGGCAGAAGGTAAAGAGGGCAGAAGAAGAAAGTATAAAAAATTCAGAATGCACCAAGACTGATTCTGTGTGTGAATGGAGGAG
Source organism: Iguana delicatissima (assembly GCA_948472985.1). Classification (NCBI taxonomy): domain Eukaryota; kingdom Metazoa; phylum Chordata; class Lepidosauria; order Squamata; family Iguanidae; genus Iguana; species Iguana delicatissima. The sequence continues at coordinate 645,742 of CAOKZL010000064.1, forward strand.
CTACATAACCAAGGTCCTGCTTTGGACGATGAGTGTAAAAAGTTCCACCTGAGTGGAATTACACCCCTTCTCCATCTCACTTTCTCCAGCTGGCCCATAAAATGGTTATGTGGTGTCTGGGGAAAAGTAGGAGGCAGTGGTGTATGGTCTGGCTATGTCCCTATACTGGAGCATAACATAATGACATCATTCTCTTGGATTTCTGAAAGATGCACACAGGGATCCAGCTATAGGGACGTAGCTGGATACATTTCCATCCCTTGCTCTTCCCTGGTCACTATATGGGCCTGTTGAAGGGGGTACAGGAGGAGGTAAGAAAGGTGTGGGATGAGAGTGGTGTTGAATTACTCCCCCGACAGTGGCCAGAAAAAGTCGTATGCCAGCATTATGCATATTATATGTCACTAACAGGATGCTAGCATGTGACTTCATCAAACAGGTTCTTTTTTTCACATTCCAAAAATCAGTGTTCCTCCATTTCCCATTTCTTTTCTTGGTTCATGACTATTCATAGATACGAAAAGTGATGAAAGGTGTTGTTCTCCATCTCGTTCAGCATTCATACTCATGCAAACGCACGCACACACATACTGATAGATGATAGCAGCTGTAGTCCATTTCTTTGATTACAAACAATGTACATTTGCAAAGGGGCACAAAAATCACATAATTTTTATCAAACATCTACAAAGGCAGAAACATAAAACAAATTAAGCAGAGAAAATCAACAACAGCCAAGAAAGCATGATCTAAATCATATACAAGTGATCAAATTGTCTGAAATGAACATGGCTTTTTTCCTCTAACAATGCAGTTTAATGACCTGTCATTATGTACAGCATTATGCAAATTAAGAGAAAATCACAGCTGTTCTATTGGTTTTCATTTCATATTTGAAAGACACACACACACACACACACACACACACACACCACAAGCACAGTTCAACTGCTCATTAATGCAATGATGAGACAAACACAAACACATTTTCCCCACTTGAATGAGTTGCTAAAGAAAAAATATTGCCTCTGGTTCAAGAAAATGAAAGAATAGATAACAAGCTGCTCAACTACTAATATATAAAAAATCATTCCAAAGCAAAAGCAGGTCTGTCAGCTTTCACTCTGAGTTTGCTCCATAAAAATGAGAGATAGCCAATGAGATTTCGCTTTTGTGTTGGGTCAAATTCTTCAGCTGAGGCATTTGCATTGATTTTGGATGATGATGTGAAAATGGATTCTGAAAACTAATAACTTTTGGGGTCTTGTTAAATTCTAACATGGGGAGTAGCTTAACACTACTGATGAGGCGGCAAGAGGTCTTCCCCACCCACAGAGGCAATACAAATATTTGTCCTCCAACATAGTCCAACAGTGCCTCTTCTTGAAGTTAGACCTTAGTCCCAGCATCATGACGTAGGACCTTTTCACACGGCATTTGTCATGTGAAAAGGCCCCTCAAGCGTCGTGTGAATGTGAAGGCGGTCCACACGACGCACTCACAATCGCATGACGCTCCAGGGTCTGGCAGGCGCTTCTCGTGCACTTTTTCATTTTTGGCTTTGAGCCGAAAATGGTGTGCGATTGTGCATCACTCCAGGGCTCCACACACACTTGCTGTGCATGTGGAGCTCTGGAGCCACGGTGCTCGCACTTTCTGCCCCAGCGCGGCCTGAGAAACTCCTAGGCTGCACTGTGGAAGGAAGAGGCGGGGCTCTCACACAAGTGGGCGGCAGCTGCAGAGCTGAAGGAACCGGGACACGAGAGCCTCTCGCTGGAGGCTGCTTGCATGATTCCTGCACCCCAGCCCCTTGAAAAGGTGCGTTGCGGAAAGGGCCACAGTGTAAAAGATGTCTTTTCCCAATAGGTTCTAACTTGACAGTGTAATGTCCAGAACTAACCCTAAATTTAAATTGGGGCTTCTCTAGGGGCTTTTTGATATCCAAAACTGATTTTTACCCCAAACTATTGCATGTTCTCCCTTCCTTGATAAGAGATTGGAAAAACTCAAGATGAATCTTATTCTTTAGAAATGTCTTGTGAGCAAACAATTAAAGCTTTTCCCTTAAGGAACTATCCAGGGCACTTATACCAATGGAAACATTGTGCAGAAAAGCAAGAATATTCTAAGCTCTCCCATGGAATTTCCATGTATGTCTTGAGGAGATGAAGTAGAAATCCCATAAAGATAAGTGGAAAGATTTTACATACTCATAATTTCCCCAAATCTCCCTAAATAATTTCATTCTGTCAAAAAATAAAATGCATAAATGGATCCATATAATAGCTTTAACATGTGTTATGATCAAATACATAAACAATATTTCCAGTTACAATAATCTGCATTCCATTTTGCCATGATGCCATTTTGCATATTCACATAAACTGTTTGAAAAGTGATAAAGAACAAACTATATATGTAATAAGCAGGTGTACATAGACCACCCTGAAAAGTGCCGTAAAGGCCCAAAATTATTATGTTGCTTGTTTATAATACACATCAAGTTTTATTCATATTGGCCATGACCAAGTTCTAGTCGTGCTCAGTTGTATCTGATGAATTGCCCTAGTTGTGGATGAGAAGCCATTCTGATATGCACAGGAATGCATCTGTGATTGAGAATGAAAAACTATTAACTGAAATTCTGATGCACATTCAACGCTCTGTTCCTTTCCCCCAATGCACAACCCATTTATGTGATTTCATTCCCAATTGGGTAGAACATAAGAACATTTTAGTTAACAACAATATCAGTTGTGGGAAATGAACCTGATGAGTTGATTCCTGTGGTATTCTTAGTGGGTGAGTGAGCATCCCTCTTCTGCTGTATTTCAGATGAGATGTGGTTACTCATCAGAATCACCTATATCATTAACAAGTAATCTGAAGGAATGGATTCTCCCTTACTAGGGGAGTTCCCTGAGTCTTAGCACCTGGCCCCTCCATTCCTGTTCTCAGGGTAAGAGGGAAGAATCAGAGGGGACACTGGTGGGCTGTGCTATCATTTGTTGGTGTTTTTCAGCAGCATAGCCTACCACATGCAATGCTTAATATAGCATGCGGAATGACTTTACAAAGGCCCACCCTCTGTGACATCATAAGCTTCTCAGCTTCTAGCTCTGAAATTCCTGGTTTTAGGCTCTAGCCCTATATCTCAGGTTCTAGACCTGAAATTTCAATGCATAGAATAGCCCTTAACTGGCAGTCCTAGATACAAGGTTGTCTTTAACAGGCCTCAGGTTAGTAAACAGGATCGCTGCAGAAGCAGCTGGTTTTTTTTCTTTTCTCTTGCTGATGGGTTTTTAATAGCATTTTAATCTGGTTTATGCTTTACTTGGGATTTTCCTTGTTAATTTCTGCATGTCATGGGGGAGATGGAGTAGAAATCAGCCAATCAGATTAAGAAATATATGTAAATTCTTGTGACATGCACTGTTTTTGTGATGATTTTGATCTTGTTCATATCCAAAATTTGCCTCCTGAGATCCCCAACGGTGCCATGATGATCATATGTAGACCTCAGGAAAGTTTAATTTATGAATTAAATTACCAGAATCCCCCAGTGGTCCAACTGGCCAGGGATTCTGGACACCATCGTCCAACAAAGTATCTTTTCTAAGCTTCCTCCATCTGCCGCTAAGAAGAAAAATTCTGCATGGTCAGATTTGCAAGTGACTAGAGAAAGATTGCCTTCCCTCAAATGTATGGGTTGGCTCTGTTATTTAGTCATCTGAATTACATTATAAACTACTTATTGAACTGGACAGGCAGCAGCTCACTAGAGTACCTTCTCTCTGCTTTTTTTAAAAAGTCAGTAGGGGAAAGAATTCCAGCAAATCCTTTTAAAGGCATTTTTAACCATATTAAAACCTTATAAGGTTGGTTTTGTCATTTGTTGATTGATAAAGAAGTAAAGTAGAAGCATAATTTGGATAATACTATATTTGTCTGGCAGGATTCCCAGGTCTGCAGGTGCGCTGATCTGAGCATACTTCCTAACTCTTCCATAAAATGTTTTGCTTAATTGAACTTATAGCAAAGTTACAAAATGTTAATCCTAGCTGAGTGTCAAGCTATCTTTTATCAGTATTATTTAGAAAAAGACATTTTGGGTGTGTACGCACCAATCCTACAATTAGTATATTAAAGCCATATAAAGTTAAAAGGTGAAGTTAAACAAGTGTGTCATTTCTCCCGCTGAAATTTGTAGAATTTAGGAGTGCTCAGATTCAGGCTAGAAAACACCAGAGAAACACTGTTTGTTTGTTTAGCAAAATATAGAGACTGCTTGTTCTTAGTGGTGTGTTGATGTTGTGTGCCTTCAACTCATTTCCAACTTACGGCAACCCTAAGGCAAACCTATCACAGGTTCTTCTGGGCAGAATTTGTTTAGAGAGGTCTTGTCCTTGCTTCCCTTTGAGCCTGAGAGAGTGTGACCTGCCCAAGGTCACAAAGTGGGTTTCCATAGCTGAGCAGGGATTTGAAGCCTGGTCTCCCAGTGTCCCAGCCCAATACTCAAAACAGTACACCACTCTGTCTCTCCATAAGTGGTGTACCACTTATAAAATAATAAATGATAAACATTAAAATGATGAAACAAGATAAAGGGTATAAAATCCAGAACAAAAGGTAAGAAAAATGCCTGAGCAAAACACGTATTCAAGAAGCTTCTAAAGCACATGATTTTAAAAAAAATCTTATAGTCATCATGAGATGATGCAGGAACCCCAGATGACCTAAAGCCCTTGAAAGTCTATAAAACAGAAGGCTGGGGGGGGGGGCAGTAAAAGAGATGGATAGAAATGTTTACAGACTTATAATTTCAGCTGACAGCAAAGAGAAATGTTGAAAGGCAACACAAAATTGCAAAACCATAAAAAGGAGAATATCTTTTTCCTGATTCAACTTCTGAAGAATTTATGTCTCTTGTTCCAATGTCTTCCACACTTCTGAAAAGACCATGCTACTTGGTGATTCACTTCATTTCTGCGTGCAATATCAGTGGAACGGATCCTGCTAAGATGTTCTTGGCAGGAGAACAACTGCATGACAACAAGACTTCATTCAAGAACTGCTTCATCAGTCGTGGAATCTAATATGTACCTGAATTATTTTGTTGTTGTCCATCAATGCATCCATGTTATGAAATATGTGCAGGTAATTTTAACACAAAAGACACAGAAAGAAGTGAAATTATCTGGAGGGCTAAAGTAGCTTACTTGAACTAACAGAAGAAAATCCTAGAATCCTACAATCATAGAGTTGGAAGACACCACAAGGGTCATCAAGTCCAATCCATCTGCCATGAAGGAACACACAGTAAAAGCACTCCTGATAGATGGCCATTCAGCCTCAGTTTATAAACCTCTAAAGAAGGAGACTTCGCCACACTCCAAGGCAGCATATTCCAGTGTCAAACTGCTCTGTCAGGAAGTTCTTCAGCAGGGACTCCCCTACCACCACCACACATCTCCTCTGGGAATCTTCCAAGGTCACTTGCACCTTCTCTGAGGACTGACACTGTTATTCTTGTTCCTGTTCCTCACCTTCACTGATAAGGAAGAGAGCTTTGAATTGATTCTGTAGCTCCAAACGTGCAAAAAGATTACTGACCTTTCTACTTCTATGTGTCACATTCCTCCAAATGTCTGCCTCCTGTGTTTGGGAACTGACCTCCTTCTCAAATATATCCCCTGTGTGTTCTTCCTCCAGGAGAGTCTGCTCTGCTCAGTCCAAGAAAACCTCATGCTTCCAAATATGCTGAAGAGTAGATATACAAGCTTCAAGTTGCTGGATCTTCTTTTCCAACAGGGCAACTAACTTACACTTGCTGCAAGTGTAGCTATCCACATCCACAAGCAAGAACACAAGCATACCACAGCTGTTGCAGGTGACTACAGCAGTTCCTTCACCATCCATATTCAGTGTCTAATGTAGGTATTGAAACAGAACTCCAGACCTCATCTGCAAAACTCTCACATGAAAACTTGTGGGACTTGCTGCATGTTAATATTAGAAACAGCATTTGCTGAGATATACATTTTTGATTAGCCAGACACTGTGACCTAGGTGATCTGGCTAGTAAGATCTGAGCCCTTTCACATTACACCATTAGAGCATTTTCATTCTACTTTAACTGTCATGGCTACATCCTATGGATTTGTAGTTTGGTGAAGCACTAAAGCTAGCTTACTAAAAAAGTCAAAATACTCCTCCCTAAGCTACAAATACCAGTATTCCACAGGATATTGGTATGGCAGTTAAAGTGGATCCACAGTATTATAATTGTATAAAGTGAAAGCCTCAAGCCCTAACCAGTTAAACTAGATGGGAGTAAAAGCACATTTCAATGTGCATGTATTCACAAGCAAGTCACATTGAGTGAGTGTGTAAAGGCTTATTCTACAAGTAAGGAAAGACAGTTGAATTGGAAAATAAGTGTTCAATTGCTGTCAGTAGGTCTAGTCATGACTGACCTTTACTGGATAGGGATCAAAGGTAAGAATCCAAACTGAACCAGAAGGATAACTTTTGCATTCCAAAGTGTATCGAAGGATTAAAAATGCAAACGGAAGGAGGGAAGGAAGGAAGGAAGGAAGGCAGTCATCTGTTTTTGATATCATTTTTCATACATATTGATAACTTTTCTTCCTAACTTTAGTCTTTAACTTGAGATACATTTTCACTGTTCAGCATAGACACAGCTGTAAACCAGATGTCACTGAGCATAAAATCTGTAACCACAGTAATTCACAGGTTGCCACCTTATTATTGGCCACTAAATCATTAAATGTTAATTTGTACATTGTGTTTTGCTTGGAAAATTACATGTAATAGCAGATCTTCTAACAGCTGGCAGGGTAGCAGCAACTACAACACGCCACTGCTAGACATGGTTCTCTGAGATTCAGAGCTAGGCTACGCATTACTTTCTCCTTATGGAAAGGCTTAGTCTGGCTCTGCCTGTTGAAAACTCTTTGCCAACAGGGAAAGAATGCTAGAGGGGTCCACAGTCACACAGGGAAGGGAGAAAAGAGCAAATGCCTTTCTTTGTTTTATCTCTGATGATCTCTCTCTTTTCTTCACTTCTTCTCTCTCCCATCTGCTAGGAAAAATTAGCTGACATGAAGAGAGATAACTAGAAATGAACAACAGACACACAGAGAGAGAGAGAAGCTGGCCAGTGGTTCCCCTTCCTCCCTTTCTCTTCCAGTTTTTCCTGCTATTGGCAGAGGTTCTCTGCATGCAGAGCCAAGTTGCTTCTGAGTATAATGTGGGGCTTCCCAGTTGAGTGTCAGAGGCTGACATAATCATCCCAGCTCTTCCAGATGTGGTATTCCTGAAATGTAGTTGAATCCCACAGCACAAGTCCATTCAGATTTCTTTTTCTTCTCCAATGCCCCAGGACAACGCTGGGAAATCTTTGGGCCTCCAGTTATTTTGAATTACAGTTCCAACAATCCTTTACCATGGGTCATGCTGGGTGAGGCTGATGGGAGTTCTAGGCCAAAACATCTGGAAAACCAAAGGTTATCTACCCTAGGTTCTGCCCCCAATTAGAACAAATATTGCAGGAGTGGGAATCATGTGGCCCTTCAGCAATTGTTGGACTACAATTCCCAGCATTTTTCACCATCAGCTATGCTGACTAGGTCTGCTGGGAGCTGTAGCCCAATAAGATCTGAAGAGCTGCAAGATTCTCCCACCACCATGTAATGTCAAAGCCAGTGACCACATGGGCTAAAGGATATACACTACTTATGGATTGGACTGAATTGTCTCTTTTATCCATTGTCAAAGATTATTGTCAGCCGTTATGGAAAAGGCTATCACAATGCTAATATACTAGGTCCCCCATATCCACATGACTGGTATATGCAATTTCACTTATCCATGCTGAAATGCAGGTTGAAAACCTTTTGTCCCCCTACCCGCACCCCCCTCTCTCCCACCCAAATTCTTTTAGTAATTGTTATGTTTTTCTCAGTTGTGCACTGACTTTGGCTGCAAATAATGGCTACAAAGCCTTCTTTCTCTTAGATTCTGAAGTCCTCTCAAGTTTCAAGGTCTCCTCTCCAAGCTGCATACTCTTCTTGATACCTGCATTATCCATCTCCTTGAACAAAAATAGCATTCACTATTCTCCATGTTTCTCGTTATCCACAGTAAGTCTGGGAATGTATCCCCGTGGATCCAGGGGAACCTACAATATGTTAAAAAGAAGAGAAAGAGCATTTAGATAGAGTCTGAGTTGCTCTGCTGTGCCCCACAGAGGAGTTGTTCTTACTTACTTATATACTGCTTTCTATCTTTAAAAATTCCAGTGTGGTTGGAAACAAAAGTACCTCACGCAATGCTATTTAGTGCTGATCTCCTTTAGACCAAGTCCATTGCAGGGTCAGGTTACTTTCATGCATGATACTGAAAAGGTGCTCTTTGAAGATCTTTGAGCAGACAGGCTGGAGCTCCAAACATCCGAAGAATGGCTATAGCAGCAGAGAAAAGGGTGTAATGGTACCCTTCTCCCTCTCACCCTTCTACCGTATACCCTTTCCAAAGCACTTCTATGATGTGCCTGTGTGGGTATGTGCTATCTGATGAGGGATTGCAGATTTGCACCAGAATACCTGGGGGGGGGCAGAGTCCAGTTGTTTCTTTATTGTTCCCCATTCTGCTCATGTTCATTGAATACATGAAACCCCAGCCACTCAGGAGCCATAGAAGTCTAAGAAACTAGAGGAAACAGCATGCTGATAACCTTCCCTCTTTTAAAATTAAAAAAAAAAAGGATGAAAACATAACTTCCTAATTTTCTCACACTCAGTGGCCATTTCCACACTGCATTGTTATAGTGCTATTATTCCACTTTCAACAGCCAATGGAATCCTGGGGTTTGAAGTATAGAGAGGGACATTTAGAATTCTCAGCCAGAGAACTCTTTGGCCTCAATAAATTACAAACCTCAGAATTCCACAGGATGTTGAAAGTAGAATAAAGCACTATTAACAGTGTAGCGCAGAAATAGCCAGTGAGGATGCCAATCTCTCTGTCAAAGCAAATGGTCAACTGACATGAGACAGATATTGATAGACATAGAGATACATTTGGGGACCTTTTTGTGGGGAAAAAATATTTTCGCATAAGAAATTACATTTTTGAACAGTTATCATTTCTACAAAATACACTGATTAATGTGCAAAAGTAATTTTTTTCTACAAAAACAAGTTTTTGCAAACTTTGTTTTCTCAAAAAAAAAGTCCCAAAATTCCAATAAATATAAAGATACACACAATAATCTTACCTAACAGGGAGAAATCTTTTGAAATTATTCATTCTTGCATGCAGGGATGAATGAAAGAAGCAAAGATTTAACTCCCTACATTGGAGTAATTTTATGGGTCCCAATATGGGTCAAGACCACTTTTAAAAGGGTTTTAAAATTTCTTCTGACCTGTGTGTTTTTCTGAAATCCTTCTCCCCAAATGAGAGTGAAACACACAAGGAAAGCTTCCAGTGGCACCAACAGAGACTTTGACCCTTTCTGACATGTCATCCCACTCTGTGGATGGGAGAAGGATAGGACCCAGATAACGGTTCTGTGTGACGTCATCCAGGTCCTGTCCTTCTCCCATCCCCAGGTGGCATGATCACACAGTAAATCATTGACGTGTTTTCCCCATCAATGACTGGCGATCATGCCACCCACCCACTTAGTTGGTATGCAAAGATCCTGGAAGTGCAATGGCTGTGCTTCCTACCATAGTGCTGCCTGGGACAGTATGTGGCTGTGCTACGGAAAGAAGAGGCAGTGCCATCATGCTTCCTCCATTCACAGAGACAACAAGTGCACAGGGGAGCGCTCCTGTCGTGCTTCCCTCCCAGCAGAAGCAATGCTGGGGCCCACACCAGATGTCTCCAGAACACGGTAAGCTGCGGAAAGGGCCTTTTATTCATCATTGTTAAACCCTTTCACAGAAGAGGGTGAATTTCAGAAACCTAATCCCTGGAGAGAGAATGTTCAAAGCTACCCTAATCATGTGGTGTTGTCCAAATACCTGTCTGGCACCTCTTTTTTATCCCCACTAGATACAGGCAAAAATAGGGTTGGCTTTGGATGCCACTGCAAGTGTTATGGCATTGTTGCGCTGACTAAAAAAAATGCCTTGCCCGCACAGATCAATCAGCAGTACTGGTTGGGTGCAAGGGGTGGCAGCGTCTTTGTTGTGGTTCTGGAAAGAAAAGCTGGCTTGTGATCCATCTCTTTAAACAGGCTAATCCTGGCACCAGTTTTGTGCCAAAGCAGACTTTCCCAGGCAAGCTCCCTACGAGCAGTTTGTCTCTTCACTCATAGCCACCGACACGATTTTATGTGTGTTCCCTCTTGTTTATCATACCTTCTATGTGAGGCATTGGGAGCTTTGAGCCAGACCCATCATGGGGCTAGAAAGCTAAATGCATCTGCTCCCCCAAGAGAGGGGTCCCCATAAAGGATCTATGCGGTGGAGGCTTGCATGGACAGTAATAATTACTTCACCTTGAGGTGGCATAAAAGACCACACAGCAGCTCATGACCACCTTGTGGCCCTCCAATAGGGATAGAAAGAATAATAAAAAATATTCAAAAATGGTAAAAACAAAACAAAACATGTTTTTCAGGTGTCAAGAAACCTTGAAAAGAAGAATCCTGGAATGATACAAATCTTCATAAAACTTAGTGTACATAAAATTTGCACTTTTTTTTTGTTCCTCTCCTTTTTTTTTGTTCCAGCATTCTTTTGCACAATAAAACAGAATTTTCTGCACTGAAAATAATGTTTCTACACAGAAATGTTAATTTCTGCAGTAGAAAAAGCTGTTTCCTGTGCAGAAAATGCTATTATTGAGGACTTCTGTGCAAAATTTGCAAGATTTGCACAGAAAACAGCATTTTCTGCACACATGAAGTGCTTAATTGTGAAAAAGCTTCAAAAACTATGGTGTTTTGTTTTGTTTTATTTTTTGTTTTTTTGGAAAACTTTCTTTCAGTGGGGGAAAAGATGCTCAAATTACTCATTAATTCCTTCAAGAAGTGAATTAATAAAGAATTACATCTCTGCCGATCTCTACCTCTGATACTTTTCTGGCATGTGGGTTGGGGCCAGGGCATGGAGTAGCAGTTGAGTCAGTGAACAGCGCAAACGGTTGCATCAATCAAAAAACTCTGCTGACTTTTTTTCCATAGAATATGTTCATCTCATCTTTCCTCCTACTTTTCTCACAGCCTCTTGGGGTTGTAATCAGGGGACCATGTGGTAAGGCCCCGCTTTGAAGGTCCCTAATATTAGTATGGTTTGCATGGGCACCATACCTAATTGGCAACATATTTTATTGGCTCTGATATCAAATTCAAGCCTGAGAGCTAACGGAGAGGTCAAACTGAGCGAGGGAAAGAATTTGAATGTAAATGTGATAATATGGTCAGCTCCAAAATTCCTCCAGGTAAGACTGAGTCATTTGTCAGGCAAATACACACCATTCCTGTGGATAATAGGCTTAAACAGAAGCTGGAATTTTCCAGGGAATCCAACTGTGAGGAGCCCATCAGGACACTGATTGACACATATTCATCCCTTGTATACCTGGATTCTTTCGTCTGTCCTCACAGCACCCACAGTAGACAGCTATTACATCATCCATCATGTCTTTGTCAATCAAAGCACTAAGCCCATCAACAGGCGAACAACTCATTGTCCACAACAGGTTCCCTTTGTCTTGCATCTGGAGCCTTCACAGCCACAAGCCATTTTCAGGGTACAAATACCCCTAATTTCAGGATGCCCAGTGCAGTCTCTCGAAGGTCTACCCATCACTCTGTCCATCTGGCTCCTAAATGAGAACCGTCCTTAGGTCCTACCTAAGCCAAAATACATTTCTGCTCTTCACTAGTCTTCTGGACTGGTAATTATAAATCCCCCCAAATTCCTCAGCCTCTCTATAATTTTTCCTCCCTTTCTCTTTCAGCTAGCTCTTGTGTGATTGTGTGTATCTTGTGTGCATGCATGAATGAATTCCCCCCAATAAAATCATTTTATTAGACAACTTTGCTTGGTTTTTGGCTTGGCCTGACCCCATAAAAATTGGGTTGAAAGATCTCGCTAGGTTGCCCTGCCTCTCGTATTGCTATTGCTTGTGCTCTGGCTAGTTTTCATTCCCCATCAATTGGAGCACATTGAGGTGTCCCCCAACAGACCCCAGAAATCAGGGTAACAATGTGCTTAAACATAAGTAAAAAAAGTGTGCAGTAGCATTCTGCATATTTAAATATTGTGCAGTTGCTCCTCTGAAATACAGTTTCAATATTTCATTGTTTCATTTAAAGCAATAGCTGAAGAGATGGAGGATCTTGCTCTTTGTACTTAGTGGTAGATGGCAGAGGTGGTCCAGAAATCCTCTGGTCTAACCAACTGGTTGCTGTGTAATGAATTCTATTTCATTATTATTCACCTTCCCAGTTTTATGGAGAAAGTAAAACCAAATTGCTCTCATCACACTGCCAAATGTAATCTTAGAGCAGCTGAGGGAACCGTGCTCTCAACGTTATTATATGCTTTCATGTTTGTTAAATGTTTCCTACTGTGAAGAATGGGAGTGGATGTTGAAGAATTTTTTAACCAAATCAGCACTCATGCAGCAATTTAACTATTACAAATCAACTGAGTTCAACAGCAAGAGAATTGATATATTGGTTATGCAAGCTTTGATGAATTTAGAAAGCTAAGCCCCTGCTTCAGCAGAAGGGACATCAACTTCTACCATGGTGAAACTACACTCCATCTTCTCTGACCTCCTCACTCCAGAAAAAAAAAATCATGTTCTGCAAACCCCCTTCCAACACAGCTGACTGATGGAGAGCAGGGAGAGAGTATAAGCAGCAGAGACATCTCTAGCTATGTGCCTTTAAGGTGAGGCAGAGCAATCACATGATTTCCCAGGACCCTGGAGGATGGATGCCCCTCTGCCATTCTCTTCATCACCCATTCTTCCCTGGCCAGTAAAAGGCCACTGTTGGGGCATGCAGAAGTCAAGAGATAAGTCTGAAGAGGCTGATGTGTGAAGGAGGAAGTGGACCTCCTTAACAGCAGAACACACAATGAGTGCAAATTATGAGATGAGTCCAACTTATTCCATTCTCGGTTACTAACAGGATGCCTCTCAATATGCAAAAAAAGTTGTTTTTTTTTTCAGTTCAAAAATGAATGGAAACAATTTTTTTGTCCCCACTTTTTAGCTGTACCCATCTACTCTGTATGCACATCTGTCTCCTTTTATTCTTCCATGTCTGCTTGTCTATGAAACAAGAAGTTGTTTTGTTGAGCTCTCTTACAGGGCGTAGATCTGACTGATTCCTGAGCTTTTGAAGAAATGGTTTCTCCTGTCCTCAGTAGTCATTATTATTGATATTGGTGTTGACTAATATTGAATTTTAAATAATCTTAGCAATCATTTTTCTTGTAAGGGAAAAATCTCTCAGCCTCAGTTTTGTTATACTTTTCCAGATCCACCTGCACTCTCTTCCTGTCCTTGTTTTGTATTGGTCACAAAACTTTGTAGGATTTTCCCCCTTATGAGCATTCTTGAATGTTTTTAATGTGAATGCATTTAATGTGTTTTACCTAACGTTACACATTTTACTTAACCACATTTGCACATCTGTGTCCCCCCCCCCATTTTGGCCATTTTATCCATATGCATTTTCAAATGTGTGCATAGTTTTGGGTATATGCTGATGTGCCCCATAAGATGTGCAAATTATCCATGTAAGATGTGAACATGCTTCTTCTGTCAAGACTGTTGAATTCTGTCAGGAATGGGGCAACACTCTTCTCCATCACTGCAAATGGAGTTTACAAGCTAAAATTCACATTGGAGGAAAAAATGGTCGGGCATAAACAAATTGGCAGAAATAATATGTAGCAGTATCAGCTGCATGTGCTTAGCCTGACTGTGAACAGACCTTGGAAATAATGAATGAAGAATAACAATGTTACTATCAACATGTTGCTTTTCCTGTGAAGGAGAAGCTAACTATTCTTGCATTAAATGCTAATCAGCATATGGTCCAAAATCCAAAACATTGCTTGGGGAGATTATCTTCATTTTTTTAAAGTAATAAACTGGGCCTGGGATCAAATCCTCCCCCTCCCAAAAAAAAACCCCCACTACCATCTGCACCTTTCTCCATCACCTTGAAATAGTGAAAACTGACCTCCTTTCCCAATTGTCTTTGAACCACAAAAAGCAGCACAGGTGGCTTCTCTGCAACAATCCTAAGAGCACTCTGCAATGCTTCTGGGGACTACTAATAAGAAAGGTCAACAATGCATTATGTTAGAGTACTCCCATACAATTGTTAAAGGCCAGTGCATTTTTTAAAAAAAATAAGATGAGTGAAGGTTTTCAGCCTAGCTTTCACTCTGAAAGCCTATTTTTCTATAAACCTTAAATGCTTTTCATAGGGCAAACATGCCACAACCACCCTCTGCCACAAACACATCCACATTTAGTCCAGGTAAAGTTGTATCCATCAATTCTGCTGAACAGATAATGTGACCTCACAACCCACCTACCTACCCAGTATCTGAGACAACTTTACAACATCTTCCCTATGCCTGCCAGATTTACAAACTGTACCACATCAGTGTATCATTGTATTTCCTTGGAGGAACAAAGAGTAAATTTAATAACATAGTAAACAGGCTTTTTTTAAAAAAAAAATGGAGCCAACACAGTAATGGAGATATAATTCAGTTCCTCCACTCTTCTCTTTCTTGACAAGTTTAGATGACAGGCATAATGTGCATTCATGTGAGCTTTAGATACTTTAGCCTCCATAAAAGAAGGCCAGTGTCAACATTTCTTGCGCTGTCAGCGTACAATTAAAAAGTCAGCAAGTGGATGCTACCAGAGCAACAAAGATGCCTTTTTCCCCAGCAATAGTGAAAATGGTGCTTCAGACAACCCCTTATGGAGAAAATCCTCACTCTGCTACCTGATATGAGGCATGGGCTGCAGCTTAGTTTTTATGACAACCTGCATAAGCAAGGAGCCAGAGGCATGCAGATGGACAGAAAACAGAATGCTCACTTGGCTGCTTGCCATTTTTTTTTTATTTGGTGCCTGATAGTGCTTAATCAAATTCCAATGTAGAGTCTTTATCTCACACCAATGTATGCATGTAGCTTGTCGCTTGTTATTTGGATCACGTCTCCTCATGCCTAGGAACCATTTGAAAGCGATAACATTCATAGCTATTTTTATTTCTCTTCCGCTGTGAAAGGCAGGATTTGTATCGTTTCCCTCACCCTGTGCCTCCAACCCTGGAAAACATATATATTGGATTATTGGCCTTCAGTTGAACTCTCACACTGAACAAGCCCTAGCCTGCCTGCCTGCCTGCCTGCCTGCCTGCCTGCCTGCCTGCCTTCCTTCCCTCCTTCCTTCCTTCCTTCCTTCCTTCCTTTCTCTCTCTCTCTCTCTCCTGGAAGATTCATGGTCTAGCCAAAAAAAAAAAAAGTTTCCTGTTTATGAAAACTGAATTCACATATATACACAGCTGAGCTACATAAGAGACCAAATGTTTTAAGAGGAGAGCAATACACACACACAGCTACCATTACTAAACCTATTCTTAGGTAGCAAAAGATCTTGTTCATATCAAAAATAAATAAAGAGGCAAGTGGTTTACCATTTTTGACACTAGAAAGAAACATAGTTCTCAATTTTGTCTCATTGTGTGTACAGGGGTTGTTGGAGTAAAATTTGGTAGCCACTCCAGCATTCATGGTGTTAATAAGATATGTTATAGAGATCACATTCTTCTGTCTTGGTAACTGCCAATTTACTTAGCTTTACAAGGATATTACTCAGATCGGTGCCTGTCACACTGTTTGAGCCTCAAGCCATGTCAGCTGTAATATGGGCCTGTCACGCAAACATGCTTATAAAAAAAGATGAAAACTTTATTGCCTTGCCCATCATCTGACCTCGGTCATGATCGCAAAGGTTACGTATCAGGGTCAGCATCCGCTGACTTGCAATTGTTTGCTATGCCAAGGAGACAGTGGTCCCATATGTTTAGTGTTTCTAGAAAAGCAAAAGGAAACAATGGAGGGGGTAAAATCCTGAACAGGGAGCTTCATAAGCATTGCCATAGCTTTGTTCTGACAGAATAATCTGAAAAGCATCTTTGGAATGATCTGTTAGCTGCCTTCCTCACCAAGATATTCTTGTTTAGTCCTATTCAGTTGCCACACCATTGTACCCATTTGCTCAAAGGAATATAGTCTGGCAGTCTGGCAGAAATATATCTCTCTGTAGGGAATGCATTGAGTGAGGTGGGATCATGATGACTGAGGAGAAATCAGAGAAACAGTGAAGCAGTCCACTAAAACTCACAGGGCAGTAAGTAAAACAGACTCACCACTGGGAAAGAGAACAGAGGCACGGATGCTCTCATCAGTTAGGGAAGAACAGGTGAGGCTTGGTCACTATACCTTTGCTGTACAGTGAAATGTCCATGATCCAGCAACTTGGCTTTACTTACAGAACTGCTTCAGCTGAAGAGAGGGAGCAATTCTCCCTCCCATCACCCAGCAGAACCCTCAAAACTGCTTCTGCAGTGTTGAAAAATTCAGTTTGGATTATATGAAGGGTTACAGGGGAACAAGGAGAAAGGTCCATCATGCTGATAGACATCCACTACAGCAATGGTGGATGTAGGCCAATGTAGTTTGTATACACTAGAAACAACTCACTACTGGGATTTTATCCACGCACACACACACACGCGTGCGCGCGCGCGCGCGAAAAAAATGACAGTATAGTTTCCAAGGCATCATCTGTGTTGTTTCCTTTTTATTAAGTGAAAGAGGGCAAGAAAAGAAAAAGCAGTGCATCAAGACATAAATATGTGCTGGGTATGGAGGTTTAGGATTGGCTACAAGTCTCTTCAGCTAGAAGAAATCCCCTTCTTCTGCCAATAGAGCAACCTGCCCATGAGAACGGGTCTTCTCGTTAAGATCTGCTGGCAGAAGAACCAGAAAGCAGCAGAGATGGGCAGGCTGAGGCAGGAGTAGCATTATGTGAGATTCAAACCTCTTCTCATGCAAGATGCTATTGAAGGTAGTCCTAAATAATTTCCAAGATTCCTTGGCCAGAAAGGGTTTGATTCAGGCTGCTCAGCATCAGAGGGCCCCTGGTCATCTTGACCAGCTAGGACAGGAGTCATTAACATCAATCATATAAAGTAGTTGTGATTGATTTTAATACCATTGATTTCAGTAAGTGTATTCAAAGTGTGCCTAAGTTTGCACCTGATTCAGACTTAAAGTTAATTTCAAGGCAGACCACTAATTTGAAATTCTTAATAATCCCATTGACCATTAAGAAGATTCTGTAAGATGTGTGTTTTATAAAATGCATGAGAAAGTTTGATTGATTTGCTGTCACATTAACAGACTTCTTTCAAAAAATTGCATGAGTAGGTTCCTGAAAATTCACCTAAAGGAAAATTTGGTGAAAACTCTGGCTTGAGACAAGAATTCACTAAGGCAGTTACTGTGATAGATGATGGCTCAGAGGTCGAAGAGCAATTGGTTGTGCCAGAAACAGAGCAAGTGATAGACCAAATTATCTTTGAAACACTCCCATCAACTGAAAGACAAGCTAAGATAAAGTTGTTGCAACCGATGCCAGTGGGAGAGGGGATCAGCAATGATTTAGAGGAATTAGATTCGTCTTTGCCCCTCAGCTCTCAATCACAAAGGAGACAGAAACGAGCAGCTCAGAGGGAAGACATTTTGGCAAGATTGAGTAAACAGAACAATGATAAGTAACACCTGTTTTCATCAGCTATATAAGTTTGTCAGCATAGCTTGCTGTTTGCCATGGCTTGCTGTTTGCTTGTAGCAAATCGCTACTCAAGCTCCCACAACCCTTGTGTTCCAGTTGTCTTGACCCTTTTGGACTGACCTTCAGCTTTCTGGACCATTTGGATTTTGATCTTGACTTCAGCTCAACTCAGCATTTCTACTTGTTGTTTGCAATTGGACACGCCCCACTGTCTCCTTCTCTTGGGCAAGTAGTATCACCTTCTTTCCCTTGCTGGCAGAAAGGCATGGGCAGAGAGTTGAACTCTGACAGTTACAAGTAGCCACAGCAGTTTTGTGACTACATAGTATCTCCTGGCCCAAACTCCCCAGTTCTCACTTACTAGGCAGCAGTTGCTATCATCAACTGGAGGCTGATCTCTTGAGTAATGCTTCCAACCCTTTTGTGAATGATCTCCAGTGTGACAGATGGAAGCAAAACCTCTCTTGCAATTCCCTCTTGCACCATAGATCGGGGCAGGGGGCATCACTCACTGCTTCCTGATCAAGAGGGGAACAGACTCCTCCCCATTAGTCACAGCGGCAGCTGCTGGTAAATAGGGATTGTGGGACATTCACTGTCCATACGTATCTCCTAAACTAGGGAATACACAGGGAATGGGGAAATGAAATAGTCATAAATGTTTTTGTACCTGCGTCAGTAATTCCAGACATAGAGTTTTTACTTGAGATAAAGTTGGGCAAGCTCCTTCTGTTAATACATTCTGACTAGAATGGGGCTATTGGTTAGTCCCAACTATATTAGACATATTGATGAATATAATCAGACAAAATATACATAAATCCCACTGATTCTATGTGTTTACTCTAGTTGGGACCAACTAGTAGGATTCAGGCCACTTTCTTGCAAAAGTAAGCATGGGTCCCTTATTATATTGATTGAAATGAAACTAAAAATGGCAGCAAATAATATATAGAGACAGAGCACTCTCATCTATGGCCATTTCTGCACTAGACTGTTATAGCGCTATTATTCCGCTTGCAACATCCTATGGAATCCTGGGGTTTGCAGTTTAGGGAGAAACTGCAAACCCCAGGATTCCATAGGATGTTGCCAGTGGAATAATAGCTCTATAACAATCTAGTGCAGAAATGGCCTATCAAAATTAACAGTGGCCACAATCTTTTCAACCTTTCTTCTCTTTATGATAGTGGTGGTCCCAAAAAGTAGCCAAGGGGAAAGGAAGTTTAAAATTCTTCTCAGATGAGGGAATTCTTTTTCTTATATGCTGCAAAGAAAAAGAAGAAAACAGATGATGTACTAACTTCCTCATATGTAGCACAGTTCTAAAATAGACAATTTCTTGGCTGCTGCTCAACCTTTTTAATGAAGGCAGGAGAAATGTGAGTGTAGCCACATGGTAGCCAGCAACTGGAACCCAAAAGAGATGCATTTTTGGCACAGATAGACAATCGAGTTGGAAAACTTCATGAGCCAGCGTGAACCTCAGGCTTTTGTCCCAAACAAAAACCCAAGCCTTAAAATACACAGGAATGCAAAGTGGGAGGGGGTATTTAATAATCCTCAGTTGGTCCTTCAGCATATAGCTGAGTATATTAGGAATTTGGTCTTAATAGCACAGAGAACATCAAAAGTTGTTCGGCTTGGCTTTTGTCCAGTATTCAACCGGCAGATCAAGCTTTGCAACATGACAACAGCTGCCGCTCTGAAAAGTTGGTATGAATGGGGAAAGGAAACTTACAAAACATTTTACTATTTGTACATCTTTATGTATTTTTACAATAAAGAAACAGTAAAAAAATGTTCAGTTCTTTCATTATTATTTCCACCCACCCACCCACCCAGTGCCGCTGCAACAGCCAACATGACGGAATATTGCAGTACACTGTGTCTATTGTAGGGATTGGTAACTAATATTATCAGAGTGCTAAGCAGGAAGGAAATGGAAGATGAGAAATTTTAAATCAAACTATCATACAACCAGGTTTTCCTTCAAATTCTTCTCACTTATATAAATACTAGCATATCTACCTGGCATGCCTGAGATTTTATTTTCTCATAGATAATACTTGTTAAAAAGATTTGAGATCCTGTGTCTCTAATTCCCCAAACTGTCTTGTCCAGTACCTGTAACTTCCCCATATTCCCCAATCCAATCTGTATTCACAGTTATTAACATACAGAGATTGGGTTCCCAGGGGAACACATTGCCCTCCTCCTTGTTGCTAGGCCTCATCTCCATAGCAACCACCCTATTCTCTGGCTGAGAATTCTAAACGCCCCTCCCTAAACTGCAAACCCCAGGATTCCATAGAATCTTCTTAGACAGTCAATCATATGAGATCTTTGTCCGACACAGACAAACACACAAATTTAGACTTTTATATATTAGATTAAGCAATCTCATTATGCCAGCAGGCACATTGTGTCCACATATATGGGCCCCTGATCTGGAATATTTAGTAGGGGTGCAGCCCATGTATGTATTTCTTGTTGTGTGCATAAGTCATTTCTGACTTATGGCAACCCTAAGGAGACCTTATTATGCAGTTCTCTTGGTATGATTTGTTCAGAAGGGGTTTGCCATTTCATTCCTCTGAGGCTGAGAAAATGTGACTTTCCCACAGGGTCTCCATGATGAAGCTGGGATTTGCATCTTGATCTTCTGGAGCCCTAGTCCACCACTCAAACCACTACACTACATTGGTTCTCAGGTATGCATTTACTTATGCTTCTATGGTGTCAAGCATAACCGAAGCAGTGAACACTATTATTACCTGATGAATGATTCTTTGACTACCCCTATCGTGGCATACATCTTTTGGTAGACTTATAGTGGGTATTCTGGGCCGTCACTCAATTCAAAGTGAAAAAAATGTTCTTAATAGCCAACCATATTACTCTCATTTCATCTACCTCAATGTGTCAGTTTGCCTCTTTTGACAACCAGCTCTACGCAGTGATTGAAGTTTTGGAATGCGGCTGGTATGGGTGGGGGAGTTCAATCCCCTGTTTTGCCATACAGCTCACAGGGAGACTGACAGCCAGTCGTTAATTCCTAGCCTTAAATACATCATCGTATTGCTGTAATGATATTGAATCCCTGCTCAGCCATGGAAACCCACTGGGTGACTCTGGGCAAATCACAGACACTTTAGCCTAAGAGAAAAACACAGGCCATTTCTGCACTAGACAGTTATAGTGCTATGATTCCATTTTCAACATCCTATGGAATCCTGAGATTGGAATCTGGAATCCAGATGGCCCCTCCCAAAACTGCAAACCTCAGGATTCCATAGGATGTAGAAAGTGGAATCATAGCGCTATAACACTCTAATGCGGAAATGGCCAAAGGAAAACCCTCTTTGACCAAATCTTGCCAAGAAAACGCTATGACAGGATCTTCATAAGCCAGAGTTGCACATAAGGCACATAACAACAAGAACAACAACAACACAGTGGCCTGTAATCATCTACATTATTCTCACCTTTCAACTATTCTTTATTTAGAAATAAGAGCCAGAATTGTGCCTCAGGAAATGCATATCTGGCACATGCCCCTAGCTATAAATCCCGGTGCTACCCTCCCAAAACAAATTTTAAGTGATGCAGCACTTTCTTCCAAAACACAACTATTTCCATGTCATTGGAGAGCAGGGGGATTAGAAGAGATGTGTCCAGCTATTTTCCTTTAGCTAAACATGCTGCAAATCAGCATCTGCAATGACCTCCAGGGAACTTCAAGACATCTCTGCAGACAATATCTTTGCAGCACAACCAGCTATGGGAAAACAGTTGGATTCACCTCCTCAGATACCCCATTCCCTGACAGCATGGAAATGGCCATGTTTAGAGGCTGTATCACTTAAAACTGGTTTGGGGGAGGTTGGCCATTGCACAATCAGTAAAGAATTCTGACTTCAGCAACAACCCAAGAAGTAAAGGCCTTTCCATCCTACACTGTTATAGTGCTATTATTCCACTTTCAACCTCCTATGGAATCCTGGAGGTTCACCATTTAGGGAAGGGCATTTGGAATTCTCAGCCAGAGGGTTCTTTGGCCTCAGCAAACTACAAATTCCAGAATTCCACAGGATGTTGAAAGTGAAATAATAGCACTATAACAGTGTGGTGCAGCAAGGTCCCATGTTGTGACAGTGTATATTTGACCTGCACTATTGTAACTCACCAATAGAATTCTGGCCAGGTTCTTGAGTATAGCTGCCTAGAGTTCCTAATTCATTTTTTTTAACATAGCTTTTTCTTAAATAGGGTTTGTTATTTTAAAAAAAAAAGATCATTATTGAATAAAACTGTGCCAGTAAGGAGGGAAAATGGAAGGCATCTGAAGAAACCAAAATGGTTGACTAAAGAACTCCCAGCTGAGCTAAGTGTTAAAAGAAACATGTCCAGGAAATGGAAGAAGGGGGAACCACCAAAGAAGAATTTAAGCAGGTAGCAGGGAGATGTCGGGAGGAGGTCAGAAAGGCTAAAGCACAGAACGATCTTAGGCTGGCCAGAGACATTAAAAACAATAAAAAGGGCTTTTTTAAATATGTCCGCAGCAAAAGAAAAAAGAAGGAGACGATAGGGTCGCTGCGCAGAGAAGATGGTGAATTACTCACAGGGGGAAGAGAAAAGGCAGAACTACTTAACACCTTCTTTGCCTCAGTTTTTTCCCAGAAGGATACAAGCACTCAACCTGGCGGTTGGGGAGCAGGTGAGGAAGCAGGGGAAATGAGGCACATAATAGGTAGAGAGGTGGTACGGGAATACCTGGCCACACTGGATGAATTCAAGTCTCCAGGGCCAGATGAATTGCATCCTAGGATATTAAAAGAACTGGCAGAGGTCATTTTGGAACCGCTTGCTATAATCTTTGAGAAATCTTGGAGGACAGGAAGAGTTACAGAAGACTGGAAGAGGGCAAATGTTGTCCCCATCTTCAAGAAGGGAAAAAAAGAGGACCCAAATAATTACCGCCCAGTCAGCCTGACATCAGTACCCAGAAAGATCCTGGAGCAGATCGTTAAGCAGTCAGTTTCTAATCACTTAGAAAGCAACGCGGTAATCACATGAAGTCAACATGGATTTCTCAAAAATAAGTCACGCCAGACTAATCTTATCTCTTTTTTTGATAGAGTTACTTGCTTGATAGATGAAGGGAATGCTGTGGATGTAGCATATCTCGATTTCAGTAAGGCCTTTGACAAAGTACCCCATGATATTCTTGCAAAGAAGCTAGTAAGATGCGGGCTGGACAGGGCTACTGTTAGTTGGATTTGTAATTGGTTGACCGACTGAACCCAAAGGGTGATCACAAATGGCTGCTTTTCATCCTGGAGAGAAGTGACTAGCGGGGTGCCACAGGGTTCTGTCCTGGGCCCAGTGCTGTTCAATATCTTCATCAACGACTTGGATGAAGGAATAGAGGGCATGCTCATCAAATTTGCAGATGACACCAAATTGGGAGGGGTTGTTAATACGCCAGAGGACAGGATCAAAATTCAAAATGACCTGGATAGATTGGAGAGCTGAGCCATGGCTAACAAAATGAAATTCAACAGAGAGAAGTGTAAGGTCCTACACTTAGGAAAAAATGGAATACAGAAATATAGGATGGGGGACATGTGGCTAGATAGCAGTATGTGCAAAAATGATCTAGGAGTCTTAATAGATCACAAGCTGAACATGTCAGCAGTGTGATGCGGCAGCCAAGAAAGCCAATGCAATTCTCGGCTGCATCAATAGGAGTATGGCATCTAGATCGAGGGAGGTACTGGTACCACTCTACTCTGCTTTGGTTAGACCTCATCTTGAATACTGTGTCCAGTTCTGGCACCCCAATTCAAGAAGGACATGGTCAAGCTGGAGCAAGTCCAGAGGAGGAAGACCAAAATGGTGAGGGGCCTGGAAGCCATGCCCTATGAGGCTAGACTTAGAGAGCTGGGTATGTTTAGTCTGCAGAAGAGAAGGTTAAGAGGGGACATGATAGCCATGTTTAAATATTTGAAGGGATGCCATGTAGAGGAGAGAGAGGGCTTGTTTTCTGCTGCTCCAGAGACCAGGACAAGGAGCAATGGATTCAAGCTGCAGGAAAGGAGATTCCACCTGAACCTCAGGAAGAACTTCCTGATGGTCAGGGCTGTCCGGCAGTGGAATCCGCTGCCTCGGAGTGTAGTGGAGTCTTCTTCTTTGGAGGTTTTTAAGCAGAGGCTGGATGACCATCTGTCGGGAGTGCTTTGAGGGTGTTCCTGCATGGCAGGGGGTTGGGCTGGATGGCCCATGTGGTCTCTTCCAACTCTACATTTCTATGATTCTATGAATAAAAGTCCCCTCCTAACCAGAAAATATTTTCCCTCAAATATTAGCCTGAAGGATCTGTAGTTCGTCTCATTCTCTTCTCATGTTGAAGAGGGAGCGGGCTTGTTTTCCACTGCTCCAGACACTAGGACAAGGAGCAATAGATTCAAGCTGCAGGAAAGGAGATTTCACCTGAACCTCAGGAAGAACTTCCTGACAGTCAGAGCTGTCTGGCAGTGGAATATGCTGCCTCAGAATGTAGTAGAGTCTCCTTTTTTGGATGTTTTTCAGGAGAGGCTGGATGGCCATCTGTTGGGAATGCTTTGATGGGTGTTCCTGCATGGCAGGGGGTTGGACTAGATGGCCCCTGGGGTCTCTTCCATGATTCTTATTGTTATTCTTCATTGCAACAACTTGACCTACAAAATTATTATTCTTGCACATTCCATTCCTGTTTTGACATGCTCTCCATGTTACTAGCCTCCATGGAAAAGGTTTACTCTTTGGGCTGCTTATCCATGCTATAAACCATTTGTTCACTTAATACAATATAAGAATATCCATTTATTTTGCTTTTTTAAAAGTTAACATTGCTGCCTGTTATATAAATGTGGTTTTAAACAGAAGTCCAGCCTCGTTAACATAAAACAAGCAAAGCAGGAAACAATATATCACCATAAAATATTAATGTTAACTAAATAAATTTGAGAGTAGATCAAACAACTACACTAATTGGAACGTTCTTTCTTCTTGTGTAAACAAGGGACACTTAATATGTTAGGAATCAGATATCTCAGTTACAGGATCCAGTGAGGCTAAACTGATTTGCTAAAGCGGAGGATCTGCCCCTCAAATAATTTGTTCCACTGAGAAACACAATGGGGCTGCCTTTGATCTCAGCTACAAATCAAACAAACTCCAGTAAAAGGGAGATATGGTTAAAGAGATGTGTTGTAAACTTAGAAGAAAATCAAAACCACTAGTACAAGCTTTTTTTTTTACAGTGCAATCTAGGAGATCACTGCAAGTGGCAACCATGGTATCACAATAACTTGAAAGTTAGTGATAAAAGAAAAAGCACTTGGAAAAGTAGGACACACAGACAAATTGTGCATCCCTCAGAATTGTGTGAAAAACAATATCCTATTCACCAATCCCTGAAAAGATAGCTCTTGTCAAATCTTTGAACAGTATACTGTATTATCTTAGAACTGGCTGAAAGCCCTTTGAATAATTCACCAAACCTCAGGTTCAGTCTGGAGCAGATTGGAATCTACTCCACTGAACTGAACTGAATATTGCTATCTCCACACTCTCCTGGAAACCTCAAAAGCTAAGAGGGATTGACCTGGTCACACAGCACCTGCAGATGATATTTGAAAGAGTAATTGGGCAGCACAAAGCCATGGATGCTTTACTACCTATAGGAAAGTGTGTGTCTGCCAACAGGATTTTCTGGTCCTGGTACACCTTATGGCACAAACGAATAAGATAATCTCCTCGAGATGTCTTAGACTACAAAAGTTATATTTCCTGATCACTGGCCATGGAAGTCAAACCTTGTAGGAGCATAAAACGGACATAAACGTGTATATTCTTTCTTTACGGGGATGCAGTGCTATACTAGAGGCTTTCTTAGGCAATATTTGTAATTGTGTAGTGTGATATGATCTATTTGTTGCTTGGAGTAACATTTCACAACTTTTTTTTTTAATCTACCTGGAAATAGGCCCCAAGGAGGCCAGCCCCTTCAACACTAGCATGTAGGTGGGGACTTACGGCCTTTCCACAGTACACTGCTACAGTGCTATTATTCTGCCTTCAACATCCTGTGGAATCCTGGGGTTTGCAGTTTAGAGAGGGGCATTTAGAATTGTCAGCCAGAGAGCTCTTTGGTCTCAGGAAACTACAAACCCCAGAATTCCACAGGAAGTTGAAAGTGGAGTAATAGCACTATAACAGTGTAGTGTGGAAAGACCCTTAGAAAGAAGCTGAGGAGAAGAGGGCCTACATCTGTACTTTTTCCCTTCTACATCCATAGGCCTCTTAGCAGTTTTTGGTGGGACATGTGCTAGTTATTGTTTGACCCCAGAGCTCCATTTTCTTCATAAACCCACATTTCCTCCCCTTCCTAGATAGGGATGGGGCTAGGTGTTTGGGTTGATCCTGAAGCATACTTCCCCCAAAGGAGTATGGTGGAAGGAGTTGTTTTGTTGTTCTTTTACTTGTACAGCACCATGTACAGTGAAGCGTCCTGGTGAAAGAAAGAAATAATTGTAGCTAGTGAGTGCAAATACAACGAGAGTCTCTGCAACAGTGGTAAAGAAATCATTGATGGTCCCCTATATCAGGTAGCCAGAGAAGCACTGCTGCAGATGCTATGAGGAAAAATGCCCAGTTTTGACCTTAAAAAGGTGAGGACAAAGAATGGCAAAGAATGGATTGCTGGATACTCATATGCATTATGCACTACGCACGTGACTTGCCAAATGTTACAATAGAAGCGCAAGTGAGCAATCTGTTCAATACTTATATAGTGTTCCATCCAACATACATACTGAATTTCTGCAGGTGTTCCCCTTTAATATGATATTCACTTTAGTAATCTGTAATATTGTTTCTTGCCTTCATCAAAACAGAAAATTAACTCAGTCACAAGAAGCCCATCTTATTGGTACTGAAGGGTTAAGCATTTGAACTTTATCCCATACCGCAGAAAGTCCAATGTGAAAGAAGAGGGATTTGTTTAATATTATGCAGTAAAAGACAGTTTGATGAAAGGATTCAAGAGATTAGCAGTTCTATAGTCGCAGCTCCCTTAAAAAAACTGAGTAGCTAAGGTTGTGGCTGGTGTTCAGGAGCATATTTTTTAAGTGCTCTCATGGGGAAAAACAAGAAAACAGGTAATGAGGAACAAAACCTTGTTGTGTACTTGAGCTAATGGGCTTCTTCTAAATATTTAATTAAATGTGCCTACATACATGGCCACATCTCAGAATAAATGAAATAACTTGCCCAAGATATACGAAATGACTGTTAGGATTATCTAATTTAGCATGTTCGGATCCTTGCAGTCAGGATTATCTGACAGGGTAATAGAAGTTCACTGGGCCAAATCAATCATTTCTCTGGCTCCCAGAAAGATGATTTAGGGATTTAAATTGGCCCAGAATATTTTAATAGCTTGGTTATGCTGAAGCATACCAAAGTCACTGCTAATTAATCAACCAGATTTACTCCCAGCATGTTATTAAGGAGGGGACTTCCATCCGTTTTATTTCAATGATGTCTACAATTTGGCCTCCAAGGAAAACAAACTCTTCTGTTTCCATTAAAGGAATTTGCACCCCTAAATTCTGATATATATTAATCAGCGTATAGTAGACCACAAGTTCCAACTTAAACAACAAAGCTGATTATGGACAGAATAGCTCTCTCGTCCATCTGTATGAAAATATGAGCTGTCTGAGTGCTAAGGTAAGACTTAGCTGCCTCTCATAGCTGAATAATTACATACCAGTCTATGAGAGTCAGCATGGTATAGTAGTTTGAGCAATGGACTATGACCCTAGACACCAAGGTTCAATTTCCTGTTTGGCCACGGAAACCTACTGGGTGATCTTGGGCACATCACACATTTTCAGCCCCAGGAAACCCTATGAGAGATTCGCCTTAGGGTTGCCATCAGTCAGAAACAATTTGAAGGCACACGACAATGACAACAACAACAACAACAACAACAACAACAACAACAACAACAGCAATGTATGATTATGAACCAGCTCCAGGTATATAAATAATCATACTGCACTGGAATGAAAAGGAAACATAGAATTTTCCATAGGCTGAATGCATTTGCCCACTCATAACCCTTACCTCCTGCCACACACACACACACACACGTACAAAGAGTATTGAGGATATTGCTGTATCATAGAATGAACTGTAATGAAAAACATATAATAAGAAATAAGAGAAGGATATATTTGTTGATAAACATAAAAATACAGCATCTCTTTTCCTGAAAGTCACCAAAAAACCCTTACATATAGTGGTCTCATACTGTGGCTAACAGCTGACATTTTTTCCAACTCAGCAATGAGCAATTCAGCATATTAAGACCCACACTTTTAAGCTTCAACATTTCCATGTTTTTGCTGCATTTCTAAAAGCACTGCCCCTTTAAGGCTAACCCCAGCCATCCTTTTGTGACACAGAATATCTAACAGACAGAATGCTGTCTAATTTACACCTGCTACGTGCTAGGCGTATAAAAAGGATTTATCAAATGTACTGCTATATCAGTTTGACAGTGCCAGGATTCGGCTAGCAAAACGCTACCAGCCCAATAATAATTCTGATTCAACCTTTTCTAAGGTCATTAAAATAAAATAAATAAAGAGCCAGTTGGAGGAGAATGTAAGTGAATATGACTGCCTACATTTATGCTGAATATAGTAACCTAGCATTTCAGGTTTTAAAATAATTACAAGTCCTTTTATGAGCATTTCCTCTCTGCCCCTTGCTTTGTGTGTGTGTATATATATATCTATCTATACTGAAGCACAGGAGTATGTTTCCAGAATGATAATAATCTATTTCTCTCCTCACACTACTGAGCTGCTGGTGACCCCAGCTGACCCAATTGAAATTGATTTTGTTGTTGAACTCCTAGCTGGTGCAAATTAATCTTAGATCCATACAAGATCAGGGAAGCAAGACACAAGAGTACAAAGACCTCAAGTGCTGAGGGGGAAAAATTAGTTCTGGAGAGAAGGTATTTTAAGTTTGGAAAGATAAATGGTTACAATGACTTGCTTTGATAGAACATATGTAGTAAAAGGAGACGCAAATGACAAGAGCTGAGAGAGAAAGAGAGAATATGAGAATAAAAGCTGTAATTTAATAGCCTAATTTCCTGCCTGGCCCCATAGAAATATCCGTCTAGTCCTGACAGCTGATGAAAATGCACCACAATTTGATTTGCTGTCCTGTATGGGACAAGTTCAGTCCTATCTCCCCCCCCCACCGCCCCACAGCCCCTAGGGCTATGTTGGCTACAGCACAGAGACACCATCTCTGGTTTCCATCTTTCCTCATTCTAAATTCAGTACTGGCAGCTATTTGTTTTCTAAATGGTATTCACATCACCTTAGTGCCTTGATTTATTATTTATCTCCCCTATTTTCAAAACCGTGGCATCTGGCCTTCCCACCTTGGAGCCTTGTTTTCAGGCTGTCTTTGAAAATGAGGACTGGGAGGAAAAGAAAAATTATCCCCACTTTTTTAAGACGTCTCATTCCTCTGTCCATTCAAGACTTCCCAATTTGTATTCTAATTAGGGATAGCCAGATCTTTCTGTTTTCAGTCCATCTCAGTCTCACATCTGTTCTTTCCTAAGCCTCTGCCATTCCTTTCCCTCCTTCGTTGTGATTTTTTAAAAGAAAACAAAAATCAACAGGAACTCCACAGTAAACGTGAAGCTAGATGCACATTTTATTATATTGTATCTCTAAATATCCCTTTCTAAATGTTTTTTCTTACAAAATATGCTCTATTTTTAATTCATATTGCACAAACCACATACCTCTGATACTTCAGAGACCAAGCCTTGCCCAGATCCAACAAGTTGGAGGAAATACGCATTTCTAAATGTGTTTTGCTCTTAAAATGAACATTTTGAAAATATTTAGTTACTTTTTAACACAAAAAACTGTGCTGGAATATTAGAAGTTGTAAAGCTGGTAGTCTAGCTAGAGCAGATCCAGTCAATTTGTACTGGAAATTACAGAGTTGCATCCCTAAGTGTAACTTTATTTCTTCATGACACAAAGGTCATGACTAACAGACTTTGTTTATGTATTCCTTTTATTAATGGTTTTTCATCTAATGATTGAGACAATGATGAACTGAATATAAAAATTATAAAATATAAAACAAATGTGAAACTGCTAAGCACTTATCCAAATAAAACAATTCAATAACTCCACTCAAGAGGCAACTAAAAATTGCTGCCACAAGAGTTCAGACAAGTGCATTTTTAATTCACCCAGGTACTATGGCAATGAAACCACAGGCTATATCAATATTACAAAATAAATAAATACGCAAGACAGACACTGCCCCTTGGGCCTGGCTAGAGCAGGTGTCCATACTATGGCACATCTACAACACTGTAACTGCCGAAATTGTTAAAATGTGAAAATTCTGTATGTATGGCAGAAGCAATAGAATGATGTCTGGCCTGGGCCCTAATATACCATTTTGCCTATGCGAGCAGTATTTGCATTTTATGCAGAAATGCATGCAGGGACCACCAGGGGATGCCGTTCTGTCAACAGAAACTGACTTTTTGCAAGCTGCTCAACAAGATTAGTGCAGGAATACCAGTATCAACTGCTTTGGCAACAGGTATAGTAAGAAAAGCCAGATAAAGTCTAGAACCTAAAACGGAAGCATTGCACATACTACTGAATAGATCACACAAAATAAATCAAGATTACACCAACAGTTCTTACCAATTCTTAGCAAGGGATAAATCTTCCAAAGGATCTAGACACACAAGCACACACACTGAGAAAGATGGGGAGGAGAGAGAGATGAGAGATTTCTCAACCATTATTTGTCCTTGAACTACTTCAGTCCTGATTGATTTGCTAATTCACTTACCATCATATTCCTATAATTAAGCTTATTTGTATTACCTAGAGTAGGCTGGACACCACCTGGATGTTTCTAAAATAATTTATATGCCAAGTAGTAATATGTAGCCCAAAATACCTTTCAAATAGTCAAAGTTTCACAGTTATGCTTCTATTCCACACTTGCTATCCCAGAGGTTGTTGGAAAAACTCTTCCTTGTACTGGTAACTTATGCTAGTGCCAGAACATTACAAAACAGCTTGCTGCCTATGGCATGCTACAATTCGCTTGTTAACATCAGCATGTCCCTGGTGCTGCATATCTCTGGTTGCTAGCATTAAGTTCTCGCATATGATCTTGTAGGCGTGCATAATAATGATGTAAATCTTTCCTTTCTCTATTCAATACATGTATTAGATAAGATTGTGTGAGTTTGCATGCTTTTTTTTTATGATATTCCACATTTTGGAACTGTTTTACAAAAAATCTGTGAAAGTTTGTTTTTTAAGCACAAAAGGATTGCATTTCCTCCAAAATAAATTTGTACAAAAAACCTCCACAAAATACAACAATAATGGCCAGAATACAGTAAGGGATTTCTATGTACATAAACAATGTAGTTGCAGTGGTACTCAGTGAATCCCATCCCAATCCTCACTTACTGGGAAGCAGTTGCTGTAATTGACAGGGATCTGTCCCCCTGTTGATCAGGAAGCAGCTGACTGACAATCCCATACCCGCCAATGAGTGATCTCCAAAGCAACAGGCAGAAACAAGACCTCTGTCACTTGTATGGGGGGCGGGGGGGGAACTGTCAGCCAACTGCTTTCCAGTCAGCAGGGGAACAGACCTCTATCAATTGCAGTGGCTGCTTCCCCGTAAGTGAGGAATTGGGTGACTTTCATGGTTAAAGTAGCCCCTAAACTGAGTGTGTAACTCTAAGGCCATTTCCGCACGAGACTGTTATAGCGCTATTATTTCACTCTCGACATCCTATGGAATCCTGGGGTTTGCAGTTTCAGGAGGGGCCGGCCAGCCCCTCCCGAAACTGCAAACCCCAGGATTCCATAGGATGTCGAAAGTGAAATAATAGCGCTATAACAGTCTCGTGCGGAAATTGCTTAAGTTTTGTGTTTTTAACTGCCCAACAGGATTCCTGCCAATGTTTTTTTGTACAACAATGTTGTGTTTTATATTTAAAAAACAAAAAAAAAATTAAAAAACTGATCTTTTCACTCTTTTGTAGTGGCAAGAAAAAATATCTTGCAGTGGTTGATCATTTTTTTCAGTGGTATGTCTTAATATATTGAGATATCCTTTCTCATCAAAGACAAAAAGGTTTATGAATAGTATTTGAATTCCCTAGTACATATTAAGGATACTTGAAGTTGTCTGCAACCTGTCCAGTCAAAGAGGTTAGACAATAAAATACACCCCAATCCAAGAATGGACAATCCAGATGTGCAGTCAAGGATATGGTCAAATCAAGAGTCAAATCCTATTAGTAAGCAAATCAATGCTAAGTAAAGAGTCCACAACCAAGATCAGAATAGTATGGAACGAGCAATCCAGAAGAGCAGAACAACAATTAGATCTAAAATTGTTAAGTAAGTGTTAAACTTGGACACATGAACAAAGGCCATTTCCACACTAGGTTGTTATAGTGCTATTATTCCACTTGCTACATCCTATGGAATCCTGGGGTCTGCAGTTTTGGGAGGGGCAATCCAGCCCCTCCTGAAACTGCAAACCCCAGGATTCCATAGGATGTTGCAAGTGGAATAATAGCGCTATAACAGTCTAGTGCGGAAATGACCAAAGTGTCTGATCACATAAGCTAATTACTGAAAGACTCTGACAGCAGATAGAACAGAGGGCACAGTAAATCCAGACTAGGTACCAGAAATCAAGATGAGTCAATAGGAGAGATTTAAATATATGTTTAATTGTTCCATTGAAATTTGTGATTTTCTGAAAGTTTAATTTTGGGGTGATCTTGTCCTATACTCATTAGCCTTAGAACTAAGGAAGTAATGAACACACCCTCAGCTCAAAGGGTAGTCTCAATAGATCATGACATTCCATGATCTATTTGGTCAGCCACAACAAGATTTGTGACACTTCAGCATTTTTTTGCAATACATCTGTGCACACAAACAGCTTTTCTGCAGAAATCTGTATTTTCAGAAAAAAAACACTTTGAGTGAAAAACTGTACTCTGTAAGGTTCTGCATAAAATGTGGGTTTAAATTACAAATCATTGTTAAGATTTCTACATCTACTACTCAGTTATGCAGCTGTCTTAGTTGCCCGGTTAAGTAACATTGGCCAGCCCAACTCCCACAAAGCCTACTTTACTGGGGATCAGCTGTGCAAAAAGAATGGGGTCCATTCTGCTGGCAATTGGGATACAGATGGATGGAATTTCCATCCACTCCCACAAGCTAGTAATGTTGCAACAAGGAAGTGCAACGGAAGTCTTGCTTTTGATCACTGCAGTCTCACTGGCTGACAGGTGAGGGGAGTGGAGACATCATTCATCCCTACTTCGGTCAACCACCCTACTCTCTGTATGTCTGATGCCCAGTAAAGTAGACCTGAGGGAACAGTTATTATGATGGCAACAGTACCACCATCGTGACTATGCAGGGACCATGAATACAGATCCACTACAGATGCGTTACTTCAGATTACACATCCATAAGCCTGTTCTTGAACTCCAGCCCTTGCTTTTTCCACAAAAAATCTCACAAAAAAGGTCCCAAAATGTGAAAATAATCAAAATATATGCAAAACCTCCAGTAATCTAATTTTGCAGGTAGAGAATCTTTAAAATTATTTGTTCATCAATGAGAGAATGAAATAAGCAAAGATTTATATTTCTAATTACGACATGTCTAAGGCTATTTTTTTTTCTGATCTGAAAAACACAAGTTGTCAAGAAGCAAGTTTCCTGGGATGCTTTCAGAACTTTTAGGGTGGACCTACATTTCATGAATAATCACATAGGAAACCCTCCTGGGATTAAACCACTTTACAATGTTTGAATGTTGAATTCAATGCCAGGGTCAGCCCTTTGAGCAGAGTGAGGTAGCATACTCAAGCAACTGACGCTGGAAGTCAGGGAAGCTGCAGTGGACTTTGGAAGGCTGAGCTGTGGATTCTGTGCAACCTATCATGTATACCCTCAGCCAGCTTGTGTTGGAGGAGACTATACCCCTGGCCATGTGTGAAATGGAAGAGAGGGCCATTTTATGTTTCCCACAGGCAACAGAAGATTGCTGGTCACAATATTCCACCTGTCAAAAACAAACATAACCGTAAATACAGGTCACCATATGTCAGAAATGACTTGAAGGCAAAGAAAAACAACACAAGAGAAAGCTACCATGTCAAGTTAAAAGTTAGCATTTTAAAGAGAATGTTATTTGAAGCCAAAATTAAGGGACTATTATAGGGAACTGATTTAATGATTTTTTTAAAAAAATGAAATTGCTGTGGCTTAAGCCATATCCTCTAACCTTCAGTATGCTTTGGGTACAGGATGGCATTCAGACTCATGATCCCTTCCCCTCCCTAGACCTGCATTCTGAATACACAGGTATCTATATTACAAGCTTCTCACCCAGAGACACCTGCCATGTTTTCACTGAGAATAAATAATTTGTTGCATTGGAAAGCAAAGCTTCACCCACATCCCCTACTGTGTGCAGAGCTTAGGCAGTGCAGTATTCATACCTGCTGGTTATTTCATTTGTCATTTTTATTGCTATTCTAACCTATTTGGAGGAAAAAGTAGGATGCAAATCTTGGCCTCTAAATCCTCCTGCATTATAAATACCTGCATTAGAAACATAAAACATACCTATTGACTAGGGCACAGATTCAGAGCTGCCAAAATGACAACAGTAAACACAGAAAATCTAAGAGAAGTCATACTATGAGACATACACCATAAATAGTGTTGCAATATTGTATTTCATCCAAAGACTGGGAACCTACAGAGGAAAACTGCTATATTATTTGAATGGTTCTATGTTCTCCAGGTTCACACAGGGAAAGGAAGATGGCAGGAATAGGCACCGGAGGCTGTAAGCTCCAAGTCATCCATTCCTCAGATAAAACATCCTAGCTTCCAGGATGTTCAGTGTAACCAAGGCAGTATGGCAGGTGTAGCCTGGTCAACTGTCTGTATCATCAGGCAGGTGATGGTACCTCCAATCTCTGCAGCCAGAAAGCGAGGGCTGATTAGCACTGCAGGCAAGGATTATCTTTGGTATGCCCTACAATTTGTTCAGTTTTAGGATGCTTTATTTCATATTGCATTTCTAGTCATTTTCACACTTTTGATAAACAGTTTAGATGCACAATTTATGCTTGCTATACAATACAATAAATATACAGGCTCAGGTGCATAATCTATATTTAGAGTGGTGAGAAAAAGTTTATGAATCCCTTAGGATTGTCACATATTTCCAACCAAAAATGTTGTTAGATCTCAGTGTGACTCTATAACCCTAGATAGAGAACCAGAGATAACCCAGTTTTTTAAAAATGCAAAAACATGAGGCAAAATGCAAAAACAACATATGTTTATTCACAGTTGATTCAACAGTCAATACATATGTGTGAAAAAGTTTTTGAGCCTTTAGATTTGGTATCTGATGAAAACCCTAGAGCAGCAATGATTTCAAGTGCATGATCTCAAGTAACATTGATGTTACAGGAAACCTAAAAGAAATCTATTGTCTAGGAAATAGCTGCCAAGATGGCAACACTGAACATAGAGAATCTTAGCAAAATCATACCATGCAGACACATACCATAAAGAGTATTAAGGAATTTTGTCCCACTTCTCCTTATAGAACTGCTTCAACTGAGAGACATTTGAGGACTTCCTTGCATAACAACTTAGTTCAGGCTCTACCATGATTTTTGATGACATTTAGGTCCAAATTTTGGCTGGGCCATTCATAAACATGGAATTTCTTCTTCTGCAGTCACTCTTTGGTAGATCTGCTTGCACACTTAGGATCATTGGCATGTTATGTGATCCACTTTCGATTCAGCTTCAACTCTTTCATGCATGACCTCACATGCTGTTTTAGAATCTTCTGACATCACTGCAGAAGTAGATCAGAAGTGGTATCAATGAAGGCAAGCTGTCTAAGACTTGTGATAACAAAGCAAATCCAAACCATGACTTTCTCCACTCACAGGTCCCCATGTTTGATGGTTGGGACATGGCTCCTCTACTCAGACTCAAATTTTAGGTCCAAATACTTTATGTGAGAGAGTATACAAAAATACACCATTGGCAAATATCAGTAGAACTGCTTGGGCATATTTTGTACCCTTTTTTTTTTTTTTTTTGGTAGATAAAAGTAACTATACATGGCAAGCGGCTTGAATTTAGCGATACTTTTTACAACTATATAGGTGAAAATATCATTTTATGCCTTTAATTTATTGATAGTTCTGTGTGGATTCTGTAACTAGATATGATTTTTTAAGACTAAAATCTCATCTGAATACATGAGGGTTAACATGTAGAGTAGGTAATCCATAATATGTTTCCAACTGGAAAACAGACCAGTTCATTTCTGCATCAGTCCAATAGAGGAACTGAGTACTCTGCCCATATATATATACTACTGAAACATGAAATGGAAAACTTAAAAATTGAGGATCTTATTGGCTGTAAATGATTGGCAAAAATCATTACTCCTTACAATCATATTCTACTGATAACTGGTTATCAATGTTAACTCTAGGGCTGTTTCCGCACTACACTGTTAATGGTGTATTATTCCACTTTCGACATCCTGTGGAATTCTGGGGTTTGTAGTTTACTTAGGGCAAAGAGCTCTCTGGCTGAGAATTCTAAAGGCACCTCCCTAAATTGCAAACCCCAGGATTCCATAGGATGGTGAAAGTGGAATAATGGCACTATAACAGGCGAGTGCAGAAATGGCCAAGATCAGCATTGATTTAATGTTTACTGACCTGGAATAGTACTGAATTGAACTATTTATGAAGCTTATTTCCCAATGGTGAAACAATACCTCGATTTTTTTTATTGATAACATGCAGTGCCACATGCTGTAATCACAATGCCTGTTAATTGACAAGTTTGTTTTTGTGTTCACATACATGGTGGATTCTTCATCGAACAAAAAAGTCATACGAATTCAGTCTTTATTGGAAATATACAAGCTGCTATTGAGAAGGCAAGATTTTACCTTTGAAGCAAATGCCCATAAATCTAGAAATACTAAAGGATTTTTTTTGTCAGTTAGTTCCTAATTACTAATTGGTACAAAATGCTAGCAATCAATATGGTGTTCTCGTTCACTGATTTAACCAGTTGGATAGGTTACATTCATTTGGTCGTGGACTAATCTTAAAGCAGTAATCAATAATGTAATTACAATCTATGTGAAAGTAAAGAGGTAACGGAAATGCTAATCATTTATTTTAAACCCATTTCTGCCACTCATGAGTACTTAGCCGAAGAATTATGGCTCACTATTTCCCAAGGGCATCACTTTAAAAGTTTTTTGTACAAGTATAGAGAAAAGTTTGTGTACATACCCTAGAGTGTACCAGATAATTACTATGTTATTGGAAGCACTACAGAAGTGCACGAAAGATTTACCATTTCATTTAAAAAGGTAAAACGTTGTAACAGCAGCCAGAATATATATTCTCATGCATACCAGCACCAATTATGAATCCCCTAGTTATAAAATGGATTATTCATTTTGTAATGACCCATTTAGTTTAGCACTATAATAAGCCAAGGGGAATGCTCTGTGTGTCAACTGGAAGGCACAATTCTCTCTATTAAGGCTATTTCTGGGACTTTGGGCCCCTCGGGGGCCTGAAATAGCCTTTTTTCCAAAGCAAACATGACTATGCAGGTATGGCCCTCAGGACACTCAAAACCTGGCCACCAACTGGAGAACCTGTGGCACTTCAGAAGGAGTTGGATTACAACTATTATCTCTAGTAATTGGCCATGCTGGCAAGCGGCAATTAAAGCTGGAGTCCTACAGTATCCAGTTCTCTGATCCTAATATGTATCTCTTGATATATATCTCTTGCACAAATATAGGATGGGGGGTGCATGGCTGGATAGCAGTACGTGTGAAAGGGATCTAGGAGTCTTGGTAGATCACAAGCTGAAAATGAGTCAGCAGTGTGATGCGGCTGCCTAGAAAGCAATGCAATTCTTGGTTGCATCAATAGGAATATGGTGTACATCAAGGGAGGTAATAGTACCACTCTATTCTGCATTGGTTAGGTCTCATTTGGAATGCCGTGTTCAGTTCTGGGCACCTCAATTCAAGAAGGATATTGACAAGCTGGAATGTGTCCAGAAGAGGGCGACCAAAATGGTCTGGAAGCCATGCCCTATGAAGAACATCTTAGGGAACTGGGTATGTTTAGTCTGCAGAAGAGAAGGTTAAGAGGGGACATGATAGCCATGTTTAAATATTTGAAGGGATGTCATGTTGAGGAGGGAGCGGGTTTGTTCTCTGCCACTCAGAGACTAGGACAAGGAGCAATGGATTCAAACTGCAGGAAAGGAGATTCCACTTGAACCTGAGGAAGAACTTCCTGATGGTCAGAGCTGTCCAGCAGTGGAATATGCTGCCTCAGAGTGTGGTACAGTCCCCTTCTTTGGAGGTTTTTAAGCAAAGGCTGGATGGCCATCTGTTTGGAATGCTTTGATGTGTGTTCCTGCATAGCAAGGGGTTGGACTGGATGGCCCCTGTGGTCTCTTCCAGCTCTATGATTCTATGATTCTACATGAGGAATCATGAACAGTGTTCATCAAAACAAAAGAAACACCATAGAACCCATAATACCACTCAGTCATTGTGATGCTTAGATGAAAAACTTGGTTGTTGCTTCTATCCTTTTGATTTTTTTTTCATCTTCCTTGTTGCTAGTCTCAATTGTCATATGGAATGTTATATGAAAATAAAACTCAGTGAAATAAATGAATGAAATAAATAACCCAGCCTGGCCCATATCAGTCTTACCTTTCCGTACGTTAAGAAGGCTTCCAAACTGGATGATTTTATCTGTACTCAGTCAATATTGCTCTGCTGTAGGCTACATGCAGAATTGCAATTGCTCTTTGTGAGTACAGTAAACGCAAAGAAATCTGTACATTTGACTGCCTTTCATCTGATTGGCTACGACCTAGAGGCTTGGACAGAAAAGCTAAAAGAACACACTTAAGAATATCATTAAGAATGTTTATTTTTAATAATTTTTTTGAATCTGTGCCATAAATACACAAATAGTTTAAACATGTATCTTTTAAATGTATTTAACAAAGCAGTTTAACACAAATTAAAATATTCTGTTTAAAAAAGTGGACATATTCCAAAGTATAGTAACACAACAATAGCCAAAATGTTACCAAATATTCAAAATCTCTGTCACTAAATATGCCCTTGCTCTTCAAAAAGTCAGAAGAATGACAGTAAAGTAATCTTGTGAAATAATGCTACTGCTCAGTTCTTTCAATTACTGTTTTTATTAAAGTGGGATTTTTCAAACTCTCAAAAGAGAGAGATGGACCACAGGGAAAACTAGAAACAAGGTGATAATGATGCCATATAGATTGTAAAACAAGAGCTGCCATTCCTGAATAAATATCTAGTTTGCTTCACCTTAGCTTCTCACGATCTTCTCAACATTATTTGTTCTTTCCCTTTGATTTACATATATGCCTCTTAAATCAGTTACCTACTTTATTAGTCATTTTAAATATCTGAATAAGTTAGTATCTCAGGTCATTTAAAACAAATCTGGATGTATACCTCTTAAAGCTGTACCCAATGATTTTCTGCCACCAATTGAACAGATTCTGTCAGCTGAATAGGCAGGGGGATATTTCCCTTCCCCTTCCAGTCTCCAGGCAGTGGCATTCTTAGGCTATTTCTGCACTAGACTGTTATAGTGCTATTATTCCACTTTCAACATCCTATGAGGCCTCTCTAAACTGCAAATCCCAGGATTTCATAGGATATTGAAAGTAGAATAATAGCACTGTAACAGCCTAGTGGGGAAATGACCCTGAAGTCTACTCTTGAGGTCTGAGGAAGCCAGTCATGGATGAGACATAAACCAAGATGCTGTTTGGTGCTAGTCTTTGGGTACTACCCTCTTGAGAAACTATACTAATATACTTTTTCCAAGCTTGGGTAAGGAGGTGTTCAGTACTTCTTTACGCAAGCAGTTCTCTCCATTCTCCTGGCAGTGCAATAGCCCAGCTTACATGTTGGTCTGCCAACCTGGCACCCTCTGCTCCCTCCCCAAGATCAAGACAGCAACTGATTGACCCAGAGGCTGTACCCGGAAGCTGGAACTGTTGACATCTCCACCATACTGACTGTCCTTATACTCTCTTTCAGTGAGCTTACAATCACTTGTAAATTAACTGGTGGAGCTTTCCAGTCCAGTTGCTTTAGGTAAGATTTTGGACTAGGGGAGGCTTCAGAGGAAAGGAGGGAACTGGGAAAAATGATCTATAAGTACTAGTGTCAAATTAGTTCCTTGTTTGCTTTATCTCTTCTGGGTTATTCCATTTGCTTTATCACTTCTGGATTACTCCACTTCCTTTACTTCAGGATACCTCTTGGGAAAGCATCACTATACTTCTTCAGATTTCTCCTACCACCATACTTCTGCATATTTCTCTTAGAGCTCTACTCTGGATTCTTGTAACGTTTCACATCAGGTTCAAGTTCCTCAGAAACACAGTGATCTATGCTGCTTCTCATACATCCTCTCTCATCATCTTATAGGAACATCATTCCTTTCAGTGGTGGCTAGGGCTTCTAAGTCAGTGTGATGGTGAATCCATTCCAGGTTTTAGTTTGAATGTCAAAGGAGCAGCTCAAGGTGCTGAACCTAATCTGGCAATAGGATCCAACATCTTGAATCACTCCTTTTAAGTTGAGGCTAAATTCCAAAGTCAATTCATTCCTCTACTGACATGGAAGCCTCCAGCAGTCACTGATTCTTTTAATATAGCAACAGGTATCATCACTCACCATCTGGAATCTGAGGGATCCCATGCAGACAAGTTGGATCATGACGAGTTTCTGGCTCCAGATAAGGACTCGCTCCCTGAATGGGATCACCAAACAAGCTGATGGGCTCTCTTGATGGATTCTGAAGAGTTATCCCCCCTTTGAAATCCAAAGAGAAAGGGAACAGCATCACAGAAGTCAATTTCTGTTAAACAGGAAATGCTACCTCATCAAGCACCTGGCATTAAACACCTATAAATCTTCCTGCAGCTGCAGGAAGTTCTTGTTGCGCACAGAATCGCTGATTGGCAGGATTCCCAGTGCTCATGTATTTTGGGGGATTCTTGACAATGGACTGGCTATATTTAACATCTCCTTTTCTTATCATTTTTGGCTTGGTTATCTGGACTACTGGATTCGTGTCACAACTTCTGGACCACCTGACACCTTAGCCCCTGCACATCTCCTCAACCTCCACGAACTTCCTGGATTAGCTGTGCATAACCTGGACTGATTTGACTTACCTTTATATGATTCCCCTATAATAACCTGTCTCTCTTGGCCCTTGCTACCTATAGGCACAAGACAATACCACACATGGAATACCCACAGTGTGAAATATTTTACTATAAAGACACATTGTGACATCTAGGGCATCTAGATTATTATTATTATTGATTAGATTATAGATTATTATTAGTATTATCCTGAAGGCCAAAGCAAGACTGGTTTTGCTGATGCAAATTGAGTGGATTACATTCACCGCTGTTCTACAGTGCCAGTGTTAACAATTCTTCTTCCCCCAAAATAATTTATTTGCAGCTAATAGGAACAGTGTACCTGAGGAGCTATCCAAATGTCATATTGCAAATAAAGGCAAAAGTAGATGACATCCTTTAAAAAAATGCGAATTCTAAATACCTTAAACCCAGACATTTGTTATATTATTCTCCTTGACAAGGTGCTACTATGCCAGGAGCTGTTAAACACACTTTCTGCCAAAGCATCTAATTGGTGGTCATAGCCTAACAGTCTGTTTAAATGTTAATGAATCAGGTAGCTAAATTACATGCATGAGAACCTGCGTACTTATTCTTGACAGGTCAGGTAGGCAGGCCTTTGTGCAATAGCTACTTTCCCTGTTATTTTAAGAAATGAACATTATTTCTAAAGAATAATTATCCATCCCTTGGGTTAGATAAAGTTTGGTGAACCCTGCCAGGAATTATGAGCCACTTATTTTTCAATACTCTCCCAGCAGATGCATTGGAAAACAACAATAAACATCAAAAGTAACAATAGGGACAATAAGAACAAGAAAAGTAGTTGTCATGATATGAATGTATTTTATTTATTATTTATGAAAATATTCCCATCCTATCATATATTAAAAAGATCTGAGGATGACTTGCAACCTATTAACACTAAGGCCCTTTCCACAGTAGCCTCCTACCCCGGTATGGGGACGAGAGAGGAGCAGGACCACGACGAAGCTTCTGTGTGACGTCGCAGTCCCGCTCCTCTCCCATTCCCAGGTGGCATGATCACAGATTAAATCACTGACAGGTTTTCCCCATCAATGACCCACAATCTCGCCACCATCCTCGCATGTACCTGATTTGCAGAAGCCCTGGAAGCACAATGGTGGCACTTCCTGTCCCGGAGCAAGCTGGAAAAGTACTTGGCTATACTGAGGAAGAAAGTGGTGTGCAGGACCAGCACCTGCAGGGAGCTGGTTCTGTACAGATGGGAGTGCTCTTGTCGCACTCCCTTCCCAGCAGAGCCACTGCCGTTATTGCCACTGGAGGACCATGTAAGAAGGTAGGGTGTGGAAAGGGCCTAATATATCTTTCAGGATAGGTAAGAGTGCTCCAGTTCAGGGTGGCTACCATCCACCCTTGTCTTCCTCCACAGAGTTATAAGCCAGAAGTGGAGAACATCGGGCTTGAGATTTCCAATCTAACTCTTCAGGCTTCCTGAGATAGCCATGCCCTCATTCGCATGGCAATCTGATCTGGCTATTTCATAGACTTTATAAGGTTTTCTCAGACCAAAAATCTGAAATGTCTCTCTGAATGCTTAGCTACATTAGCTTTAAGCCCTGCCACCATAATGTGGCTCAGGACATTTTCTGAATTTGAATTGGCCCTTGTACTAAAAGGGCCTTCCCACCTCCTAGGACTCAAGCAGGCCATTCCACTCATCTACCACATCCTCTTTTTCTTTCCTTTCTACCACTCAACATTCTGTGACACATCATGAGCACTGACCATGCTCAGTCTTCACTGAGCTGCTTTTTTGCAGGGAGAGGCAATAGCTTCTGTTTCTCAGTGGTCAGGCTTCTGTACATACCTATTTAATTATTAGAAGGAGTGATTGTTGATTGTTGTTCTTAACAGCTGGTATATATGATAACAATAATAAGGACAACAATCAATAATGCACACTTTAGTGTTCTCTATACACACACTTTAGCGTTTATACTCCATGCACTAGGGCTGATATCCTGTTTATCAGTTATGATATCATAAATCAGACTCACATCTTTGCAACACACTTTATTGGTAAATGAGGACATCAGAATTCTATTCTGACCATGCAACAAAACAAAATATACCTTCAAGAAAGCAGACTTGTAAGCAGCACAGCCCCTCCAACATGGTCATTTCTAGGTTTTTGAAAAGCAGGGATGCATCCAGCTATTTTCTTGTAACTGCACAGATATCATCTGCAGGGACATCTCAATTACCCACATGGGTTCTGCAGATGCTTGTTGCAGGGTTACAAAAAAAATAGATGCATCCCCATTCTTCCCCTTGGTCTCCAACAACATTGGAATTGTCCCATTGAGAGGGGGCTGCACTGCTTACAAGGTGAGGGAGTTTTGAGTTGCATTGGAAGACATATTTATGAAGACACAGCTATGTGATAGATGCATGTCCATCAGTGCAGGATCTTGGCCCCCATTATTGCTGTATATCAGATCTATTACTTTTAACTTTTATGCATGTGTGTATCTATGTGCTTTCAAGTCACCTGTCAACTTAAAGCAACCCCAGGAATTTCAAGGGATTTTCTTAAGCAAGGAATATTCAGAAGTGGTTTGCCACTGCTTTCCTCTGAAATTTAGTCTACATATAAGCATTCAATTATCTCTCTCTGAATCATCAATATCTACAATACTCATGATCTACCATTATTATTATATTAATTCTATTTATGTCCTGCCTTTTTCCCCAGAACAGTGATTCAAGGCAACTTTCAAATTAAAACACAATACAATTAAAACATACGAAAGAGCAACATTAAAATGGAACTAAACTGCTAACATTTTAAAATAATGTGAAGCATATCATTAGAAAAAGATAAAATATCAGATTTTTT
The DNA here is from genome assembly GCA_948472985.1 of Iguana delicatissima. Lineage (NCBI taxonomy): Eukaryota > Metazoa > Chordata > Lepidosauria > Squamata > Iguanidae > Iguana > Iguana delicatissima. The sequence goes on from CAOKZL010000064.1 coordinate 690,015, forward strand.
TAAAATAAAGCTATACATATAAGATCAAACCACCAAGTCCTGTCAATTCCAATAAGAAAAGTAGGCATTTGCTTGGGTCCTTCCTAGTAAAATCAGAAGGACTACATTAATGAACTTTGGCTAGATCATGCCTTCAACAATGATCTAGAAATAAAACTATAATTTCAGGAATTAGCTTATAATACTAGTCTGGCTTTATCTGTGGTCCATAAAGCTGAACAACAGTCTGCCTTTGGCCTTACTTATCATATACTTTAACTTTGCATATTATTACGATAAACCTGCTGGGGTACTAGGCTCACATTTAAAAAGTCGCACAAGTGGTTGTGCTTTCTCCAAGATTGTGCAAATACAGTACAGTTTCACAGCAAGACTGTCATTCACAAGATAAGCCCAAGGCCTTGACACCTATTGAACAACTGGTTGTGCAATTGTGGGAACCAGCAGACCCATGCTAGTGCATATTTACGCTGTGATAAAAATATAGAGGATTTAGGCCTAGGACGCAAATCATCTTGCTTGGGTCTATCAGGACAATGGAACTTCCATGACTGGTACATATCTTTATATACTATAAACTATGGATTAAAATAATGAAGGTACATTGCCGTCATAGGGCCTTTCCACACTACACTGTTATAGTGTATAGCTCTCTCAGTCAGGAAGCTCTTTGGCCTCAGTAAACTACAAACTCGAGAACTGCACAGGATGTCGAAAATGGAATAACAGCACTATACTAGTGTAGGATGGAAATGGCCTCAGTTGCTTCCATAGGTTTAGAAATGAGTAAGACACTAACAATATTCCAGCCTCTGAGTATTATGATTATGAGGGAACATGGACAAAATGTTCTGATGTGAACTATAGCTGTATGGAGTGTTCTGGTCTAAGCATGGGCTCTGCCACTTCCCTTCATCCCAGTTTAAAGAAAGATGTATATAATGGGAAAGTTAACTGGAGAGAGAATATTGGTGATAAGACATTGAGCTACTGGTGCCTTTAACTCATAGCAACACAAACTTCAATTTGGACTTTGGAAAAGCTACCTTTTGGGGATTACAATTCCCAGAATTTCCCAACCACCATTGCTGCTGGATATGCTACCTAGGGCAGTTCTAGGAGACATGGTGAAAAAACGGACTTTTCAAGCTCAACATCAATTATTTATCAATTATGGGCAGAGAAGGGAGATTGACTTCTTGTACCTCCAGTTTAGGCTGATTTTTCACAGCAGTAGTGATATCTTGCTCCTTTGCCCATTTCTGCCTAGGATTTAAAGCAGTTGCTCTGGTGTAGGAAAGCCTTGTATCTTTAATCATACGGAAATGTGAAATCAATTTGTTGATGAAAGTTATCAGATGAAAACACTGTGGCTTTATGCTTTATTGATCATTAAAAATATTTCTGCAGGTGACATGAGAGTCCAAAGCAATTATCACATTCCACAGCATTTCCACATCTGAACCACTATGGAAAGATGCTGTGTGCCTTTTTAAAAAAACAAACTATGATGAATACACACAGAAGAGCGTAAACCTGGCAGGGCTGTCCCAGTAAGCCTGAAGCCAATGCAAATGAAAACAGCAGCAGCAGAGATACTAGTGCTGGCTCTTGGCTTTCAAATAAAGCTGCACAGTTGCTGTTTTTTTTAATGCCTCTTGTGTTGATTTAGTTGAGAGAGGGAAGGGAGATGGGGAAAGCTACTTCTTTGGACTACAATTCCCAGATGGTGAGCAAAGAACAGTAGAAGCCACCAACCAAAGAGCCTGAGGAACAAAAAGAGCCTTCTTCCACTGCTCTGTTCATTTTGTTATTGAAGAATATGTGGACTATTTAGTTATTTATTATTTGACTATTTAGTTAGCTTGTTATTAAAATTAAGGCATCTAACAATAAAGTTTAGTTTAAAAAGAAACACAGGCCCTTTCCACACGAGAAGAGGAATTCGCGTAGTGACGGTTCCGGCCGGTTTTTACCGGGTTTTTTTTGTATCCGCGCTAATGCACGCTCTCTATTCATACATCTTATGTTTGATCCGGCTTAGCGCGGTTTCAGAGATCCACACGTTGCCGTCCTGACCACCCCCGCTATTAACATAACCCCGCCCACTATGGCTGTGATAGGCTGATTTCAATTTGAAGAAATGGCGCGTTGCGTCGGTACGTACCCGCGCATGCGCGCACGTACGTATGCAAGGTCCTCCCCCAACGCCTCCCGCCTTTCGCCGCCACCCCCCACCTCTGGCTAGTGCGTCGGTTGGTGCCGGTCGTTGTGCTTCCTGCTTCGCCGATTTTCTGGCTTGTTCGTGGCTTTGCGATGGAGGGCGAGGTTCTCGATGACCTGGTCAGGTTCCTGGGGACCTTTGTTGCGGTCCTGGGTGTAGTGGTGGCCACCATGCAAGAACAATGGGCCAGAGATCGAGCGAGGAGGTCCAGGCTCCATCGCGACCATGAGGAGGAGGACGTTTTCTATGCGCCCCTTCTGAGAGGACACTCGCGGCGTCTCCCACGCCCCAGAAGGTGGTGGGTCAGGGAGAGGATGTGGAGGACATGGTGGGCTGAGGAGGTGCTTGCTAAGTGGGACGATGACCAGTGGCTCTACCACTTTCGCATGACGAAAGCCACCCTCTTCGAGATCGCCGACCGTCTGCGTCCCACACTTGAGAGGAAAGCCACAGAAATGCGTCAACCCATATCTGTGGAGGAGAGAGTGGCGATTACCGTGTGGTGGTTGTCAACGCCGCTTATATATCGCAAAACGGTGAACACCTTCGGCTTGGGGATCTCCACAGTCGCTGTGATTGTCATTGAGGTGTGTCTGGCGATAGAGCAGGTCCTCCTGTCGTCCACCGTTTCCCTTGGAGACTATCGCAGAGTGAGTACTCTACATCCATCCGCCCTCTCTCCCTTCCGTCCTTCCCCGGCACCCCGACGTCTCCCGGTGACGCTATCTCAGCCCAGACCGTTCCGGCCACCATCCCTGCACTGGCCACGCCACGCGCGTGGCCATCCGTGGCCCTCTGTCCCCCCTCCCCACCTCCATCCACCCTTCCCCCTCCCGCCCTCTCTCCCCTTCCGTCCTTCCCCCGCGCCCCGATGTCTCCCGGTGACGCTATCTCAGCCCAGACCGGTCCTGCCGCTATCCCTGCACTGGCCATGAAAGGAGTAATGTTTGTTTTTTGTGTTGCCACCCATTGCAGGTCATGGATGGATTCCATCGCGTGGGATTTCCCCAGTGCATCGGCGCGGTTGATGGTACACACATTCCTGTGCGGCCACCAAAAGGAAGAGGGGAAGAGTTCGTAAACCGCAAGAGCTCCTTCTCCATTCTCCTGCAGGGGATGGTGGACCATGAAGGACGCTTTTTGGATATTGTCGTTGGCTTTACGGGCAGAACGCATGACGCGTTTGTTTTCCGTCACTCCTCCTTGTGGCACGCCATGGAGGCTGGACGGTATGTTCCTGGGAACCCTACCATAACCATAAATGGTGTTTCCATTGGTCCAGTCATCCTCGGAGATGCAGCGTACCCCCTGTCAAGGTGGTTGATGAAGCCATACAGAGGGGCCATGGACCCAAGGAAGTTGGCTTACAACAGGGTTTTCAACCGCTGGCGGAACGTGGTGGAGCGGGCCTTTGGAAGGCTCAAGGCACGGTGGGGCTGCCTCTCAGCTCCCCTAACCGTGTCCGAGAAGAACTACCTTCCCGTTATATCCGCCTGCGTGGTCCTCCACAACATCTGCGAGTCAAAGGGCCACATCCTGCACCCCGACCTTGCTCCCCCCACCGCTGCGCCTCCCACAAACACGGGATGACTTCCGACCCCACTCCTCCGCCAGGAGGCTCCGTGAAGGGGAAACAGTTAGGAATGCCATTGCAAGCCTTATTGCCGAGGACAATGTTCAGTCCTAGATTTGTAGTTTTCTCCCTTGTTTGTAATTGCAATTAGAAGGTGTTTTGCCCCTCCCCGTTGTAAATACTTTCCCCTTTACAAATAAACTTTACACTGGTTTTGTTGCAAAAATAACAGGGATCGCTTTTATTATTTCAAAAACACAAAAACAACATGAATGGCAAACAATAGTACTGACTTCAAAGGAAAACAAGATATATGGCAACTCCCCTTTCATAGGAGAAATAGGAAACATATAACTTTAAACAGTTAGATCATGGATATTGCTAACAAGTTAACGGGGCCATATTTGTACCCATCCAAATGGGCAGGTAGGTGGGGAGATGCATTTCTCAAGGGCTGTACCTGTGGCAGGGCCTCTTGACCCTTGGGAAATGTCGTCTTGCCACCTGCTGCTGGGAGGAGGTCGATGGGCTTCCCCCCATTGCAAGGCTCTGGCCTGGTTCGGGCTCAGTTTGTTCGGAAACCACACTGCCATCATTCCTGGGGAGGATTGCAGCATTTCTTGCATTCACTGCATCCGCGATTGCGGACATAACCCTGATACATTCCCTAAGCAGGGAGAGCAGCTCCCTGCGTTCTTCTGTCGCTGTGGTACTCTCATGCTGGAACTCCCTGGCAAGCATGTCCCTGTTGAGCTCCTGCTGCTCCCGTATGAGATCCATGGTAGCTATGGTAGCAGCGGGAAGGTTCTCACTACGCCCCGCTGCAGTGGTCCTATGGCGCGACATGCGTAGTCTGGACCGGGGAGACAAGCCCGCGGCGGTAGTGCTGCTTGTCACCTCTAGTGTACCGTTGCTTGCCTCATCTAGGGAGGGTGAAAGCAAAACGGAAGTAGCATTGTACTGGTTAATGGGATGTGATTTTTGAAACGTAACACGACATTCCTGTGAGGGCCGCACAAAACTGCATGCCGGGCAGCGGCAAAGCCAATCACATCTCTCATCATCCCATGTAACATCACCTCTCGTGTCACATCTCACTGAGGAGTGACAGCCACAGCGAATACCTAACTTTAGGAGAAATGTGTGCAGGGAGAAGGGAAGCAACAGGAACCGTGCATGCAAACAATTATATGTCTAGTTTCATGGATCCTGCTCACTCGTGAGACACCAGGCTTGATTGTTGTGCAAAAGGTCCAGCAGGAAGGTTCCTGTACCTTCCGGCCAACACCTCTAGTGCTATGGTGACAAGGTGTGGAGTAAGGGTGGTGGTTAAAAACTCACCTGTACCAGTGGTGCTGTCATTTTCCGCTCTAGATGTCCCGGGATGAACTGGCGTGTTGCTGGTGTCGTCCATGCCTGCATCGGGGGATAGGTTGCGAGGTGTGAAAGAACAAGTCTGCTGAGAATGCATTCTGCATGGCTCCCGGCGGCTCCCCTTCCGGCCTTCCCCCCCACTGACCTATGCACATTGATATCCAGCTGGAGGGGACCAGGCACATACTGCGCGCCGTTTGCATGCTCCCACACCGTTAGCATACCCAGAGACCCACAGGAATCCAAGAGTTCAGACAACTTGGCCGTTTTGGGGAGCAAAAGGGCTTGCTATTGAGTTACTGAGTAAGTAGTGATGCAGGAATTGAAAGGTAGGTAGCATGCACATTGCAAAAGCATTCTTTCCGCTTCATAGCAGCCATGCCCAAGGGCTATTGCGACCCAGGGAGATAAAGCGAAGCTTATACGTTTGTTGCCACACTAACAACCTGCCTTACCTGATGTCTCCGCATCAGAGGTATCCGGGGAATCCCCAAAAAGCTCCTGGCTATGGGCACGCTCTGGAGCACAAAAAGGGAAAGGAATGGGTGGAATTTCCATGCATAGATGAGTTAGTGATACAAAACCAAGATGAGGGTACCCCTCTTAACATTCATACCTTCTGATGCTGCAGCCCCCTCCACTCCGTGATCCCCGTCCTCTGCAATCTGTAGGCTCGCGATGACCCTTGGTGGGTGTGCACCCGCGTCACCACCCAAAATTTGCGACAGCTCCTCGAAGTAAGGACAGGTAACCCGGGACGAGCCTGTCCTTCTATTTGCAGCGACCGCATGACGGTAGTCCAGCCGCATCCGCTTAGTTTTTGTGCGGCATTCTTCCGCTGTCCTTTTGTGCCCTCTTCTTTCCATTTCCCTGGCTATTTCTTCAAATATTTCGATATTCCGGTAGCTTTCCTGAAGATCCGCCTGGTACTTCTGTTCGCCCCACACTTCAAGGAGATCCTTTACCTCGGAGTGGCGCCACGCGACCCCCTGCCTTTTGCCCTGCTTCTCCTCGGGTTGACCTCTCCCTCTCCAGGGCTGGACACATTTCCCTGGCTTGCATCTTGGGTCGCCATAGCCACCTTCAACAAAACTCTTCCGCAAAGTTTGGCTGACCACGAGGTTGCTAGTTCCGAGTAATGGCTTCCTCCTTGTCGCCCCAGCGCAGTTTCTCCCGGCGACGCTTCGCACATGCGCAGCGGCCACCAGGACTTGGCGCCGCGGGACCCCCACAGGAAGGCCGTGGAACTGCAGCCTTCCTGTGGGCGTGTCGGGGCGGAAGGTAGGAGAGATTAGGAGAGTGGAGGAGCGTGAGAGTTTGTGGATTTTGGTTTTTAAGATACTTTTATTAGATAGATAGATAGGTAGATAGGTAGAGAGAGAGAGAGAGATAGAAAGATAGAGAGAGAGATAGAGAGATAGATAGAGAGATAGATACATAGCTAGATAGCTAGATAGAGAGATAGATAGGAGTGTTAGAGAGAGGGGAGAGAGAGAGAGAGAGAGAGAGATGGAGCATGAGGGTGCCCTCTGGGAAGATTTCGAAACCAGGGAGATGCTGGCTATGGTCGAGTGGTGCGGAGGGGTCAATGTACTCCTCCGTAGTACAAATGCCCCAAACAGGGAGTACTACGAGACCATAGCCAGGGGGTTGTCACGGCAGGGGTTCAACCGGACGGCCGCGCAGGTCAACTCCAAATTCAAGGTCATCAAGGCGGCGTTCTACGAATGCATGGAACGCTTCAATGGCCACCCACCCCATGCAGCCAAGCCTCCCTACTTCCGCACCATGCTGCGGCTGTGGAAGTCTGCCGGGCGCCCCTCCTGGTGTGGCCGCAGAAGAGGACCTGAGTACCCTTGACAACCATCCCCCTCCCAATGAACAAGTGATAGTCAATCAAATGGTGGGGGGTTCCTGGTTCCCCCCATTATGTGAGCACACACTGACAGCAGCATGTGCCACTTCCCTTCCCAGGTGCCAGACGCCATGCCACCAGGCAGAATGTTGATGTCGCCGGGACCCCAGAGAGGGAAGGCAAGTGCAATACCTCCAGTTCTTATGAGATTCCCAGCCCTGTCCATGCGTATGCCAACACGTGGGGAACTGGTGTGTTCTACGAGAGGTCTGCCCGCTGTTTTGCAAAGGTTGAGAGCTTTGCTTTTTCCTGTTTCTCCAGAGCCTGAAACAATCGTGCTGGGGGACAGCTCGGGCCCTGGGGAGGAAAGTGGCCGCGAAGGCGCAGGGGAAGATGTAGGTAAAACACGTGCAACAGCTTTGGCGTGAAAACTTTATTCACAGCTAGGAAGTTGATCTGTTTCCGCGGCAACATCTGTTTCCCGCTTGCTTCTATTTCAGCCACAGGTGCACAAGCAGAGAGCCCCGCTGGTTCCTCCCCCGGTCACAGCGACCTGGTGATTGACATGCCAGGGGAAGAGGAGCCAGCAGCTGACGGTACAGTAACCACCTATGTGGGAGAAAATGTGGAGATTAGATGCACAATTGCTGACAGGGATGTTGAACAGTTTCCTTCCTTTCGCAGCTGGCATACTGTCCACAGCAGAGGAGCGAGAGGGACACTTTCCTGGCGCATCCTCACACACAGCTGGCAAGTATAAAAAAATTACTCCGCGGAAGGTGGCACACATGGAGGCCCACTCCAAGGAGTGCCTGGCCGCCAATGTCACCTTTTCTTTCCAGGTCCATCCCCCCCGGACCTGAGGTCCATCGCGGACTCCATAATGGCGGGGATGACCACGCTGGAAAAGAAAACGGCTGAGATGTGTAAGTTAGCAACACGGGTGGCCATGATGGAAGGTTGGCTACGGTGCTTTCACCAAGCGTGTCAGCACGGCGTCCTAATATCTACTCTCCCTCCAACAGACGAGTCTGCACAGAGAAGCCTTACGGAGGTGTCAGCCGCCCTTGAAAATACGTATGCGGACATAAGGAGGGAACTGAGGGAGATAAAGAGACAGCTGAGGAGGGGCAACCTCCTATGATGTTTTTAACCTTGTTTTCTTTTTTTCTTATGTTATGTTGGGTTAGTTAATATCTAGTAATTTAATAAAACATATTTTTCTAAACTATCCTGTGACTGGTTTTCAATGGTTGCATGTAACCAGTTCACCCTTGGAAGCAGTCAGTTCAACCTGGATCCACCTGCCATAACAAGGCAGGTGTGCAAAGCACTTGAAGATTGTGTGAACAGGCCCCAAATCCCATGCCAAACCTGGATGCTAAGCAGGGTGCATTGGGATTTAGACCCGGATGGGAGTCCACCACTTGAAATCCATGGTTTGAAGGACTGCGCATACAGCTTATGGCCTATACCTGCTAGTACTTGAAGCAACTGCATCTTTTGACAGAGAAGCCAGGTGACCAGTTCGAGCTGCAGGTATTTTGGAGAACTGGATGGAGGTTTTCGCCACGGAGTGTTCCTTGTCTGATCCCTCTGTCCGCCTCGAAGGACGGGCCACCGGGGATCCCCCTGCAAGGAAATAGTTAGTTTTGGGGAGGCTGGTCATCTTTCTGTCCGGAGCACCCTCCTCCCCATCCAGATAGACCGCGTCCCTGTCGTGGCCCCCATCAACCGCCCACCAATCAGGCTCTAGTTCTGTTGGAGCAAGGGATGTCAGTCGGGTCACACTCTCTCGGCCTCAAGTGACACCAACTGCAAATCAATCACGCCGTTCAGGGAGATAACTGGTCGGGCTGAATGCATGGGGTTTGCAGGCCCCCCAGCTAGCCACCCCTCCACACTCATTTCGGTCCATTCTGCCCAATGCAGGACATGGCCCCCTGCCCCGTTTTCCCTCATGTTCTGGGCAGCATTTCCGGGGGACAGTCAGGGTAGCCCCACGACGCTTTTTCAACGTGAAGGCGAGGCTTTCCGTGGCCCCCCTTGCCCCCCGGCTCACACATTCAGCGCTTTGTGGCGGGTTGTGAAATGACGGTATTAGGGGAGACTTTCTGAAAATAACCCCCCCAATATGCCGCCGCGGAAGAATCCACAGCCCCCTGAAGCTTCCAGGCCCCCACTGAAACTCCAGGTGGCTGTGGATCTTTCGCTTTCATCCGCGGTAGCAATGGGGGGGGGGTTTCAAAGAAATAATCCCAATTTGCCAAACCTGCAATTGATATCCCCGCAGCGCTTCTTCAAAGTGAAGGCGCCATTACTCCGAGGCTTCCCGTGGGACCCCTTGGTGGCCACCATGCTGCCCTGTCCGTTCAGCGCCCTCTTGACAGGGCGCCGAAGGGTCCCCATCCACCGCCGCCGCGGCCCCCCTTGTCCCCCGGCTCACACATGCAGCGGTTTGTGGTGGGTTGCGAAATGGCGGTGTCACTAAAAGCGACTTCCCAAGAAATTCCCCCCCACCCCCACCCCGGATAGGCCACTCCAGATGAAGGCAATAAATCCACAGTCCCCCTGAAGCTCCAATATCCCCACGGAAACATTAAAAGGCGATTTTAAGATGGACTGTAAATAAATAATTCCAATTTAGCGTACCTGCAATGCTTTTTTCTTTTTCCTGCTGTGGGCTCTCGCTAGCGAGGATTAAAAAATGGCGCCGTTCGGCTCTTTGTGGGGCGGGCCAACCGCCGAAGCTGTCCACGCCCACGGCCCGCCCCCCGTTCATCTCAGGGGCGAATCAGCGCGTATCTGCGCTTCCACACAAGTGAGCAAGAACGTGATTGCGTGGATCAGGGGGAAAAGAAACACTTTTTTCCCGGTTTTTAAAAAGCACGTGCAAGCACAGTTGGAGACGTTTCTGAACGGATTGACGTGTGGAACTTGGAAATTAAAGACGACTCAGCGCACTTTAAGGTATGGAAGACCTCCGTCAGATATCGCGCTACACTGCGCTAAAACGTTTTATTACCCCCGTGTGGAAAGGGCCACAGTTTCAACAATATAAGAAGAAGAGCTTATTACTAGTCACTGTAAAGAAACATTATTATTATTATTATTATTATTATTATTATTATTATTATTATTATTAATCACTATAAAGAAACAACAGACCAGTCATATTCTAGTGGTCTCCCAAGCATTACCCATGTGTGACTTGAATTAATGTAGTTTCCAAAATCAGATGTGATCTATCTATTCACAGTAAAAAAAAACAACACAGAAATGGCTAATCCAGATTCCATCAGAAACAGGCAAGGTTTAGAGATCTCTTTGCAGTGAAATCACGGATCTTGTTCTTTTGACTCAGCTTGTTGTGCACAAGCTAGCTATTAGTGGCCATCATTGCAGCAAATATAATTTGGAGTCAACTTTTTTTATTTCATTGTTCTTCTTCCTCTTCCTCCTCTTCCTTCTTTTCCTTTCTCTCTCTCTTTCTCTGTCTCACTAGAAAATCAAGAGTGTGAGGTGTGGACCACACTTCTTAGTCAGACATTGAATTAAGAAGTGACTTCTTAAAAATAATGATTCTCTTGTAATTATTCACCTGTTGCAATAAAGAAGACATAACTAAGTTGTGTTGTAACGGCAACCTAATGAGAGAGAATTTTACTCTTATGTGATTTAACTATAATGGTTCTGTTGTTTTTATAGTCACAAAGGATGTGCAGCTTGGTGCATTTTCCACCAAAGACCAGAAAATTGTATGAACTTGGTGTTTTAAAATGGAACTAAAATTACTAAAACTAAACCAAAATGCTTTTCAAACAGCAAGTTGCTGTATAAAACTGGAACTATAATTATCTACTGGAGAAGATCTTGGGACTGTAACTGTAGGTAACTAGTCTTCAAAAGTAACTTTCCACACTGTGATCAGACAGCATCTTTAAGAACTCACATTCAAAAGACTGTTTTCAGTATATCAGACAGAACAGAGAACTCTGTGCCCCACATGCCTTATGGTCTTTCCTATTAAAGGAGTGGTGGAGACCTCTGTCTCCAAAATGGATTATATGTGCAAGAATACATCTTTTTTTCAGTCTGGAGAACTTAATATATTCCAGTAATATATCTCACAAAGCCACAGCATTGCTGATAGACTCTGGTCTTTTTGACAGGTAAGCCTTAAGCCTATTTAAAAGGGTTTCTTTCAAAACAAATTGCAGGATGGAGACAGGTGATATATATTAAATGCACTTTTGAAAGGTGGGGGGAATGGCATGGCAATTTCCAGAAATGACCTTTTAGTAGCATGTACAAAATAAAGGAGTTGTAAAAGTCAAGTAACAAACTAGAAGATGGATGCTATTTGCTCCTCTGATGAAGTTGTATGCCTTCCAGTCGTTTCTGACTTATGGCAAACCTTAAAGCAAATTTATCACAGGGTTTATCTGGGGCTGAGAGTGTGATGTGCCTGAAGTCATACAGTGGACTTCCATGGCTGAGCAGGGAATTGAACCCTGGTCTCCAGGGAAGTATATACACCATGTTGGCTCTTGAAAGTTATCAAATGTTGTTATGGTGTGCCTTCAAGTTGCTTCTAACTTATGATGACTGCAAGGTGAACCTATCACAGGGTTTTCTGGGGGCTGAGAGTGCATGATGTGCCCGGGGACACCCAGTGGTCCAATGCTCAAACCACTGTACCATGCTGGCTCCCACAGGACTGCCTGCATAGCAAATTCCACACACACTGTGCCAGATTTGACAGAGGGTTATAATAATGTCCAATCATAGGTGAACCCCCAAAGTTCAAAACTATACCCACTCACCTCCATCTCCAGGTTTCTCAGCTTGAGCAAGGTCCTTCTGCTAGCAAAAGTAGGCTGTTTCAGAAAGCCCTACTGGGCCTCTATGAATACCAGCCTACTCTAAAAATGAGTATTGCATTAGAGCATTAGGGAACATGGTTAGAATGTAGTCTGGAGAAGAGAGCACTTGTGAGAAAGAGTGAGAAGGAGTATAAAGCATGCAATAAAATAGGTTTAAAATGAATCCATTTTTCAAAAAGTTATCTGATCATGAATGCCTGCTAGATTGTTATCTGAGAATGACTTTAAGTCAATTAGATATAGCCAGCACATCTCTAAGATATGTTTGCATTAAATATCGAAATCCATTGGTAGATCAGCTAGAATCTTTTGCTTATTGAAAAATGAATCATTTCACACTACCTTTAGTTTCTGGAAAGGCTGCTTATACTAGGGTTTTGTCAAGATATAAATTTATTTAAACTAAAATGATAATAGGCTAAAAGACAGGAAGTTACAATCTTGTAATTGGCTGACAGTACTGAGGTTTCAAGGAATTGCTGTGTCTTGCTAGTTCTCTGGGAAGGGAAAGAAATCCCAGGGCAATAAGTACTGTAAGTAGAAACAATCTGAAGTTCCTGTGTGAGGCTTTAAAATCCAAAGCTACACAACATACATTATAGGAACATGGAATGTGAGAGGCATGAATCAAGGGAAGCTAGAAATTGTAACCCAGAAAATGTAATGTATAAACACTGGAATACGTGGGATGAATGAACTAAAGTGGATAGGAATGAGACATTTTGAGTCAGATATATATAGTGTTTTACTCAGGAAATGAAAATCTAAGAAGAAATGGGATGGCATTAATAGTGAAGACAGAAGTAGCAAAAGCATCAAGGGACATAATGCAAATCTGTATAACATCAATAAGATTTCAGGGAAAACTCATCTGTACAACCATAATCCAAGTTTATTTTCCAACTACAGAGTCAGAAGGAGAAGAAATGGAAAGATGCTGTGTTAGAGTCCAGGAGGATATTGATCACACACCAAAACAAGACATGTTGGTAATCATAGACAATTAGAATGCAAAAGCAGAGAAGAACCAAAATTGTAGGAGAACTTGGCCTAAGATCAAAAAATGAAGCAGGAGAGTGATTGATTGAATTATGAGACCAACAGCTTCCTCATCACAAAGACTTCTTCAAGCAAACAAAGAGGCCACTGTATAAATGGACATCATCTGATAGTGAACACAGAAATCAGACAGACTACATGTTTGGAAGCAGAAGATGGAGAAACTCCATCTCTCTGCAAAAACAAAACCAGGAACAGAGTGGGTCACAGACCATGGACTGCTAATATGAAAAATCAGAGTAAAGCGAAAGAAGAAAACTAAGCCAACCATTGTGCCAACATACAACCTGAAGAACTTCTCTGTAGAAATTAAAGATAATGTAAAAAATAGATTTATACTATTAAGCCTAATAAGTGGGGAAGAGAAGACAAGTGTAGCCAGGCACTCATGTTAGATTTTAAAAAAGCAGACTTCGGTAAACTGAAGGAGCTGCTGGTTGAAATCCCGTGGTCAAGAATAGTGAATGAGAAAGGAGTTCAGGATGCATGGGAGTTCTTTAAAAGGGAGATACTGAAGGCACAGCCTAAAACTGTGCCATTAAGGAGGAAAAATGGAAGGCATCTGAACAAACCAGAATGGTTGACCAAAGAACTCTCAGCTGAGCTAAGTGTTAAGAAAAACATGTACAGGAAATGGAAGAAGGGGGAAATCACCAAAGAAGATTATAAGCAAGTAGCCAGGAGATGTAGGGAGAAGGTCAGAAAGGATAAAGCACAGAACAAACTTAGGCTGGCCAGAGACATTAAAAACAATAAAAAGGGCTTTTTTAAATACGTCCGCAGCAAAAGGAAAAAGAAGGAGACGATAGGGTCACTGCGCAGGGAAGATGGTGAATTAATAACAGGAGGAAGAGAAAAGGCAGAACTCCTCAACACCTTCTTTGCCTCAGTTTTTTCCCAAAAGGATAAAAACACTCAGCCTGGAGGTTGGGGAGCAGGTGAGGAAGTGGGGAAAATGCAGCACAGAATAGGTAGAGAGGTAGTACAGGAATACCTGGCTACTCTGGATGAATTCAAGTCTCCAGGGCCAGATGAATTGCATCCTAGGATTTTAAAAGAACTAGCAGAGGTCATTGCGGAACCTCTTGCTATAATCTTTGAAAACTCTTGGCTGATAGGAGAAGTTCCGGCAGACTGGAGGAGGGCAAATGTCCCCATCTTCAAGAAGGGGGAAAAAAGAGGACCCAAATAATCATCGCCCAGTCAGCCTGACATAAGTACCTGGAAAGATCCTGGAGCAGATCATCAAACAGTCAGTTTCTAATCACTTAGAAAACAATGCCGTAATTACGAAAAGTCAACATGGATTTCTCAAAAATAAGTCATGCCAGACTAATCTTATCTCTTTTTATGATAGAGTTACTTGCTTGATAGATGAAGGGAATGCTGTGGATGTAACATATCTTGATTTCAGTAAGGCTTTTGACAAAGTTCCCCATGACATTCTTGCAAAGAAGCTAGTAAGATGTGGGCTGGACAGGGCTACTGTCAGGTGGATTTGTAACTGGTTGACTGACCGTACCCAAAGGGTGGTCACCAATGGCAGATTCTCATCCTGGAGAGAAGTGACTAGCGGGGTGCCACAGGGTTCTGTCCTGGGCCCGGTGCTGTTCTATATCTTCATTAATGACTTGGATGAAGGAATAGAGGGCACGCTGATCAAATTTGCAGATGACACCAAATTGGGAGGGGTTGCTAATATGCCTGATGACAGGATCAAAATTCAAAAGGACCTGGACAGATTGGAGAGCTGGGCCAAGGCTAACAAAATGAATTTCAACAGAGAGAAATGTAAGGTCCTACACTTAGGCAGAAAAAATGGTATGCAGAAATATAGGATGGGGGACACGTGGCTGGCTAACAGTACGTGTAAAAGGGATCTAGGAGTCTTAATAGACTACAAGCTGAACATGAGTCAGCAGTGTGATGCGGCAGCCAAGAAAGCCAATGCAATTCTTGGTTGCGTCAATAGGAGTATGGTGTCTAGATCGAGAGAGGTATTGGTACCACTTTATTCTGCTTTGGTTAGACCTCATCTTGAATACTGCGTCCAATTCTGGGCACCCCAATTCAAGAAGGATATGGATAAGCTGGAGCAGGTCCAGAGGAGGGCAACCAAAATGTTGAGGGGCCTGGAAGCCATGCCCTATGAGGACAGACTTAGAGAGCTGAGTATGTTTAGTCTGCAGAAGAGAAGGTTGAGAGGGGACATGATAGCCGTGTTTAAATATTTGAAGGGATGTCATGTCGAGGAGGGAGTGGGCTTGTTTTCTCCTGCTCTTGAGACCAGGACAAGGAGCAATGGATACAAGCTGCAGGAGGGGAGATTCCACCTGAACCTCAGGAAGAATTTCCTGACGGTCAGGGCCGTCCGGCAGTGGAATGTGCTGCCACGGAGTGTGGTGGAGTCTCCTTCGTTGGAGGTTTTTAAGTGGAGGCTGGATGGCCACTTGTCGGGAGTGCTTTGAGGGGTTTCCTGCATGGCAGGGGGTTGGACTGGATGGCCCTTGTGGTCTCTTCCAACTCTACATTTCTATAATTCTATGATTCTAAGCCTAATTGCCTGGCAGTCAAAAGAAGCCAGGGACATTGTCAGGGGAAATGGAAGAAGTCACTATCTGCAGCCGAACAAAAAAGATACCTCAATGGATCACAGATGAAACTCTTAAAGTAGTTAAAAGTAAATTGACACAGAAATCAGGTCAGAAGCCTGAATGCAACAGGGACAAAGTGAACAATATAAGAATCCATGCAAAGATAAAGCAGATGACAAGGAAGAACAAGCAAACTCTTCCACAAGATCCAAGAAATCAAAGGGAAATGTAATCCCAGGGTGGGAGTGCTCTATAACCATAGGGGAACATGTTATATGACCCAACAGAAATAAAAAGACAATGAAAATAATACCCAGAAGCACTACATAAAAGAAAGGAAAGGATGACAGATTCATTCAAGGAAAAACCATTTGAAGATGAATCTACGATTTTAGAAAATGAAGTGGAAACAGAACAAAGGGAACTTGGGAGAAATAAATCACCAGAAAGAGATGGAATACCATTAAAGCTGCTTCAAGTGACAGTCACAGAATCTACTCTAGTTCTATCTAAAATCTGTCAACAAATATCAAAAACAAAATAATGGCCAGAGATTGGAAATACTCAATATGCATTCTTATCCCCAACAAAGGGATTGAAGTAAACACAGGACCGCTGCTGTAATCTCTCACGCAAGCAAAATGATGGTCAAAATTCTACAATGACTCTTACTGTATATGGAGTGAGAAATGCCAGATGTCCAAGCTGCGTTCAGGAAAGCAAGAGTTGCTAGGGATCATATTGCAAAGATACAGTGGCTAATGGAACACAGCAAAGAATTTCAGAAGAAAATCAGCCTGTGTTTTATAGGTTATAGCAAAGCTTTTGATTGTGTAGTTCATAAAAAATTATGGATTGCTCTTAAAGAAATGGGTGTGCCCCAACATTTGATTATCCTAATATGTAATCTATACTCAGGACAGGAAGCTACTATCAAGACAGAATACAGGGAAACTGAATGGTTTCCAACTGGCAAGGGAATCTGGAAAGAAAGCATTTTATCACTCTATCTATTTAACTTGTACATATCACAAGTAAAGCATTAGACTGAGAGGAAGGAGGAGTGGAACATGGAGGAAGGAACATGAACAATTTAAGGTATGCAGATAACACCTTACTATTAGCAGAAAATAGCAAAGACTTGGAATGGTTACTGGTGATCAATGGTGTGACAGATGTCCCAGCCGGACCATCCTCACATTTGGAATGATTACTGAAGGAAATCAAGGAAGAAAATGCAAAGGCAGGTTTACAGATGAACATTAAGAAAACAAAAATAATGACCACAGATTATGTACACATCATTAAACCAGACAATGAATACATTGAAACACTTCAAGATTTTCAATACTTTGTCTCGGTCATTAATCAGAACAGAGACTGCAGTTCAGAAATCAGAAGATTAGGACTTGGAAGGGCAGCTATGAAGGAATTAGATTAGATCCTGAAGTGTCAAGATATATCATTGAACACTACAGTTAGGATTGTCCAATATATTTCCAATTTCTATGTATGTGAAGAATAATGATAGGAAGAAAATCAATTCATTTGAAATGTGGTGCTGGAAAAGAGTTCTACAGATACTGTGGACTGCTAACAATACCAGCAAATGAGTCCTAGAGTAGATCAAGGCTGAACTCTTTCTAGAAGCCAGGATGACTAAACTGACACTGCTGTACTTTGGACATATCATAAGAAGAAATGACTCATTGGAAAGGACAATAATTCTTGATAAATGTAGAAGGCTATTGCAAAAGAGGAAGACCACATTACAGATGGATGGACTCAATCAAGGAAGCCACAGTCCTGGCTCTAGAAGACTTGAGCAGGGCTGTTGACAATAGGGTGACCTGGAGGTCCCTCCTTCATAGAGTCACCACAAGCTGAAGCTGACAGTTAACAACAGACCCACATCCACCTGTTCACAGCTGATGCCAAGGTCCTCTGACTCTGTGAAATCTACTATATAAAAGTCAATGTTTGTGAGTTTTTCGGTCTGTGTCAGGCAGGCGAAGACCTCATACGATTGGCTGAGTGAGGCGAGAAGACCTCATATGATTGGATGGCTGTGAAGATTCTATGGAATCCTGGGGTTGGCAGTTTAGGGAGGGGCCTTCAGAATTCTCAGCCGAGAGCTCTTGGGCCTCTGGCTCGTTGCTATGGAAATGAGGCCTACCACCAATAAGAATGCCAGAAAAAAATTGGGAGGCATATGTGAGAAAAATTAAAGTGACATACACAACATAGCCCATTTCTACACTACACAGTCGTAGTGCTATTATTCCACTTTCAATACCCTATGGAATCCTGGGATTTGTAGTTCAAGGAGGGGCATTTAAGAATTCTCAGTAAGAGAGGTCTTTGGCCTCAGAAAACTACAAATCTCAGAATTCCACAGGATGTTGAAATAACAGCACTGTAACAGTGTAGTGCAGAAATGGCCATAGTTATAAGGTCTTCTTGCCCCACACAGTAGATTGTATGGTTTCCATATGTGAGGAATCTTAAAGTTGAAATTCAAAACAAAAAATACTTTCAGAAAAATGTAAAGCCATTGCACAAACTCAACAGAAAGCAAAAAAAGAATCAAAAGCCAATACATCAATGTCGCCAGATGACACAGATTGGATTGGGGACTATTGGGAAAAGTTACGGTACTGGAATAGGCTGGTTTCTATGGAGATGATGCCTAACAGCAAGGAGGAGGGCAGCATATTCCTGCAGGAACCCAACCTCTGTATGTTAACAACTATGAATACGGATTGGATTGGGGAATATGGGAATAAGTTACAGGTACAGAAATAGGCCAGTTGCTATGGACACAAGGCCTAGCAGCAAGAAGGAGGAGAGTGTACTTCCTCAGGAACCCAAACTGTGTATGTGAATTACTCTGAATACAGATTACATTGGGAAATATGGAGCAAAGTTACAGGAAATGGAGAAGACTGTTTAGTGAGTTCTTAAGAGGAAAATAAAAACCCCGGGCAATGCCAAGTAAGTACGCTAGTGTTTATACATGTTCTGGTTTGCAGTATCTCTGTATCAGAAACACAGGAGAAAAGGGAGGGTACTAGAGAGACAACTGCTGAATGTGTACACTAGGGATTATCATATCATTTGGATCAAAGCAAGAGTGTAGTGCCAGCATTGCAAATGAGCCTCCCTGCTGTATAAGTCCTGGAAGCAGCAGTTGCAAAAACAAAATAAAACCTTCCTCAAAGGCTTGAAGATGCCTTCAACCAGTCTTAGCAGTAGCAGCATAGAGCCTTGGAAAGCTTTCTACATGTCATGTGTACTCTTGGTACACTTGGTATGAGAGCCTTAGTGGGAACTGTGGTACCTGCTGCAGTTAGTATATCCAGTTATTCCCTGCCTAGCACCTGAAAATCCTTCCATTATTTTCCTTCCTAGCTCTAGGCTGTCAGGTTTTTCCATCTTCTGGGCCCATTCACTCAGATTGTCCTCATGCCCATTTCTACAGACAGATGACCCAGGAGCAGCTACCCTCACAATCTTTTTCTGTCTCACATCTGTGACCTGTGTTCTTGGGTCTCGATCCTGAGATCTCAAGAAATGGGATGCTGCTGACCTTGCAAACCTCATGTGTATTTACAATGTAAATTTTGCATGCTCTTTCTTTCATTTACTGATTCAGACATCCTAATACATGTATGTGTTTGGGGGCAGAGGAATAGGCCTTTTGTGTTCATAAATCCAAAGCTAGTTCAGTTACCATATATTCTGAGAAGATAGAAAGCTGGACTCCAGGTTTTCAGTACAGAGTCAAATTCCATTCAGGGTATCCTAGCAGTTCTTTCTCCTCAGGACTTCAAGGAGATTGTTTCCTTAATGTGCTTTTCTTCCACATGGGTGGATACTTTGGCATGGCTGAATACTTGCTATGGAGGGACCAGTGAGTTCACTGCCATATCATGTTTCTTCTTCTTCTTCCTGAGCTATGGAACAGAATCTAAGAAACGAAAGCATTTTACAGCATTCAGTTTGGATCTCTTGTTTGAAACCATCATTTCTGTTTATTAAAATGCAGAAATTAACCCACCCATGTATCTTTTGTTTAAAAGGACATTAAAAACAAAACAAAAAAAAGGCCTCATTAAAATTTGAGTCACAACTCCTTTTTGCAGCAAATCTATGCATGACCATCTGGCCCTTGTTCTAACATGATCAGAGCAAAGATGAACAGTGGAAATTAAATGCCTTTGAGAAAAGTTCATCTTGGGAAGCATTTTAATTTAAAGCCTGCCATGGGGTTAACTTTCCCCACATGACCACAAACAGGGGCTGGGCAAAGCCATCTATTTCTGTCCTATATCATTTCCTAATGTGTCCACATATAGCTCCAGTCTGGCCTTTTTCCACATGGAAAATTATAGCTAACTTTTCAAAATGCATTTATTTAAAATATTTCTAGCCTGTTCATTATCATATCAACAATCAGTATGGTACACTCAGTATGAATAAAACTATTCCTTCTTGATGTTGTGTGCCTTCAGATTTATGGTGAACCTATCATGGGAAATTCTTAGCAAGTTTTGTTCAGAGGGGTTATGGCCTTCCTTTGAGGCTGAGAGAATGTGACTTTCCCAAGCTCATCCAGCAGGTTTCTATGGCAGAGCTGTGATATGAATGCTGGTCTCCCAGGACTCTAATCCAGCACCCAAGTCACTGTACCCGTTAAGCCTCATAAGGAAATAAAAGGCAACCAAAAAAAAAACACTTTATGAAGCATTTTTTAATTATAATTATTTAAAAATATTTGGCCAAATAAAAATGATCTCCCTTGGCATCAAAAAGACTGTTCAAGTGTAGAATTTGATTGTTCATGTTCAGAATTTATATCAAACTAGCATATTTACCCAGCATTGCCCTGGATTTTATTTTCTCATAGGTAATACTTGTTAGAAAGATTTGGGATCCTGTGTGTCTAGTTCCCCAAACTGTGTTGTCCAGTACTTGTCCCTTTTCCCCATATTCCCCAATCCAATTTGTATTCAGAGTTACTAACATACAGAGGTTGGGTTCATTGTCTTCCTCCTTGCTGCTAGGCCTTGTCTCCATAGCAACTGGCCTATTCAGTGTTGGGGAATTGAGAGATTTTGGTAATGAGACTCTCAATCAGCAGAGTATCTTAATAATTGCACAAAAATGGAAGTTGAATAGATTACCAGTCCCATTTCTATCACTCCACCCCAAACACACTTATCTAGCTCAAAATAAACACAAAAACAGTTTGGTTAAAATATAAAAGATTTTACTCATAAAATCTTGTGCATAATCTACGCAGGTTCAATTCTTGAAGAAGGTAGGAAGAAATTAAGTACGCACATGCTTGCTGAAAATAATCCCTATTAGGAGATCTCAGAGCACGTTTTCAGGACAAAAGGCGAAGTCAAAAGGAAGATGTAAATAGCAAGAGAACCTTTTTAAGAACAAAGAATGTGTAAATGCTGGACGAAGAGGTGTTGACCAAAACAAACAGGAAGTTTTCTCTATTGTAGGCATAGAGAGATAGCCTAAACATGCAAACTGACTAGCCAGTTAATTAAGCATGCAAAGGTTGCCACTCCCAACATTCAGGAGAGACTCAGCTGACTGAGGCCCAAGAGCTCTCCAGCTGAGAATTCTAAAGGCCCTCCTCTAAACTGCAAATCCCAGGATTCCATAGTATCTTCTTAGGCAGCCAATCTTATGTGGTCTTTGCCTGACACAGACAAACAAACTTTAACTTTTATATATTAGATTTGGAATTTTGAGGCAGTATAATAGCCAGAAATCTACAATCTGCAATCTGGGGTGCAGTCTATATGCTAGTTTGATGGGCAAAGATCTAGTTAGTTCATAGTGGCATTCACAATGATCAAATTCTAGAAGCATCCTCCTGACTCTCCAGTTGTTAGAGCAGAGAACAAATTGAAACAAATGAGACTGCAATCAGGATCTTCCAGAATCTTTTCTTGGTCCCCCCGCAGAGAAGATAGTAGTACCACTAAGTGATACTACTATTTATTAAGTACAAATTTAACTTAAACATCTTTTTTTAAAAAAAAAAAGTCCAAAGCAAGGAAGACTATCCCACAGCTCTCAGGCAGTCCTCAATGTAGTTCTAGCCTGGTGTAGTTTATTCTCTGTTTTGTGGGCATGGTGATCTCTTCTGACATACACATGTGATGACCCTTTCTTGATTTACCTGCCTTTGACATCAACAGGCAGAGCTCTGGCATTGGAGAAGTGATAGCTGCATCAACTTCTGTGGAAGCTTGCAGGAAACATCCAAAGTAAGTTCTCCTGTTTTGAGTATAGACCTCATACCTCTGTTTTGTCAAAGGGATGGTGGATGATGGGAGCTACACAAAAATCCCAGTAGCACTTCCCTCCAGCACTGAGCTCTGGCAAAAAGACAGTTCACCAGAGTCAAGTGTTTAAAAATCACCGTACAGCAGAGCTTGAAGCATCCCAGCAGAGTGTTAACCATTAGCAGCAAAAACCCTGAAGCCAGGAAAAATACTCTCACACAAGTGTTATCTTCCTACAGGAGGCTTTACTTTCAAGTTACAATATGTACAAGACTCCAACAGAGTTTTCAGCATTTAACAGCAAGCTGACATAGCCACCAGACTCAGTGGGCTAGAACTCACCCACTTATATACAGGCATCTCTGATGCAACTCTAGCACACCTGCTAGAGGTATGATGCAACCTTCCTGCCTTGGTTACACAACCCAATGGCTCATGTAGGTATTACCTGGGATTGCATCATCCACTGTCTTTCCAGGTACAAACTTTAAAGGTACATCATGTATATTTTCTTTGGACTTAGGTTCTGTCCAACCTTTCCTCACATGTTTTTAAAAGGTTCACAGTTCATTTTTTTAAAAAAATGTATGGTCCAGACCCATATCTTTTCATGGTTCACAAGACTGAGACCTAAAGTTTGAATCTTCTTGGTAGTCTATAGCAGATAATTGAACCAAATGTTGAATGGTGGATCCATATTTAGATAAATCACATTGATTTGGTAGGTCTACTGTAGTTGAGCCCATCAATAGGATTCAGGCCTTGGAATTCATTGTCCAGTCAGATATAAACACAGATGAAACACGAAGTTATCAAGGGCTTTCTTTCCTCATTTCAACAGAATTCAATATGTCTGCCAAGACTTGGATTTGAACCTTAATGTTCTATTACACTTTTTACCTTCTTGCATATTATTTCTTATAAAAAGATAGGACAGAAGCCTTGTCAATAAATCAACAGTGAACATGGGAGAAGGTCAATGGTAGTGCCAATCATTTGTACAAACTAATTTCAAGAAAGCTCAGCATATTCAGAGACATGCTTTCACTGAAGGAAAATGACATTCCTCAGGAACAACAGGAACAAAAGTAAAGGCACTGTGCACCAAGTCCTTGGATATTTTCAGGGTCAAATTGTATTGTTTTGGAGTTCACCAGCTCTTATACTATTTCTCTGGCAGATTTTTACAAAATGCAGTTGCTCAGCAATATGCATGGCTACCTTTTTTTCTGAAACAAATCATTATTCATTTCTTCAGACTAATATAAACAATAGAAGAAGTGCTTGTCAAATCACTTTTTAATTAAATTCATATATGTGTTGCCATTTTTTTTAAGATGGCCACATTGTCCATCTGGCTAAGCAAAATGTTTGAGTATTTCCAGCCAAGCTATTCAAGCAAAACAGCACACCTAAAAAGTGCTAGATTTTACAACTTAAACCTATGTATAATGCATTACACAGAATCTGCCTCATTTATTTATTCATTTATTTATTACAAAGAGAGAGGGAGAGCAAGTTATGATACAATTACAGAATTTTAGATAAAATATGAGGGACAAATCATCTGAAAACACAGTAGATAAAGAAAAATGCAGGAAAAAAATGGACTTGGTAAATGTGTATCCTTTAAGAAGCATTGACTAATATTGCTTGAAATGAAGAGTCAGTCTCAAAGGGTACTTTGGTTGGCTTCACCCTTAACTCCAAAAATAATATAACCTTGGGTTCAGTTGGTTAGAATAAAGAAATCCAGGTCATTGGACTCTGTGGAAGACCTAAGTATGGGGAAAATTAAAATCATATATCATAGATATAACATCTCTGTGTGGGGGGCTGTGCACATGCACACACACACATCGTGCTATATAAATAAAATGAATTCACACAGATGCTCAACCTAAAGGTCAAACCAGGTTATGAAAGTAATCACCAGAATCATTATATGCAGGCAAATTAAAAACCTGAACTTTGATTCAACAGAATATGCACACACACAACTGTAACTCTGTTGATCAGCTCTTGACTGGTGGTAAGAGAGAAAACTGAAACCACTCCTTTGCTTTACCTCCACCACAGCCATTTCATGGACTCAGTTTTGTTTAAAGAGCAACGAACACACCGTTCAGAACTGCACGCAGTTCCCCATGCACCTAGGGTGCCCATGGAAGCTTCCTCCCCACTGAACTGGGACATGTATGGTTTGTTAAAGAGGCACAAGGTACATCTCGCTTCTTTCAAGCTAGACATCATGCCTAGCTCACCATGTACTACTTTTAATTAGGAGTTACTTGTTTTGAGTGTTTGTGTTCCACTCTTCAATCCATAAAAGGGCTCTTTAAAAGAAAGGTTCACAAGAATTTCAGAAGCAAAGAGCAGTCAGAAAACCAAACAACAGATCGAATTTTAAAATGTTAGCATTTAGCAAAACCATCAATAAGAGAGGGATGGGGAATGTGTGGTTAGGGATGGAAAAGACATGGGCATTAAAAGAGGGGAGTTTTTTCTTAACAAATTTATCCAATTTGTGGGCTGCAAGCCTATTAACAAAAGGGTGTGAGCCTCTTTGGGTTTCCTGTCATTGTGGGAGACCGTAAGAGTCAGCTTCTTTTTTTCTTTTTCTTTTTAATGATATGCAAACAAATGAAATGTGAAAAATATGTATAGTTTAAAAATGCAAACACTTTAGCCAATGGGGAAAAATGCATTTTTTTAAAAAAAAAAATTGTGCACATTAAGCAAAATGCAAAAAAATGTGTATGTTAAGAGAACTGCATATCAAAATTAATTTTCCAGTGGGAAGAAAGGAGCAGGGAATACGGCAACCAAATCAGAACTGGAATGGGATGAGAATGGTGATAGGATTCTCAGAAACACAATACATCAGATTTTTGTATCTGTATGACCTTCTAGATATTGTTGGGCTACAGCTTCCATTAGACATACTGCTATTTGTCCTCTGCTCTTCCCAGTAACTTATTGAGTGTCTTCCAACCTGGGATTCTCATTTTCTGGAAGTATCTCTGGCTTCATTTTGGATTATCTCATCATAGGATTTTCCTAGTTAAAAAAAACATCCAGAAGTGGTTTATTGATGCTCCCTCCATTACTGTAGGGTTAGAAAGAATATTTGCCATTATTTGTTTCTTGGCTGAAAAATGAGTTTCCTGACACTTTCCGCTTGGATAAGATTTTTGCACACACACACCCAGTATTTGTGCATCCTGAAAAGTTAACAAGAAATTATTCTGTGCTGAAATACATATGGGAACTTTCTAAATGAGGTTATTAGTTTTTGTGCAAACTCTCCACTGCTACCAGGCAGCCACATGAGTTTTTTGTGCAAGATTTTTGTTTTCTACAAAAGTTGTGAAGAAAAACAGAAATCTTGCCCAATAAAAAATCTTGCACAACAAACATCCTGTGCAGAAAGTAGTAATCTTCCACAATAAAAATCCTACACAAAAGATCTTGTGCAAGAAAAGTCGGCTTGCACAAAAATAGGCATATGGTGTTTGTTGTGCAAAACTGCTGTTTTCTGTACAAGATTTTTGTTGTGCACATTTTCCTGGTTTTTGTGTAGAAAACAGCAAGTCTAAAGCCACATAGTGTATAAAACAAGAAAATGGAATGTGATGAGCATGAATAAACAGAAACTAGACATAGTAAAACAAATGCTATGCATAAACATTGCAATTCTTAGGATAAACAAGCTAAAGTGGGTAAGAATTCTGTGAGACCAATAATTTGTTCATTGCAAACACATTCTTCAGGTAACCATCCAGACAACTTTATATCTGGGCGTCACAAGACAGCCAGTATAGAAATCAAAGAGACTGTACAGTTGGACGCAGAAGGCAGAGAAGATCCGTACTCTCTGCAAAAGTAAGATCAAGAGCAGATTGTGGCATAAACTATGAACTGCTAATATGAAAGAAAAATAATAGAGTAAAGCTAAGAAGATAAACTAGATTAACAATAATACCAAAATACAATCTAAAGAACATCACTGTAAAATTTAAAAACCATGTTAGGAACCGATTTGCAACATGAAGCCTAACTGACTTGAGCCAATAAGAACTGTGAACTGAAATAAGGGACATTATTGGGTAAGAATTCAGAAAGATATTATCTGTAGCCGAAAGAAAGGAAAGGCTCATTGAATGACTTATGTACCTCTTCCAAAGGTTAGGTAGAGGTGATAAGCAAAAATAAAAAGGCAACAGATACAGGATCAGAATTCTTACTGTAACTGTTCAGTGACTTGTGTGTCATATTCAAATAAAGTCTGAACTCTCTCTAGATGCCAAAATGACTGAACTGAAGCTTTCATGCTTTGCACTTGTCTTGAGATCATATAACTCATCGGAAAAAAACAAACAAACAGTAACGCTCAGTAAAGTGGAAGGAAAAGAAAACCACATCACTGGTGATGTGACTGTGGGCCTTTCTGCACTACACTGTTGTAGTGTTATTATTCCACTTCCAATATCCTATGGAATCCTGAGGTTTGCAATTTAGGGGGGCATTTAGAATTCTCAGCCAGAGAGCTCTTTGGTCTCAGTAAACTACAAACCCCAGAATTCCACAAGACGCTGAAAGTGGAATCATAGCTGTATAACAGTGTAGTGTGGAAAGGCCCTTAGTCAAGGAAAACATGACTCTGAGTCTGCAAAACTTTAGCAGAATTATTGATAACAGGGTGCTTTTGAGGTCTTTCATTCCTATAGTCAGTGAAAGTTGAAGTTGACTGGGTGGCAATTAACAATATCTCCCATCACTCCAACCAGCACAGCTAATGGTGAAGAATGATGGGAGTTGCAGTCCAGCCACATCTGGAGAGTCACATGTTCCTTGCCCTCCACAGTAAAGCAATCCTTCGTAAAGTAAGAATCAGTGTGAACTAAAAACCATACATAACATGCTGTGTTTTAAACACGAGTTGAACTACTTATCAAAATGAGCTCTATGTCTGGGCACTATTCTTTTTCCTCCTTAGGGAATCCATAACACGTTATTCTTATGACACCAGACCTCTCTTCCCCGATCTTGTAAATGTTACTTTTTTGGACTATAGTTGGCCATTTTCTAAACTCACTGCCACAACTTTTCTTTTTCCTGCAACAAACAGCTTCTGAAATCAGAGAGCACACATTATATAGTAGCAGTATTATTTATGATTTCCTCTGTTAATATATCTTTTTATTGTATTTTTTTAAAGATTTAAGTGGAGATTATGCACAGATGAAAGGGAACATCTAAAAGAAATGTTAATGCCAAAGGAAGCACACATGAATCTAGAATTTCTACCAGGAGATATCCTCTGGTTTCTTTGGCAGTAAGGAAGAGTTCCTGAGCACTGAACTCATAAACTTGATTCTATCCCATAGATTTAACTCATCTTGGTCTGCTTTTCTGGACTAAGAAAAATGGCTATCATTTAGAGTGACCCCCAAGAGAAGAGTGACAGAGAGCTTCATGAACAAACACATGCCTGCATAGTGGTTTCATTGTTGGTTAAGGCAGCAGAAGTTTCACAATGATGCCTCAGTTCCCTTCCACAGACGTCCCACCCCAGGGTCATGGCCTTTGTGCTAACAAGAGCTTAAACACAGAATCAGCCACCTCACACTTTTACAACTTGAATCAACATTTTAAAAAAGGCCAGCATGCTCATTCTAAATGTGAAATTTTCAACTGCAAATTGAAGTCCAAAGACAAAAGTTTTACTTCCAAAAATGCTTTTGAGTTTAGCAGGCATCAGAGATGAAATCTCACACATCACCAACTGGTTGCCCCATAAGCCATCACCAAGCTCCACATAATAAAAGGCTGGAGGGACCATGCAGCTGATCCTGTCCTTCAGCATTGCACCTGCTCATACCATGGACAATGCACTAAGATGAAGTGGGAATGGATAGCTGTACCTTGAGGGATGCTCAGATCTGCCACTTTTGCTTTTTTGTGTGTGCATTCAGGTATATATATCAGCAAAAAAAATTTCTGTCCTGACTCTGCAATTTGTGAATTTGGAAAAATTGTTCAGATTTGAAATAAAGCAAAACTCTACCCCATTAGCCAAATTAAGAGGTACAGGTTATTACCAGCATGGTGAAGACTATGTTGTACCTGCCTGCCATGTGGGCGTTAAAGATGAGAAGCCTTTCAGAAAAAAATGTAAGAACCCCAACTGAGCATTAACTGTGAATACGCAGGGATTCAAATACAGACTTTTAAAACTTAGGTGCCCAGAGCCCTGGACTTGGATAGGTGAATTTAATCTGTTCAGTTTATCTATTCAGTTTCTCTCACATTACATTTAAAAAAAAAACTTTTTCTCTCCAAAATATGACAAAAATGTAAATTTTGTAGTGTTCTTATCAAAAAAAGAACAGCCATCCCTACTGACTGGCTTCCACAAGTTCAGCTGGATCTCCTCTCAGACCTTGTCTCAGTTAATGGAGGTTGGTACAGTGGTAGCGCATGGCTTCCATACCAGTGGGTTGGTGAATCAGCTCCAGATTTCACTCCAAAAATTAAAGCACCTATAGAAAGGACTGAACCTCATTTGATGATAGCGTTCACCACTTTGGATATTTCATTTAAAGATCAAACTAAAACCCAGAAAGGATTCACTGCCCCAATGATAAGAAGCCACCAGCCACCACTAGGTTGGGGAGGTGCTAGATACAAGACCACATCAATAGGGGTGCGGACAGGACATGCCCCCACTGCTCCTTAAATACTGTGACAAGAGATCACAAGAGATCAGGGGATTATAGAATACCAAATTCAATAGGGCGTTATAGAATACCAAATAGCATTACATTCAAATAACATAGCACACAAAATACCAATGAGTTCTAACTGACATTTTATTCTGGCGGCT
This sequence comes from Iguana delicatissima, assembly GCA_948472985.1. Taxonomy (NCBI): domain Eukaryota; kingdom Metazoa; phylum Chordata; class Lepidosauria; order Squamata; family Iguanidae; genus Iguana; species Iguana delicatissima. The sequence continues at coordinate 718,783 of CAOKZL010000064.1, forward strand.
CAGTACACTCCTACTGTGGGAAAGGTAAGGAGGAGTTTTTCTCTAATATCTTCTTTCTCCTGTAGACCCTGACATACCATCTCACTCCACTCTTCTGGAATTCCCCCAGTCATTAGAAGCATATTTGGAAGGAGCACAGACAGCTGCATAGAGAGGGACACAAGCCAAAATTCTTCACCCTGCCAGCAGAGGTGATCTCTGCTAGATAAACAAGAGCCCTTCTCTCCACTGAAACAAATTCTGACAAACCCCGTCTAAAGTATGAATATATCAAATGTCAAATGTGGTCAAACATGAATCATCAAAAGTTTGTATGATTCCTACATTTGACTTTCAGATATGGTCTTTTGATATTTTATATCTTCCACTGATACTTAAAGTAAAATATGACTGCAAGTCAAATATAGATATGAGTATTTCCAAACAGTTGGATGTTTACTGAATACCTGGTGAATATTTGACATTGACATCTTTATAAAAAAGAAAGCTAAGGATTTTTGTTGTGGTGGTTGGTTGGTTTTGGAAGGGGCAGGGAAAATTATTTACACTGTAGTGAAATTACAGAAAATGTTACAATGATATATACGTATGCTGTAGACAACATTTTCATCACAAGGCTGCAAACTTGCAAAGAATTTAATCTATGTGCCTAGAAACTATTCAGGCTTGTCCATCAAAAGTACATCTGCATTCATGTAATAGAAGATATATGGGACCCTTCACAATATTCATAAAGTCAGCAGCTTGATATACTAGTTGGTGTACATTAAAATTTCCATATATTTTTTTCTGTCATAACAGACCAAGATATTACTGGCTTTGCAGGGCTCATCAACCTGAATCCTATTAGTTAGTCCCCACTAGAGTTATACTCATTGAATCAACTGTTGAATGGAGAGTCAACATGTATGCAAATCCTACTGATGAAGTGGCAATAATCTACCTGGAACTAAGGATAAGAATGAGGCATGTATCTGTGAGGAGCCTTGACATGTGTCTCTGTCATCCACTGGTAAAGGGGTATAATAACTTAAAAAGTGAAGAAAAGGTACAATCAGGCAACATCGGAACATCCTTCCTCTGTCATCTATGGCTGTTACCCTTTGATCCTTCCTCAAGACTGTTTCTCTCCAAACTATACTCCAGCATCAAATGGTAGTTCTCAGAACAGCAGCCAAGGAGAGGATCTGTCAGGAGCTGGAAGCTAGAGACATGAGGGATCTCGTCTCTATTGCCCTCTTTCAACTCAGGGCTTGGGAGTTAGTACAACTCCCAGAATCCCACAGCTAGCATGGCCAGTAAACATGGCAGAATTCTGAGTATTCAGGTCCAAGAAAATAACTTTATCAACCTCTATTTTCATTTTAAACATCATCCGGTAGCACTTAGGGCCTTTCTGCATTACACTGTTATAATGCTATTATTCCACTTTCAACATCCTGTGGAATTCTGGGCTTTGTAGTTTTCTAAGGCTCAAGAGCTCCCTGGCTGAGAATTCTAAATGCCCCTCCCTAAACTACAAACCCCAGGATTCCATAGCATGTTGAAAATGGAATAGTAGCACTGTAACAATGTAGTATGGAAAAACCATCAGTCTGCTTTCAAACATGCAACTTTAGGCTGGCATATTTAAAGGCATGGCTCTGCTGTGATTCTCTGAAATCATGATGTACCAATGGTAAGACATGAACTTCCTTAAACAACACACTGATTTTGTGGACATTAATGAGCAGGTCCACTATTCCACATCAGGAATAGTGCACATGACAAGCATGTAGGTAAAGTAATGGTTTGGATCTGTAGGTGGAAAGTTTTCAATACAGCACAGGAAGTTATCTTTTTAATTCCCCTTTCCCCCCTGTAGTCCCTTTTCTTTCTCCAGAAATATGCTCCAGAAAGCTGTGCAATCCACAATGGAAACAGTTGAAAAACTGGTACTGGGGGCTACTGAGCAAAGGAGAATCAGCAAGGGGGATTTAACTCTTTTTTGCCACTAGAGAGAATTCTCTGTGAAACTCCACTCAGCAAAGGGTCCTATTGATATAAAAATAAACTGGACCATAATTCCCCCCTCCCCAAAATTGTACAAGATACAGATGCTAAAATTTTGTAGGAAGTTGCAAAGAAAGATTGGGAGCCACTTTCTAGAGACATAGGCCAAAGTCTTTCCCATCACATACTGTTTTAACAATAACGACCAGTATTCTACATCACCTACTTAGTTCTGTAAGATGTCCAGCAAAGTAGGGCGGGATTGTAATCCTAGCAATGGTGTCGCAATCATGACTAATTAGCTATAATGAAGACATAACACTTACCACTATTGCCACAATCATAATGCCTCACCATACCTACTTTACCAGCCATCAGCTGCATAGGAAGAAGGAGGTACATTCTGCCAGCAATTAAAGGATGAGTGAATGATGTTTTCATCAGATTTATAGGAGCCAGGTCAGGAGAGGTTACTCAGTTAATATACTTAACTAAGTAGATGATGTAGAACTTGGATGATGATGATGACGACGACGATGACGACAATTGTAATTGTTTGTTTTTTTAAAAAAAAAACCTTGACAATGTCAGATATAGAATCAGTGATGAAGCATGTGCATTTCTCTTCCATTGAGCTATGGTCATTCTCCATATTAGCTGCCATTACCATTTTTAGAGGACTTTGCTTGATATTTGCAACCCAACTGAAATGAGAAACAGTATGCTTTCACACCATTAACTCAGCATTTAACAGTAGATTGCAAAGGTTTCAAATGTTTATTAAAGTTCTAATGATCATTTTTTTAGGGAATACACTAATAGGCTGAAAAACTATTGTGAAAATGATTGCAGGAAATAAGGTGGCAGACTGCAGAAGGTGTAACAGAATGAGCAGCAGACTACTAGCACATTCTGCCAGCTGGCAACTTCTTGGAGTGTGAAGGCAGAGATTATACCAAATACCCATCCTGACACTCAGAAATCACACATGCCAAACGCATTACCCTTGGATCATTCTCCCTTGCTGTTATGAACTAACGGATGGTGCCGTGGGGAGAGGTTTCATGTCATCTTGTGACAGTCAGATTAGTTATGCCTCTCAGAAGGAAGAGATCTCTGACTGTATTTGAATGAAAAATCAAAACATCATTTAAAACTACTTAACAATGCAGCCATACTCTTGTATGTAACTCCACTGAAAGAAATGCAAAAGGGTGGGGGGAACAAACATACATCTATATATAGTGCATCAGATGACATGGACTACAAAAATTTAATACTAAGTTCTCTTTATAGCTGTTTTCAAAAGATGTGTCTAATTCAGCCATACTCTACTGCTTTTTGTCCATGTCCCCTTAGGAGCTCTTCTCAGCTTCCATGGCCCCCTTATCAAACAGAGGTATAACATGAGCAGATAGACCGAAAATCACTGATTACTGAACACCAGAAAAACTTGAACATTCCAACATATGGACACAACATTTTAAAAAGACTATATGAAAGTAAACATCTATTAGGCTTAACATGTTCCTTGAGCTTGGTGCTTTTCTGCATGTTTCATTATATTGGGCTCCAAATTAGACAATGACATTCAGAAGTCACCTCCTGTTGCAATATCAGTTCTGTTCTTGGATTTTGTCATGGAAACTGTCAAATGGTTTGATTAAAAGATACTACAAATTGGAAGGAAACTGTTGACCCTTATTAAGGTTGCTACTTGGTTATTTCATCAGTTCAGTTACGAGGACCTCCATAAACTCATGGGGCTTCTCTTCCTACAGTGTTCAGTCTGTCACCCCCTTCAAATGTGCCATGTGGCTCCCTTTGAGAATGGCTAGTCTAAATCACATGGGTAAGCATTTATGTGAAGTGTCTCTCACATATGATGGGCCATACCACATGATCATGTTATTTCTTTAGATGTAACACATAATTCCAACTAAAGGCTGACTATGAGAAAGCCATGGTCTATAAAAAGGATTCCCATCCTCTCCAAAATAAACTCTTGGTCTACACTGGGGTTAGGAACCTGTGGCCTTTCAGATGCTGTAATACAGTCTCCATCCCTGATCGTTAACCTGGGACTGATGGAAGATGAGTCTAACACCTTCTAGAGATTCTTTCTCATTCCCTGTCCTGTATTGACTGATGGGCAAACCAACACCATTAAATAGGCATCACTGAAACCTGGTGGGATGACTCTCATGATTGGAATGTTGCAGTAGAGGGGTATAATCTATTTCTGAAAAATAGATCAAACAGGAAAGGAGGAAGAGTAGCACTATATGTCAAGGATGTTTACACCTTTGAAGAGATCCATGGCTTAAATCCTAAAAGTCAGATTGAGAACATCTGAGTAAAAATTCTGGGAGAGAAACAACAGTTATGTCATTGTGAGGGTCTACTACATACGCCTAAACCAGACTGAGGACTTGGATGATGCCTTTCTGGAACATACGACCAAACATTCAGAATGGAGAGAAGTAGCAGCAATGGGAGACTTCAGGTACCCTGATATTTGTCAGAATTCAAACTCTATCAAGAATATAAAGTCCAACAAATTCCTCACTTGCCTTGCAGACAATTTCATTGCCCAGAAGGTGGAAGAGTCAACAAAGGAGTCAGCTATTTTAGATCTGATCCTAATCAACAATGATGACTTGGTTAATGAGATGGAAGTGGCAGGATCCTTTGGTGGGCGTGACCATGTTCTCCTGGAGTTTGTAAGGGAAAATCGAATGTAGTCTAGACATGCATTCTAGAAAGCTGATTTCAGTAAGCTTAGGGAAATATGGAAGTTCATGATGGATGAAAGTTTCTTAAAAGTGAGATATTGAGGACAATTCAAACAAATTGTTACACATCTAGGAACAAAGTCAGAAAAGCTAAAGTGGAGAATGTGTTCAGGCAGAACGTGTTCAGTGCAGAATGTGCTAGAGAGATTTTTAAAAAAAACTTTTTTTGTTATGTCCATAGCAAAAGGAAGGACAAGGAAATGATAAAAGCACATTATGGAGAAAATGAATGAATGCTAACAAGGAACAGAGAAAAGACAGAACTACTCAACACCTTCTTTGCCTTTGTCTTCACCTGAAAGGAGAGCAGTGGTCAACCTGGGGAAAATGGAGCAGATGATGCAACAGAGGAAATGCAGCACAGACTAGGGCCCTTTCCGCACGGCATTTTCCATGTGAAATGGCACCTGGAGCATCATGCAATTGTGAGGAGCGATCTGCACGACGCATTCACAATCACGTGATGCTCCAGGGGCCAGCAGGTGCCGATCATGCACCTTTTTATTTGATGCGTGATCGTGCATTGCTCCCAGGCCCTACGTGCACTTACCTGGTATGTGGAGCCTCTGAAGATGCGCTGGTCACGCTTCCTGCCTCAGCGCAGCCTGGGAAACTCCCAGGCTGCACTGCGGAAGGAAGAGGTGGGGTTCTCATGCAAACAGGCAGCTTGTGCAGAGCCAAAGGACCCCAGATGTGAGAGCCTCTCGCCAAAGGCTGCTCCCCGCATCCCAGTGCTGGAAGAAGGTAAGGTGCAGAAAGGGCCTAGGTAAAGAGGTAATAGAGGAATACCTGACTACTCTAAGTGAATTCAAGTCTCCAAGAATATTAAAAGAATGGACAAAAGTAATTTCAGAACCACTGGCAATAATAGTTGAGAATTCCTGGAGAACCAATGAAGTCCCAGCAGTTTGGAGAAGAGCAAATGTCCTAATTTCTAAAAAAAAAAAAAAAAAAGGAGAGGGGAGGGGAGGGGAGGGGAGGGGAGGGGAGAGGAGAGGAGCCAAACAGTTACCATCCTTTCTTTCTAACAAAGATTCTTAGAAAGCACTTAGAAAGGAATACTGTGATTACCAATAGTCGATATGGGCTTTCAAAAAGAAGTCATTCCAGACTAATACTACCTCTCTGTTTTTGATAAAGTTGCAAGCTTGGTAGATGTAAGGAATGCTGTAGATGTAGCATATCTTGATTTAAATATGACTTTTGACAAGGTCTCCCATGATATTCTTGCAAACAAGCTAGTAAAATGTGGTCTAGACAAGGCTATTACTAGGTGGATTTGTAATTGGTTGACCAATCGAATCCAAACGGTGCTTACCAATGGCTCCTCTTCATCCTGGAGAAAATTGATTAGTGTGTTGCCACAGAGTTCTGTCCTGGGCCCAGTGCTAGACCCAGTGTTATTCAACAAATGACTTGGATGATGAAACAAAGGGCGTGCTTATCAAATTTGCAGATGACACCAAATTAGTAGGGGTAGCTAACACTCCAGAGGACAGGGTCAGAATTCAAAATGACTTTAACAGATTTGAGAACTGGACCAAAACAAATTTCAACAGGGAGAAATGTAAGTACGACACTTAGGTGGAAAAAGGAAATCCACAGATATAGGATGGGCTTGACCATGTGGGGGATCTTGGAGTCTTTTTAGACCACATTCTGAACATGACTCAACAGTGGGATACAGCAGCTAAAAAAGCCAATGTGATTCCAGGCTGCAATAATACATGTATAGTGTCTAGGTTGAGGAAAGTACTGCTCTATTCTGCTTTGATATTGACAAGCTGGTATGTGTCCAAAGGAAGGTGACCAAAATGGTAAAGGTCTTGGGTACCATGCCCCATGAGAAGCAGCTTAGAGAGCTGGGTATGTCTAGCCTGGAGAAGAAATGGTTAAAAAGTAACATGATAGCCATGTTTAAATGTTTGAAGGGATGCCATATGGATGCTGAAGCAAGCTCATTTTCTGTTGCTCCAGAGACTAAGTCACAGGAATGACTTTAAATTACAAGAAAAGAGATTCTATCTAAACATTGGAAAAGAACATCTTGATGGTAAGAGCAGTTTGACAGTGGAATACTCTGCCTCAGAGTATGGTGGACTCTCCTTCTTTGGAGATGTATAAACAGAGGTTAGATGACATCTTTTGGGAATGCTTTTATAGTTTGTTCCTGTATGGCAGAGGGAGGGACTTAATGGCTTCTTCCAACTCAATGATTCTATGAAATGCCACACTTAGAAAACAAAAAGATGACATCTTAAGGAGGGAAATGTAGGAAGAAACCGATATTAGAAATTATAAAAGAATTGGAACTCTCATGGAAAAAGTTCCTGTCTCATCTTTCCAGGAGTCAGAGGTGTGCTGCTGTGTGTGTGTGCATGCACTCTGACTCACATATTCCTCCAGAGACACAAAAAGGAGCTTGAGAAGTAAATCACAGACATTCCAGTTTCTGTAAAGCATCTAGGAATGTACAGGTGGTGTTTGTCTGGTGGATGACCCTCCTGGTATGGATCATCAGATGTCTGTACTCTCCCACAAAAAAACTTATCTACAGCAGTCTGAACTTTCCCATAATACACAAGAAACACTTCAAGGAAATTGAATAGATGGTTAGATAGACAAGAGACAGCTTAAGAAGGAAGTTGTGTCTATAAATACTTGAAACAGACAAAAAGCCATGGAGAGACTATGCCTACTTCCTCTGAGCAGTAGCATTAGAACAGATCCTCGTAACCTGTCATGCATATTCAAGTAAAATTGCTGAAAATCTGTTGTTGACACGCTCTGAACCTTGAGCGCCCCCAACCCTGAACACCCTCCTAATACTGTAAGATGCAGGCAATTTCATAAAGCGCTACATTCAGTAGTCTTTCTTGTGATGCCTGTGGGACCAATACATCAGCCCCTTAGGCACTGAGGTGACTGGGGAACTTAATTCTCAGGGCACCTGGAAGCATCTTAGACCTCAGTGGAAACAAGCACTTGAGATAAGGCAACAGATTCCTTGTCTTTGACCTGTTATCATCAAGCCAAGTAACTGGGAAGATTATTAGGTTTGAGGAGTGTCAGCAAGAGTTTGAAGGCTCATGGGAGGCTAAGGTAGAGCCCACATCTGTCTGTTTCAGAAAAAAAAATACCATTGAAAATTTATCAATCTGGTCTCAGAATAAAATTTTCAGACTTCAGTATGGGTTCAGTACAGATTGGTTTGTTTGCCAAACTCAGCTACAAATAAAGCAGAGCAGGGGGCAATTCACTCATCATTAGTCTTGCCTTATGCATCCATCTGAGTATCGTGAAGAATAAATTTTGCACTTCGGATTAAAGTTCTTTACTCATTAATGTTTTCCTTAATATCTCCCATAAAATGACTGACTGACTGACTGACTGTCTATGTATCCCTCTAGCTATCTGTTCTTTATTCTGCATAGAAGACACTTCTGGACAAGGTTGGAACTATAGCTTTAGTTTCGAAAAACTAGTCAGAAGAATGTTTCTATCCCAGATGAGCATTTTGGGGAAGAGGAGGGGAAAAAGGAAGTCAGGGAAACAGCCTAGACTTTTGTGCTGCTAGAATTTACCAGAAACTCTAGAGAAGGGCACAGAACAAGAGGTTCAGTGTTTCAGAGAAGCATCAACATGGGTCCCTTCAAATGCTCCTGATGACATCAGTTGCCAGGAATAGTAAAAGAGCAACACAAGACACAAAAAACATTAATAGGGGAGGAAATGGTTAGCAACACTTTAAAAAAAATTAACTGGATATAACCCACCCAGCTTCCTACAGAAGTTACTGTTATATTGCAAGGGATAGCTTCTGTTAGCATTTTAGAAGCTGGCAGTGTTCAGTAGTTCCCAACCTTTGATCCTCCAGAAGGAGTTGCCCTTCAGTTCCCATAATTCCTGACTATTGAGCAAGCTGGTTGTGGGTGGAAGCTATAATGCAAAATATCTGGAGGACTAAAGGTTGGAAACCACTGCCCAAACTATACAGTTCAGTAATTTTGACACAGGCCATTTCTGCATTAGTGCTATTATTCCACTTCCAACATCCTGTGGAATCCCGGGTTTTGCAGTTTAGGGAGGGGTCTTTAGAATTCTCAGCCAGGGAGCTCTTTGGCCATTGCAAACTACAAACCCCAGAATTCCACAGGGTGTTGAAAGTGGAATAATAGCACTAGAACAGTCTAATGTGGAAATGGCCACAGTCCCATAGAGATCAAAGAGTCACTTTTCTTTCTTCTACTTTCTCTTCTAGATTACCTTAATGTGACCCCAGTCATAACAGAGAGAGAGGGCCGCACCCACTGAGTGCTTTGTGGCATCCCTCTCACTAGCCATACTGGATGAAAGGACTGGAGTGAGGATCCTGGAGGAACAGCCATATAAGCACAGACTCCTCACACAATATAAATCTCTGACTGTTCAGAATTCTAAATTGTGTAGGAACTCTAAAGCAGGCTTCCTGCCCCAAACCTTCAGCCAGAGCTTGGAAATGTTATTTGTCTGGAGTATAGGCTTTGAGAGATTGCAGAGGGATTCTTGAAGTTGCAGCTCAAAACATGTAATTTTTTCAATCTGTGCATTCAACATATGGAAAGTGGCAGCAAGAATCTTGGCAATGAGAAAGTAAAAAAGAGGACAGCCACCAAGCTGTTAACATTCATGTTACTGAATCCTTTTCTTTTATTGGATATTCCTGGAGATATGCTGGGGAGGAGGATCTATTAACAGACTTCCTTTCATTAAATGTGTTAACTTCCACACTTCGGCATCTTGAAATCCCACAGTTCGGCTTATCTGAGGCATGTGATGAAGACCAATACTATGGATTTGACAGTAAAAGAGGAGGTTCTCTTGGAAACTTTTTTAAATCAGTAGGATCCAGTGATCTGGTAAGGTTATTTTAGACTCTGGACAAAACAGTCTCACCCTTAGGGACCTCATTAAATAATAATTTGTGTTATCTCATTTTATTTGAAATAGGATAAGCCAGTCTTGCCTTGTGAGGCACTTCTACTGAGTTTCCCCCAAAATCCAGCCCTAACAGCACCACACACTGGACTCCAACAAGACAGTCTTCTTGGCCATTTTGTAAACAAGGAGATCTTGCCAAAGGCCATCCATCCGGCACAAAGGAATCCTCCAGACTGTAAAGAATGAACCTAGAGTTGGCTTTTATGGGTGTCATAAATGTTAATTTAGACTGTTGACATGCCCTTGATAATTATTTGCCTATAGCAGTGGGATGGAGGGAGACTTTTTGCTCTTCATTCCAAATGCATGAGAAAATACCTTCCTAGTTTCACATGTTTTAGTACTACTTCATTTGTATCTTGTGTTGTTGATTCATCTGAAGCAGTAAAGCTTTGCTCAGCAGCCACCTGTTGATAACAGCTACTTCTGCCACTATCTACCAAACTCAAATTTCCTGTTACTCATTATCAGATCAGGGTTGTTCACCTCTTGCTTGTCTCTTGTCTCTCACGCCCTTTCAGTGTTCCTGCGCTCACCTTTTCCACCCCTGTTTCAGTTCCAAATGCAGACACACACACAAACAAACATTCTGCCTTTCTCTCAATTTCCTGCTATACCCCACCTCAAAAAACCTCCAGACTTCAGGATTAGGAGAAGGGAGGCTAAAATCTTAGAAGAAACTAGAGTAAACACAACCACCAGGCCTATATTTAGTAAGGCAATAAAAAGAGAATGAGTCATCTTGCCACTGCTTATTTAGTCCCTCTTGTTGGGCTTAGAGGAAAGTAGCATAATGATTCATAAAGAGATTTTGGCCTAAGGGAGTCAAAAGCAGGAGCTTTGAGAGCCAGGCATTGCAACTCAGAAAGGATGCCTGTGGGGAAGATTTTGATAAAGAGGGTCTCAGAAATCAGTGTTGTTGCTTTTTAACTCTTTTTAAAGAGGAAATTACTAACCTTTAAGAGTGATCTGGTGAGCATCAGATAAAGATATCAAGAGACCTGGTTCATATATTTGAGATGGTGAAAGCTCTTGCCTTTGCCTCAATTTTCACTACTCCTGAGATGAGATATTATTTTCTCACTGTGCAGCCATTAGACTTTCTGTTCCACTTTCACTATTTTGAAGTTGGTGCAACCTGGCCAAAGGGCTGAAGTTTGGATGCCACCCAATGGATTGACAGTTATCTTCATTTGTTTTATTTAGAAGAATTATCCTGTGATTTAAAGAAACATGCCCCAGTGTTGCTCAAGATATTTATGCACTTCCTAAAATATGAATGAAATATACTATAAGGCTTTTGCACTCATGCTCATGGTTTTTTTTCTCAGCTTTCAGAACTTTCAACTTTTCAATTTTTTTCAGAGAACTGTATTTTTAAATGTAGCTGTTAATGTAAAGAGAGGGTGATGTCAAAGGAGTCTAGTACAGTGGTTTCAGTGCTGGACTAAGACTCTGGAGACCAATGTTCAAATCCCCACTTGGTCACGGAATCCCACTGGATGGCACTGGGCAAGTCACACTCTCTCAGACTCAGAGGAAGACAATGGCAAGCCTCTGAATGCATCTTGCCAAGAAAAGCTCGTGGTAGATTCACCTTAGGGTCATAAATGACTTAAGGGCACACAACAGTAAATGAAATTATTAGTATCCATCCAATCAAAAAGCCACATTTACCATGGGGATTGCTATTCTTAAAGCAAATGTACTACTTCTGAGCAGGGATGCAAAGAATATTCACAGACTTTCTAATCCATGATGAGATGGGGTGTTTTGGTGTGTACCTCAACAACAACCTCAAAATACCTCAACAACATGAGGTTTCATAGACTTTTTAGCCCTATACAAAAGCATAAAACTTATTTTTCAGCGGTAATAGCAACAACCAAAAAAGGTGCAAAATTGTGCATTTTTATGCAAATCAATGTTTTTTGATTGAAGAATTATTTGTATAAAAAGCTTTTCTCGAAATATTTTCCAAGATAGTTCCTGAAAAGTGAAAAAATAATTGGAAAATGTACAAAAACTTTCACATTCTCATGTAAAAAGAAAAGTTTTGAAATTTTTCATTCACATATGGAAGAATAAAACACACCAATTTTACACCCCTGTTTTCTTTTCTTTTTTTCCTAATTAAAATTTTTCACAATTTACAAATCTTTTTATAAAGAGAATTTGAGATTAAAATCATTTGAATGTGGGTGCAATTAAATGGAAAGATTTGTCGATTCAAGGAGACAACTTTGAATGTTTAGTAATCAAGTTTGAGCTTGAATCCTTTGTTCAACTATGTTTGTGATAACGAATTGTAGTTTACTACTATGGATTAGTGAGAATTTCAATTGGTTTGGTTTTTTACAAGAACTTTACAGTGTCTGCAAATGTATTCATAAAGTTGATGGAAAGAGCTTGGTTTTGTTCAACTATTACAGAAAATAAAATGTGCCATTCCTCAAAGAGGATTTTCAGTGCTTCGTTCTTAAAAACTTGCCTTTGAATTCCTGTGCATTCAAACATGTTTGCAATTCTGAATTAGGGTTGCCACTTCATTTTTCCATAATCCTGCACAGGAAATACATGGTATAGATATCATAGTTACAGTGGTACACAGTGAATCCTGGCCTAACAACCCCGTCCCCACTTACCAGGAAACGACCACTGCGAATTATGTAGGTCTGTTGCCTTATTGATCAGGAAGCAGCTGACCAATGTTCCCATGCCCTCTTATAAATAATCTCTGATGTGAGAGGCAGAAGCAAGATTCCTGTTGTAACTCCCCCTCTTGCCAGAGATGGCTCACTCATAGGAGTGGGTAGGTGATCAACAGAGCAACAGACTCCCCTCCGCTGATCACATTTGCTTCCCAGTAAGTGAAAATTGGGCAACATTCATGGTCTCTACATAACCCAAAACTGGGGGCTACATGGGGCTATGAATACAGAATAGTTGTGAATGTGTAACTCTAGGTTACACATTCCTAACTGGGATAGAGCATTCTTGTCCTCGTCTTTAACAACTGCATGGTAAAATGTTAGTTCAATATAGTCAATATAGAACTTGGACAATACACGTGGTTGAAAATTTCCAAATCTAGCATTTCAAAAGAAACCACTTGAGGGTTATTTTTTAAGAAAATGGACATGAAAGGAAGCAAAACTGACAGTTTTTATCTTGTAATGCAATGAAGGGCTTCAATCAAGAGATGCTATGACAGGTTTATCCAGGTGCAAAATGGACAGCTGTCAGGTGTAAGTAATGCTGGCTTGTTGTTCCGTAGTGTTGCCTGGGTAGTGGGGGAAATAGTGATGTGTCACAAATTTTATTCACATTTATATATATATATATTGACATTTTACACAGAAAAATACCCCCCCCACTTCCGAGCATCTTTTTTCGAGTTGAGTTTGTGTTTACATCCCATTTATACATTATTTCTATTTAAGAGTTAATTTAAGACTTAATCACACTATCACATTATTACTTTTAACATTGTTATATTCAACTTATACTATAGCATCCTTAATTTTCATTACCAACATTTCCAACACTCTTCCTTTGTTTCTTCTTTTCCTCATTCCTTTATCCAATCCAATTCAAAACTTCTTTCCATTCTCTTTCAAAGTTCTGTTCTGGACTGGTTTATTTTTAAGTGAAAAAGTTAACTTTTCTATCTCTACCATATCCAGAACTTTTAATTTCCATTCTTTTATATCAATATAATTTCCTTCTTTCTAATATTGTACATATGTCATTCTTGCAGGAGTTATTATATATAATAAGATAAGATCTTATTTCTCTTTGTTGCCCTAACATGTTCAACAAATAAAATTCTGGCTATTTTGTTCACATTTTTGAATCATCATGTGATAAAAACGGGATTCATCTCATAAGAGAAGAAAATTTCAAGAAAATTTCATAGTTGAGGTTTTGGGTACTTGCGTTTGCTTTGCGTATCTGAAGAGAGAAGATATTGTACAATGTTTTTCGACGTACAATCATTTCTGTGGCAGCCTCGTCTTCACATACTTCAACAAAGTCATGAAGACATTATGAGGTAATTCCTCCCACAAGTCTTTTTTCCCAAATCAGGAAATAAGGGCAGCCAGGGAAATTGTGGAGTGATAAAGAGATTTATAATAGAAAGGAAAACTTTCAGCCTCCAATTGGGTTGTAACAGGGCAGTAAGCAAAAAGATACCACCAAAAATTCTAAAAATTCTGATGATATAAATCTTCATTTATTCATTCATGCACAGAAGAACAAATAATTTAAGAGATTTTCTCCATACTCATAAAGAATATGAATGTTTCTCTGCAGACTCTGAGCATTATTTGTAATTTGAGACTTTGCGAAATATATTTGCCAAAAATTCATGTGATATTTCTGTGCAAAAAATAAATAAATAAATAAATAAAAGGTGGCTTTGAGCAGTAAAAGTATTTTCTGAACAAAAAAGCAACAAATTTTCTGTGCAGGAACCAGTTTCTTTGCACAAATTGTGCAAGGCCCCCATTTTGTTGTCCTTTAAGGATGAGGTGAAACTTTTTAATTTACTGTGAGGTCTCTTCAGAGAAAGAAACACTATAATTCTTCTGCTCCTTGACATTTCCTTGACATCTCCCCACGTTCTACAGTTCAAAAATATCTTTATTGGTAGCAGCAGTCTTTCATTTCTTCCCCAAGGGTACAACACTGGGATAGGACCTAACAGCACCTTTTCAGAGGCCTTGTTACATCACAAACTCCAAAAGAATCTCTGTGCTTCTCTGTCTCAGTATAGTCTTTCTGTTCCTCAAGGTCCTAGAATACCTGGCCAATAATACCGACCTTCATTCAGTGTCTTTTGATTTTGTTCTACTTTTATTGTGTGGATATATTGTATTTTGATGCTGTAATATGTCCCAGAACTGTAATAATGAGCAATAGTATATGAATATATGTTAATAAAACAAATAACTATAGCAATAATAATAATAATTTAAAAAATGAAATAGATATTTCAACTTTACAGGAAAAATAGAAAGATTTTCAAATGCCTGGAGGGAGAGATTCAGTATCATTTTAAGTTGTGACAGTGATGTGTTCCAGTTTATTTATTTTTCAAAAAAAAACAACAGAAGTCTTAAGGCACTCTTTTAGACTCTTGCTTGATCTCAAAGTTCCTTCAGCGGAACCCATTAAATTATTTAGCATCAGGTTAAGATACTTACCACAGATAAGCCAATTCCTATGGTAAGCATAATGTCTAGACTGGTCATAACTAGTTCAGTTAGATGATACACTGGTAATCAATGAGAACTAAATTTTAGCTTGAAACTGGGTAAGGCCCATCTCTTAGAAATGGTAGGAAGGAAACTTGAAGCCGGGCTTATGTCCTCACATCCAATTTCCCCATGCTAAGTTTTAGCTCTAAACATGTTCAAACAAATGCCTGAACAGGGCTTGTAACAGATTAAAATTTAAATGATATTAAGAAAGGCTCCACTTTCATTTCTCTTGAAACTGCATCAGGGGAATAATAGACATGAATGAATGAACTACCTTGATTTTATGCTATTAGATTAATTATTAACTGAATTCAAAGTGTTGTATAACCTCATCTACAAGTGATGAAATTTCAGTTCACTATTTTTGGTTAGCTTTGCAGTTTTCAAATGATACTGAGCTTTTACCTCAACACCTGTCTACACCCCCAAAGGGGGGAAACCCTACAACAACAAAGAAAAGATGATATCGCAATGATGTCTCAATCATCTTTACTCTTCTGAATCCATTACATGAATTTCAGGTGGACTGTTTGAAGAAACTGCTTAATCATGGCCTCTGCTGTTTCAAAAGCAAATAAATCACATTAGTTGGGCCACATTAGTCTACTTTTAGCAGGATGAGAACTATCTCAGCCCTGTCAACATTTTGTCTGAAGGTGTGACTCAGTTCCCTGCTACCACCACGGACATTAACTAAATATTGAAACAAAATAATCAAACAACAACAAAAAATGCTTCAACTGAAAATATTGTCAGAAATCCTGAACATTGTTAAAATATGAGGTGGACGGGTCCAATTAAAATCTGCTGATTAAAAATCTACAGCTTTTGACCTACTGTTAAGAAATTAACTAAGCTGATTAATGAATTAATGCTTTAGACTGTATATTTTTCTCATATCTTTCTCAAAATGCCATGCTTCAAGTTGCCTTTCTATAATTTGTGGTGGAAGACAGTTCAGGAAAAATAGTACCTGCTGTTGGCGATGGATGGATCTGATTCTTTATGATCTGTCAGTTTCACAGGTTTAATACATAATTCAGCGGCATAACATTTCCAGATTAATCTGCTTTTTAAAACATGCTTTAAAATACATACATTTAAGTATGCCTTTTTAAGTATGTTTATTCATAAAATATGCGTATATAGGTGAGATGAATATGTTTATTTCAAAGTATATATTTTAAAATGTATCACCAAATATACATTTTAATCATATTTTGATGTATTTTCATGTTGGGGATTGCATTGTGAAATTTGAACTAATTATAACAATCAGAGGACCAAAAACCCACTTCCAATCTCAATTTCAGGCCAAGAGGTCTAGATGAAAAAAAAAACTTTGTGTATTAATTTTCAAATCGTGGATGAATATTTGCACTAACACAGTTATACTTCAGTATGTACATTTTTTTTCTAAATCTTCTGGTTCATTTATTCAATTTAAAGATAATGAATATATTAGTGAATATGGATATATTAGTGGAATGAACTTGTAAAAATGTATATATTCATGAAAATAAAGTAACAAAATATATTTTATTAGAAGAAACTGTAAAACTGTATATTAGGCAAAGTTATAAACACAGATATTTATATATATTTGTGTGTGTGTGTGTATTATACACACACACACAAATATATATAAACACACACAGAGATACATACATACATACACATACAGAAATACAGTTTTTTTATTTTTAAAAAATGCAAACTGATATGGAAAGAAGATGGAAAAAAATTAAGGTGTGATACATGAGAGAATTAGAGGTGACAGATCCATCCTTACTAAGAAGGATCAAGTCAATTTGCACCAGAATTCACAAATGTCTAATTTTTCAGGCATCCATCATTGCCAACATACATTATTTACAGTACAAAGCACACAGATAATTTATTTCCCTGTTTCCAGTATGTTACCAGAGTGATAGCAATAGTAGGATTGATAAGTCATATCAGCATCATGGAAGAGACTTTTCCCCAAATCTGTGGAAATATTTGGAAATTTCTAAGCCACAATGGAAAATCAATCTGTGCATGTCCAAGACCACTTGCGAGAGGGTTGGGTTTTTTAAGTCTTCCATCGGTACTTGGTCATACTTCTAGCAGTGACATAGGACTTTCATCTATACTAAAACAAGCACGTGGCAACTGTTTTCCGTTCATTTCAGATAAAGTTTTATGGAGATGTTGCCTCTGATAAGAGCACTCCCTGACTTACCAGGGAGTGCCATTTGTGGGTTGCTTTCGAGCAGAGTGAGGCAAGGGCTAATTTTATCCACTGATGGAGATTTCTCCTTTCCAGAAGTCTGTGCAGTTTCCCAGGCTCTGAAGAAAGGTGGGAAAACCTGCCAGTCAGGGTCTTCTTATTGGTTTGTTGATGTGACTAGAGGTTCAGGCAGAGGCTTGAATCCTGTCTGCAAACTGGTTAAAGCCAGTTTCCCGCACTCTTCTCAACAACCAGCTCAGAGCTTCATCCCCTATTCCTGGTTTTGTGGTTTTCTTTGTAGCATTTGTGAATTGTCATAGTATATTTAGAGCCAGTGTGGTGTAGTGGTTTGGGCTATGACTCTGGAAACTACAGTTCAAATCCCCAATCAGCCATGGAAACCCATTGGGTAATCTTGGACAAGTCACATTTTCTGGCTTTGAGGTAGGCAAAGACAAACTTTCTCTGAACAAATCTTGCCAAGAAAACCCCATGATAGGTTCATCTTAGAGTTGTCACAAGTAAGAAATGACCAAAGGCGCACAACAACAGTAGTACAATTAATTTTCTCCTAACTTTGGGAGGTTTTAGCACGGGACCTGGATCCAGTCGGAGATAGACAAGACATGGGAACCTGTCAGATCTAGTTGGGGGTCCTGTTACAGGATCTTGGGGGTGTGGGCTACAAGGGTCATGCCTATCTCAGGGACAGGTGACACACCCCACCACCAGGTGGCAGGGAAACCAGGAAATCTAAGTCTCTCACTCCAAAGGTATATCCAGCAGGTAGACTATGTGAATTGATTCCCATCAGTCAGCAGGCAGGTCAACTGATGCTTTGATTTGGACCCAAGCTGAATCCAAACCTCTGAAGCTGTAACCAATAAAAAGTGTTGGCTTCCTTTAAACCATTAAATATAATTTCTGTCATTATTGCTAAGCAGGGCCTCAATTACCACTGAAAAAGTAATGGAAGTTGTTCCATTAAACCCTTACTTAAGATGGACCATATCTCCTGATATGAGCCCACTCCTAATCCAGGGATTCACAAGAGAGGCACTTCTGTCAGTCACACCACCTTCTCAGGTATAGTTAGTGGGAACATGAGAAAGGGCCTTTGCAGTAACTATCTCTATGCTTTAGAACCCCCTCTCTTAGTGGGATAGAATGTCCCCCTCTTTGCCATCTTTCCATCAGGAAGTGAAGACTTTTTTATTGAAACTTGTTTTTAGAATTGAATGCTTTTAATGGAAGTGCTGCATTGATTTATATTGCATCGTTTCAATTTAAAAATCATTATAATGCATATTTTTAATATGATTAACAGATTAAGTCAGGTTTAATGTTGACTTTTTGTCTGTTTTTATTTGCACTCTATATAACGTGTATGCTGTTGTTAACCTGTTTGCTGGGGGTCCCGGGAGGGACACCTAAATAACCTTGCAATTACGCAAATTTGGGGAAATTAGTCAAGAGCACTGGTTGGCAAAACAAGAGGCAGGGTAACACAGCAGAATCTTGTAACCCAGTGTTTATGGGGTCAGGCCAAGTCAAGAAGCAGACCGGTTTGAAAGTAATGAATGATCTTTATTAAATATAGGCGCACAATGTAAGCAACACATGCACACTAAGGAAAATAAAGGTGTGAGTAAGATAGTGGGACTTTCAGAGGGATAGTTGATTCGGGTGATACGACACCTGTTCCTGAAGCCCGGAAGAATAGAGAGCGATGCTGGGGTTCGATGTGGGTCAGCACATGGAGCTGAGGGGAGGCTCACCAAATAAAGCAACAGCAAGGCGGTTAGGAGCTCGGGAGCAATCCGAGAAAGGTCTCAGAATCAGGGGTTTTTATGGGAAGAAGTGTGACTGCAGGCTATGCCTTAGTCCGGGACAACAATGAGTTTTTGGTGCGAGACAATGTCTCCGAAAGGTTACAATTTAGCATGATGGAATCAGAGCCGAATTAACAATGGTATAGCCAGTATGTAAATGTGCAACACTTGACAGTGGATGGTTCAGCCTTTGTCAAGTTACCTGCTCGGGGCAGGGAGCCTTTTGCAGGTAGCGCGCATACATAATGTGGTGTTTGCCAGGGTGGTCCCTGAAACGGCGATCTGGCTATGTCTGGCTTGCCTGTATTGTTTGAGAATATTTCAGCAGTTAAGTGCCGAGCCTAGTTTCGTGCTTGTCTGGGGGCCTCACAAACACGTGGAGAAGGGTGGTAGAATAAGGCCGAATTATGATATCAAAGTGATATCGGGTGCTATCTCCAAATAGGCCTAAACTGCAGTAACACTGTCTTGAGTTTCTGTCTTGTGGAAAAGCTGGGAAGTAAATAAAGTTAATCATCATCATCATCATCACCACCACCACCACCACCATCTTTGAAATAAATAATGTTCAGCAAGGAGCAGGAATTTTAGAAAGGGCTGCAGGATACATTTGTAATGTTGGAACCTAACAGGCTAAGAGTCAATTGTTAGTCTCAACCAGAGCAGACACATTGAATCAATGGAAATGCAGTAAGTCAACACTTATGAAAGATTCATTAAATCAATGGGATTACTCCAGGAAAGACTAGCAATAGAATTTACACCTAATTTTGTAATGCTCAATAGGAAGTAACTTATTTCAAAGTTCTTAGAGAGCAGATTGGAAAATAAAGTATTTTCTGAACCTTTTATTTATTTATTGTTATTCTTGTTATTGTTATTGTTATTTTAAAATGGTTTAGAAATGAAGATCTAAACCAGGAGTGCACAACTTGTAGCCCTGCAGCTACATGTGGCCCTATAAGCCTTCTGCAAGCTTTTAGCTCTCTCCTTTCCTCAGCAACATCTGGGTGAGGAAGAAAAAAGAGTGGAGTGTGAGAAAGGAGGGGGGAGAGGGAGAGAGGGAGAGAGAGAGAGAGAGAGAGAGAGAGAGAGAGATCTGACCCCTACAGGATCAGTTCAGAGAAATGTGCCCCTTTGCAAAAAAAAGATTACCCAAGCGTTATTTAAAAGGACAGGCTAGCTAATATTTTAGGCCAGAAAAAAATGTATATATGCATGTATGTCTGATCTTTTCAAACTGGAAAATAAACTTTCTAATATTGTTTGTTAAAAATAGTGACTAGATTCACAGTCTTGAGTTACTGATCCCTAACTGCTCTGTGTTCAACTATGATCTGTATTCACAATTGTGGCGCTACTGCCATAATGGTAAATACACTCCACGCCAGACCCACTGAGGAAGCTTCTGGTCATCACAGCACGACTCAGAGGTGGGAGGGGGCTCACTGTACCGCAGCCAGGGAAAGGAAGGGGCTACCACATCATTCTGAAGCATCCCACTCACCAAGGCCGCAGAGCTCTTTTGCATGGAGTGGCTCCCTTGAGGTTCGGGGAGGGTTCATTTCCTTGGGACAGTCATAATTATTTATCCAATATGGGATGTTAGCCATTGTTTATTAAAGGATTTTGCCACCAAGCACCAAAATGTAATATGACTAAAAACACCAATCTGCCATAATAAGTAGAGGCCACAGAGAAACTGAGACTGAGTAAAATCAGGTTAGCAGCCTCCCCCTGCAACCACTAAGGCCATTCCCACAGTCGACTGTTATAGTGCTATTATTCCACTTTCAACATCCAACGGAATCCTGGGGTTTGCATTTTGGGGGATTTTGCCCAAAATGTTAAAATTCGAGAATAAGATTGGGCAAAGTATACTGCTCCAGACATTTTCAGACGGCAACTCCAAGCATTCCTCAGTATTGCCTGTGTTGATTAGGCCTCTCAGGAACTGCAAACCAGCAATATTGAGTGGGCCAGACTTTTATCTGGTAATGAGGGGGCTTAGCACTCAGTGTTTCTGGATGACAGGACTGAGAGCCTGTGATTTCCTTTGGACGCCTAGGGCAAACGGCAGAGAGTGAAAATAACCAAGTGACAGGCATTAAACATAAAAATAAATGAAAAAACTGTGTGCTAGTTAACTTTTTAATCTTTCTTCAAGCTGTATATTAGAAGATCAGGCTGCTAAGGGGTGCTCCCTCCAGCCATTTTCTGGGGTACTGTCCTTACAAACCCTTTAATAGCTGCCATAGACACATCTTTACAACAGTCCCTGCTTGTGCTTACAGAGTAATTTGAAATACACTTATTCGAGTGAGGATATTGGAAATGCAACAAGAGTCAGCCCTTGAAGAGTTAAAGATGTCTTAGAGAAAACAGCAATGAGAGGGTTAAGTAGTTTTAAATAACCCAGCATCTCCTCATCTCTTATCCACCTATCCTAACCTTTCTGAGATGTAAAATGACACCTCTTCTCTTTTCACCCTCTTCTTCTCTAGCTTAGTTGAGAGTTAACACTCACAGAGAGCTTTCCTGTTTTTAATGGAGCTCTAACCATAAAGCCTTAATTTGTCTCTAGCCATTGGTGCCTTTGGTCCTTCATCAGAATTGCTAGCCCCAGCACGCCTGCCTTCTGCGTCAGAGGAAATATAAAGCTTTGGGAAACTGAAGTGAGGTCTCCCACAGGTCTCAAATGAAGCAGGTTTCACCCAAAGGTGACCAAAGGAAAAATGTCTGGCTATTCAAATTTCTCAAGTGGGTTCTGAAGAGGTGTTTTTGTGTGGGTGTATAAGTGTGGGTATGTTTTGTCTGTGTATGCAATAGAAGACACTGTATGAGCACTATTTTTCCCGGCAGAGAAATCACCTTGGAAAGTAAGCGACATCATGGACGAGATGACAGGAGCAGTTCTTGAGTTACCATAGCAACACGGGAGCTGTTTCCCCAGGCTCTCTAGCCAGACTGCTCTAGTGCCATTTGAATGCTAGGACCACAGTTGCAGGTCAGCATACCTGCTCTTTCACCATGCCGGTACCGCTCTCCCTCGAGCTCTGGAAGTGTTCACACACGAAAGGTGCCACGTTGTGCCTTCACCACGGTGTCACAGGAAAGCAGTTTTTATCCTGCTGCAGCAACAAAGGAATTGGTCCTCATTCTAGCTGCACCAGTATGCTTTATGGAACTCATTTTCTGTACATCTCAGACTTAGATTTTGGATGTCAATATTCGGATGCTGGGAAGAAGACAACTGTATTGGAGACGTCTGTGACAGCCAAACCACATCACTGCCAAGTTCAGACCACAGTACCAAAGCTTTAAAATTTGTTCTGTTTGTTTATTTTTGCCTGCTATCGATGGCTGACTCTTGGTGGATGACATTTTGGCCATTTCTGTTACAGTGCTATTATTTCACTTTCAACATCTTGTGGAATCCTGGGATTTGCAGTTTAGGGAGGAACACTTAGAACTCTTAGACAAAGAGCTCTTTGGCCTCAGTAAACTACAAACCCCAGAATTCCACAGAATGTTGAAGGTGGAATAATAGCAGTATAACAGTGTAGTGAGGAAATAGCCTTTGACTAAAATGGGGAGAAGAGATAAGGAGGAAAGTTGATAACAATGGGGTAATGTTTTTAGACATTGCAGGCCCTAATCCCCGGCAGCAGCTGACCTGTGTTTTAGAGGAAGCTAGACCATGTCAAAATGAGTTTGGCAGCCATATCTACAACAGGGGTCATTTCTCATTACCCTCACCGTATAAAATGTTTTCAAAACCAGACATTAATGAATGCTAATGTTGAAAGTCAGCACTTGTGGTTGATCTCTTGAAATCATCACCATTACCATCATCATTGTCCTCATCGTCACATTGGTGACAACAAGAGGATGAGAACTGTTTGGTTCTGAAAGGGAAAAATTAATTTAAATCCTCATTTTCAATTACCAGTGTATCAGTTAACAAATCCTCTGACAAAGAAGCCCCTTTTTACAAAGTCTTTTTACACATACCCAGCCCTCCATTTTTCCTCCTTATCCTCTGTGTAGCTGGAGGTTTTTGAGCAGCATCAACATACAAGGATGGTGAAGGAAGGCTGGAGAAAAACAGACTTTCAGTGTCAGGTTGCAATAGAGTTTCTGTGGTAAACTATGCAATAAAGCTTGAAGAGGGAAAGAAAGGGATTCTACTGTAGCTGTGTGAGCCTGCCTGCAACAAGCAAAATAAACAGCAGCTGCCTCTAGAATCCCTTGCAGAGCATGTATGAGTAGCAAAACATAGACAAAGGCGGAAAGCAAGTAAGTCTGGCTCACCAGCTACCACTCAGTATGTTTTAAAAAAACAAAAAAGATCTGGCCAGCGAAATAGAAAACATCAGAAAAGTGGAGGCTAATGAAGAAAATCATTTGTTAATGCATTTGAGGGGAGGAATTCAAGTAGTCTTTAGAAGTTCAACAGTTTCTATTTACTGACACAAGGCTTACTCTAAAATAAGCAATTGTAAGATCTTGTTGAGAAAAAAAAACCTTCATTGGACCCCACCTCCCTAGGTGACTATCTCCCCTTTCTAAATAAGGTTCTAGAGCAAGTGGTGGCAACACAACTCAGGCTTTCTTGGATGTAACAGATTACTTGACCCCATTCTAATCTATTATTCAGGCCTGGTTATGGGACAGAAACAGCCTTGGTCACCTTGGTGGATGATCTGCACCAGGAGTTGGACAGGGGGGATGAGTCTCTGTTGGTCCTCCAGACCTTTCAGCAGCACTTGATACCATTGATCATGGTGTCTTTCTGGGTCATTTGGCTGATATGGGATTTACAGCCATTGCTTTGCAGTGATTCCAGTGTTTCTTGGTTGAACATTCTCAGACAGTAGTGCTGTCTATTAGCCTGTGGAGTTCTGCGAGGATCAGTACTATCCTTTATGCTTTTCAACATCTACATGAAGCTGCTGGTAGAAGTCACCTGGAGATTTAGGGCTGGATATTATCAATGTGTGGATGATACCCAGCTCCATCTTTCCTTTACAACTGATACCGAGGCGGCTTTGGTAGTACTGAACCATTGTCTAGGTGCAATAAATGACTGGATGCAGGTGAATAGCCTGAGGCTTAATTCAGACAAGATGGAAGTGCTGTTGGCCAGTAGGAAAACCAACTTGAGATTGGGATCACAGACCATTCTGGATGTGGTTGATCGCTCTCTGAAAGATTAGGTTCATAGCTTGGAGGGAGGTTCTTGGATGCAGCACTGTTCTGACAAATCCAGGTCCTGCAGTGGCCAGGAGCACCTTTGCCCAGATTTAAATGGTGCACCAGGTCTGGCCACATTGGTTCATGCCTTAGTTACCTTTCATTTAGACTACTGTATGCACTATACTAGGGGCTGCCCTTGAAAAGTGTTCAGAAGCTACAAATAGTGCAAAACATGGCAGCCAGACTGATATCATGTGTATATTTTAGAGACCATATCACTGTTCCTGCAAGAATTACATTGGCATCCAGTTTGCTTCTGAGCTCAGTTCAAGGTGGTGATGTTCAAGTACAAAGCCATTAAAAACTTGGGACCGAGATATCTGAAAGACCCCTCTTCCCATATGATCCTGCAGGAAATGTGAGATCTTCAAAGGAAGGCCTGTTGAATGGCCCAAGACTTCATGAAATTAGGTTGGTGGGTAAACATAACAGGGCTTTCTCTGTAGCAGCACCTCCACTGTAGAACTCCCTACCCAAGAAAGTTAGGCTGGCCCCATCTTTTTTTAAGTTTCCAGTGGGCAGCGAAAACAGTGCTGTTCCACATAGCATTCAGTGTTTGAAACTACTGTTTCAACTATTTCACACTGTACCTAGGCTTTTAGGAGTTTTTAGAGTACTTTAATGTGTTTTAGAAATGTTTTTATCTTTGTATTGTTTTAATTGGTTTTTATTTGTTAACTGCCATGTGAGCACTTGTAGACTGAGAGGCAATAAAGAAATACTTTAAATAATAATTTTGTTAGTTTTGAAAAAGAAGGTTTGGTGAAACATATAGAACTGTTCTCTCTCTCTCTCTCTCTCGTGTGTGTGTGTGTGTGTGTGTGTGTGTGTGGTATAGGAACCTATCCCTATTCTTTCCTTCCCACCCACAGGTACTAAATTGTCTGTTAACAAAGTAATATCTAGGAACACATCTACTTCATTAACCAAGGTATATCTGCATGCTGTGTTGCATTACATGCTAATAAATTATTTGCAAATTCTCTCTTTACTTTTACTTTCAGAATTGTAGTGAAATTTCCCTCCCTCCCTCCCTCCCTCCCTCCCTCCCTCTTTCTTTCTTTCTTTCTTTCTTTCTTTCTTTCTTTCTTTCTTTCTTTTTCTTTCTTCCCTCCCTCCCTCCCTCCCTCCCTCTATTTTAGGATTCCTCTCTTTCCATTTTAATAATTTTAGAAAAGCCAAGAGGGCGTTCAGTTAAGCCTGGAGAAGACTGGGGGAATTCAATAGGTGGCACTTTTTTGTACTTAACAGTCCTTAATCAGAGGCCCCAAATGTCTGGTGAACCTGACAAAGAATATCAGCATTTCAAAAATAAGAACTTGATGTGAATGTTCTCTTGAAAGAACATTTCAGCACATACAATTCATACTTCTTACCGTAACTATACATATCTCATACGTGCATGTACATACTAGACTGTGACTCAGTGGAAGAGCACGAATGATCAGATTCAGTCCCTCAGCGTTCCCACTTAAAAGCCTTATTCAGTTGGAGTAGTAAGAGCTCTGGCTGAAGTAGCTGGTCAGAAGAGATATTTTTAAAGTGGCATCATGTACCCCCTTATTTAGGTGATACATTGAGACTGTGAAAACCCCAATCCACTCTTACCAGTCAGTGGCTGCTGTCATCTATGGGAATTCTGTTCCCCTCTCACTCAGGAAGTAGCTGACTGATGTTCTCACCCACCTCCATGTAAGCGATCTCCAAAACAAGGGGGAACTGTGACAGGGAGTGGAGATTGCTCATGCGAGGGGGAGACAACATTAGTCAGCCACTTCCCATGTAACAGAGGAGTAGATCCCCATTGCTCATAGCAGCTGCTGGCCAGTAAGTGGAGGTGGGGGTCAAGCTTGGAGTCACTGTGTAGCAACATGACTGCCATGGTTATGTAGCAATGTAATGCATACAGGATTCCAGCCAGTAGTTTCTGTGCAGAAAATTTCTGTTTTCTCTGGAAAAAAATGTGAATTTTGTCCCAATAATCCCCCCAACTACAAGTTCTATGCAAAAAACAGCATTTTCTGCACAGCACTGATTCCTAGGCAGAAAATGCTGGCTAAGATCCTACATCACATTAGTAATTATATAAACTGCTATGTACTAAATCTGTAACTGCTTGCAACAGCTGCCTCCTGGATTTAAAATAAAGGCCCCATGTGCAAATTTTGCACAGAATAAGTCCCAAAATATGAACAGTCTTCAAAAATAGCAGTTTTCAAAGACTTTCTTACAGTAGGAAGAAATTGACCAAAATTATTCATTGTCTCCTCTGAGAACAAATTAATGAAGAATTACACGCCTAGTTAGTGGTAAGCAGTGCAATGTGGAGATCAAGAAAAGCAGTTCTAGGCAGCATTTACAGAACCATAGCACCCAGATCACAAGTAAGAGGACCACTGTATTCGCAGTCTTGTCTCCTAGTCTAGTCTGGATGACTGAAGTAGATATCCCCCAGCTCAATGAAATATTAAGATCAAGTGGCCATTTCCACATATCATCTCATTTTTTCCCATCTATCTTTTGAACAGAACTGACTGAAAGTAGTAACAATTAATTTAATGCAGTAATCCCTGATCAGGGGCTGATGAGAATCAGCAAAGCAAACCATACATACCTCAGTTCAGGCATATTTATATTTGAGTCTTAACATATTCATGCTAAAACCACAAGTCCTATAATCAGAACTTTTCTGGACTACAAGGTTACTTTTCTGGACTACAACTTCCAGAATCCCCAGCCAGTGTGGCCAATGATACAGTGGACATGCCCCCTGGGGATTCTGGGAGTCTTTCCAAAAGAAGTAACTTTTCCAGACTATGTGCATGATACCTTCAGTCTGAACAAATTTATTGAGAGACATAGGCTTTCATAATTAGAACAAGTATAGATGGAATATCTTATTATTTATTTTCACATCCTGCCCTAATTTATGCCACATAAATTTTCAAATATTTTTTGTGAAGCTGTTAATTACAAAATAGAGACAAAAACTACCCTCAGACCCACTTTACATGCAAGGCCCAAAAGAAAATTCAAGAGATAACATGAGCTATAAGACCAGTTTTATGCAGAACATAGCGTACAACTTCAAATTGTTGTATACAGTTATAACACTATAATATTAATTATAGTAAGTTAACAAAATCAAGCAAGTAGTTTGAAATACAGGCAATCAATCAATCTCATCTGAAAAACCCAGTCAGGATGTTGCTCTTGTTTACATCATCATCTTTCTCTGCTCTTCCGCTAAGACTGTTAAGAATTCTCTCTCTATACAGTGCTAATTTTAGGCAGTGGGCAAATAGGTTATATGATCTTTGGCCACACAAGAAGCTAGCGATTTGAACACATGTTGCAGTTCCTGATTTTGGATTTTTGTGGTGTGTTACTTCTGGGCTATTCCCATGGTAGAAGCTGAAATCTGTATTTTAGCTAGTTTAAAAAAAAATATTGTAGGGTCAGAAAACAGAGCAGACTTGAATGGCTGAAGTTGATTTAAGGCCTGATAGTATATTCTTTTATTATTAACCTTCACATGTCCCATACATGACTGCGAAGACTGCTCGAAGTAGCACAAATCCACACTGGAGACACTGTACAAAGTGGAGAAAATCTACCATACGGACTCAATCTTCTTATCAGTATTTTGAGAACTAGTTTATATGAAATTCTTTCAAATGAAGACATGCAAGGGACAACCTAACAATCTTCTGGTTCTGACTGAATCTATGTGTGGGTAAGAATTTTACTTCCATTTGTTTTTGATAATTTACCAAGCTTCATATATTTCTTCACATCAGGATGGAAAAGACTTGAGGATTTAAAATAAATATATAAGATGTACAAAAAAGAAAATTGAGAGATTTTTTTTTCATCCAGGTCAAAATTTGGATGCTGAATTATTAAAAGTCTGGAGTAGAATTCCTGTACCTTCAACTATGTTAGTGCTCAATTAGGATTGCCATCGTTCTTTTTCTAAAAACTTCCTCATCTTTGATATCTATAAGACAGGACGGTATGACACAGTCATCTGGGCAGGATGTCAGGTCTTTTTCAAAAATATGTCAAAATTAAGAGATTCATATTTTGGATGAAAGAACTTAGTTTAAAAAAATTAAATCCAGTTGAAAGCAAAACTAACAGATTTCCTCATCCTTGACCCTTTCCGCATGAGGAAGTTAAAACGGGCCAAGACATCCTATCACAGAGGTCGTCCTCACCTTGGATCGGACTAGATTTGGGCTATTTACCTTAGTTCCGCACCATAGTCCAATCCAAACCACCCCCAAGTGGTCCTCCAGTGCGCTAAGTGAAGACTGGAAAAATCCGGTCTTCCAATCTTCTGGAGCACGCCATTTCGTACCTGCTCACTTGTGCAGATGCGCAGGCTTGCACCAATGCGAGCCTGCGATCAGCAGAGGGTGGGCCGTGGGCGTGGTCAGCATCAGCGGTTGGTCCGGATCCACGAAGAACAGGAAGCCACCATTTTCAGCCTCAGCAGTGTGGATCTACGGACCTCGCACTGCTCCGGTTCGCCCTGCAACAAAAGAGAAGCCCTGCAGAAAGGCTTAAGGGAAAGTCCGCGTTGCTTCGAAGAGAGAAGAACCGGTAAGTAATGGCACGGAGCGATTCACTCACCTCGTGCAGAAAGGGCCCTTAACTGTGCTCTAAAAATCAGTTTAAAAAAAAAACTTCTCCTGTAAGGACATTGGAAAGACCAAGGCTTACAAATGGAAGACAGTGTTATCCAGGGGATCTATAAACTTCTCTGAATGAAGCAGTGCAAGGCAACACAAGAATGTTTTGTCCAAGGGCATTACATATACTAGCTTCTTTACTAACAGCTGATAAACACCATGTATCCACAGGGATGTGGTAGGGAGTACTGTTTATACTAAAGATGACAGCTTAGATTCCCACTATGGCCACTTGCCATGTGGCTCCCAGAATCCCTCAGCCACATAGCCAACGGCCATATTCATTGGGAAATTCTCAGAGCTGCAGCCCAAATGGTAATTCTTCAAGACAGTTGGTATTTTCCAAAAGAAATACAGGGCAAAAACTCCTTTAAATTGAATGAGCCAAAATTTTATGGTTATTGCTTAATATCCCCAATATGAGGACTGAATATTCTCTAATACTACGGTATCATCACTCTTCATTTAAAACAGGAACAGTGTGGGATGGGCAAGAGGCATTTGAAAAAACCACAATGAGTCAAGAGCTAATTCCAAGCAGAATTGAATGACTCCTAAAGTCCCGTACTTCTGCAGGATCTTGAAGGCACTTCAGAAACATTCCACCACCAGTGTATTTCTTACATTACACAGCGTCAGCTGACTCTGTATTTTCTTAAAGCATCTCAGAATAGTTGGCCCTTACTGGCAGGAAGCTGACTGCACATTCCTAATGCCCAGCCATGTGGAGTGAGGTCATTGGTTTAAGGCATCTGGAAAGACATCTAAGAGAATTAAACTAATCTCATCATATTTGACCTCATCTAAGAGGTGTTAAAGAATACAGAGAAGCGGCAGAAACAGAAAGAGCTGCTACAAAATAAAATTAATAATAATATGAACAGTATCTTTAAATGGCTGTAGGCTACTCCTTCAGTCACAGCCTGGATGACATTCAAAATGTATGTATAGCAGCTGCTTTTTAAAATGATTTCATTTCATCAGAGTACAAACCCATCTGGTATGAAGGACAATGTATGCAGTGAAACATTCACTTGAAAAAGAGATATACTCCTGTAAATTGGAGGAGTTTCACACTCTTTCCCTGGCCCTAGACCTAAAACTCTACTAATTACAGCTGTTCTGGTATAAATTATTTGTTTGAAAACAAAGGCTATATTGGGGAATAAGGGCTAACTGACAAGCCTAATAGCTTAGAAGAAGATTGACTGTTTAATACTTTCTGGTTGTGTGAAACTGCCTTTCACTGCCTTGCATGTGTGTATGTGCCTTCAGGTCATCTGTCAACTTATGGTGACCCCATGAATTTCATAGGGTTTTCTTAGGCAAGGAATACTCAGAGGTGATTTTGCCAGTTCCTTCCTCTGAAATAGAGCCAACAGCATCTGTTATTCATTGGTGGTCTCCCATCCAAGTACTAACCAAGGCTGGCCCTGCTTAGCTTGCGAGATCAGATGGGATCTTATACCTTTAGGGTGCTTAGGCACACTGTTACAGCATAATGGTGGTATGGAAACAGCTTCACTAACTTTTAATCTTTGACTACCATTGTGCAGAAGTTGATGAAAAACAAAGTCCACTTATAGTCAATTATAAGAAGTATAAATGAAACATCAAAATAATAATTATATGAGTCACACAGGAAAAGGATTCACATAATTAGAGATGAGTGCAAACGTCCTGTGCTCCAACTAATCTTATCAACAATTCTTTTGCGTCTCATGAAATTCCCATTCACTTGAAACAGTGATAAATTCTAAAGGACAGGGACTTTTCATGACAGTCCATCACAGACATACACTAAGGAGAATCCAAAAACGCAAGTAGCTGTGTCAATTCATAACAGCTAATCATGCCCAGCAGCCTTCATCCCAACCATGGGTAGTTCTTAATTTGAGACCACAAAATATTTTGCATTACAGCAGAGATGGCTCTCTACAATACATTGCTGACTGGGGAAAATCCATTTTCCCTCCAGCATGTTCAGCCTCTCTCTCTGCTTTTCTCATGCAGAAAGCAACAAGTCCCAAAATCAAAAGCTCTTCTTGGCATGGATACTCTTGAGGTGAGTATGGGTGTAAGGAAACTGGAGTCTTTGCTCACATGGGGAGTCTCCACACAGTGAAAACTTATCTTCAGGCTTTTCACTTTCCACATAAACAAAGGAAGTATGGAGGAGACAGAGCTAGGTGCTCCCTTCCTTGCATGCTGATTCAAACCCAGCGAGTCAGTAATGTGTGAAGAAGTCAATTGTTCCTGTTAATTAACATATCCCAGCACTCTCTGGCCCCACTACATCACTGCCCTTAAAATGTTTCTTCAGGGAAGATTTATACATGCTGACATTGTTTCATACCACAAATGCATACCATTGCTGGTTTCAGTCTTTCCAGGTATTGGCACATTGGAACACTGTTCTCAGTCTTAAAACATAAATGATGTGAACAAGTACATTAATTAATTTAATCTATTAATGTAATATGTTATATTACAACTATATTTTTTTAAAAAAATCAATAGCTAATATACCAGAAGAAACAAAGGCACTGAATAAGAACATGACATGTTGTTATTCTAACCACAATGAATAAGGTATACTTCCTAGCCATAAACACTGTGCTTGTGATATGGTGAAACTGTTAAACATGCACTAAACCCAATAGATACAAATTGGATCTTGAAAATTAATAGAACTTGTCCTCATGGAGGTCTCTTAATTCGTAGGGTTGCCTGACGTAGAATTCAACTTGATAACAAATAACAATGGCAGCAAATCCACTGGTGGACCAACAGCATTTTCTAGTACCTTGGCTCTGAGAATATCTAGGAATATCAGTGCTACACTGAAAGCTGTGTGAGGAGACTACTGCTCAGACAACAGGTATTACCCTTTGACTTCTTCATTCATTCTGTCCCTCATGTCTATCAAATCTGTTCCATACAAGCAGATTTGGGGAGCATATGAGAAATCTGCGAAATCTCTTCTATCACTGCAGGCAATTCCACTGGTGGATGGATAGGACTCAGTAAAACTGACTCTACAGCATACTTTCAGTACAGTCTATACACTAGTATATGTGGAACTGATTGACAGCAACATATGGAACTGATTAAAACCCCAGCACTGGAACATACGGAGATTTATGAGGATTTTAATTGATATGTGGCATTATGTACCTTCTTTGCATACATTACTTATTTTGTTATGTCTTTTGACAAATGTTTGAATTCCAGCTATAGATGTTCCTTTTTTTGAGATTGCATGTGTGTGTGAGGGGGGAGGGATGTATAATTCAAGAGAAATATGCTGGAACTTGCCTTGTGAGCAAATGTATTACAGTAACCAACACTGAAGTAAGAGTTGGCTGCCAGTCTAACAACCTTCTGTAAACAGAATGTGGGAGACTCTGTCTTGTCTTTCTGAGGTGGCCCAAGGTTTGGTGCTGACCCAAACAAAAGGATTTACTTACATAGGCAGTGCAATGTCACAGATGCTGCAAATTCATGCCATTTGCCAGGGCTCATCTGCAAAAAAGAAATAAAAAAAAGAGAAAAGCCATTCTTTCCCCCTTTCACATAAGAGGAGTCACAATGATGTGTGAATTTGCAATGTTGCCATGACACTGTTTTTGAGGGTAGACCAGTCACATGAGGCTGCCACTGTTAACAACATCAGGACCAACACAGACTATAGACATAGGAGCCTTTCCACCCTTCTAAGACTTTATCTAAATGTGGAGTACAATTCTTAAAGCCAAAGAGAGGAGAAAAATCAAACCATTTGTTCAGACTCATTCTTCTACTCCCAAACTGTTTTTTGTACTTCATACAAACCCTGCCAGAACATGAGGCTGATGGACAAGGGCTCTCCAGTGCTTTCAATTTTCCAGTGCTTTTATTACCTGGCTATTGCAATTCGCTTTCCCATCTTGACTGATAGCTTTCCTGTCATCTGTCTTACTATGTTCCCAATACTTGACCTCACAGAATAATGTATCTCTGCGTGTCATCTTTTATTCTGTGTCTGAGGCTTAAATAACTAACTCCCAGCTGGACTTCTATGAAGTACAACTGTTGCAGTAATTCTTTTTTGAAAGCTTGCTAGCACTTTTCTCTGAGTGGTGGAGCAGACACTGACAAAGTCAGAACATGTGATATTTTCATTAGAAACAAAGCCATTTTCCTCAGAGTTGTGGGGACTGTTTCCTCCAAGTCAAACAGGAGCCACAAAAGATCTATGAAGTGGCGCTTCATTTCTTTGTTTCCATAAAATTTAGATAATGACAGAAAGACCTTGTTTAAATGGCTGAAATCCTGCTGTGGTTTCATGTTAGCAATAATGTCATTATGAAGTGGATGCACTTTGTGGACCCAACAGTGAGTAACAGATGAGCCTTTCTTGGAACGGAAAGAGGCCACAATGTTATTGGCTACAGCAGAAAAGGTTTGGCAGAGCATGGGTTCCACATACAGACATTAGTTGACCCATCTGCTGGCCAGTGGGAAACCAACTCACCCAGCCTTCCAGCTGGGAAGGTCAGTCATGACAACTGTGGGATTCCACTTAGGGAGAAGCCACTGTGTGGTTCCCTTGCCACCTGGGATTGAGGCACAACCATCTGGGTTTAAGCCCCAAAAGCAATTGGTCACATAAAGATCATGGGGGGGTCCCCCGAGTGAACCCCTGCTCTCCCCCCAGCCCACCTCCCAGCCAAAAAAAATATGCCTATTGGAAAGGGGTAAAAAATATTAAAAAAAAACCCCTGCGAAATGGTTGAAAAATGTGTTATCTGACTGATAGGAAATTTCCTATTGAGAAGAATTTTCAAGTTCAAAACAAAATTTTGCAAAAAAATTTGCCAAAAAAAAATTGCACAAAAAAACAAAAGTTTAGGAATCAAATGCTTACCCGGACCCAAAGTAAACCAAACGCAGGTCATTTAAACTTTTCCCCCAGCGGGGAATTTCAGTAAAAAAATCAGGCCGGCCCATAACCACCACCCCAAAAGGGGGTTGAGAGGGGTCAAAGGGGCCCTGGGGAAAGGGAACCATTTTTCCAAGTAGAAAAAAGTTGGTTGGGAAAGAAGACAGGGGGTTGGAGAGCGGGGCCGCCACATAGGACCCGATTGATAGAAAAACTATGAGAAAAAAGTTTTTTTTTTTAAAACCTGTAAAGGAAAATTTTCAAAACCCAAAGCAAAGCCCACGGGATTTTGTTTTTATTGTGGAGTGTGGATACTTTACAGTGTGCTATTCCAAATGATGAAAAAAGGGAAACAATGGGGATTTTGCATGTTGAAGGGAAAAAGGAAAAAAAAAATAAAACTGTTTTTTAAAGGGTTAAAAAAAAGATAATAAAATACCTATTGAGTCTTAAAAAAGGGGAAGAATAAAGAATAAAAAATAAAGTTTGGGAAAAACCCCCATAAAAAGAAGAAAACAAAAGAAACAAAAGGGAAAAGGGAAAAGGGAAAAGGAAAAGGGAAAAAAAAAGGGAAAAGGAAGGAAAGGAAAGGAAAAAAAGAAAAAAAAAGAAAAAAAAAGAAAAGAACAGAGGAACGGAAGACAGAAGTGGGAGAAAAAAGGGACAAAAGAAAAAAGATTGGGGGGAATCTAACAGCAGTTTAGTTTAAAAAGAAGGGGGGGAAAGGAGCAAAATAGAAGGGGCAAAATAGAAAAAAGAAAAGCTTCAGCATTAAAAGAAGGACTAAACACAAAAAGCTAAACATACAAAGTAAAACAGGACTAAAAAAAGAAATAGAAGAAATAGAAAGGATGGGAACTTGGGGGCCCTAATTTTGCAACAATTTTCAGCTTTAAACAATACGATAAAGAAAAAAAGGACTAAAAAGATAAACTTTAAAATTGTACAACAGAATTTAAAATTGGCATTGGGGATTAACTATTTTTTACAGGGGAAAAAATTTTAAGCTAATTTAAATTAAGGGTTCAATAAAAACCTTACCTTCTAAAAGAAAAATGGCTTAAAGATAAAAAAAATTAACAGAGGGAACTGGTTTGGGTCTTTTTAAACATAAACATATATACAAATAAAATTCTTATTGGAAAAAAATGAAATAATTATTTTATAAGGGTATCAGAAAATTTAAAAAATTTTTATTGAAAACATTTCTATGGTTCTATGAATTTATGTGAAAATTTTACCCCGAATTATTTATATGAATTTTATGTTTTATGTTTCATGTTTTATTAATTTATAAAAAAAGTTAAATGTTTGGAACAATTAATTTAGGCTGAAAGAAGTATTTAATTTATTAAATAGTTTAACCTTTTAACTGTATTTAAAAAATTTAATAATTCATTGAAAATACTTCTGGGGGCCCTAAATTTTAAAGGGAATTCTAATTGTAATTAATTATGCGGGAAATTATTTGAAAAATTTGTTTAGAATACAGATTAATATAAAAGAAAGGATATAATTTTTAAATTTAGAAAAGGTTTTTTTTTATTAAGTTACATTTATAATTTATCAAACTTACTTATCTTTTTTTAAATAAAATTATATTTATATTATTTTTTTGTAAAATTTAATCAATAAAAGACTTTGTTTTTTAAAAAATTTTAAATTTTTAATATTTATGGATAAAAACCCATTTTAAAAGAATATTTTTAAATTTAAAATTTTAAATGAATTAACTATAGGTGCTTAGTAAATTTGGAAGTTTGAAAATTTTTATTTTTAAATATTTATTAGATTTAAAAATTTAAATTTTTAAGATATAAACATAAATCATTTGGTTTTAAAAATAAAAAAATTTCAAAGGGACCCTCGAATCAAAAAGGGAAAGAAAATGAGCAGCGGGTCCCAGCACTGCCACAACATCAGCAAAAAAAACATCAAAAGATTTATCATCAAAATTTAAATGCGAATTAAAAATAAATTATGGAAGAGTTTAAAAAACTTTAAAAAGAAAAAAAATCAAAAAAATAGGTCTAGTTGCATTTGGATATAAGAAATTAAAAAAATTGGAGAAGTTGGATAACATGACTAAAGATGTAACTGTTTTAAAGGGAAAACTAAAGTTTTGGGAAAAAACAAAAAGAAAAACCCCTGAAGACACAGTTGAAATTTGTGGCCTTTTCCCCACAGGGGACACTCCAAAAATAACCTCTCCAGGAGGTTTCTTCACCGGGAACTCCCCAGAGCATTTAAAAAAGAAGGGTTCTAAACCTCAAACTGTTCAGCGTATGGGGGGGGGTTTTGGGAAGTTCAAAAAACCACCCTAAAAAGGGTTTTTAAAAAATTTCCCCCACTGCCCCGAGCACCCCCCGGTCCAAGATGGGGAAACAGCAGCATGCCCCTGCAAATCTGCCGGGGGGCGGGCTTCGGTTTGGGCCTCCCACCTCCCCGCGCGGGCCGGAAGCCCCGGGCCCCCCCTTTTGGGGCACCCCGGGAACCCGGGGAGGCTGCCAAAATTTCGGCAGCATTTGGAATGGCGGATCCGTTTCCCCAGAGGGATGGAAGCCCCCCCAAGGAAACTCCCCTGGCGAAACCCCCCGTTCCTTGGGGAAAAAGGGGGAAATTAAAGAAAAAACAAAGAAGAAATTTTTCCCCAAAAATAAAAAAAAAAATTTAAATCCCGGGAGAGATGCCTTAAACTAAGAGGATTACAGAATTTACCTTAAAAATTTGACAAAAATTGATACTTGTGTTGGAAATAATTGAACCCCCAAAGAGGAAAAAAATAAGGAAGAAAAATATTTATTTTTAAAATTTTATCAAAACAGAAAAAGAAAAAAAGGAACTACCAGGGGATTTTGGGTTATTTGTTTAAAATAAATAAAAACCAAATATTGCAAATAATTACAAAAAAAAATAGTGGTGGATGATAAGAAATTCCCAAAATATTTAAAAATCCCTTTAAAATTTAAAAAAAAAGTCGGGAAATTAAAATTTTTGGCAAAAAATAAAATTTAGTTACAGATGGAAAAACTTTAAGGGGATTCCTTCCATACCAACAAAAGAGGTACAAAAGAATTTACACATAAAGCAAATGAAATATTGGAAAGGCTAAAAAATTTTTTAAAAAAATCACCACCAAAACCCAACAGTAAAACAAAAAAAGGGAAGAATTAAAAAACAACAACAGGAAAAAGCTTTATTAACTTGAACAAAAAAGGATATTCCATTAGAAAAGGTACCGTGGGAAAGGCGGGTTTAAAGATATGAAAGGGAAAGGGGGAAAAAGAAAAAAAAAGAAAAAGCAGGAGCAAAAAGAAAAGAAAAAAAAAATTTAAAATTTTGAAAAACCCCAAAAAAATTAAAGAGAGCATAATGACTATCAAAATTAAAAACATGGAATTTTAAAAACTTAAACCTAACTTTTAAAAAAAACTTTCATTTCCTGAAAAAACAACCCCTGGAAAATTTGCTTCAAGAATTTAAAACCCCATACCCAAATATAAAAATAAAAACCTAATTGGAAAAGGGCTTCACACTACAATGGAAAAGAAAAAAAGAGGATCTTAATTTATAAAAAAAAATACCATAAAACAAAAATTTTCCAAGGATAAAAATGGTCAATATATCAGTGAAAATTTTTTAATCAAAGCAAAATACTTATTGTTGGAGCTTATGAAACCTAATTGCAAAAAATCTTTTAAAAAGAAATACAGCAAAAATTTAATAAAAACTACATGCAAACTAGCCAAGACAGTGCCCCTTCGGGGATAACTGGGGTTTAAACCCCGGAAGATAAATTTTCCAAAAAAAAAACACTCAAAACAAGGGGTACAAAAAAAATTTTTTTACAAAATATGGATTTTACTAGTTATGGAGTATAAAAAGGGCCAGATAAAAGGATATACCTTTTTTTTAAATTTTTTATGTAAAACTATTTCAAAATTTTGACTAGAAAAATTTTTAAAAAATTTCCCATAAAAAAAACAAAAATGGAAATCATCCCAAAGTTATGCTAATCATAACCCTATTCAAATAAAAAATTTTAAACTGAATTCCCAAACAAATTTTTTAAGACTAAATGAAGAAAATATTGCAAAAGAAGATTACATCCAAAAAGCGGGAAAAAAATCGTTAATTATTTAAGAAAAACCTTCATTAGATCTCCATGAAATGGATATGGGGCATAAGTAAGGGGTGTTAAAGAGGCCACTTTATAAAATGGGAACTAGAAATAAGAAAAAAGAAAAAATAAAAAATAAAAAACTATTAAAAGAAAGAAGTCAATAACCAATTAAAAAAAAAATCTGTCCAATGAGAAATGATTAAGGAAATTAAAAACTTGCAAAACCCAAAAGAGGGGAATTTTCATGAAAAAGAACACCAAATTAGACAAGCACGTCAAAAATTTTTTAAAAAGCCAAAAAAAACCCTCAAAAAGGGGGGGAAAAAGGAAAAAGAAAAAAAGAAAATGATTTAAAAAAGAAAGGCAAAAAATAAACGCACCAAAAAGGGAAACATGAAAAATTTTTTTAAAAACCCCAAAAAACTTTTTAAATGTAATTTTTGTCAATGAAAAGAATGGGAAAAATAAAATTTATCTGGAAAAAATGGATATCCAGATTTCCCCGGGGAAAAAAAAAATTTCAAAAATGTGGGGGCAATGGGGGGGAAAACCCCAAAGAATTTTAAAAGTTCAAAACTAAATAAGGCACTGGGTCCTGATGGATTTCCAGCTGAATTACAATTTTTGAAATGCAAATTTTCACTTCCTTTTACAAAAGACAATAAATGAAATTGCAAAGGGTGAATTACTGGAATCATGGAATAAATCAAAAAAAACTCTTTTCCCAAAAAGAAGGTAAAAACTTAAACGTCAGAAATTATTGCCCAGTATCCTTACTGAATTACTGAAAAATTGTTTGCATCAATATTGACAGAAAGACTTAAAAAAAAACCTTTCAGAAAAAATACACAAGGATCAAAATGGGTTTTTTCCCAGAAGAAATATAAAGGATAATTTAAGAACTGTCATAAATATTATAGAACATTATGAGAAACATGATGAAAAAAAATTAGCAATGTTTTTTTTAGATGTGCAAAAAGCATTTGATACGATGAAATGGCCTTTTTTAAAGGATGAATTTATGAAGATAGACTCAGGCCCTAAATTTATGACTTGGATTAACACTATTCTACAGCAGGAAAATCACTTAATTATCAACATGAAAAAAAAAGTCCATAACAATGAAAAAAGGCACATGGCAAGGTTGCCCTTTATCCCTTTTACTGTTTATAACATCAATGGAAATTTTAAATAATACAATTTGGGGTGATAAAGGAATAAAAGGATGGGAGTTAAAAACCCTTAAACCAAAATTTAAAGGGGTTTTTCAATTAACCCCAGTAAACTTTTTGGATGAACCTTTAAAATAATATAAAAAACCTTATTAAAGCAATGAACAAATTTGGGGGGCCTATCGGGATTCAAAAACAAACAAAGAAAAAAATAGCAATTTTAACCAAAAATTTAAAAAAAAGAGGAGGGAAATTTAACCCGAGATATCAGGCTTCAATACAGTAAAAAAGAAAAACCTTGGCAGGAGGGCTTAAACATAAATTTAAAGGTTTTAAAAATTAAATTCAAAAGAAAAAAAGGGGAAAAAAAAAAGGATTTAGAAGGGTGGTCGAAACTGCGATTATATTAATGGGATTAAAAATTAAGATTGTTCCAAAAATTTTTTATTTTTTCAAAAACTTCCCATAATAACTGATTTAAAAAATTAAAAAAAAAAAACAAAACCTGACTAAAAATATGAAAGGAAAAGAGAAAAAAAAGAAAATTTTTAAATTGAAAAAAAGGATTTAAAAAAAGAAAAATTAAGTATTTGGGGATTATTATCGCAAAGCAAAATAATAAACTTTTAAAAAAAATTATATAAAAATTACTGAAATAAAAAATCTTCAGATGTGGCGAAAATTAAGGTTATCTTTATCAGGAAGAATTGCGGCAATTAAAATGATGGTGTTGCCGAAAATGAATTATTTATTTCAAAATTTACCAATTATAATGAATTTGAAATGTTTTCAGGAATGGAAAAAAGATATTACTGCTTTTATATGGGAAGATAAAAAACCTAGAATTAATTGGAAAACTTTGATTGATAGAAGAGAGAGAGGAGGCTTTGGACTCCCTGACTTGAAGTCATATTACATAGCTAATGGTATGATGTGGTTGAGAGACTGGATAGAATTAAAGAATGAGAGATTGCTTAAACTTGAGGGAGTCGATTTACGTTTTGGATGGCATGCCTATTTATGGTATCAAAAGACGAAAATTGATAAGGGCTTCCTGAATCATTATATTAGAAAAGCATTGTTTCAGATTTGGAAAATATGGAAAAATAAATTGTATATGAAGATTCCTAGTTGGGTGTCTCCACAAGAGGCATTTCATGGAAAATGGAAAGACCCATCGGAAAAATGGATAAGATATGCAGATCTGATAGTTAAAGATACAAGTGGACAGCGTATAAAAACGAGAGAAGAACTAGAACAAGAAGGATGGGTCTATCAATGGTTTCCATATATGCAATTAAAGGAAAGAGCGAAAATGGACTTAAAACTAGAAGGGATAGAAATTGCGACTCAGTTAAATGAATGGGAGAAAGTGATATTTGAAAAAAGAGAACATATGACTTCATATATGTATAAATTTATTCTCGATCGTGAATTAGAAGGGGAGACAGTGAAAGAGACAATGATTAAATGGGCCCAAAACATAGGACATTAAATTGAGTTGGAAAATTGGGAAAGAAGTTGGAAATTGACTAATAAGTTTACATTAGCACAAAATTTAAAAGAAAATTATATTAAAATGTTACATAGATGGTATTTGGATCCGCTCAAACTTAGTAAGATGTACGCATTAAAAGAGAAAAAGTGTTGGAAATGTAAACAAGAAGATGGGTCTTTCTATCATATGTGGTGGACATGTCCAGAGGTCATAAGATATTGGAAAAGAATACATAGAATAATGACAGATGTTCTCCAAATTGAGCTTCCTTTAACTCCGGAACTTTGTTTACTGAATATGACGCATCAAATTGAGAAGAAAAATAGACAATATGAGACACTTATATTATATATGATCACTGCCGCAAGAGTGCTTCTTGCAAATTATTGGAAAAGAGAGGTTATACCGACAATCGAGGAATGGTTGGATAAATTGCAGGAATATGTTGGATTAGAGGACTTGACAGCAAGAATGAAAAATGAGAAAAAAGAAAAGGGAAGGAAAAATTTGAATATAATCAAGGAATATATTGAGAAATATTATTCAAATTGATGTTCATGGATAATGGAATAATGAGGTTAATATAACAGTAATAATAAATTTAGTATATTTGAATAAGTAATTCGGTTAGAAGAGACCAGTCAACAAAATGATTTGGGAATTAAGGAGACTGCAAAGTAAATGATCAATGTAAATAGATCAAATCAGTGTAGAGGGGAAGTGACTTGGAGAGGGAAGTAAATATGTTCATGATATTTTTATCTTTTTTTTATTAATATTGTTGTAAAATAAGGAAAACGATTATGTCAATGCGAAGAAGGATTTGAAATATATTTTTTTTTGTTTTTCTTTTTAATAAAAAGTATTGACAAAAAAAAATCTTCCCATAATAACTAATAGAAAGCCATTCAACCAATGGCAAAAAGACATAAACAAATTTATTTGGCAAGGTCAGAAACCTAGAATCAGTTGGAAAACGCTAACTGATTTAACAATTAGAGGTGGTGCTGAAGCACCAGATTTCCATACATATTATGAAGCAGCTGCACTATCGTGGATCGCGATTGGATCAACTTGAAGAATGAAAGATTACTTGTACTAGAAGGAGCTGATTTATGATTGGGTTGACATGCATATATCTGTTATAACAAAGCAAATGTGGATAAAGATTTTACAAACCATTACATTAGAAGATCCCTCCTGACAATCTGGAGAAATTATAAAAGAATATTTATTACCTCAATCCCAAAATGGGTCTCCCCACAGGAAGCTTTCTTTGGCAGGTGGAAGAACACGACAAAATTGCTTAGATACGAAGATTTAATTCAACAACGTACTGCTGGAACAATAGATATAAAGGACAGATCGGACTTGGAAAAAGAAGGAGTAACTTTGAGTTGGTTCTTACAGACAATTATCAAAAAGATTTCAAATTGACTGGAAGCTGTTTGGATTCAGTATGGGACAACAACATGAAATAGTAAAAATTATGCAAGAAAATCCGCCACATATAATTGCCGAATTATATAAAAGACTTTTGATATACAAGAGAGAAGATGAAACAGTAAAACACATAATGATCAAATGGGCGCAGAATATTGGTCACCCAATAAGATTGGAACATTGGGAACAAAGTTGGAAGTTCACACAAAAATTTACAGAGGGCCAAAAGAAAATTACTTGAAGATCTTTAATAGATGGTATATGACCCCTTATAAGCTCCAGAAAATCTATAAAACAGGATCTGGGAAATGTTGGAAATGCCAAGAGGAGGCAGGTACAACCTACCACCTATGGTGGACATGTAAGCTGGCAAAGAGATACTGGAATACTATACATAATAAGATTGAAGAAATTCTTCAAGTGAAATTCTCAAAAGAATCAGAAATCTATCTGCTGAATATGCTGCACACACTAGATCAAAGCACGCAGAAGAAGTACTCAAAGATTATGCTATACATGATAACAAATAGTTAGAGTTGAATACTTTGGAAGAAGGAAAAAATACCAAACATTGAGCAATGGATGCAAAGCTTATACAAAATTAGGTTAGCAGATAACACAGAGACTTAGAGGGCAAACTGACGAGAAGACTGCAAAAGACTAGGGTCCTGTAAACTCTTATTTTCTGAACCAGAGAGTAATATAAGCTATCTTATCTACATAAAAGAAATAAGAAAAAAAATGACAAAAAGTAAATATCAAACAAACAAATAAATATAATAAAAGTAAATATTTCTAATGTAAATTAAAAACTAGACTTAGATTAATTTAGGAGAATAATGATAAGATGTAAGAATATAGTTAATTGACAAGATAAATGGAATACTGGATCAATATATAAGAGGTAATTGATGACAAACGAGGGTTAATGTTATAAAACGAATAATAATATTTATTAGCGCTTACAAAAAGAAAAAGAAAAAAAGCTAGGAAGAAATATTGTAAATATGTGAAATTGTTGTAAGAAGATATCACCACTATATGT
Source organism: Iguana delicatissima (assembly GCA_948472985.1). NCBI lineage: Eukaryota > Metazoa > Chordata > Lepidosauria > Squamata > Iguanidae > Iguana > Iguana delicatissima. The sequence goes on from CAOKZL010000064.1 coordinate 762,022, forward strand.
TGTATTACTAAAAGATGTACATATTTGTTTTTATTTATTATTTCTTTTCTTTTCTTTTTTGGAAAATTAATAAAATTATTTAAAGAAAAAAGAAAACAACATGTTCTTCAAAGAAAATAATATTTCTGAACAGAAAATGCTGTTAACTCTGCAGAAAGTGCTGTTTCCTGTGGGAAAAGAAAGTAGTGAATGCTTTTCAGAAAAAATTTCCAACTGCAGGATTTTCTGTACCAAAATACCATCTGCAAATTTTGTGCAAGCAAACTCCTGAACAGCACAATTTGACAAGACTTCCAGCAGAGGGAAGAAAATTGCTAAAATTTCTTGTTGTTTCTTTTGAGAACAAAATTAGCAAAGAATTGCACCCCATCGGGCTGGCTTTCTTGCTCTCTCCTGAAACCTGTGAAACCTATGGGCCTCTGAGAAAGAGAAGTCCCCAGAACATGGCACCCACTACATCACCCAGTGAAAATGGTGCACTCTGATAGATTAGGGAAACTGTTCTTGGAGTTTGCATAAGGATACTGTGTTTGAGATTGTACAATTCCTGCCACCCTTGCATAAACCATCACAAAAGTGGCTGTAATTTCTGGGAGGTTCTGTAAGTCAGGTTTTTGGTGGGTGAATTGTTAGATTAACTGTTGCACAATGGGGTGGATGCATAATCATATTACCCAATTGCAGAATCGGTTGTGAAATATTGCAATCCAATAATTCCAGGTTTGCTGTGATGACAATAATCTGTAACTTTGTGCAAGCAGTGAACAGCCTCAATTACTAAACAGTGCCGCCTCTCTCCCCAAACGTAGCTGAGTAACGTTGAACCTCCAGATTGGAGAGGAACTGAGATTTAGCTGTACTTGGACTACACCTGAGTAATTCAAGCATTCTGTAGTCCCCCTCTTAGTTATCAATCCAGAGATAAAATATTTCTTTGTTTTAAAAAGTTGATGAACTAGGATAGATTTTGTTACCACGGAACAGTTTTGGGGAGAGTGGTTTAATGGGCTGAAATGAAGCCAAGTATTCTAATATCCCACAGATTTCAATGGGAGATGTGAATGCATGGAATGTCACACTCACACAAATGTCCTGAATATAAGAATCCAGGATTTCTAGCACATTGTGGCTAATCATAGTGTTAACAAAACATTAAAGAAACAAAACTGAATATGTAAGACTGAACTAGGACTCTAACTTGTAATCTTGTATACACCAACAAATTTCAGCTTCTCCTCCTCCACATTTTTTTTTAAAAAACAGGGAATTGTAAATTCCTGACAGAAATCATACTGACATGCAGACACATCACTGCATGTCCTTTTGGCAGACAACGGACACAATCTGTTTGAGAATTTGCTGAAAGCCTCGCTGAGTGGAATGGAATGCACAAATAGGCCCCATCCCCTTCAGTGAGGTTTGTGAAGGAGACATTCCTGGTGGATTATATATCCCCGTGGTCTTTCCCAGCCATTTCTGCTCCTCCAGAGAAGCAGCTTGAGTCTACTGACTGGACGGGGATCTATATTTAGCTGTGCTTGAGCCACAATTCAAAGATACCATCTTCTTCCCCAGTTGCCGATCCAGAGGTAAAAGATTTATGAAGGCAATGGCAACAGCCATGATATTTTCTACTCATCTCCTTTGTGGGGCATCAGCTTACTACGTTTTACCTCCTCCTTAAATCTTCCAGTAAACCCAGTCACTGAGTGGGCACTCATCTCATCATCCACGTTGAAGGTAAAACTCATCACTTTCCCATAGCATAAAGAATCGGTGACTATCAGGCTTATTCACCGACACCGAGCTAAGAACGTTCCAGAATCAGTCCAGGGGGAATTTCACACAATAAAGATGCTTTCAAAGCACTGTGACATACCAAAGCAACCACACATTAGAAACTGAATCAACTGGACATGAGTCAGAGCCAAATCTTTTCTGTCTTGTGAAGAAAAGTCTTATGTTTTGAAACTTCTGGCTGCCTGTGGAAAATGTAGGGAAGTAATGTTTCACTAACTTTGTTCACATAGGAAGCAATAAGTAATTTTAGAAATTTTCTTCCCGCTGTGAGAAAGCCTTTAAAAACTGCCATTTTCAAAGTCTATCCCCAGCATGGGATTTATTCTGTGCAAGATCCATATATATTTTTTGTGCAGAAAATCCTGTTTCCTGTGCATATTTATTTATTTAGGGGCAAAATTACAATTTGCCACATAGAAATGTTGTTTCCAGTGCAAGAACCCCATGTGCAAATTTTGTGCAGAATAAGTCTTAAAGTGTAAACCTTCTCATCAGTCCAGGATTGTCCTACGGATGAAAAAATATTCAAAAATATCTGAGGCCTGGTGAAAAACATGTTTTTTGAGTATCAGGAAATCCTGGCTACTCAAGAAACATATTTTTCACGAGGCCTCAAATATTTTTGAATATTCTTTGCATTCCTAGGTATGTGCAGTCATGTAGGGACAAGGGGCAGGGGGGGTGATTTAGGGGTGTATCAGCCCATAGCCACCACCCCTGCATACCCTGGCCTTGCCCCCATGCACTGCAGCCACACACCCCCACACAGTGGCCACGCCCCTTGCACTGTAGCCCTGCTCCCTCCCATCCCCCCCTCCACACACTCCAAGCTCTGCCACTGAGAAGGTGTTTTTCAAAACAGCACTTTGGGTTATTGCGATATATCTAGTTACTATGGCTGGGAATATAGTCACAGATTTTAAAAACTCCTGTGAGAAACAGTATCTCGACAAAATGAAAATGTTCTGCACTTTCAAGAAGGAGGATCCCTTACAAGAGATGGTGTTACCCTGTTTACTGGGGGTCCCGTGAGGGACACCAAAATGTGCTCAACTATAGGTGGGGAAAATTAGCTCTGAGCACTGCTTTAGCATTACGAGAGGCAGGGTAACGTAGCAGGATCTTGAACCCTACGTCTACGGGGTCAGGCCAGTCAAGAAGCAAACCATTTTGAAAGAAAAAATGAGAACTTTATTAAAATACAGCCAAACAGTGTATGCAACTCACTCACTCAGATACCTATAGAAAATAAAGGTGGGAGTGGGATAGAGGGATTTTTCAGAGGGATAGTTGCTTTGGGTGATACGAAACCTGTCCTGAAGTCCGGAAGAATAGAGAGCGATGCTGGGGTTCGATGTGGCTGAGCACGTGGAGCTGAGGGGAGGCTCGCCAAGCAAAGCGGCAGCAAGGCAGTCTGGAACTGGAAGAATTGAGACAAGAACCTAAGAGTCGGGGGTGGGGAGGAATCAGCTAGAAATAATGATCCATGGTCTTAGGCATGCACAGAGCATGCACAGAGCATGACAGGAAAGGTCCCAGCAGATTGCAGAAGGGAAAATGTTGTCCTCATCTTCCAACAGGGCAAAAGAAGATCTGGCCCACTACCAACCAGTCAGCTTGGGGTTGATAACAGGAAACACTGAAAAGTTGACAATTACAAGAGAAGAAATTCTGTAGTGTAAGAGCTATTTGATAGGTCATGGAGAGTTATAGACTCTTCTTCCTTGGAGGTCATTAAACAGAGGTTCGATGGGCATCTTTCAGGAGTGCTTTAATTTTGTATTTTATGTGTGGCAAGGGATTGGACTAGATGGCCCTTGTGGCCCATTCCAGTTCCAAGATTCTATAAAAATGAAATGCTCAGTTGAAAAAATAGTCACATGTCAGATATTTCACACTTTGAACTAATTTGCAAAAAGAAGAGGAAGAAGGAGGAGGAGAAGGGGGAGAAAAGATGTGGAAAACTCAACCTTTTGCACAGAAAATGCTGTATGTTGTGCAAAACTTTCTATTTTCTGCACAAAACAAAAATTAATGCAGAAAACTAAATATTTTTGCAAAACAGAGTTTTTTGACACAATTTTTTCACCATTAAGTCCTGAAGTGTGAAAAATCATCACAATAAACAAAACTGTTAGCTATCACATCACCTCACTACTTCTGTTGCCCAGCAGCTGCTTGGCACCTGAACTCTGGCTTCTTAATAAAAGTCCATCTGACAGGGAGACCTTACCAGCAGCATTGCTACCATCAACAGAGCCTCTTGCCTCATAGGAGCACACAATCTCACCATCAGAGAAAGGTAATGCCATGGTGGGAATGCAACCAATACCAAATGCAATATCAAAGAATATAACACATTTAACATTTAGTAGCAGCAAGGGTGAAAGATGCTATAGGTGAAAGTGATAGCAGTAAAGCTAGGTGGGATTCCTTAAAATCCATCAAAATGAAAACAGCTTTCCTTTTGTGTGAAAGAGACACATGGTTCCCCTGCCCCTTCCAGCAAAGAACTGGTGGAAGTTGGGAGATGGGATAAGTGGGCTAACACCACACTCTCCATTAAAGCTACATACGCACATGCCACATAGCCACATAGCCAGTCACCAATATCTACAGTGGAAATGCTTCCTTGTCATCCATGAATTTGGAAAGATGTGAAAAGTCTCTTCATGTATACTGATGTGTGCGTGTGTGTGTGTGTGTGTGTGGATGGTTCCTCCATTAGCAAGAGGGACAGTGACTCAGTCAAGATCTCTCCTCATGTGAAAAGTCTCTGCATATGCACGTTATGCCATTTCTTATGCTGTCTAAATGTGTGGATGGTGGAAATGCATTTCTGTGTGGCTTGTTTAGAGGCATGGCTATGGCACAAAGCAGCTCTGAGGGAGAGGTGATCCTACCTATACTCATGTATTGTTTTATTACATGGAGGGTATCATGTAATGCTGCACACACACATACCCAGAAACACACACAAACACACTCCCCAAGAGTGAGCTTGATGAATTTCAATTGGGATTGTCATTACAGAGCAGAGCTTTCCAAACTTTTCATGTTGGTGACACACTTTTTAGACATGCATCATTTTGTGACACAGTAATTCAGTAATTCAGTAAGTAGAGGCAGCCTGAGCCTGGCCCGCTGCCGCCCTCACTGGGGTCTTCTTTGGCCCAGGGCAGTAGCAGAGGCAGCCGCTTCACCTGGGCCTGGCCTGCCACAGTGGTGGGAGAGGCAGCCCCTCCACCTGTTACACTCACGCGACATACCTACACTCTGCAGACAACATACTAATGTGTCCCGACACACAGTTTGGAAAGCTCTGTTCTAGAATCATGGAACTGCCACACAAAATGTCCTGTCTCGCACTCACCGATTTGTTATGAGATGGCACAAATGGAAGTTCTTATTGTGACACTGTAGGTTTATTTCCAGTCTCTTAAGTTGACTTCCAGCCTTGCAAGACTGGAAATTCCCTCCCAGTGCTTTTACTAGGGTTCTTGCCAGCCTTCCAAAGCTGACTTCCACGCATGGAACGACTGGCAATCTCCCCAACTCTATCAGGTATGCTGCCACCACCCCCCTGAATTAAGAATCATTTGGACAGGACAGGAGGGACCCTGCCCAATCTCTAAGCATAAGGAACTTCCACCTCCCCCTTCCCCTGAGTGAGAGGTCCTATGTAGCGTGTGCCAATCCTGGCGTGGAAATGGAGAGAAACGGAGGTTTATAAAAGTGTTTTAATCAAGGTATGCAAATAAACAATATCACACTTGGGAGACCCCCTCTCCCAGGTACACTTAGTTACAAGAATTTACAAAACAGATATAACAGCACAGATACATTCTTAAGATCAGCCAATTCCCAAAATAACGACATCCCTAACGCGACTAACTACTCATTTCTAGTTACTCACAATTAGGTTGTAGGCGTAGATGGTCTAAAGGAGGAGGGGGGGGTCCAGGAGACACAGCATGCCTGCCAGCTCAACTGGGCCAGCTCTCCCCTCTCTCTTTCTCTCTTTCTCTCTCTGTCTCTCTTTCTCTGTGTCTGGCCACATGGCCTCTCAGAAGTTTTATATTTTCTTCCTTGGAAGGATCTGGAAGCATCTCCAAGATGCCCACCTCTTTTCCTTTTGGTTGGTCAATTCTCACCTTGTGACCTGTGATGCTGACCCTTTCCTTTTGGTTGGTCAACTCTCACCCTGTGACCTTTGATGTAATCCCAACATCTCATTAACCCTTGGTTTACCTGAAGAGGGAAGTATCTCCTTTTGATAAGCCTAGATAATGGGAAGCCCCATTATCACACTTATCTTGTGAAATGACAATAACAGTGAAATCTGAACTTTAAAATGTGCCAGCTGTAGGAGTTTGTGTTAAACACAAGCATCGTCAGCTAGTTAAATAACTTGCTGATGGCAGAATACCCTTCTGCTGGTTGATCTCAAATATCAATCTGCCAGCAGAACTGCTCTGTTAAAAAAAATGTGCTAGGAGACAAGCCAAATGTTATATGGAGAAGAAATGAGGTAAGCAGAAGCTTGGTAATGCCAGATCCAAACCTCCTGACATAGTCACTATGGTGGCACAAAGTAATTCCCAATATCTTTTTGCTGGAAGGGGTTTGGATTCAGCATAGCGTCAGCTGGCCTCCTATCTGCTCAGTTGGCCCCTAACCACTTGGTCTAGTTAAGACTGTAACTCTTATTCACCACCTCATACAACACAGTTCCTCCTTGGAAACACCACCTTTTTGCTCATTGGAAGGAAGGTAAGTTATAAGGGAAACAAATTGTTAATAAATAAACCATTTCAACCTTAGTTTGCTTCATACAATTTTTTTTAAAATCGCTTCCTCATTTCAGAAGGAATTATAAAACTTGGCTGAAATAGTTTGCTGTGGTGGGTTTTTTCCCCCTAAAGCTAATGAAACAAAGTAATATTCGAATAAAATGGAATCTGTTTGAAGAGGTGTCCTCCTTATTTGCTTCCTTTCAGTGTTGCTGTAGTGTAGATAAATTCTTGGCTTTGCAATTAAAATTTACAACTTCCACAAGAGTTGCGGTCCAAAGATGTGGGTTTAAGAAAACAAAATCTCATCTTTAAACTATCTACAGAGTTTACAGTTTCCCCCAGAGACAACAGGTCTGCTTAGTGTCTTCAGGAAAGCTCTCCTTTGTGTGCCAGCTTGGATGGAATACCTATGAATGAAGACCATTACAGCCAGATGGCTAAACTCAAAATTTGTACAAATAAAAATATAGGCCTTGCAACATGCAGGGTGGCACTGGCTACAAAAGAAAGCTTTTTTCCTTAGGATTGCTGTAGCACTTTCTAAAGGCTAATCCACTTTACATCCAGTTTATTAAACAGATGCACTCAATTCTGGCTGTGCTAGAGTTTACGCAACACAGCTGAATGTAATTATGTCCCAACAATGTGAAAACAATTAACCAGAGGTAGAAAATGGTACTTGTTTGGTGCTACAGGCACTGGAATTCCTAGTTTTGGCAGGCTATAGTCTGAAAAATTAACTTTTCTACGCTCTGCAATGCAAATAGCAATGTAACATCCACCATAAGAAGGACTAAGCAGGACTGGAAACACAGCAGACTGGGAGGAGTTTTTAAAAACTTCATTTATCACCTTGTCATTCCTGTGAACAACCACCCAACCTATCCATGCCTAGACCTACTAAATACTTCAGTAAAAATGGTTCAGTTGTCACCTGCACATGGAGTGAAGTGAAGAACAGCTTCATTGGGATCACAATAAGGTAAGGAGAGGTTCTAGCTACCTCTTTCCAGTTTTCATGGTCCCAGTTGACAAACTCAAGAGTTATTTATATACCAGTGTATTTACCCAGCGTTGCCCAGGATTTTATTTTCCTCTTAAGAACTCACCACACTGTCTTCTCTAGTACCTGTAAAATATCCTCATATTCCCCAATGCAATCTGTTTTCAGAGTTGGCAGTTCCTGAGGGAATACACTGTCCATCTCCTTGCTGTTAGGCCTCATCTCCATAGCAACTGGCTTATCTCCGTATTCCCCAATCCAATCTGTATTCAGAGTTGTTATTATAACAGAGTTTTGGTTTCTGAGGGAATACACTGCCCTCCTCCTTTTTACTGTTAGGCCTTGTCTCCGTAGCAACCGGCCTATTCAGAGCTCTCTGGCTGAGAATTTTAAAGGCCCCTCCCTAAACTGCTAACCCCAGGACACCACAGAATCTTCAGAGCCAGCCAATCATATAAGGTCTTCTCGCCTCACTCAGCCAATCATATGAGGTCTTTGCCTGCCTGACGCAGACAAACTCACAGACAAACATTGACTTTTATATAGTAGATTGAAAAACTCACATGAATTGTTTTCATGTAATTAATGTCCGATTTCTCTTGGCCTGTAGAAATGCCAGCCCAATTTGCTGAACTCAAATATGAAGTTTCTGGGGCTCGTAGTCCTTGAAACAACTAGCATTACAAACTCCGAGTGCTTTTCCAACTTGAGGTAATATCAGAGCAGGAGAAGAATGATAGTTGCCTCACATTCCGTTTCCCCCAAACTCTTCCTTCCTACCCCCAAGTCTGCCTATTCCCTCCCTTTACAGTCTGAATGGAAGTGGCCAGAAGCAGAAGCAGAAGCAGTGGAGGGGGAGAGGAATGAGAGTGTCAAAGAAGAGGCGGCAGTCTTGAAGACTGCTGAGGTGAAAGCAAATGTTCTTGTTCAAAAGTTCAAAAGCAAAGTATATCCTCTTTCTCCTTCTCAATCTCGGTTCTGAGGAGTCCACTCATAACAGAGGTGTGTAATTTTGAATGGTCCAGGCTCATTATTCAGCCTCAGGACTGCACCAGATCCAGAAATACTAATAAATAAATAGAACCAGTAGTGGCTAGAAGACCATTTTGGGGGTTTTAAAAAAACATGTTCAGTGAGTGCCAGGATGACATTATGTTCTAATAGGAAATCTCTACTCATGAGAGCTTCCAGAAGAAAAAAAACCTGGTTACCTTCTTCAATTAAAAATGGTGTAGGGTGGACTTCAGGGAGATGGAGGATCTTCAAACTACAAAATGGGTTTGAGGGCAATATGCAACCTGAAGAAAACCATTATGTTTTCAACATTGTCTACAGCAGCAGTAGCCAACCAGTGGTCCATGGACCACTGATGGCCTGCCAGAAAAATTTGGTGGTCCATGGAGAAATTTGAACATTATTTCATTTCCAACTTCCAGTTCAGATACAAGAGCTGGAGACACAGTCCTCAGCGTGCTCCGCCAAAGACCACCACTGCCTCAGGATGCTGCTACTGGGGGGACCCCCAGACCAGCTTGCCAAGTACCCCTGAACTGAAGGGGTCTTGCCAGAGGTGGATTTGTGACCAGCAGCCAAGACAGGACCTGTGAACCAGAAAGAGATAGCCAAAGGCTCTTCTAAGAGGCTGTAGCTAGAATTTTTTCATCTCACCTGCAGCAATTTGAAGGAGATGGGAGGGACTACTTCTCTCTCCATACATCTGCCCACCAAATTTCTTCTGGCCATTTTTTCTTTTTAATATACTATTGCTTATTTTTTCATTATGTGATAGAGCTGGAAGACCTGTTTTAAGGATAGGGCAGTAAGATTTTCTAGTTCAGACTCTGAATTGACTTTCTACAGAGGACCTCCCTCCCCTTCCCTCACCCTTCTTTAGAATGATCTGTTTGTTCCAAGAAGGAGAAGGAGAAGGAGAAGGAGAAGGAGAAGCAGCAGCAGCAGCAGCACAAGTTATTTAGTTTATCTGTTGTGTGATAATTGCTAAACTCAACTTTGCTGCTTTCCCTACAGGCCTGAAGTTTATTTTTGTTTTGTTTTGTTTTGCTTTGTTTTTTGTTTTTGTTTCTGTGCCTAATTCCTGGCATTTCCTTCTTTGTTTGCTAAGACACAGCTGAAGACAATTCTTCAATACTTGTTTCCTTCTGCTCTAAACTCAAAATGAACTAATAGCCCAGAAGCACTTAGGCCCTTTTCGCATGGCATTTCTCATGCAAAAGGGCCTTTGGAGCATCGCGCGATTGTGAGGAGCATTTCAGACGACGTCCTCACAATTGCGTGATGCTGCCAGGGCCGGCAGGAGCCAATCATGCACTATATCATTTTCCATTTTTAGCCGAAAATGGTGCACAATCGCGCATCGCTCCAGGGCCCCATGTGCACTTATCTTGCGTGCAGAGCTCCGGAGCCGCAGCTCTCACACTTCCTCTCCCAGTGCAGCCTTGGAAAATACCCGGCTGTGCTGCAGAAGGAAGAGGCGGAGCCCTCAGATTGCCTGCCAGCAGGCAACTCCTGCGGAGCCATGAGAGCCTCACAGAAGAGGCTGTTCAAGTGAGCCCTGCTTGACCGCACCGGACAGAGGAAAGGCGCGAATAGCGCCTTAGTTTAAATTTTCAGCAAGATCTATTTTGCAAAACTGATTTTTCCCCTTTTTTTGAATTTTGGAGACCCTACGTGTGTGAAAATTGATGACGTGAAAGACTCTCCCAATCTATGTAGATCTGACTGTTTGAGACACTACGGTTGTTGATTTATCCTCCACTCCTCCCTCTCCTTTCTAACTTGAGTCTGATTCTCCTGCCATCTTCGCCCAGGTTTGTTGGAGAGTATTGTGCGTGAGCATTATGACTGCAACTGTTACTGCTCTAACTTAGACCCATACTGTTAGACATATGACAGCTATATCTGTTTAACCCTCCAAAACCAAAACCAACTGCAACAGAAAGAGAAAAGAACAACTCAGTGAGGAAATGTGAGAGGAACTGTGAGAAAACGATGGTAAGGGAGAAAGAGACAATGAGAGAGGGAGAAGAGGGGAGAGCGGAGAGAGGTCTGGAAGGGATAGTGAAAGATAATGAACTTGTTTTTATTGAACCTGCTTAATGAATTTATTTGATGACTTTATTTGATGAATCTATTGAACCATTTCTGTATATAATGGGAAACCAAAAGTCAGTGTATGAATTCTGAGACACCCACACTGCAGAAACACTGAATATATTATTAGGATAGATATTTTGAATGAATTGACACAGTGGCTAATGAACGAACTGATATTTTGATTTATCTTTATAGAACCTGCCTGATGAATTAAGGTGTCTGTAAATATCAGAATAAGAATCAATTAGTATTTTGATTTATCTGTATAATATAAATCTACTTGATGATTTAAGTTGCCTGTAAATAATAATTTTGTTATAATTAAACAAGTGCATTTCATATTAATAAAATGGAACTTTATGATCATTATTTTATAGATGTTTGTACCTTTTTTAAAAAATTCATATTAGTCATATATGTAAATTCCAAATTCCCCTCAGAAGAAGTTATTCATGATGATCAAGGTTACTATATTGGAGTGGAAGTTCATTTGTTGGCCTTTAAACTATTGGTGGTCGGCATTCATTCCCCATTAGAAAATAAAAGCAAATTCTACAAGAAAGTAGAAGACGAACTGACGAAATACACTAAAAAAAAAAAACCAGAAGAATATCTTGATAATGGAGGATATGAATGGGGTCTTAGATCCCAAAATAGACAGATCATCTATGATCAGACACCAAAACAATCACGGCAACTTCCTAAGAGTTTCTTTAATTTGATGGAAAATATGTCACTTACAGATATTTGGAGATTAAAATATGGAGATTCTAAAGGATTCACTTTTTATTTGGATTATCACAAATCGATGTCAAGAATAGACATGTTTTTAATCTCCAAAGCTCTTCGCACAACAATAAAGGACATGGAAATATTACCCAAAATTGTCTCAGACCACAACCTGATACAGTTAAAACTAAATGTCAAAAGAAGAAATCAAACTTGGAATTGGAAATTAAATGACTCCATACATCAAAAGGAAGAATACTTTAAAAAAAAACAAAGAAATGTTGAAATACTATTTTAAAGAAAATACAACCGAAGATGTAACTATGAAAACTATCTGGGATGCCGGCAAAGCAGTAATCAGAGGTCAATTTATTAAATGGAGCACAGAATGGAAAAAGAAAAGACAAGAGAAAATACAGAAACTTATGACAGAGATTCAACTCAAAGAAGAAAGGCTAAGAAATGATACTTCTAACAATAAAATTAGAAAAGAAATTAAGACACTACAAGACCAAATCAGATTGAAAATTCATTTGAAACTGTGAAGAAACTTAGAAGGATTAAACAAAGACAATCTGAGTACACTAACAAACTGGGCAAGTGGTGTTACCACAGTTTTCTAGCCCGGACTTGTGGGATATTAGATATTATTTGATTTCAATAATTTGGCCTTCTTTACCTATTCCTCTCCACGTGCTTGCGAGGCCCCCGGACAAGCACACATACAGGCACGGCCACAAATCACTGAAATATTCCAAACTAATACAGGCAGGCCAGAAATAGCCAGACTGCCACTTTAGGAGACCTCAAGGCAAGTACCACATTATGTATGCATGCTACTTACAAAGAACTCCCTGCCCCGAGCAGGCAGCTAGACGAGCCGAATACTCAATTGTCAAGCACTCTGCATTTGCATACCGGCTACTCTATTGACAATTCGGTCTTAACTCAATCATGTAAATCACTGACCTTTCAGAGGCTTTGTCTCCAGCCCAAACCTCATTGTTATCCCTGAGAACAGACTAGCCTGCAGCCACCTTTTCCCCTATAAGACCTCCTGACTGAGCACTTCCTTGGATCGCTCTTGGCTTCCATCCCGCCTTGCTGTCACTTCATTCGGCAAGCCTTCCCCTCAGCTCCTCGTGCTGAGAACTCTACTTCAATGGACCTTTTCCTTCAGATTTTCTGGGCTTCAGGACAGGTGCAGTATTTCCCATACAAAACCTCCTCTTAAAAACCCTCTATCCCACTCCAACCTTTATTTCTATAGCTCTCTGTGTGAGTGTGTTGCATACACATGTTTGACTGTATATCAATAAAACACAAATTATTATTATTTACATCTGTTTGCTCCTTGACTTGGCCTGACCCCGTAGACTCTGGGTAAAAGATCTTGCTACGTTGCCCTGCCTCTCATAGTGCTAGCTTGTGCTCTTTGCTAATTCCCAACTTTGTAATTTGGAGTGCACTTAGGTGTCCCTCCTGGGACCCCCAGAAATCAAGGTAACAGAGGTTAGCTTACAAACTAGGAAAAATTAAATAGAAAAACCTGGTCTTACAAGTTAAAAAAGGGAAGTCAGTGGTCTCAGATCAAAACTCAATAAAACATGTGTTTCGAAAATACTACAGTGACCTGTTCAGTTGTACAACATCAGCAGATAAAAAGAAAATACAAGAAACATACTTGGAACAACAAAATATTTTAACATTGACTGAAGAACAAAACAAACTTCTTAATTCCCCAATAACTATCAAGGAGATTGAAGAAGCAATTCAAAAATTGAAAATATCCAAATCACCTGGACCAGATGGTTTGACTGCACTCTGCTATAAATCCTGTCAAGAAGAACTAATTTTTCGAATGTATAAAATGTTTAACAAAATCGCAAAGGCAGGGAAGCCGCAATCATGGAACGACACAGACATAACTCTGATCTTAAAAGAAGGTAAAGATTCACAAGCTATCGGCCTATCTCACTGCGGAACATTGATTATAAAATCTTTGCTAGCATTATAGCTGAAAGACTTAGGAAAATACTGCAAACAAAGATCCATGAAGATCAAAACGGTTTTCTGCCTGGAAGACATAAGAAGTAATATAAAAACAGTTATCGATATGATAGAGTGCTATGAAAAACACAACAAAAAGAAATTCACAATGATCTTTGTGGATGCAGAAAAAGCTTTTGACAAAATTGATCGGAATTTTATGCTATCATTGTTTAAAAAGATGAATTGTGGTCAAAGATTTATCAATTGGATTGCAGAAATTTACAAAAATTCAAAGGCTCAGCTTATAATTAATGGGGGGGGGATGAAATCATTTGAAATCATGAAAGGTACAAGACAAGGCTGACAGCTATCACCGCTATTGTTTATAATGGTTTTGGAGGTTCTTATCAGAGCTATCCGTTTTGACTCTAAAATCAAGAGAACAAAGATAAAAGGGCAAGAATATAAACTCAAGGCCTACGCAGATGATCTGGTGATTTTTCTAGAAGATCCAAGGCAAAGTATTGAAAAATTAATAAAAAATTTGGCGAGGCTGCTGGGTTCAAAGATAACAAAGAAAAAACAAAAATCTTATGTGAAAACATCAGAAGAATGGAGTTGGAGGACTTACTTAAGATAACAGGATTTAAAAATGAGAAGATAAAATATCTTGGTATCACAATTACAAAGCAAAATAATGAAATTTTTGAGAACAATTACAAAAAAAATGGAATGATATTAAAAATGACATTCAGAGTTGGTCGAAATTAAGTCTATCTTTATTGGGTAGAGTAGCTGCGATCAAAATGAATATCCTCCCCAAAATGAACTACCTTTTTCAAAGTTTGCCTATAATAACAAATGAAAAATGCTTTAAGATTGGCAAAAAGATTTATTATATTTCATGTGGGAAAGGAAAAAAGAATCAAATGGAAGACTTTAATAGATAAGAAAGAGGTGGTTGTGGACTCCCAGAACTAAAACTCTATTACTATGCAAATGGATTGACATGGGTCACAGATTGGATTAAGTTACAAAGTGACAGAATTCTAAATTTAGAAGGACCAGACTTACGTTTTGGCTGGCATGCGTAGCTATGGTACGACAAAGCAAAGATCAATAAAGAATTTATGTATCATTACATAAGAGATCCATTATTGCAGATTTGGCTAAAATTAAATGTAAAACTTACAGAAGATTGCCCCAATGGTTGTCATCACACAAAGCCTTATATGGTAGATGGAACGATCCGAATGAAAGGTGGCTTAAATATAAAGACTTAATAATTGAAGAAAGAGAAACTCATCTGAGATTAAAGACAAGAGAGGAATTAGAACAAGAGGGTGTGAATTGTCAATGGTTCCTCTATTTACAATTAAAAGAAAGATTTAAGATGGATATCAAGCTTGAAGGGATTAACTCAAGTAAACAATTCAACGAATATGAGAAGGTTGTTTTTGAGAAACCCCAACACTCAACCTCTTAATTTTACAACTTTCTTCTAAATCGAGAGTTGGAAACAGAAGTGATGAAAGAGGTAATGATAAAATGTGCAAGAAATATTGGATATAAAATAAATTTAGAAAACTGGGGAAAATGTTGGAAAAATACCCAATAGTTTACAGCAGCTCAAAAAAAGAAAACCATTTAAAAACGATGTCTAGGTGGTACCTAGATCCAGCTAGGTTATGCAAGATTTTCAAAACAAGAGAAAATAAATGCTGGAAGTGCAGGGTTGAAAACGGCACTTTCTATCACATGTGGTAGTCGTGTTCTGATGCAAGAAAGTATTGGAAAAATATACATAGATGCATGACAGAAATTTTAGAGATAAATATTCCATTCCAAAATCTTTCTGTTGAATATGTTGCATGATATAGAGAAGACACTAACAGCAAAGTGTTGGAGACTAATACTTTACATGGTTTCAGCGGATAGAATTGTCTATGCTAGATATTGGAAGAATAGTGCGACTCCCAAAATAGAAGAATGGCTATCTAAAATTATGGAATTTTCAATATTAGACAATCTTACACAAGCATTAAGGGGAAATTTACAAGAAAAAAAAGATAGAGAACAGTATCCAATTAAATACTATTTCAAACAAAAATTGGGTATTGATATGTCATGATATTTCATGAATGCTGTGATAAACTAAATCTGGTAGATAAACAAGACAAGACACGCAATGAGCAGAAATTGTTATTCCTTTTGTTACTTTTGTTTTCTTACTTTTTTCATTATAGGAGCAGGCAAACCATCAATAAAAAAGATAGTAGCAGAGGCAGCATTTAAAATGTCAAATATCAACCGTGCAAGAGTCTATTGGAAGTAAGAAATGCATTCAGAATAGAATAAGGGGACAATTAAGAAGAACTTTAAAGATGGTCAGACACATAACAAGATGTATTATATTTAATTATATTAATTATGTACATGTATGATATTTTATGATGAAATCATTTTTCGAGTGAATCAATAATCATACAGACACCCCCATTTATCTTATACCAACAGTGCAAGAATATTGCTGATTTTAATGTAATTTTATCTAAAGTGAAAGATATAATTATTTCATGTTTATATAACGTACAAGTATTTCAACTGATTTTTTCTAGTAAAAAATATACAAAAAAAATCATGTTAGTGGTCCACGGGATTCAAAATTGTGAGATTAGTGGTCCATGAGGTCCAGAAGGTTGGCGACCACTGGTCTACAGCATCTTGCAGTAGCTCAGGAAGAAAGATAAGAATGGTGCCTAGGCATTCCTGGAGATACCTGGGAACTGACTTTCCACACACAAAATGCCTCTTCTATCCCAAAGCAACATTTTTGTCCCTAAACTTCACCTCCCTAAATCACTGGGTTGAAGTAGGTGGGC
The DNA here is from genome assembly GCA_948472985.1 of Iguana delicatissima. Taxonomy (NCBI): domain Eukaryota; kingdom Metazoa; phylum Chordata; class Lepidosauria; order Squamata; family Iguanidae; genus Iguana; species Iguana delicatissima. The sequence goes on from CAOKZL010000064.1 coordinate 778,338, forward strand.
AAATGTTCTCCTTCCCAAGGACTCTTTGGACAGGTGAGGTCAATACAGTGTTTGAGGACATGGGAGAGGGCCACCTCAACTGCGTGGCCACAATTGTGGAATGCCTTCCCAGTGCATGCACGACTGGTGCCAATGCTGGTTTTGTTCACCAAGTAAAAACATAGTGAGGACATCTTTCTGAAAACCATAGCTTTTTGTCCTAAAATTTGTTGGGATGATGATGATGATGATTATGATGACGATGGTAATGATGACAGTGATGGTGTAAAGGTCTTGGGCTGCATGATAATATAGGAACAAATTATGGCACGCTTAATAAACTGTTCCAACTGCTCCTGATTGCCTGCGGGATGACTCCGAGCCCTAATTTTTAGTGGGTATCCAAGTTCCTTTTGTCAGGTAACTACAGTTTTTAACAGGCAGATAACGATGTTAATAATGATCTCCACTTTGGTTGTAGCTTGATTATAGTCAGCCACAATATTTTATTGGACTCCACTTTTTTCAGTTGCCCCTTTTTAAGTGAATCCACTAGGGATGGGATGAACCCAGAATTTTCCAAATCCAAATCCCTGAAAGGTTCTGGGAATCCACAAATCTCACGAATCTTGAATCTTTTGAATCCTTTTTTCAAAAAAGGTTTAAAAAGCAAGGGAAAGAAGGATAATCTTGGGCAAGACACACTCTCTCAGCCTTAGCAAAAGTCTGTGCAAAGGTAGACCTCCCTGTGAAGAAATCTGGCCAGAACAATTGTCATAGTTTTCCCTCAGGATCTCCCTACATTGAAAATGACATGAAGGCCCTTTCTAGACAGGTAGGAAAATGTGGGCTAATCCCACATTTTCTTGCCTATGTCAACAGGGCCACATATTACAGCACAGAGACAATCCAGGTCAGAAATGGCTTTTCTTTGCATAGCTCCTTATGACATCCTGGGGTTTCTAGTTTGATGATGCACCAGCATACTTTGGCAGAGAAGGCTGTGACACCTTGTAAAACTACAAACCCCAGAATTATGTATGAAAGAGCTTTGCAAGGGAGCTATGCAAAGGAATCTTTCAGCTGTCCTTGAAATCTCAAGAACACTGTACCTTCCAGTCAAGTCTCAAGTCCTGCGACAAGGCACTTAAAAAAAAAACCAGCCTCAAGTCCAATCTCAAATTCTGCAAGGGACTTTCAAGCCAAGTCTCTACTCCAGTCTCAATTAATTCCCAATCCCTACCCTCCAGTCTCAAGTCAAAAGAACAGAGAATAATTATATTACCTTGCAGAGAGAGGCAGCTGCCAGCAGAGGCAGCACGAGCAGACACAGGCAGGCAGCCCCAGCAGACACAGGCAGCTGAGTGGGCACAGGCAGCACGAGCAGACACAGGCATCCAAGCCGGAGCAGGCAGGCAGCCCCAGCAGACACAGGCGGCCGAGTGGGCAGAAGCAGGCAGTCCCAGTGGACACAAGCAGCCGAGTTGGCACAGGCAGCACAAGTAAGCGAGCACAGGCAGGCAGCCCCACGGGCACAGGCAGCCAAGTGGGCACAGGCAGCACGAGCAGCCACAGGAGGCAGCCGAGCAGGCACAGGCAACATGAGAGAGCGAGCACAAGCAGGCAGCCCCACGGGCACAGGCAGCCCGAATGAGTACAGGCAGAAGTTCTGGGCACAAGCAGCCTCCAGCATGCGTTTTTCTTTATGCCATGATTTTTGCACACTCAGTTTCGCACACTGGCCAATCAAGCCTTTGGCGGGCCCCAGAGGCACCAATTTTTAAAAATAATATTTCTTTTCTGCTACATGTGGTTTGTCATATGGCTCATGAGAAACCATGACAGACATTTCACTCCTCATCCTATTCTAGCTATGAGTTTACAACCAGGCACTGTCTTGTGGAAGGAGGTACACTGGCCTACATGTGGCAATCACTGGATGAGATTGTGCGACCTTTCCCTCTGCCCCACTACTTCTGACAGGCATCAGACCCACTGACTCCAGGATTTTTACGTTGATTTTCAGCACAGAAAATCATGGTGAACTTAAATATTAAATGTTCAGTTTAAACATATTAGAATACAACCTCAGATGTAATTTCTGAAATTGTTGGCAAAGGCCATTATTACTCCATAGGAAAAACTCACCTACTTACTATCTCCCCTTGTGCATTCCAGTCTCCCAGGTTTTCAGGCATCCCAGTCTCCAAGAAACTATTTGGTTGTTGGATTTGAAAGATTCACTTTGCCTATTTTGGCAAAGGAATTCGATTGAAGGATTCATTTGGGCCATCCCTAGAATCCATGCATCATGTAAAAAACACACTGGAACAACAGAACAGGGAACAAAACAAGAGACTTCCTTCTTTTTTCAATATATTTGACATTTCCTAAGAATCAAGAAATAAAGTGCTACACGTTGGATCATGCAATGTGAAGGTATGCCTGCCCAGGCTTTAACAGAGACTGAATGAAAGATAGTGGAAGAGAGAGAGAAGGAGAGAAAAATGAAAAAGAGAGCAGGTGGAGGCAAAAAGATGAGTTTCAGATCTGATTGTCAATGAAAAGGGCAATTTTTGAAAGAGCACCAAGATCATTCTAATCTCTAGGGACTTTATTACATGAAGCACATCCTTTATAGCTTGTTCTTACCTACCACCTGTCTGCTGGTGCCCCTGATTGTGACAATAACTGTTCCACTGACATTACTCTAATTAGGACTAAACTTTACCCAGTGAGATTATCTGTCTCTCTGGTGAGACAGCCTAGGAAAAACATGCTTAAATTACTGTTATCTCATCGTGCCCCCACATGTTTGCTTCACTCACCACAATATTAGGATACTTGAGCTTACAAACATATGCTATTTGAGTATAGCCAGTAATTGCATTTTTAAAAACTAAATTCAATTCATTTGCACTGTAAAAATTCAAAGGGGGAGAGGAACTGAATGTTCCATACTGTAGTCCAGAAATTCAGCCTACTGTTCCTAGTTGTGCCGTGACTGGTACCCAGTGAGAGGATTTTGGCATTGGTCCTGTTGGCCGGCTTAACTACGAAAACACAGGCAGCATTGGTGGTGGACATGGCGGCAAAGCAGCAGGGGTAAAATGACAGTGGTTGCCATGGGAGGGGTACCATAGAAAGTCATCTCTGTCAATAGAGAAATTTGCCCTGCCAGTTTCTGAGCAACTAAGGAGCTGGCAAGGCAGCTTTCTCTGGCAAAAAAAAGATGGATTTCTCTTCTGTTCCCTGCTGCTACTGCACATGGCTCCAAAAAGTGGTTTATGCTGGCATAACAGATTGTTATGCCAGCATAAATCACCATGAAAATTCCAGCCATTGACCTCCTGTGTGGGTCCCTTGAAAAGTTTGCAGATGAAATAGGTGAAAAGCATTGGGAATATTTGTAAGACGCTGTAGAAATTCTATACATTTGTTTATTGAAATATACCCCACCTTTTATTTTAGGAGAATAAAGAGAAGAAGAAAAATTAAAACAATTATAAATTTAAAACAAAAATATAATAGAGACAAGATAAAAATATATTAAACATGTCAACAAGTTAAGACAACTTAAAAGATTAAAACAGTTATAAGCATGCTATGGACATTTAAAAAGCAAATTAAGCCCCCAAAAAGCTGTGTTTTGACTTGGTGCCAGAAAAGAACCAGTGTCAGGTGTTGCCCTAAGAGTGGGAGATGTTGGCGTCCACCACAATGCCAGCATCTCCTTAGAATTTGGAGGAACTGTAGCTCAAAGGAGTCATGAAAGAGGAGGGGAATGGCAGGATCTTTTCACCAATGTATACCAATACTAACTATAGAGAGGACTCTGGTTAAAGTCAAATAAAGTATTTTATTTGAATTGACGAACACATGAGAGATCAGACGATCTAAAGAACCACACAAGGTTGTCAAAAAGTGAGGCAAGAAAGGTTGGTTAGAGAGTGATTGGGTGGAAAGGGTAATAGTTGCCAGTCCTGAAGAAGGGGCCAAAGTGGAGACACTCAGACAGTGTCTGAGGGTAGCACTATGGAATGGCAGTCTGGGGCACTACATACTAATTACTACTATCAGCTGGAGTCAAAGCTAAGGCTTTTGTACCCTATTTCACACCCTGAAGGGCTGTGTTAATAAAGCTGTAATGCTTTCCAGAAAGGGCTGATTGCTTAACTCTGGAGCAACAAAACATTGATGGGACTACTGACAATCTCTTAATGTTCAGCCAGGATGAGTAAATGGGGAAGATATCAGGGGATGGCCTCTGACTGCTCACCAATCTGAATGCAGAGAGCCTAAAGCAGTGAATGGATTAGCATAAACCCATCAACATCATGTTTTCCAAATAATCTTTCATGATGCCAAATACGTCTCTGACTCTGAACATGTTATCCAGCCAGCGTGACCCTGATTATGTTCACCAGTCATTAATAAGTCCAATTTATGAAAATCTCACACCTCACAGGAGTGGTGGTAGGTTATGGTAACACAGGTATTCCACAAATGAGGTGCCACATCAAAGAAGACTGTCTCCGATGTCCTCTTGCAAGATTCCCAGTGAAGAGACACAGGAGATAGGGAAAGGTTCTCCCTCAAGAATCAAAGTTCCATGCCATTTAGGGTTGAGAATATCCCTGTGAGCACACTGGATTCAGACCAGAAGCAAATTCGCAGCCTCTTAAGAGTGGATTTAAGCGTTGCCTATAGAGTACAGTTGGTCTTCCTCATTCACTTGGGTTAGGGGTGCAGGATGCCTCACAAAAGTGGAAAAATCACAAATATCAAAATGTGTCTGTCTGTGAGAAAAAGGCTGAGGCATGGTGGGGAGTGTGGGCACCTAGGGTTCAAACTTGGTCAGGGAAAGGAAAGAGAAGGGGGATCAGCAGGGTGGCCCTATGCTTTCTCTCTCTTGTCCATCACCTTCCTTGGGGATGTGAGAGGCTTCAGGAGAGGATTCATGGTGATGAAAGATTAGGCTGCCATCTGTCATTAGCCAACCAGATAGCTGCTGGTGGAGGAGGATGCAAAGGACCAGAAACAGGTTTTTAAAGGGCAGTATGGCCTGATCAGAGCCACCAAGAAGGAAGGTTCTCCTGGAAAAGAAGTGCCTGACATGGAGAGGGGCAGGGGTTGAAGAAACTAGCAAACAATCAAATCCATGAATGTCAAACCCACAAATGTAGAAGGCTGATTGTACTCCATTTTGCACTAGCTGGAGCTTCCAAGTCATCATCAAGGAGAGTTCCACATGGAGTGCATTTTAATATTCTAATCAGTAGTTACAAGTATACGGATTACTATGGCTAAATTATCTCTCTCCGAGAAAGGCCATAGCCAGTGGTCCAGTCAAAGTCAAGCATTCTGAGCCATGGAGTCCGCTTGGACGTCTAGTGACAAAGATGGATATAAGAGTACTCCCAAGCTACACATCTGCTCTTTCAGGGGGAATAAGTCCTCCAAAAGCTGTGCCGTCTGCATATTGCTGGCACCCCAGCCAAAACTATTAATATCCTTTCTCAGCAGCTTCATATAGATTTTGAACAGCATGGGGGACAAGATGAGACCTTCCAGCAGCCCATGCTTAATGGTCATAGCTCTGAACAGAAATCTCCAAGTACTACTCTGGAGGCAGCCCTAAATACACCACTATAACAAAAGGCCTCCTCCTACTCTGCAATGGAGCCAGTCTAGTATTAAAAGCCTGTGAGAGATCCAGCAGAGTAGCATTCCCCACCCACCGCATCTTTCATCCAAAGTAGGTAATCAGTAAATACAAGTATGACCAGTTTTGTACCTTTCCCCAGCCTGGAACCAGAACAAAATGGGTCCAGAAAATCTGTTTCTTCCAAGTATGTTTGAAGTTGTCCATATATCACATGTCCAAACACTTTGCCCAAAAAGAAAATTGGGTGATAGTGCTCACACACCTCTGGGTCCAGGGAGGTCCTCTTCAGGAGATGGCATAAACAGTAAATCCCCTTCTGCTAGATCTTCCCAGCCAAAATAGGAACATTCAAGCATAGATGTGGTGTAATAGATGGATTCCAGCATTTTGTCCACATCATCAGGCTGAAACAACTGAAATAGATTCCAGGAAACCTGAACACATGGAATGCTGGACACTTCCTCAGGCTTTACAAGAAGCACAGTTTCAAATTCTGACCAAATACAAGCTATTTTTTCTCCAAAGTACTTGGCAAAACTCTCACAGTAGATAACTGGGGGCCTGATCCCAAAAACTACACACCACTTGGAATCACTTTGTTGGGCAGCATGTTGAAGATATAACAGTAGAGGCATAGTTTTTTGTTTTTTTTTTGTTTTTTGCAACCTTACTGTTGCATAATAGTCACGACAAGAGTTCTTGCTAATCTTTGGCCATACTCATTCCTATGCCACCAATACTCTAGTCATCACCCAGCCTGCTGCATTGACCATGGATCTTCAGTATATCAAGGTGAATTAGGATCTCTACAGCATTAGAATGGGCACTTATGAGTTACAGTGTTGATGGCTCCTTCCATCTCATGGGTCCATAACGAAACCAAAGCCTCAACTGAAATCTTTAGCATTGTCAACTGGAAAATCTCATACAATATTGAGGAATCCTTCAGATTCCATAAGTCTTACTCATCCCTGCACCCTGTTTGGTGATCTACTACCACCAAACCAAACTTTACAAGAAAGTGATCTGTCCATGACAATGGGGTTATTAACCCACCCCATCTCACCCCCAAAAAATAGACATCCACACAACCATAAAAACCAGGTCAAGAATGTCTTGCTACATCTGTCAGACTAACAATGTATTGAGACTGCCCCATGGTTGTCATGGTAGCCATGAAGTCCCTAGCTGGTTCCCCTAGGACAGCCTTAGCATGGATGTTGAATCCCTAAAATTACCACCCTACAGTTCTTTGGCATCACGTCTGAGGCGTCCTTAACCAGCTTCATCAGGAAGACTGCTGGGCAAGAAGGTGAGCAGCACATCAGCAACATCCCTGTTCTGTTCAAGGTAGAACCCCTCAAAACTGGTGGTAGGATAGATGAATTTACTCATAAGGTAAATGGAATCCTGATGGAAGAGGACAACTTCCCCCCTCCCCCCATAACATTCCTGTTTGGATTTGTTCTGGATAAAACTAGGGCAGGACAAGTCCATGAAGCACATCCACCCAGATCTCTGTAATGCATGCCACATCAGCCACTACCCCATCCGTAATCAAATCATGAATAGTTGTAATTGTATTATGGGCTGACCCAGCATTCAGCAGCAACAGCAGCAGCAGAGAGGGTGATCTGACAGAGCAGCCTGGATCTTGGAGGATGCAGGAAAGATGCATAGGATGGATATCAAGTATTTTTACATCTTTTCCTTCCCTGTGTCCGCAGCCCACAGTGTCATATTTCCGTTTCTTTGATATTTCACTGATATTGGCACCCTATTCCTTCTCCCTCATCAGGGACTGACCAAAGCAAATCTACAGTCAGCATACACCAATGATAGCAAGCTGTCAGTGTGACAGGTGAGCTCACAAGACCAAAAATTTGAAATATTATATCACATATGCACATGCTACATATCTCTCACCTGAGCACTTCACTGCTTCCCTCTATTTCCTGCCACTCATGTTGGAGGTGGCCTTAACAGAAGAAACCCATACTCACACTGAAGGTAATATTGTTTCATTGCTGTCCACTCACCAACTATCCTTTATTAACAAAGAGAGGGTGTGCCCGGCCCCTATGTCTCTTGAAGGGACAAGGGATGACCTACAGGAATGATTCAACCAGCTGCCAATGACTTACTCTACCTCATATCCCTCTCCACTCAGACAGGTGAGCCTCCTAGGTGGGAGGAATGGATGCTCCTGCTTCAAAATCAGCAGTCAGTCTTTGTTATTTTTATAACACCAGCAGCATAGCCTCAGCTCTAAGCCAGCAAAGAGAATCCTTTACAGTCCTTACTCTCCTGTGAGAGTAAGGACAGTAAAGGCTAGATGTCAAAAGCCTTCCTCCTTCTTCTGACACTGCTGCAAACACCCACTGACTGAGTTGGTAAGCTGCTTCCAACAATGTCAAGCATTGCTATGACTAGGAAAACATTACCTGAACTCACAAAACCACCTCTGAGTATTCCTTGTGTAAGAAAACTCTATGAAATGCATGGGGTCACCATAAGGCCACAGGTGTCTTGAAGGTGGGCATGTGCACATGCACACACGCACGAGTGTGTATGTGAAGAGAGGAGGAGCTTGAGCATATTATCACCCTTTTGCACTGTAATTGTCAGTTTCTTCTCTGCATCAAGCCAGTTTTAAATTTTCTATAAGGCCCCTAGGGATGGCCCTATGTGAAAACGGTAGCTGCTAGCCATCTAGAAGAATGCCGGTAACCAGGACAGCAGTATCAGTTAATAAGGCACCTCCCCTTTCCTCTTCTTTCATTACTAGAATGTTCCCTCATTTAACCTCCTACAAATAAGACCATGAAATGCCAGTAGGGGAATGTGGTACGTTCAGCTCAGCTTCACATGAGCATGTGACAGAATATTTGGGGGCTGAAATGGAAAGATGGATTTCAAGCAATTCCTCAGGTGCCTACAACAGATGGATTTAGGTGGATAGCTGAAAACAGGATACCAAACTGTTTTTAAATTTGTCATACCTCCTTTCCTGAGATGTGCAAATAAGTTCATTATTTGGATGGTATGACACAGAGGCTTAGAATACCTTTGGGATGGTCTCTGTTACACAGAAGCTTGCCCCCTGCCTCCTGCTACTCACTGCCATACCTAATTTGAGTGCCTCCATACTCTCCAGAATGGAAATGAGACGGTACTCTTATTTTTATACCAGACTAGCATATTTACCCGGTGTTGCCCAAGATTTTATTTTCTCATAGGTAATACTTGTTAGAAATATCTTAGGAATTACCTTACCTTACCTTAGGAATTAGATGTGGTTGAAATACACATATTTCAGATCCTGTGTGTCCAGTACATGTAATTTTTCCCCATATTCCCAAATCCAGTCTGTATTCAGAGTTATTAACATACAGATGTTGGGTTCCTGAGGGAATACACTGCCCTCCTCCTTTTTGCTGTTAGGCCTCATCTCCATAGCAACCGGCCTATTCAGAGCTCTCTGGCTGAGAATTCTAAAGGCCCCTCCCTGAACTGCCAACCCCAGGATTCCACAGAATCTTCACAGCCAGCCAATCATATGAGGTCTTCTCATCTCACACGGACAAACAGACAAACTCACAAACTTTGACTTTTATATAATAGATACAACTACCCAATTTCCTCCTCTACATTTTTAAAGATACTGCTTCTTCTACTTCATGCTGAATTCTGGGGTGGGAAATATGTGGCCTTCCAAATATTATTGGTCTCTGATCAGCCTCAGCCATTATTACTAGTGGGTTATCAATAGAGTAATCATAGAGTTGGAGGTGACCCCAAAGGCCATGTACTCCTGTACAGTACAGAAATTCATACCTAAATTAGCCCTGATTGGTGGCCCATCAACATCTGTTTCCAAACTTCCAATAAAGGAGAGTCCATTCCCTTCTAGGGCAGTTTATTCTACTGCAAAACAGCTCTTTCTGGTCATGGGAGATGCAGTACAACAATATGTAAATGACCACATTGCTGCCGTATTCCCTCATTGGCTCTGACATATTTACATAATTTTTATCATATTAAAATATTTTAACAAATAAATCAATTTAAATAAATATACAAACAAATTCATTTATAAAAACATACATTTATTAATAAATTTAAATAAATATATTATCATTTATTATTTATTTTATTTAAAAAGTGTGTCCCAGCCCTTCTATACTGATTTTAACAGATATACAGTAAGGGAAAAGAAGTCATAATTCTTCTACACTCTGTCATAGTGAGTTTAAATACTAGAAATCATATAAGACAGCAGCCTATGTACTCGTTTTGGGATACTGAACCCAAGTATTAACCTGTACCCTACATAACCACTAAATAGATATGATCAAGAGGGTAAAAAAGCTAGATTATCATGCTTCATTTTAGAAAGCATAGGTGCCCTTTTGGGAACCAAACTAGTGTCTAAATAGGTGTGATAAATGTCAAGATAAATGTCAAAACTGTCTCACTTTCTAGCTGTCCAAGCACTGACAAGGTTCCTAAGAGTTTCCCTACTTCATTGTTTATCTCTGCTGAACCAATATGAATTATGGATACATCATTACATTTTCCATGCATTTTAAGATGTTGATGTTTGTCCTGCAAGTTTATCCACGTGTTTCAAATCTGGAATCAGAAGTGACCTTGAAGGCCTCCTATTCTTGCATGTTATGGAGGCAGAGGAAAGAGGTCTTCATTGGGTCAAAAGCTAGAGATTTTTTTCCCTAAAAAGTTAATAACCCATCCTGTATTCAAACCTATATCATTGGTAGAGATAGGTCAGACATCTACCTGATGCCAAATAGGATAAAATGGTCTATGTGTGTGTCATTGCACCTAGCCAACTTCATATAAACCAGGTCACTATATAGTCTTTGGAACATTCTTTCTCTCCTCTTATTCCTGGGGCAGTTATTTGGATTTCTCTTTAAATTTTCTTTCTTCATTTGCTTCAGCAGCCAGCTTTTTCTTAATGCACAGTAGCCCTGTAAATATATCCGCTATCACATTGATCAGTCCAGACCTGGGCCATTTCCGCACTAGACTGTTATAGTACTATTACTGCACTTTCAACATCCTATGGAATCTTGGGGTTTGCAGTTTAGGGAGGGGCCTTTGAGGATGTTGAAAGTGCAATAATAGTGTGGAAATGGCCCTGAGCTCATCTTATATTTCCATACAAGACATAAGACAAAACTGGTATGTGCACAAATGTGATATCAAAGACATGTAAGCCTCAGACCCTTTTCAGGATAGTAGAGATGATCAGAGCTCCACTCATTGACCTTTCCATGCATAGAAGTCAATTAAAAGTTGTCTATAACATGTAAAGATGTGCTGGGTCTGGTAGCAAAGCATGCATACTCCTGCTGCCATGTACCATATATTATGTCACTTCCCCTAACTTCCTTCCCATTAGGCCTTGTCAGATAGCAGCCTCACTGAGACCATACCCTCCAGCTGTTCTGATTTGGCAAGGACAGCTCCAATTAATCCTCTGTCTTCCCATTTTTCCAGTTTCTATCTCCTCCTCTCGCTTTCCCCCTTCATCCTCAGCTTACTTTGAGTTGCTGAAAACGGAGCTCACAGTACAAGAGTAGTGTGTACTCAGTTAACTCAGAGATGGGAGAGGAGAGGTGGAGGGTGGAATCTTGCCTTTCCCAGTAGACTCAGGGAAAAGAATTTGCTGCAGGCCCACCTAGCTTGTACATTTTCCCTCATTAATAACTTTTGCCATCTTGACATTCTGATGTTGCTTGTCCACACTTCTCCCACTTTCCATCTATGAAATGTTGGGTGGTATGTGGTTCAACTGAGGATAGGAAGAGCACCTTTCCCATGAACACTCCCTGATGTTTTCCTTTTGTAGGCAGAGCTGTGTGCATCATGGGGCATGTCCTACCCTCCCTAAGCTCACCTGTAGCCCTCAGGTGTGGTAGATAAAATGCACCCTACTGCCAGTATAGTAGTCAGATTCTCCTGCCAGTCTGCTCACTTCAGTACACGCAGTGATGGAAATTGGTGTCATCTTCCATATATCATTCCCAACCTTTCAGAAAGCAAAGCCAAGGAGACATACTAGAAATGTCCAGAATTCAAAGCCACAACATGGGCTGGTTAAGGCCCAGTTTTTGCCTTTGGTGGGGGAAAAGATCTTCTACAAAATAATTTAAAAACATTGGAGACAGAGCCTCATCATCAAAGAACAGGACCAAATGGGTGGGATCCCATACCGCATGATTGGGGAACTTCTAGCTCTCAGGCCAGACACAGATCATGAAGTTTCCTATCTGGCTGCAGACTTCTTTCACTGTTATATCCAGTCAACAATATGAACAAAGAAGCTACTTAAGAGTCTAGGAATCTGTTGCATGGAACTGAGCCCTGCTTTTCAGCCAAGAAATCCACTGCATGGAACTGAGGTGCTCTAAAACTTGTTACACCTTACCTTATTGATTAATGGACATGTATAGAACTGGGTTGAGCTTTGCATATCTGAAAGTTATTGTACTTGGGTTTACTCTTAGGAAGACACACCAAAACTGAGTGGTGCTTTAAATTCTTTAAATCTTTGAATTCCCACATTAGAATTTGGCTCCCAGGTTGAAAAAGTGTCCTCCTGCCTATGAGTGCAGTTACCCATCTGCATTTGCTTCTCTTTCCCACTGAGTTGGAATTAAGTGGGTACTTCTGTACAGATAAATCTTTTACAGTGTGAATGAACTATAATTTTCCAGGTAACATGTGAGCCCTGCAGTCTGCAATTTGCTACTTGCATTCTTGGAGAAACTCCAGAAAATATACCAACTGATGAGCAGGAACATGTACACTGACATAAACAAAAAGCTCCCCAAGGTGACTTTCTTGTCTAGTTTGGCATCTAGAACCATCCAGAGAATCCAAAAGTAGCTCTCATTTCAACAGACATCTGCTTAACAAATAACTCCTTTATTTCTAATCCATGCATCTCCAAATGCTCATCAGTGTGCCAGATCTCATCTGATGTACAAAATATATAGTGAGAACTTACAATCTATTATTATGTGTCAAGGGATGTACACGTATGCAAACAGGCACACTCAGACTTTTCCGTTATCACTATTCAATTCAAAAGACTTGAGGTTTAAGGGAACTTCTTATGTTACGTGTGTGAGTACATGTGTGTGTGTGCTTTCAAGTCAGCTGCCAACTTATGATGACTCCATGAATTTCATGGGGTCTTCTTCGGCAAAGAATACTCAGAGGTGGCTTGCCTGTTCCTTTCTTTGAAACATAGCCCACAGTACCTGATATTTGTTGGTGGTCTCCCATATAAGTACTAACCAGCACTGATTCTGCTTAGCTTCCAGGATCAGACGGGATCTGGTGCCTTTAGGGTATTTAGGCCCCAACTTTTTTCCATTTTTAGGATACGCAAAAATACACATCTTGTGTACTATTATGCTGTAAGTCCCTTAGAGATGGCACTATGTGATTTATTTGTTTGTTCAAATATTTATATCCCACCTTATATGCTAAGATTTCAGAAAGCAGGACCCCATAGGCAATGGCCAAGGTGATGAGCAGGAATCTCCCAGCACTAGCCTCTGAGAGTATTCTCCAGAAAGAAATAAAGCCACTGCAGAACACCCCCCAAACCCCATCTCAGCAAACTGAGCCAAAAGTCATGGTATTGAGGCCTGCTAAGAAGTGCAGCAGAACCAAAAGTGGCACACACACCCTGTCCAGTTTGTGGGGTAGATCCAAAGCTGTTTCCATCCCATAACCAGACCTAAAACCAGACTGAGATGGATCTAGATAACCTTCCTTATCCTGGAACCCAGGGACCTGAGAAGCCATTGCATACCTTCAGCAAAAACGGAATATTGGAGACTGGCTTATAGTTATCCAACATAGTAGAAAACAGGAAAGTTACATTAAGTTTAGTTTTGTTTTGTCTTGTTTTGTTTCTCAGAAGAAAAATTCCTAGTACTAGCAGACCAAGGTTGGAAACAATATAATCCTCAGGCTAACTTCACAAGCCCTTTCTCTGTAAGTTATATGTTCTAGACTCTGACTTATAGCAAATCCTTCAAAGGATTTTCTTTGCAAGATTTTTTTTTGAGAGAAGGTTTGTCATAACCTTTCTCTTAGACTTAGAAAGTGTGAATTGTCCATACTCATCCAGTGGGTTCCCATGGCTAAGATGGGATTCAGACTTCAGTTTGCTAGGGTTCTCGCCCAGCACTCCAACCATTACAGCTTGCTGGCTAATTTTATCACTTCGATTAAAATAATTAAGATGCATAAAGCAGCTTCCAATGTTCTGAGATACAGGAAAGATTAGAAGTAAATTTGGAGCTCTGACCCAGCTTCATTAGCAGCTAAAAGCTCTTAGCAATTGCAAATATATCTTTCTTAAACAAGAGAGTTTCTGTTCATCAATTAGTCTTGACAAGTCTTTCCTTGAAATCATCTTTTAAAATCCAATGGTTTTTGTGGTGAAAATGTGATTTTGTATGTCAGAAACACAGTATTTCTGGAGTGTGCAGTGCTCGTATTCTCTCTCTTTCTCACACACACACACACACACACACACACACACACACACACACACACACAGAGTTCCTAGTTAAATGCTGGCTGGAGCGGGCATATCTTCAAGCACCATGTTGTGAAGAAATCAAATTGGAATATTAAAGATTTAAAAAGTAGGTCAGATGTAATAAATGCATTCTAAGTAATCCAGACTTTAAAATTAAATCCTGATATAAAATGGATGAATTTTCTGCTCTGTGCCAGTAACCACGGATTCACCCTGGTGCTTTTATTATGTAAAAATTCTTGTTCACACAGAAAAAGGCTTATGGTCATTTACATGAAAAAAGAACATGAGAGGATCAGCAAAATTAAACCAACTCCTAATATTAATGATGCAGAAAGCATCAAGGAAGCATGTGAAGATTCATCAAGAGCAACAAACATTTCACTGGGAGAGGCACAGACAACCTCTGACTCCATCTTGGATTACTGAACTGTCCAACCTAATTCATTATCATTTTCAACCACCCCAACTGTTTCATCATTATAGGATAAAGCAATTTCCTCCTCAGCTTTACTGGTGTCCATGATCACAATGTCTCCTACCAGATAACTGCCACACATATATACATCAAGAGAAGAAAGGCTATGGCAGTAAGAAGGAAGGAGATCTACAATCCGGTCTATATTGGGCTGTGTCACTTCCACAGATATTCCTTCACACATCATAGCATTCAATTTCTGCTCCATTCTGCATTTTTTTTAGAAACCATACAAACCTTTACATTGAATGTCATCTGCATCTTTCCCCATCATGTGCATTTTTGTGAACTACTTTTCCTAAAATACAAGTATTTTTCTAACACATCTCTGTCATATGAATGCATTTTTGTACACAGTTTTTCTGAGCCAAGATCTCAGCTAGACTGCAAAATCCAGAGAAGTGTGGGATCTGAAGGGAATTCTAAACTGCATATTAGTCTGAGAAGTATGGATTAGATTGATTTACTTAAAAATGTATACTGGACAAAATTCCTCCAATATCTTTAGTGGTATGAAAGACTAACAGTATGGTGACTCCATTATGGAGGTGATTAATGTAAGTGAGCATGTAGATTATCGTACTGCTAATATCATTTGTGGGGAAACCATGTGATGAAATCACATGTGATGAAAGCCCATTGGTTATCTCATTGCTACCTCCCCCTGCGAAAAAAGTATTCTGGTTTCAGTCTTCAGAGAGATCTGATCAACTAGCTTCAGCTTGAGAGAGTCAGCTAAACTTTCTGAAGCTCCTCCACTTGAGATAGAAATCCACCACTATTTCTCACAAAAATTTGGATACACTATATCTTGGAGAAGTCACACTCTTTCAGCCATAGAGAAAGACAATGACAGACATCCTCTGAATATATGTTGCCAAGAAAACCCTGTAATAGGATTGCACAAGTCAGAGTCAACTTGAATTTTTCTTAACAACAACAACAATACATAGTGAACCTGTACTCTTGGAATCTGTACACTAGAACCATTCTCCAGAAATGCAGTTATATCTTTTGATGTTTCCCCATCTTAAAGAGTATATGGCTTTACACTAATGGTCTGACCTACCTTTTCAGTTATATGTGTTGCAGACTGATTTAATCCTATAAATTCTTAGGTACTGTTACTAGAGGATAGCTGCTTTGGAAGTCCTGGGGTTGCCTTTGGGAACTGAGTGAAAGGGAATGCAAAGAATGAGGATGTTTGAAGCACCATAGTTCTTTTCCTAGCCATTGCCAGAATCTTTTGGAGAGCTAGCATAGCAAGAAATATGCAGTTTTGCAACGGTACCCAGCGGGTGATATAGCCAGCATCAAATAAACCTCAGAAGTAAAGATGTGAGGTGTAATTCATGCACATGGCAGGAGGAGGTGTACAGGGCTAGCACGATGAGACTAGAGCTAAGCACACAGAAGCTCTGACACTGGTGGGTGAAGTGTCATGCTGAGCTCAGAGACCACAGCTGCCATTCAAGGAATCATTAGCAATGAAGGAGAGGTGGGGGAACATGTTGGGTTGTCATCACACCGTAAGGCTGGCTGCAGTCCAAATTAGCTTCCTTAGAGAGTGTGAATCAAAATGACATGTAATCTGAATGTTAATGGGGGGGAAAAAATCTCTCGCTTAAGGCTTCAGGCTCCCATGCAGGAAGTTGTCATCTGGAAGACATTATCTCTCTCTTCCCCCTGCCCTTGGATTATGAGTACTGAAGTTTATGCAAAATACATTTCTTTTTCTTTAACATCAGCCGAGCCTGCTCAATACAGTGCTTCAAATTTCCAATGTGTATTTAGACAGTGTTATATCTGTATCTAAACAAAGAAAAATAGAGAAAGAGATAATTCAGAAATAGGTATCTACACAGATTTACATCTACATGCTGAATGCTAACATTACAGTTTTATGGATATGTGAACTACATTTTCTCAGGCTGGTCAGAGCAGCCATGATGCAACACTCTTGGGGGAGTCAAGCAAGTCTGGTTCTTCACAGGACATTAAATGTGAAGCTTATATTCACTATTTTGTCTTCCACACACAAAAGGTGATAGATAAAGTCAAAAAATCCTTTATGTGTTTTGTGTTTATTCAGATGAGAAGTAACTTCTATTTATTCATTGGTAATACTAGGGCCTAAATAGCCTAAAAGCATCAAATCCTGTCTGATCTTGGAAGCTAAGCAGGGTCAGCCCTGGTTAGTATTTGGATGAGAGACCACCAGTGCAGTCAGCTAGATTTCAGAGACGAAAAATAAGCAAAACCACCTCTGAAAGGAACTAGAAAAAACACCTCTCAACTAGCAAAACCACCTATGAAATTCATGGGGTCACCCTAAGTCCACAGGTGACATGAAGGCACATGCACAATATTTAAGAATGTTTTGGAGGAATGATGTGTAATAGAAGCAGATTTTGCAATTGCAGAATATGATTTTGAAACAATATATCCCACCTTTCTATCTTGAAAAAAAAACTCAAGAGTTGGAAGAAGAATAAATAAAAGAATGCATGATTAAATGGCTCAGAATGTTGGGCATTCTATGTAAAGTCGAAGGCTTTCATGGCCGGAATCCATAGGTTGTTGTGGGTTTTCCAGGCTTTGAGGCCATGTTCTATTAGTATTTTCTCCTGATGTTTCACCTGCATCTGTGGCTGACATCTTCAGAGGATCCTGAGCCAGCCACAGATGCAGGCGAAACATCTGGAGAAAATACTAATAGAACACGGCCTCAAAGCCTGGAAAACCCACAACAACCTATGTTGGCCATTCTGTTCAGATGGAACAGTGAGAAATGATGTAGGGGAGAAAATTGAAATTTACTTTTAAGTTATGATTTGAATGAGAACTTTTATAAAAATGGTGTATAGGTAATATTTCACTCCAGAAACATTATCTAAGATGTATAAAGGCTCTTCAGCTAAATATTGGAAATGTAATCAGATTGAAGGAACTTTTTCATCTTGCTGAACATGTGAAAAAACAAAAAGATTTTGGGTATTGATACATTGATTGACAAAGGATATTTTGAAGATAAAAATTCAACTTGTATTGCTTTCATTGGGACTGATGGATGATCAGATAAATAAGAACTTTATATGAATTATACAATATATGATAATAGTGGCGAGAATATTTTATGCTCAGAAGTGGAAAGCTCCCAAAGTACCCTCACAAGATGAATGAGTGATGAAGCTGACAGACTTTTCTGAGATGGACAGTCTGGTGACCTTAATCAAAAAGTGTCTTTGAATGAGTTTAAGAAGCAATGGGAGAAGCTTATAATGTTTCTAGGAGGTGTTGTGGGGAGAGATGCAACAGTAGGATTTCAATAATATGGCTAGAAAAATTATTTTAGAACATTACACTTACCATATCACAGTATTATTACATTTAACGTAAGAATAATTACATTAGAAGTATAAATGTAGTCAAATGTTATATAATCATTTTTGTAGGTTAGTAATAAGATTATTTAGTTATAATTATTTTATTGAACTTTGAAGTATAATAAATAAACATAAATAACTGTGCTGTGGGGAGTTGGAAGTCATGCATGTACCTTTTTACCCCTTTTGTGTTTTTGTATTTATTTAGATTGTTTGCTTGTTTAGATAATAAGTGTTGTATATTTTTGTGTGCTTTTCCCCATATGTTGTTTTATATTTTTTAAAATGCTTTTATTAAAAAACCTCAAAATGGCATACAATCCACACCACATAATACTGAAAAGAAGAAAAATTTCAGTGAAAGCACAGAGATAAATCTAAAGCATCATTTCCCTCATTATGCTGATGTCAGAGTTGTCCTCTTCCTTACAGCTGGGATGGAAAACTTCTGGGGGCAATTTTATCCCCTGGAGAGACCCAACACAGGCTACAAACCTCTGAAAAGTGACTTTTATTTTTATTTTAAAGTAGAAGTGGTGACTTTAGACTAGACAAATTTCAGTTATCTAAAAATAAACTAAAGAGCACCTTTTGGGGAAGCCACATACTTTTTTTTAGAGGAGAATCATTTGTTTCCAGAGGTTTCTTAGAGCATGTGATTTTGCATGTTTTAAATCTGACAATCTTCTATAACTCGATTGATTTAATTTTAATATGGCATTGATTTCAGACCAAAAAGAAGCAATGAAAGGATATGTCCAGTTATAGTGATCTGACATCCAAATTACATCTCCAGCAAACATGGGTCTGTAAGCAGCCTATAAGAAACATTTCCAGAGTTGTCTAATAAAAGTGAAACAAGAGCTTCTGCTGTGTCATTATTATTTCAAAGCATGTATACCTTCAAACTCATACTGAGATCTAAGTCACTGCAGTCAAGTATCAGAGAACAGACCATTGTTTTAAGTGTTATTTAACAAACAGAAAAAGGTCCTAATTGCAGTATTAAGGGGGCTTCATGACTACGTAACTATAGTGGACAAGACCACTTTCAAGCATTGGCTGGGAATCTGTGCTCCAACCAGATTATTCACATTATCCTTCACCAAAGGACAGAATTGCAAGGGCTGATGGGAACTGGAGATTAATATCATTAGAAAGCCACAGGTCCTCAGTTCTGCTTAACTGTTTGGAATGGGGTTCGGAATAGAACTTCATAGATCACCATTTTAGATTGTGACTAGAATGGAAGAACTGTAAGTCATTGTGGGAGGGAGAAAGATGTCCCCAGCCTGAGACATTTAAAACAATAATTATTCATCAGTATCATCTGAAAACCTTGAGGTTTCTCCAAGCCTGATCTTATATCCCTCTTTTGTACAGGTAGAGTGAATATATATGTAATATATACAATGACCAACACTTGAAGAAATGAGATTGCAGTTGCTATTACTGTGTGTAAGTGGGACCCTACAAAAGCATGTAACAGTATAGCAGAATGGTTCTGTTTGCACTTCCAGCCTGTGCAAAGGCAGGCTTACAGTAAGATTGTCCATGCTATCATATTTCTAATCTGTACGTATGGTTGTGAAGGCTGAGTGGTGAAGAAAGCTAATAGAAAGAAAATCGACTCTTCTGAAATGTGGTGCTGGAGATGATTTCTACAGATACCATGAACTACTAAAAAAACAAATGAATGGGTCCTAGATCAAATCAAGCCTGAACTCTCTCCAGAAGCCAAGATGACTAAACTGAGGATGTTGTATTTTGGATATATTGTGAGAAGACAAGACTTACTGGAAAAGATAATAATGCTTGGTAAGACTGAAGGCAGTAGGAAAAAAGGAAGACTCTGCCCATTTCCACACGGGGTGAGGGAATCGCCCTGTGACGCTACTTATTGGACTTCTTGGCTCCCTGGTCTGGTCCACGCCGCTCCAGAGCAGTGCATGCTCATCGATACGCACTACTCCGCCGTCCCAAATGGTGGCTTCCGGTTGGTTGAGAGTCTCGACCAACTGCTGAAGCTGACCAGCTTAAAGCCAACCCCCCGCAGATCGCAGGCTCGCATTGGGGCGAGCCTGTGAATCTGCATAAGGGAGCAGGCTTGCACTGGCACTCACTGGCGCGCTCTTAGTGGTCGTTCAAAAGCACGCTGGACAACCACGTGGAGTCGTTCCGGAGTGGGCTGAGGTGTGGATCTACGTTAAGTAGGTCCAAACCAGTCGGTTCCCAGGTGCAGACGTTCTCTGCCCTGTTTTAAAAACCCCGTGTGGAAATGGCCTGTGTTACAGATGGATAGGCTCATGACCTTATCATACTGTACAGTCATATCAGTGCATTTCTATTTTAACTGCCATGGCTGCATTCTGTGGAATACTGGGGTTTGTACTTTGATGAGGTACTGAGCTCTGGCTGACAATTCTAAATACTCCTCTCTAAACTGCAAATCCCAGAATTTCATGGGCAGGAATCATGACACTTAGAGTGGAATCACAGTGCTGTAAGTCTGTAGTGTGGTAGTGTGGAGACTGGGGAAAATAAGAGGGCCGTCCCCCCACTCAATGCTGATTTCTGCCTTGAATCGGAGCTAGGGACTGCTCCCAAATTCTCTTGATTCTGAGCTGCTACTGCTCAACCCTATTTTATAGCAATGCAATGGGACGTTGCCTGGGGATTAACAAAGTTTTTTCCCTTCCCTTACCTCCCTATTTCTGGGGAATGTTGCCGAGGGATGCATGGGAGTGGAGAGGAAACAGAAGTTTTACAGAAAAGTATTTATTCTGAAGCATGCAACGTAAATAAGAAAATAATACTCATGAAAAGCCCCCCCCCTTTCAGGTACACTTAATAGTTACAAGTAGTTATAAGAACATATAGAGTCTCAAGATCAGCCAAACTTCCCAGAATAACAAAAAGACCTAACGCAGCTAACTGGATACATTCTAAGCTACCAACAGCACTTGGTCATGAAGGAGAGGGCCAGGAGATAGCCTGTCCTGTCTCTACTGGCATCAATGAACCTTGTTGATGTTTTTGGATGTCTCCTTTGTTCTCTCTCTCTCTCCTCATGGTCTCTTGAGGATTTTTATGACCTATAATGCTAACCCTAATAAAATGCAATCTAACCCTAACTGTTCATTAACCTTTTATATGCCTGAAGGCAGAACTAAGGGAAACCCCATTATCACAGGTAGCACCTTCAATCAAAGAAGCCATAGTCCTTAATCTGGAAGGCCTGAGTAGAGCTGTTGATGATAAAATAATCTGGAGGTTTCTCATTCACAGGGTCACCATAACTCAAAGTCACTTTAATGGTAGTTAACAACAACAAAGGTACTCTTTGCTAGCAAGCTTTGGGGTTGTAGTTCACGGGAATGGGTGAGATCTCACAAGCAGGGAATCTCAAGTATCTCAACAAGTGCAAATCCCAGGTTTCCATAGGATGAGTCTATGGCACTTAAAACTGGCACACTTTCTCTTATAACTACAGTTTAAAAAAAAAATCTCCTATGCTCATTATTCATTTAACCTCACAAAACTATCACTAATGAATACTGTTTAAGGTGTAAAATATTTGAATTGAACAAGGTGAGACTTATTGCTATAACATTTAACAAGACTTAAGTCTCCCTCAAAGTCAGACTTCAAAGGAGGTATCTTCACAATGCTGATAATCAAATAAATTCAAAACCTTAATCCTCATTTAAAAAAAAAATGCAAAACTGCATTTCAAATCTAAGGCACATTTTTGAAGCATCAGAGCAATGTACTCATGACAACCAAATTTAATTAGGAATGGAGTTACTATCTTCAGTGTTCAGCCCATGCAGAGCACCAGTCAGAGTGTGCCAGTTTCTTGGGGTTCAGTCCAAAAAGACAGCCAAGATGAGCTTGAAACTCCTTTCCAAAGGGACAGTGGGAGCTTCCCTCCCCCTATTTTCCTGTTAAATGATTTCTTCCCTTCACCAGGAATGCCAAAACTAAGTAAAACATTACAGACCTATTTCTCCTGGTCTGAGCCATATCAAAATGTCTTCTTATTTGTAGTTCCATCCACAAACTATTGAAAACTGGAAAAAGAGAAAGAATTGCCAGCCATCAGACCCTTGGGGAATCTAGAAGAACAAGTATGGGCCAGAACAACAGCTAAGAAAATAGTTTAAGCAATTATAACTCACTTCACACTTGCAGCAAAAATGTCACAGCAAAAATGCTGAGAAGCCTTTGGAAATCAAATTGGCCACTTTCAACTGAGAAACAAGAGAATTAGTTAAACTGTAAAAGCTGGAAAGCAGCTAGTGGTGTTAAATGTACCCCCACCCCCATTTTTCTTCTTCCAATTCACCATACTACAAGGCATTTATTTTTCCAGACAAGAATCAGTTGGAACAGATTAGTTCCCAGTATTAGAGCCTTCATTCATGAAGGAGTGAATACAGATGTTTTGACTTATAATTTAGTAAGCAAGCAGGCAAGTAACCTTTTCAAGGAGGAGATTGACAGATTCTGGCATAGAAGGAGAGGGATGAATGTTTAACATGAATACTCATTACCTTTAAAAATTCAGACAGACATGTCCCTACAAAATAGAAAGATGTTTGTGATCACTGGGAAGCACAATTAAAGCATTTGGTACAATTAATCTATTATGTAAGAATTACCTATAAGTCATTTAGAAAGCTCCTCCTTTATGAAACTGTATTTTTGAGAAAGTGATATTTTCACTGAAAGCTAGGTATTCATGAATGGCTGGTTTGTCAAAGCTCAGCCAGAGAATGGCCAGTGGCAACTGTCACTTTTCCATCTTTCTGATGCTTGTTTGCAGCATGAAGAGCTTTTCAAACATTTTGAATCTTACACACACACTTTTTTTGCTCTGATGTGTGACATTATGGAAACATGGATTTATTCCAGATTGTGGCCATCAACCACATCCTGATATTTGAACTGTGTCTTGGCAACCTTAAGGTGAGCTATCATGGGGTTTTCTTGGTAAGATTTGTTCAGGAAAGGTTGCCTTTTCCTTCCTCTGAGGCTGTGACTTACGCAAGGTTGCCCAGTGGGTTTCCATGGCTGAATAGGGATTTGAAACCTAACTTCAAGAGTTGTAGTTCAACACTCAAACCAATACACTAAACTGGCTTTTCTGAAGGCTTCGTAATATGCCATTAACCCACACCAACAATGTAGCAATCAGATAAGAAACCAAACTCTCAGATCTATGTGTTAGTTAGTAAGAAACAAAGAAAGAAATCATGGATTAAGGCCTGAATCTTTTGGACTTCCCCTGGAGTAGACTCATGAAATCAGTTGCTGAGTTACCCTTATGTAAAATCAATTAATTTTAGTGGATCTAAATTAGTTCAATGGAACTAAAAACAGGATTCAGGCCTAAATGTATGTTTGTTGGATCACTACTTCAGATTCCAAACTTTCTTCCTCTATGGAACTCAAAGTAGCATACTGGGCAGTCTCCAATCCAGATACACACCTGTTTAGCTTCAGCACAATGGCCACCATCCAGAACTACAGAATGGTATTAGAATATAGGCCATTTCAAATACAAATTTTCCAGAGGAAATCAGCATAAAGCCACAACAACTTTATTTGCCATCTGCTAGACCAGGTTTACCATTAAACATTGTGAGGTGACCGATTCAGGTGAAAAATACTTGTGGCAGCAGAGATAGCCCCCTGATATTCTCCTGAGCTGCTTGAACAGTTCTCTTTGCTGGTGGACAGAGCTACCTCACATGGCTCAGATATTCTGTCTTAGGTGTGGTGGAAAACCCTACTCACTGTACAGTGTTGAAGTATGACTCAATCACCAGTCCAGATGGCTTCTATATGCAAACTAGGGCCCTTTCCACACGAGGCGAGTGAATTGCTCCATGCTGTTACTCACCACTGCTTCTTGGCCTGAAGCAATGCAGACTCTCCCTTAAGTCCTTCTGCAGGGCTCCTCTGTTTGCTCCAGGGTGATGCGGAGCAGTGCGAGGTCTTCAGATCCGTACTGGTGTGGCTTATAAAATGGCGGCTTCTGGTTGCTTGTGGGTCCAGACCAACCACTAAAGCTGGCACGCCCACAGCCTGCCCTACACTGATCACAGGCTCACATTGGTGTGAATCTGCGCATCTGCACAACTGAGCAGGAACGAAAATTGAAACACCAATTTTTTCCAGTCTTCACATAGCACGCTGGAGGACCACTTGGGGGCATTTTGGATCTGACTTAGGTGCAGAACTAAGGTAAATAGTCTGAACCGAGTCCGATCCAAGGTGCAGACGACCTCCGTGACAGGACGCCTTCGCCCATCTCAACTTCCCCATGCAGAAAGGGTCGAGGAGGGCAACTTGTCCTTCATCTCAAGCACTTAGCCTTAGGCATACGCTACAGTTTCTCCTTTGCTTTCTTTGGGATAAATGTATGTAATCTTACAGATCTTTCAACGGACAAGGCAAACACAAACTATGAATTATTTTCTTTGGAAGTACACTATCATAGAATCATAGAAATGTAGAGTTGGAAGAGGGGCCATCCAGTCCAACGCCCTGCCATGCAGGAACATCCTCAAAGTACTCCTGACAGATGGCCATCCAGCCTCTGCCTAAAAACCTCCAAAGAAGGAGGCTCAACTACACTCCAAGGCAGCATATTCCACTGCCAGACAGCCCTGACCATCAGGAAGTTCTTCCTGAGGTTCAGGTGGAATCTCCTTTCCTGCAGCTTGAATCCATTGCTCCTTGTCCTGGTCTCTGGAACAGCAGAAAATGAGCCCACTCCCTCCTCTACATGGCATCCCTTCAAATATTTAAACATGGTTATCATGTCCTCTCTTAACCTTAACTATCTAATAAATTACTTCTTCACCTTTAATTTTTACCTTCTTTTCCATGCTGAAACATATAAACATATCCCTTGCTCACTACCAATATTATTCAGAATTTCTATAATACTTGGGCTATGTGTGTGCAAGAAAAAATCCATTATTCACTTGCATTATTAAAAGTTCATGGTGTTTCTTGTTTGTTAGGATCACCTGCAGCTTCAATGCTCAGGTTTATTTCTGTGATTTTACTAGTCCACATTGGTGGCAACCTTCCATCACTTCCAAAATGCTCTAGAACAATGTGAAATATACAGACATTAGAGAAATAAAGGGATGGCTGTCAGAAAATTGTTGTTGCCTGCCTTCAAGTCATTTTTTTACTTATGGCTACCCAAGGTAAAACCTATCATAGGGTTTTCTGAGGCTGAGAGGTAGCCCTTAAATTATCTCTACTGCTGCTAGAGAAAGGCAAATCCTCCCGCCCCTTGAATAAATGATATTTATGTGGCAGGTCAAATGAACCTCTTCAAACTCAGTCAAGTGCTAATGTGACCAAATCTTCTTCCCCTCTATGTAGCTCCCCATGGTGTCTGAAAACTAGTTGTGGGTACAGTCTTCTAATGCTGATGTCCGGGGTCTGCATGAGGAAAGGAGATTCCCTTCCTACTTCCACATCCAAAAGAAGTTAAATGATCAGAACAAACCTTTTGGTCTCTGGCAACCAGTTCAGAGCATAGGTTATCCCCCACATCAAAGATATGGTACTCAACATGGGTTCTTTATAGGTCTCATTTTACTCATAGAGTCTGTCATATAGAAGTTTACGTTGTTTTGATGGTATTTTTTGACTCCCAATTTACAGGTCTGGCCAGTACAGCTCTTTATCAGCTACATCTCTCTATATACAAACTTAGTAGGCAGGTTGTGAAAATATTGCAAAAGCATGCTAGCATATTCATTTGTTAAGTTATTAGTCTTCCCCTTCCTCTTCATAGAATTGCTGCATTTGTAACCATTAAATTATATCTCTTTTACTTGAATCTTCAAAGCTCTTTCCCCAGAGTAATTCCTTCCTATTAGCTGAAGCACTTTTACAAAGTTTCCCACATACTGTTGTTCAAAGTCTGGATGAGGAAGTGTGATTGATGGATGCTGATTAGAACTAGCAGATCAGAACTTAATAATGTGTATCAAGCTGTAAGGTGATATAAGAAGTCTTGTAAATTATGCACAGTTCAGATCATCCTTGGTCAGAGCAGACTTCAGCAGATTTGCCAAATGTCTCAAGAGCAAACATCCAACTAAAGCAAACATGTTATTATCCTGTTACTTCCTATTATTGACCTTCCATCCACAGCCTCCTACATCTCATGGACTTTTTGAAGATAAACCATTATTGTCTCCTTGCTGCAGGAAGCTGCCAAGGTAAATATGTTAATTCACAGGCTGGCACCAGAGACAGTGTATAATAAATGCATTCTCACCACTGGCATTGTGACCTAAACTTCATCAATGTTTCTAAATATTTTATCTGCTTGCCACAGTTGTGTGAAAGGCAACAAACTACAACAGCCTGATGAAGCATCTCTTCCTCTCATAATCTGTGTGGTCCTTCAAATCAACTTGGAAATGGCTAACTGTTGCTGTAAGAAGTGTCCAGAAATGTGCTTGGTGACAAATTTGTGAGAGAGACCAAAAGTTAGTCATGCTTCATTCAATGAGATCATTATGTTATAGCTAATTTGACACCCACAGTTCTTAAGTGCAAAGAAACTGTGCAAACTGGGACTAGTTTTCTCAGGACCCAAGGACTTTATTCTCATGCGGCACACATTAGAGCCCACATTTTACAGAACTTCTACTTAGCAGCCAAGTATTTTTATTGTTGTTTAGATATTTTTTTTTTTTTTTTTTTTTTTGGAGGCTGGATCCGTCTAGTTTTGTCATTACTTCCATGGCACTGAATATAAAGCTATTTCCAGTGAAAGAGAAAAGGGAGAATTAAAAGTATCTTTTGGAATATCTGTTATTTAAACTATTTTATCGGAAGTGAAAAGTCAGAAGGAGGGAAAGAATAACTGAAGACAGATCATATATCCTTAGTGTGTGTGTCCATCTGTTTGGACTCTTTCATCAGAATGACCACAATCCAGCACCAAATAAAGTATATGTTGAGTTGTCTATTAGATTGTGGACAGTTAAGGATCAACAACAAACAAGAAAATGAGAAGAAGAAAAATAACAACTTTTTGAGGGGATCGACTAAATTAAGCATCTTCAGTTGCAGCTTTCCAATCTGGTATCCTCCAGATGTGCTGTAGTTCAACAGTCATCATTAATTACCAACATGGTCAATGTCTGTATGGCCTGTCGGACCTGTCTAATGTATTGACACCCCACACTTCCTCTGAAAAGCTCAGAGTGCTTTACTTATGTGTTCCCAAGCACTTTCAATATAGAAGGCTAGTCTAAGTTAAGTTTCCATAAAGTATCCTCAGATACTTTCAGACCACCTTCTCACCCATGTAGGTATTAATAGACTACATGTTAGTACTGTAAATCTTATACCCTTATAGAAAACTTTCCCCATTCTTTTAAAGGAAGGGTGGGAATTGTGTGTTCCCAGCCCTAGCCAGCAGAGCTACTCATGAGGAATGCTGGGAGCTACAGTTCAACAACATCTAGAGCAGTGGTTCTCAACCTGTGGGTCCCCAGATGTTTGTGGACTTCAGCTCCCAGAAGCCCCAGCCACTATGGTCAATGCTCAGGGCTTCTGGGAGCTGAAGTCCAAAAAACATCTGGGGACCCACAGGTTGAGAACCACTGATCTAGAGAGTGACACAATTCCCATCCCCTGCTTTAAAACTTTACTTTTCACATCCACTTATCTCTAGTGCCTACCTCTGAAGGTTTTTTTCCCCCCAGAGATAGATGGGACAATGAGTAGGACAAAAGGAGGTTAAACAAAGCTTAGGTCAACCTTGCATCATAGGTAAATATGTCCACTTAATCAGAGGAATGAGTAAAAGTTGAAGGTCAGTTTACACTCTAAAGTGAAGATATACTGGCCCATAATTGCCTGTTGATGTCATTGTTCAAAGTGGCTTTTGAGTGTGTATGTGTGAATACCGCACAAGTTAATGTTTCTGTTGGTTAGATCAAAGCTGCCAACATTTTGTTGTTGCTGCTGGTGGTGGTTTCCCTTTCTTTCTTTTTTCTTTCTTTCTTTCTTTCTTTCTTTCTTTCTTTCTTTCTTTCTTTCTTTCTTGCAGCTGCATTCAGTTTTCAAACTTCAGTTGTGTCCATCTGATTACAGCAACAGCTAAGCACACAGAGTTTTAGGCAAAGAAGGTTGTTGCTTTAATGGCAGATGTAAAAGCATTGCTTAATGTCAATATGAGCGTATTGATCTAAATTCCTTTCCTGTGTGCCTCAGTTAAGGACTTGGTGGAGCAGTTGACGGTTTTTAAGCAATAAAACAAGCACACAGTGAAATCTTCAGATGATACATTAGCTTTTTCCTTTTAACTACATATTTTTAAAAGACTTTTAGCTGAGAGCAAACAAATATATGCTCTTTTTAAAAAATCCTACTTGTTTGCATGGATCAAAAGATAATGCTCCCTAGATTCTAGGAAACCACTCCATTTATCGTTTCTAAGAAACATTGTCATCAGCATCTTGCAAGGTTTGTCCACCATTCAATGCCTATGATGAAATACTCTTCCCTGTAAAAATACTACCACATCAATTTGTGTGAGAGGTTTCTTAGGAACTATTCAAACTTTGTAGGATTTTTCTAGACCTATCTGGCCTTCAAGTCTCCTGTCAACCTATGGCAACCCCATGGGGTTTTCTTAGGCACAGAATATTCAGAGGGGGAGTGCAGGTCAGTGAACTAAGGTGGAAAGACAGACACAATTCCAGTCTAAGGAACATTATAGCACTGCTCTTTTATTTTCCATCACTGGCAGCTTTTGTAGACACCTGTATTATTCTATTGCTGTATTGTCTGCTAAGTAAAAAAAAACTTTCTTAAACCATTCCTTCATTCTGGGAACAAGGCAAGCAATCAGTTTTGCTGTCTACTCTATTTAAATATTTGAAAGCTTAAGTTCTTTCTATTGTAGAAATGCAAAAAATGAATGTGGATCAGTTCTTGTGGACCTGAATAGAAAAAAATCCCTCCTCAGCTGAAGTGGGCCAATTTTGTACTTGCAGCTAGTCCTAGCATGACAAGAACTGGGCTGTATTTGCTTGCCATATAGATGTTAAAGATGAGGAGCATCTCAAGAAAAAGAGGTGGCAACCTTAACAGAGCAGTTAACTTGTTTGCACACCCAGACTTTCAAGAGTGAAGCACTCGCAGCCCTAGGCCTGTCTGGAGGAATCTGTCAATTTCAGTTTCAGTTTCTCCTACGTTTGATTTTTAGAAAACACTTTTAAGCTCTGGCCATCCTGACTACAAAGACACTGGGACATTTTGATGACTTCCTGTAAAAAGAAACTGAAATAAAATTCTCATCAATTCTTCATTTCACACCCACATCCCACATACACATCTCATCGCAATACTCTTTCTCCTGCCATACCCCATTTTTCAGAACATCTCTTCTTAAAGGAATCTTGTCTCACAACATCTCAAGAAAAAAAATAATTAGATAGGACTGGTCAGTTTATACCAGTATTCAAGATTACTTCACATGAAGAAGACCAGATTCAGAAAACAAAGGTAGTACATTCTTTCTTGAGTGCAGCTGAGAAACTTTTGTCATGCTTTACCACATCATGTGTGTTATCAACCACTTGTGGTTCAAATGCTCCTCTCACTACCAGAGGGGGTGATCAGCTACCTGGAGTTATTTGCCAGAGGCAGCCCTATGCAGGGATATGCTTTTTCCTACATTCAGTTTATTTTTTAAAAAAACATCTCAAGTTCTTTCTGCCAAAATCATGTGAATTGTTTTATTTTTAGAAGGATACAAAATTCTCATCCAGCTACACTGGCAAAATTCAAGAGGTATATCCATTCAATGTGAATATAAATAGGACCATCTTGTATCTGCCTGCCCTGTTGCTGTTAAAAATGCAGAGCCTGTAAGGAAAAAATGGTGGCAACCACAAAAATGGCTGAATACTCAGGGATTCATCAGACCCAAACTATATCAAAGAGCAAATCTGGCAATTCACTTTCTCCCAAATATGATCTTCTAAAAAAAAAAAATCTTTCTTCAAATTTATGAAGAAAGGATTTTTGGAAAATTGATGAAAGAAATGAAATTTCATTCTTTTCAGATTTCATGAACCAAATCAAATTTGCACTCTTTCCTCTGCTATCCTTTATTAAGCTTATAGAAGCCACGGCCATAACCACTGGGGTGAGTTGCTTCACAAGCTCAGGCTTTTAACACAGACCTATTCCAGACTGATTTAAAGAAATGTGAGTTCTCATTATATTGCTCCTTGAGCTTTATTGGCTTTTGCTGGTTGTCATTTCCATGTCCATTTATTCCATTCCTTTGAGGTCCTGCTTGTAGTGATTTCTTTTGGCTCTTCCAAAAGTGGTGTGTGTTTGTTTTGGGGGCGGGGAGAGAGAAAGATTTGGGCAAGTTTTTCCTTATGGCTTGATGGACAAATTTTCTTCTTTCTTAATATTTTCCTTAAATCTTAGAGTTATAAAAAATATACTACAAAATTGCTGCTTCACTGAAACACTATAGGAGCTTAGCTCTAAAAAGAGAAATACTGTAAGAAAAAAGAAAGGAAGAGAAGGCAAGGCAACACGTTACTGCTATATGTCTCAGAATTAAAAATAAGCCTATCCAAATATTCCTATACAAAGGAGGAATAAAATGTTGCAGCTGGTACTGGTAATTACTAGAAGACAGTCTAGAATAACAGAAATCTTGGAGAGAGTGAGAGAGAATTAGAAAACAAATACTACAAATTCCCAACAGTTTACCTCATCTGAAAGAGTTCAGAATTGAGTGTTATTTTTGTTGTTGTGTGCCTTCAAGTGATTTCTGATTTATGGTGACCCTAAGGCAAATCTATCACAGGGTTTTCTAGAGCTGAGAGTGTGTGACACACCCAAGGTCAGCCATTAGGTCTTCATGGCTGAACAGGGACTCAAACTCTGGCCTCTAGGGTTGTAGTCGAATGCTCAAACCACTATACAACACTAGCTCTTATAGAGATATATATGCAGCTGCCTATATGCATGGTAGGTAGATAGAGAAGCAAGAGGTCTGCCTGTTTCCACTGTAGACCACAACAGAAGAAGACAAAGTCTGACATCCTGTTAGTGGCATAAGGATGTGTAAATCAAATTTATGCCTAGGTATGTCACTTTTTAGTCAATGCAGAAGTTGCTATTCCCTTTCTCTGTATTAGTTATATCAGTTGTCAGTATTCCCGCACCAAGAAAAGCCCCTCCAGACCTACCATAGAATCACTGAAGACCCTCCCATGGCCATTGCATGCCATTCCATGGCTGATGAGAAAAACATCAGATGTCTGAAGGATCTAAGAAGCATCTGGCTATGTCCCTGGAGGTAGACACAAAATTATTACATCATCTGTTGAGACCTTCAGAGGACCCAAGCAGACTGCAGCAGGAGATGTAATTATTTCACTAGAGGGACATAGCCAGATGCTTTCCCAGTCCCCCACCTCTCTGACCAGCCATGGATTGGTCAGGAGGGAGGGCAGTTGTGTTATAGCCACATGCACCCCCCTAAAAAATTGATGTGGTTTAATTGGCAAACATTATTTAATTGGCAAGCTACATTAATTGGCAATGATATAAAATGTGATCTGAAGTGACTGGAAAGTCAAACCAGACAGAGGAAAATTACTGACTCCAAACATGAGACTGCAATGCAGGTCAGCCCACGCCCACTTCCAGATGAAGCCGAAGTCATTGTCAGGCAGATTACGCTGATAGGCTTAAGCAAAAACTGAATCTCTCCAATTGAAATACATTAGTCAAGCCAATATTTCCACCAAACAGTGATGGTCTAAACCTGACTACCTCATTCCTGGGCATTTTCCCTGTATTGTCCTGACCTTTCCTCAAATACAGGGCTATTACAACAGTCATTATCTCTTTGTCACTTAAGCACTGAAACCATTAGTGCCATCCAGACCCCATTGTCTGTGTTGCAACTCCCACTGTCCACCAGGCTGGGATAGTGATTAACTGACACCCCTTCAGAGGGAAATTGAGTATAAAAAACCACAGTTCTGGTCAATTACTTTTGCAGTTCACCAGTTGCTGAATGCCTCTCTGCCAGTTTGCTTCCCAACTGTGTACTGCCCTTAGACACACAAGTCTAAGCCACATCGTTGCTTCTTCACTACTCTTCAGAATTGGTAATTATAACTCCAAACCCTCAGCCTCTCCATCCATAATTTTTTCCTCTCTTTATTCTTCAGTTAGCTCAGTGGTTCTCAACCTGTGGGTCCCCAGATGTTCATGGACTTCAGCTCCCAGAAGCCCTGAGCATTTGACCATAGTGGCTGGGGCTTCTGGGAGCTGAAGTCCACGAACATCTGGGGACCCACAGGTTGAGAACCACAGAGTTAGCTCTTGTGTGAATGTGTGGCTGTTTGTATCTTGTGTGCCTGCATGAGTGAATTCCCCTCAATAAAACACATTTTTTTGTTTACTTTTGAATCTCTGGCTGGTTCTTTACTGTAAGACCCTGTAAACATTGGTGGAAAGATTTCATTGTTAACCCCCTCTCATAGGCCTCCTAATTTTGAGCTAACTAATTCCACTCTGCCACACAGAGGTACTGGCATTGCGGGTGGACCCCTGAGTTACTCACGTTTTGAGGTAACAGTTGCAGCAATTCTACTGTAGGTTGATGAATGGCCAGCTATAGTGTAGTTCCATATGTGGGACAACTATGTTTCAGTAGATTATACAAGGCTATGTCCTTTATGTGAAATGAAGTGCACAGTTTTTGTCCTGCTCCCTGGCGAATCCTCAAGCGCACCACTGATTGCTACATCACATGCTTTTTGTTTTGAGCCACAGCATGGCAGTTGCATTAGACCCTGGCATGAGCCTTCCCTGAAAGAAGGAAGAGACAGTGGTTTCTGGACTCCTGAGGTCAGCATCATGTTCCTGTTTCACAGTTGGAACTGCTGTTCACATGGACTAGTTACAAATTGCTTGCCAATGGAAATAAAATATAGCGGTGAGAAAGTTTCTGCATTAGCTAGGTCCTTACCTGCTACTTGTCTATGAGGATTTCCCCCACCACCACCAATAGAAGTTTGAAACACTAAACCTACATTCTAAAATGATGCTATCTCAGGAGGGATATACCATCTGCATTTGTTTTCCATGTAAACTTGACTTTCTGTTATCTATTTTCTTTAACATCCCAAGCCTTCTCCAGGCATTCGGGAAGTGGTTGACGAATTCACACTTATACTGCTAGTATGTTGCTAAAATCGATCTTCCATATTCCTGATAGTTCTCTTTCTCCACAAAAGAAGCTCCTGTTTTTCTGCCTCATTGTCAGGGCATGTAATATTTTCTTTTACATTTCTTTTGGTAGAGTTTTTCAGTTTGCCTCACTGTGGAGAAGCAAAGGTGCTGAGTTTTTCTTTCTTTCTCTTACACATCTCTCCACCATTCTACAGCCTCCCTAACTGCCAACACTGCTCAATTTGAAAAAGTCCCATGGGAAGAGTTACCTATTGACATTTTCCCCTCACCTAAAATGGAAGGGGATTAAGACAGGGAAGCTGTAGATTGGTGGAAAGATGATTTTACAGTAGAAAGCAAGACACTTACACATAACCCCTTGGCCACCTTGTCACTAGGGCAAGCGCAATAAACCTCCACTCTGCCTATGAAAACATCACCAATGGTTTCTTTCTTCTGCTTTCACAAAATTTCTGAAAGCAATTTATTTTCCATCAAATTGAATGAGATTGGTGTGGGTAGGGGAAGTGGAAGAAATTTTATCACAGCACCGTATAACAAACTGTCTGTCTTTCTTAGAAGGAGGAAGAGGCAGGTGTGACTTGGTTGCATCCAATTCTTTACAGTGGCAAACCTACATTAGATTACTCCTAATCTTAAATAAATGAGTTGTCATTCCCTACAAAGAAATGGTCACATCACAGGAAGGAAGGAAAAAAAGGGAATATTCATAAAAGTAAGCACCACACACAGAAGAGAATAGGCAGTTCCCTATTCTTCTAAAAGCAACCATGTTTATTTAAATGAGTTTCTTGCTTCATACTCCATTCTCTGGATTATTACACAAATATTTTATGCTCTGGTCATTTTACAAGTGCATTAGCTCGTAGGAAGTGTAGTAGTTTTATTAGTGTTCCATGAGACTGTTATAAAGAAAGCCACCTGGGAGGTTTAAATTTTATATTTTCAGCTACACTAATTATTCTCCAAGGGATTAATTAAGGGAACTTTTTCAAGCTTTTCAACAAGTTTATGCTCACATTCAAGACTGATTTAAGAATCAATTTGAACTGTAATCATGCACACACACATACACACAGATACAAAAACCATTCTCTCATTTCTTTACTGTATAAACCACTGATAAGGTAGCACAGGTGTCACAGTTAAACTAAACCCTTGCATTGACATGGAAAGTGCAAAAAGAGTTTCTGTCTCTTCTGGTTTTTTTAATGCTTTCAAGGAAGTTTGGCAGGAATAATTATAGGTAAACATTTAGTGAATAAGATTAATATGCTGAAGGTCAGAACTATCTGTAAAGTGTTGCATTTCATTATTCCAGGTTAACTCTGCACTGACGCTAGCATGCACCTGAGAGTGATTTTGAAATTTAAAAAAAAAATCCATTCAGTTTATTAAAAGACCTAACA
Source organism: Iguana delicatissima (assembly GCA_948472985.1). Lineage (NCBI taxonomy): Eukaryota > Metazoa > Chordata > Lepidosauria > Squamata > Iguanidae > Iguana > Iguana delicatissima. The sequence continues at coordinate 813,148 of CAOKZL010000064.1, forward strand.
AACATTGCAAGCATATAAGTGCAGCTAAAGTCCAGTGAGCATTTACAAACAAGGAGTGCTTGTCCCTTTCCTCAGTCACTGTGTTTTCCAAAACTGCTGAGCATCCTCAAGGATTCAATGGCATTTTTTGCCCCTGCAAATATTTTGGAAAAATGAAGGCTTTAGCTAGAAGAGGAGGTTGGGAAGGGGAGGGTGAATACGTTAACAGTGGGCATAGAAAAGATAGGCCTTTTCCGCATTTTATATTTAAAACGGGGCAGCACGTCCTCCAGTGAGGACGTTTACACTTGGGGGTGAACTGGGTCCGGACTACTTAATGTTTGTCCGGACTTCAGCCCGCTCCGGAATGCCCAGAAGTAGTGGTCCCCCGTGCTGTTGAAAGACCGATTAAAAGAGGACTTTCAATAGACCGGCGCGCCCCAGTCCGTCACTGCCCTAAGTGTAGACTTGCAGGCTCGTGCCAGCGTGAGGCTGCAGATCTTCCGGGGGCGGGCTTCCGGCTGGCGAACTTCTCCGGTTGGTGGAGAGCCTCCGCCAACCGGAAGCCTCCATTTTAATCTCTGGATAGTGTGTAGTGCTGGCGTGTGCTGCTCCAGATCGCAGTGGATCATTGGGGGGAGCGTGCCAGTCCAGTGAGTAACGGACTGCCCCGTTTCCCCTGCAAAGTGCAGAAAAGCCCATAGTTTGCCAAATCAGAACTTCCTACAGAACCTTAGAATCATAGCATTATAGAGTTGGAAGGGATCCTATAGGCCACTGAGTCCAAGTCCCTGCTCATTGCAGGAAATTCAGCTAGACCATCCCTAGCACGTGCCTCTCTAGCCTCTCTTTTTAAGGCACCCAGAGAAAGATACTCTACCATCTCTATATGTAATTGGTCCCCATTATCAAATAACTCTTACTATCAAGAAGTCCCCTGTGTCTTCTCTTTACCAGGCTGAACATGCCCAACTCCCTCAACCTTTACTCATATGTGTTTTGTTCTCCTTACCTCTTGTCATCTTTGTTGCCCTTGTCTGAACCTTCTTCAACTTGTCAATGTCCATCCTCAAATGAACTGCCCAAAACTGAATGCAGTACTCCAGATGAAATCTGACCACACAGAATACAGTGAGACTATTGTTTCTCTTGTCTTGGAAGTTACAGTTCTGTTAATGTAGGCTAAAATATTATTTGCCTTTTCTGCTGCAGCATCACACTGCTGGGTCATGCTCAATTTATAATCAGCAGTAATACCAAGGTCTTTTTCACATGTACTGATGCTAAGCCAAGCATCTCCCACACTCTAAGCATGCATTTGGTTTTTGTGTTCTAAACATAGAATTTTGCATTTGTCCCCATTACATTTCAGTCTATTAGTTTCAGCCCAATTTTCTAGTTTATCAAGGTCCTCTTGAATTCTGTTTCTACCTTCCAAAATGTTAGTTCTCTTCCCAGTTTTGTATCATCTTCAAACTTGGTAGGGATTACCTCTAACCTTTTATCTAAGTCATCAGTGAAAATATTGAGGAATATCAGTGCCAAGACAGAACCCTGAGGCACTCCACTCAAAACTTCCCTCCAATCTGAAGGGTTTTCCCAGCCACTTATGGGTCTCTTCTATTCCATATTTAATCCATTTGCTCATCAAAAGATCACGTGGAACATCAAGTGCTTTGCTGAAATCCAGATAAGCAGCACCTACAACATTCCCACCATCTATTAAACTAGTGACCCAATCAAAAAAATATACAAAATTAGCTTGGCAGGATTTGAGAAACCCATCCTGGCTCCCAATACATGCAACTAGATAGTGGCTTCTTTCTACATCATTGAGCAAAGTACGCAAATCTTAGAGAAAACACTTAGCAGCATTCCTTACAGTTAATGGAGGGGAAAATGGGACATGGATTTTCTCAGCATCAGTATATTGTAATGTAATGTAAGGGGCTATTAAGATCTATTAGCTTCACAAAAGAAATGCTCCTAATGGAAATGACAATGAATAGAATTGATTTGTTGCAATGGAATAACATAACTGCCTGTGCTTTCATCTGCTGTTAGGGCACTGGCAGTGGGGCCTGACATGATGAGTGCCTGTTTTTCAAAATTTGCTGCTATACCACTGAAAGTGAACTAAGCATCTTGTTCCCTACTAGCATCAGGAGATAGGAAAGTGTTGAGGGAAGGATACAGTGATGTGATTATTGAGCATTAGTCACAAACTTACTTACTTACTCTCCTCATGAACAAACATCCCCTCATGAACAAACTGCTAAATGGCAGTAACAGTGCATTCTTTTTTGTACTAAATATAAACCTCTAACAGTAGAAATATGTGTATAAAATGAAAACTAAAGTATTACAATTACCATGACAGGAAGCAGATGCATTCTGGGGAAAGTTTTATGCAGACTTATGCCAAATGACCAATCGTGCATAGTGAAAACTGAAACCACATAAACATAATGGGAGTATACTTTGCCCTTTCTGTCTTTCTTGTCATGGGCTAATGAGGAAGACCTAATTTTATTAATACATGGTTAATTTTAAGATTACAAAGAAAAGTTTGATTTTCTAAGCAAATATTAAATATGTGGAATAAGGCTAGCCTGATTGCCCACTTTCTAAATTCTTGTTAATACACAATAATAAAAAAGCATTAAAGGATTTGCATTTTCTAAGCAAGAAAATGATACGTCTCCCATTTTATTATACATTGTATAACTTAATATGTGTTACAAAAAAAAATCAAAGTATCTGAATGGCAAATAAACATCACACAAAATGCAACAGGAACAGTTTGATCTGTCTATGTGTCTGTAAATATAAAACTTCAGAGTTTCTGTTGCAGTAGGTCATGTTTTATAATAAAAGATGGAAGTTAACAACTTATCTGTCATGCAATAAAATAACACTGGGTGGAGATATATAGGGATGACGAATTAGAAGAAAAGGGAGAAGGCAAACAAAAAAAAAGTGCAACAGGATTAACTGATAAATCCAGCTATCATAATTACTTTCTTACATCTGGAACATGCTTTGATGTATACTGGAGTACTGAGAACCAAGTACCAATTTGTTGTAATTTTTAAAAGATTGATACATTTTCTTATGGTGATACTCCAGGAGTCAAGAATAATAGGCCTGAATCCTGATGTCAGTCTCAACTAGACTTATTGAATGAATGAGATTTATATATGTGTTGACTCACTATTCAATAATTGATTCCAGGATTCCATAGGATATTGACAGTGGAATAATATCATTATAACAGTGTACCATGGAAAGCCCCCCAGTGTGTAGACATGCCACTTGGTGCTTGTTTGAACCATAATCTGGCCCATATATCAAACTTCAGTAGTCTAACCCTTGTAGGAGCACTTTTATGGGGCAAAATGTCCTATTGCTTAGTGAAAAGCAAGCTATACCCTGCTGTTGATTTTTTTCAGCCAATGAGTGACCTAAGACTGAGTGTGGTAGTAGAGTAATAGACATGTTCCACTATTTTTCAGTACCAATTTCCACTCCCCTGTGGCAAAGTTGCAGCCCTTCAAGAAAATCTACATATTCAAAGCAAGGTTAGTTGAAGTCTGTTCTGAGGTTTGTTTTGGAGAGCTTCTTTCAAAGGCTGTACCGCAAGCATTGGGATGATTGGAGTTTGTTATTTTACCCACATGCACTTGAAGAACCCTAACTACCTAATGAAACTTTTTGGATGTGTAAATAAACTGCTAAATATTGCTTCATCAAGCAGGTCATGGAGCCTTAAAAAGAAGACACAGACCCTGCTTTGTTACAACCTTCCTCCTTAGCTCCAAAAGGAAAGGCACATGATTTCTCACAGCCTATCAAGCCCTCATAGAAGATGTGGTTAGAATAAGATCAAATACTTACTTTAGATTTCAGACAAACCAAAACACGCATAATTTCATACTGGATTGAAGACTGAGTACAATCATGTTCAAGGCTGAATTTTTTTTTCTTTTAATCCAGTCTTCCTTTAAAAAGTGGTTGCTATTGTCTTATTTAACTTGGTCCTCAAAACTTGTCTGGAAATACTATACTACTCCATACAGAGCAGAGTGTGTTATGATTACATTAGTGCTATTCTGAAAATTTCTCCTTTCCATTTTGATAGAAAAGTAACAGCTTTCAAATAAATGTTCTGATAAGAAGACAATTGTGGAGGAATTGTCACTGGTAGGTTTCTGGGTTCTTGGTTTTAATTTGCTGTCAAGTTGGCTTCAATTTACATCAACCCTATGAACTGACAGACTTCTAAGACACCCTGTCATCAACTGCCCTGCTCAGCTCTTGCAAACTCAGGGCTGTGGTTTTCTTGATTGAATCTAACCACTTGTAATTCACTTTTCCTCTTTTCTTACTGCCTCTCAGTTTACCAAACATTTCTGTATTTTGTAATGAGTCCTGTTGTCTCATAATACAGCCAAAGTACTGTAGCCTCAGTTTGGTCATTTAGGTTTCTAGGGAAAGTTCAGGGTTCATTTGTTCTAAGACTCATTTGTTGCTCATTTTAGCAACCCCTGGCATCCGTAGAACTCTCCTCCTACATCATATTTCAAATGAACTGATTTTCTTCTTGTCAGGGTTCTTCAGTTTCTAACTTTCACAACCATACATAGAAATCAGAAATGCTATGGCATGGTTTATCCTGACTTTGGTATCCAATGATATATCTTGTCACTTGAAGATTTTATCTTGTTCCTTCATAGGTGCCCTTCCAAATCTTCTTCAGATTTTTTCACTAAAGCCTTCATTTTGATTTATGACTGAGCCAAGGTATAGAAAGTTCTTGACTATTAAATTATTACAGACCCATGCTGATTAGGTCCCTGTCTTTACCACACAGCTCTGTCTCTCTCCTTGTAACACCACCTTTGTGTAAAAGGGAGAATATTTTCAATATTTAGAATCTCTTAATAATTTTATGGTAGCGTGTTTTCTGTGTTACTTATCACTGTAGACAACTCAAGCCAAGTCAGTATGTACAAAGACAAACTGTAACATTTATTAAGATAACAGTGAGAATAATGTACCATGTTAGAGCTCATATGCAGTTCAGTGTTGATACATTTTTTCAGTTTACTCTTCAGACAATATTAGCAACTAATTCCCTCCTCAGAAACAGTTCAATTATGTCTCTACACTTTAACAAAAGGCACAATTATCATACAACAGCACTTTGGTTAAACTCCCACCAAAGGCTTAACCCCCAGTCTAGGTCACACTCTCTGACCAGATGCTACTAGGGTTTAATTACTCTTATGCCTCTCACTAGGCTGCAGCTGAGAACTAAACCATCCAAAAAAGCCACACTCTCTGGCTGACTGAGGGACTCTACTCCCTAGCTCCTTACTAGGCTCTCACTGTTAGAATAAAAATACCCACTGGAATTTCACTTTATATGATCTTTTTCTCTCAGCGATAAGTCCCTCCCACTACTACTGGGCTGAGTTTCTTTCTTGAGGTGCTACTCTGGTTGCCTAGCAAGCTGCTTTCAGGCTGCATTGGCTCCCCAGATAGCCCACACACCCCAGAACTTTATGACAAAAAGGGACCCTAGATAGATACAAATTAGTTGACAAATAGCAAATAACCCTCAGTCCTTCAATCTAAAGAGATAGAAGTGAGGTAACCATGCATTTTGCACAATGTCTTTGTCATCCACTTTAAAGTTAGGTAGGTCATCTGTGATCAGTGGGGGTTCTTGGGATAGCCTTGTTTATGAAATGATCAAGGACTCTCTGTTTGTGTCCGTGTATATGTGTCCTTTCCTATATTGCCCAATAGTATCTTTGTTATCCTGCAGCCTCCTTATCTTCCTACATTTCAGTGAAATCCCAGCAGAAGATGTCATAAGACAGTTCCTCTTAGATGGGATGATGATGATGGTGATCATGATGATGATGATGATGATGATGATTTTCAGATAGGGAAACATGGACAGCTTGGGAGGCCGTGGACTGGAGATGTGTAACAGAAAGAAACAAACCAAGGCACCAGCTTCAGCCAGTCTGCCATGAACAGCAAGTTCAAAAACACCACCTAAGGACATTGGAATCACATTGTCAAACATCTTGAAAATGAAGCAGAAAAGCTTAAGCCTCTTTCATGAGGAAAGAAATCTTTCAGGAACCCAGACAAAAGAGCAAGAAAGCATTCCTCCACCTCTCACCTCAGATTTGGACAGAAAACAGGCTCCTCAACCTGCTGCTGGGATCATCTTTCATATACCAGGAACGAATGGGAGGAGCAGCTCAGGGCTGTGTGAACTAGATCCATTTCACTTCACCCACCCGCAAGTCCCCAACAAGCAACAGTACGAAGCACCCCTACATACCAGGGTTCTTGGGAAAAACAGCTATTGATTCCCCCCCACACACAGCATCTGCCATCTAAAATGGTTGCCACATTCTACCTCATGGATGTACTATCCCTGACAAGCGTCCTTTACCTACCAGTTTCAACCTCCAGATTTTACGGATGAAGGTGATGGTTAGGATCCTGATTTACAGGCTCTTTGATAATTTCATTTCTTAGATATGAAGTTTCCAACAACGCTGCTGGAGTCCCTAAGTCATGTTAAATTTGGGCTCTAAATTGGATTTTCAGACTTCAGAGGAAACACATAAGCAGGCTAGCACTCTTTCTTCTTATCTTGGATCACTGATGCTTACACTAATTTTGACAAGAATAATCTCCAAAAAGGCAGAGATTTTGTAAATTAGCAACACCGTATCCCCCAAAATCCTTCCTTCAGATCATCTGTAGACTTTACTGAGAAGAAAAAAGGGAGCTGGCCCGAGGCGGGAGGTGGGACTGTGAGGCACTGAAAGCAACAACATATACAAAGTTAAATCTCAGCCTGAAGCACACAGAGTGATGTGAAAATTGATACCAGATTTTTATTTTAATGAAAAGCCACTTAGGGAGGTTTCTTATAAAAGTCTGTGACTAAATAAGGCAATAATGTTTTTATATAAAACTTCAGCTGCTGATTTAACACATTATTCTAGTTTTTATTGTGGGGGGGATGCAGTGTAAACTGCAGGCCTTTTTATTTCTTTCCATTTCAGGACTTTGGGAGGTGTGGGGTATGTTTTATTTCTGTGAATTATTACCACTGTCTCATATTGCCCCTGTTATTTACTGTGGAAAAAAACCCTACTTAATACACTGAACATGACAACCCTGCCACCTGGAGCACATACAACATGATGTGAACTGTAAAACTGTAAAAAACACATTTGTTTTCTGTGTGTGTATGGTTTTTTTCAATATTGGGCTATTGATGCACAGGCAATGTATAACTATATCCCCAGAGGTTGGGGACAGTGAGGCATCTGATTTGTAACAGGTTTTATAGAACCAAACACTTAAAACAAATAAGTCTCCTCCATATGAATACCTCTTTCTGCATTGCCACCTAAAAGAGCTCTCCTGACCGAGTGTCACAAATCTGCATTCTCATAGATGTGGAAAACAGGATTCAGTGACATCTTTGCATCCCAATTTTTCTCCAAACACTCTGAACATATATTATTTATTTATTTGTTGTATTTATTTATACCCTGTCTTTTCCCCAAAGCTGAGAATCAAGGTGGCTTAATATATAATATTTAATATGTTCAATAAATATTAATAAATAGTTTTGCAAACAGTTAAAGACTTTTCTGTTTAGATGGGCATTTAATGCTTGACTATATAAATCCCATCCCACCAAAATAATGTGCTGGATCTTGTAAACTGTTGTGCTGGGGTGCGGAAGGTATGCTTAAGGACATCTGCTTTTAATCCAATTTTAATTTTTTGGATTGTTTAACAGAAATAGCAGCAGCAACAGCAGCAATAATAATAATAAATATATCATATTCCTCCCATCATCCCTTTGCCATCACCTGCATCTTTCTCAGAGAAACCCAGAAAGATATAACTTGCCTAACATTAGCCGGTGAGCTGAGCAAGGCTGAGCAAGGATTTTTGAGCAAGGTTAGTTTAACACACCACACTGGCAAGGTTAGCCCAAAACATTTTGTTGCCTATGACCAAGGGCACTTTCACACTATGCCCTCATAACACTATGATTTCACTTTAACTGCCGTGATGGCATCCTTTGGGATACTGGTATTTAGAGTCTGGTGAGGTACTAAAACTCTCTAGATAAAAATTCAAAATATCCCTCCCTAAATTACAAGTCCCAGGGTTCCATAGGATGTTGTCAAGGCAGTCAAAATGCTACAGTTATGCACTGTGAAAGGGCCCCATTTCTCAACACTGGTGATGGAATATATTACAGTACTGCACTATAGCTAGGAGTAGTATACCCATCTGTTACCTGAGATTGTTGAATCATTCTGCCTAATGTTAAGGCCAGTCCTGTACACTAGGAGTCAGTGTGTATGGCTATGTTGTTACTATGTGCCTTCACTTCATTTCTGACTTACAGCAACCCTAAAGTGAACCTAACACAGGGTTATCTTGGCAAGATTTATTCGGAGGGGGGTTGCCTTTGCCTTCCTTTGCGGCTGACTTGCCCAAAGCCACCTGGTGTGTCTCCGGGGCAAAGCAGAGACTTGAACCCTGGTCCAATGTAGTCCGATGCTCTAACCACTACACCATGCTGGCAATATCAGGTATATAACCAAATAGTTTCATCAGTGATAAGAAAATAGCCCACCCCAGAGAGTTTGCAAAAAGAGAAGCAGGCCACAGCTCGTGAGGGTTTCACACCATCTTCTTGACCCTGAACTATAGACTGCAAAGTTCCTTAATAGTTAGACTTTATGACACAAAAAATATGAGTAGATGTTCTTGCTTTCTAGCCATGGGTATTACTCATTTAAAGTTCTATAAATATGAGTTATAACCAAAGTAGATGTTGCAAAATTTGTTGTTCTCAGGCCTGGAATGGATGTTTGTTCCAGAATATAGATGATGGGTGCACTTCTATAGGAAAATTTCCAGACATAACGAATATTAGGACACCATGGGAAAGGCACTTTTTTTTTCTACTGACTAAATCAATATTTAGGGCCTAAATACCCTAAAGGCACCAGATCCTATCTGATCCTGGAAGCTAAGCAGGATCAGCCCTGGTTAGTACTTAGATAAGAGACTGCCAATGAATATCAAGCAGTTGTAGGAGATATTTCAGAGGAAAGAGCTGGCAAAGTTACCTCTGAATATTCCTTGCCTAAGAAAACCCTATGAAATTCAAAGCATGTTTGGTGCATTTTCCAAATATTCCCATTTTGAACCATGGATATTTTAAAACGTTTCATATTTTTCAAGCCATTTTCCAAATGGTTTTGTGCACAATTTATCTTTGCTGAAATTCATTGTAAGCCTTGAAAAAGTGTACACTACTGTGTCAAGATACATTTCATTTCCTTTCAACACTGGGATGTTATTTCCATCAATATTTTTGACATCAGGGTCCTTCAAAGGTAAGCCTTGGCACTAACATTTGCTTAAAGCCTTAAACAGTTTTGCTTGCAAAAACCTGAAGCAGCATCACTGCCTGTACCACAAACCTGCCTGTCACAGTTTCTTTCTTATGGAAAGCTTGTTGCACAGGAACTAAGAAAAGTATGCATAAGTCTCAAACTTTGATTCTAAAAAATGACCCCAAAAACCTGAGTCAATTTATCCATGGGTCAATTTAAGTACTATACCTTAACTGTTATCAAAAAAGGAACCATCTCCCTCTTTGAGTAGAGTGGAGAAAGGCAAGAGCTTGGTCTGTTCCAGGAGAACCTAAAAGAAACACCGACCTCCTCTTCTCTCTCCACCATGGCACTGCTACTGGGTGGGAAAATGGCACCTCCCTTCAAAGGAGTGCCAACAGAGTAGAAGAGTTTTGGTGCTCCTTTTAGGTTTCCCCAGGACAGACTAAGTTCTTGCCTTTTAGCACTCTGTTCAGAGCAGGATAGGGTTCCCTTTTTAATAAGAGTTAAAATTGTACCTTTAATTTAATCAAAAAAGAAACCATCCTCTTCTCTGAGTAGAGTGGCAAAAGGACTTTTTGAATGCCTGGGAGGGAAAACAGCAGCAGCGGAGAGAGGTGACTGGCCTCCCAAGGCAGTGCTGGCACTTTCCCCCCTCCATGGAATGACTCTTGATTTATCCAGTGGTCATATCAAAAGCCATAACTTTGGCCCCAAAACCTGCCCTCAACTTTTACATGAAGTCAACTTATGCACAAGAATATACAGTACTTTATCTGTGGCAGTCGCATACGGCTAGGGGGCGCAATGAGAGCGGTTTGCCCTGGGCAGCAATGTTTTGGGGGCATCCAGGCCTGTAGCCATGCCCCCATGGGCCTTGGCCATGCCCCACACTGTAGCCTCATCCCCTCCTGCCCCCCTCCACACACTTCAAGCTCTGCCACTGGTCTGTGGCTCCTAGTCCTTTAATGCCCTTTCAAATGAAGCTTAAGCAGGGCCGGTATTACCATCATTTCAGCGTGGGATTACAACTTATCCAGACATTCCAAAATGTTTTGTTGATTTGTTTAGCTTGCTCTGCTAAATTATTTTTTTTCTATTTCATGTTTTTGATGAGTTTTAATTATGATACATTATAATGTTTAGGCTTCTTGTATATTGCTCTAATAGTCTAGGATAAAGGATGGCTTTAAAAATGTTTATAAATAAAAATAATCTCTGATAGACATCTCCACATCAGAAAGAACAGGCTGCCTCAGACCATTATGAGATATTTTGCTTACCTGTCAAGGTAATGTTTGTCTTTTGTACTGTGGAGCCTGAAACTGCATGATAAATAGGCATTATTATTGCAGTTAACACGGTGATCATCGCTAAGCACTAGAGACTTTATAATTCAGTCAGACACTAATGTGTCTGATAGCCAGACATTATGGAGGATGGAATGTATATGTATGCAGCATTATTACATCTTTCTAGGTAAGGCAGCAGCTTAAACACTTGCAATGTACAGTTGAGATAACGGGGAAGTAAAAAGCCTGATCAGTCAAGTACACTGGGAGGCTTTTTTTTTCCAAGAGAGAGAGAGAGTGCAAAATTTGGTACAACATGGAATCTTTTTAAGTTGACATTAGTGCAAAAACTAGTATGCACTGTTTCCCATGAATGTAAAGCAGAGGCAAGTGTGTATGTGTGTGTGTGTGTGTGCGCGCGCATGTGAAGAAAATGTTGCATCGGACCTCTGTATGCTGTTGCTACGATGGCCACTTTTTATTTTTAAATTGCCACCATGTTTTTGAATTTCTTTTTTAAAAAGTTGTTTGGGGAACATATCTCTTATTTTAAAGTAGAATCATGCTTCTGAGAGTGTTATTCCACTTTAAAACAAGGCAAACACTCCCTGTACATTTTGCTGTTAATGAATAAGAGAGAGAGAAAGAGAGAGAGATTCAGATTACATAATGTATGCACTATCGACAGATGAAGATGAGGAAGCTGACCTGACATGTTTTACAGAAACTTGGCTGGGAAATGATAGTGATAGTTCTCACAGCAAGATACTGTGTCAGTGAGCAGGTGAGGGAAACTGGGCCATGGGCAGGTGAGTAGCTGTGGTCTATAAAAATCATCTTAACCTGACAAGATTACCTATGAGAGAACTGAGTCACATTGAATGTGTGCACCTGAGTCTGAAGACTCAGGGATAGCTGGGGATTCTGTTAGGGTACCAGACTCTCTCTCTTATTCATTCATTGATACCGCCTATCAAACTCCCCAGCTGAGCTCACAGAACTGAGTGTGGAGTTGATGTTAGAGTCACCCAAACTTTTGGTCTATGGCTGCTTCAGCATCCCATTTGAGACCAATATGTCAGGTGCAGCTCAGAATTTCATGGCATCCATGACAAACATGGACCCATCCCAACTGGTCTCAAAGATCACACATTCAGCATGTCACATCCTTGATGGTGTTTTCAGTTCCAAACAGATAGATCTGCGGGCAGAAGTGGTTAATACCTCTGAGTTGTCATGGAGAGTTTCTGATCAGAATTAGCATCATGGCTACTATCTGTCCCTGCAGCGGGGTGGATCTATTAACATGGTCCTCCCTCAAAAACTAATGAATCCTTCAGGATTCCAGGAAGCCTTGGAGGGTTTTATGGCTGGTATCACCAATAATCCCAATGAAGTTCTCATCATTATATGTAATCAAGACCTGACTAGGCTTTTGACACGATTGCTCCCAAATGTCCTCTGTAACCTATTGCTAATCAGGTTCCTTGGTATACAGAATTGCTCAGGCAGCTGAAATGGAAAATATGATAACTGGAATGAAGATGGCAGAAAATTCAACATATATCCAACAAGACATGATATACCGAACATCTCTGTTGCTATAAGGTGGCAATATAGGCAGCAAAGAAAGCCTTCTTCTTTGCATGCATTGTGTCTACAAATTCACAACCAGCTGAACTATTCAGATGGTGAGGAGGTTAACTCTGTCACCATCACCCCTGAATCCAATTCTAGAACCTTCTGCAGTTTTCTGTGATGCTTTCAACAGAGCCAACTTAGATGCTGTTATTATTGCAAGAGTTGACAATGGGACATCCAGCCACTCCATAGATAGGTTTACATTGGATCAGTTTCACTTGGTGAGAACCACAGATGTGAACAAGCTGCTAGGATGAATATGGAGAACAACCTGTCATCTCGAGCCTTGTCCTCCTTGGCTGGTGATTCAGGGAAGAGATGCAATTAGATGCAACATATTATTATTACATCTCTCAGGGTGGGAAGTTTTCTATTTTATTTAAAAGAAACAGTGGTATGGATGATTCTTAAAAAGCCCTCCCAGGACTCCCCAGACTTTAACAACTATAGATCAAAATCAAATCCTCTTTTTTTTTTTTTTGGCAAAGTGATTAAGACAACAGTTACCATCCAACTTCAGTCAGTCTTGGATAATACAGATTTTCTAAACCAGTTTCAAACCACGTTCAGAGCAGGTTACAGCACTGAGACTGCTATGGGCACCTTAGTGGATGCTCTTTACCTGAGTTTCAACAGGAGACTGTGTCCCTTTCGGTCTTTTGGATGTCTCTGTGGCATTTGATATCATCAACCACAGGATCATTCTGGAACACCTGAGGGGAAAGGGAATTGGGGGAACTGTTTTTCAGTGGATCCAGTCCTATCTCTCAGCTAGGTTCCAGATGGTGGTGCTTGATGGTAGCTGGTCCTCAAAAAAGGAGCTGTTATATGGCATGCCACAAGGTGCCATCTTATCCTCAGTGCTCTTTAACATGAAACCACTAGGAGAGATGATCCAGAGGCATGGGGCAGGATCCTATCAGTATGCCAATGACACCTAAATACACCTTTCCATATCTTTGAAAATAGCATCTGCTAAACATAGTGTGTCTCCTCTGAATGAATGCCTGGAGGAGTTAATGGGCTGGATGAGGAAAAAGACACTGAAACTGAATCCAGACAAGACAGAGCTGCTTATTGTCAAGTATTGTCTTAATCTGGAGTTAGAGTCCTGGATGGGATTACTCTCCCCCTGCGTGACCATGGGCAAGTTCACACTCTCTCAGCCTCAGAGAAGAGCAAAGGCAGGTCCTCTCTGAACAAATCTTGCCAAGACAGATAAGTTCAGCAAAACCTGAGCAGATCCCCCAGCTCAGTGAGAAGAGAGTGACCAGATGCCCCATGTGACAGCCTTTGGACCTTTATGTTCAAGAATTCACATGCAAATTCACTGAAATGTGTGATGCTCAGCAATAGCAGCTCCCAAGGGGAAAAAAAGAGCACTGGCAAAGATTTCAATAAGCTCAATCATGGATGAGAATAATTTAGACTGTGGATCATGCATGACTTTCCTGGACACTTTTGCGGCTCCCTGAACTGCCTGAGAAGGAGGTGGAGGAGGGTGCAGTCTCAAAAATAAGAACTGATAACTCCCAGAAGGCTTCAGATCCATTGAACTGGACAGGATTTCCTGAAAGTTACAAAAATCAGCTGCACGTTTGTTCTGTATAGATGTTGAAGAAAACATCAATTTCAGAGGAAGGAGGGAAACAGCAAAAATGGAAAAGTCATAAATACTGTTGATGTTTATTTGCTCGGTAAGCACTCTTAAGTTTTCTCTTGTTCTATTTCTGTCACCTTACCAGCCAAACTTGAAAGACTAGCTAAATCTATTTTCAGCTTTCCCACAAAGAACATCATAAAAAAAAAATACAGGAAAATGTATTACAACATATTATTCTGATATATATTTAAACTGCACGTACCTTTACAGAGAGTTCAAAGGCTGGCTTGGAGGGTTACAAATAGCACTATTCCTATTCTTGGTTACTGATCTACCATATATAATAGCTTTTCTTAGATCCCAGATACAAAAGTGAAGTTTAGGAAGAGTGGAAGATATCTATGATGACCCACTGCCTGTAAATATTAGCAGGTGGCACAGTGCAAAAGCACCAGGGTAAACCAACAAAAGCTTAGCCATCAGGAAACATGCCAGAATTCCATCCTCCAAATCCTCCAAAACCATTCCACCCCAGTGCTGCATCCCCTAATGTGAAGCCATTTCTGTTACAGTGCTATTATTCCACTTTCAACAACGTGTGGAATTCTGGGGTTTGTAGTTTACCATGGCCCAAGGAGCTCTCTGAGAATTGCCCCTCCCTAAACCACCCCAGGATTCCATAGGATGTTGAAAGTGGAACAACAGCACTATAACAGTGTAATGAGGAAATGGCCAGAGACTGACAATGATTCCAGCATTGCCATGACCCCGTGATCTACATATATCACATGTTGGAGGCATAGAAGTAGGTTACATTTACTAAATACCATCCATAAACAGACAGATCTAGCAGCATAGAAGGCTTACATTCTCAAGTCAAAAAAAAAAAAAAGGAATGGTCTAGGACCACAAGACATAATTTGTGTTTCAAAGTATGAAGAACTTGTACTTCCGCCTTCTTGTACTTCAGATTTTTTTCAGACAAAATGTACAGTTCATGAGGAGACCACAGAAACCATAATCAAGATGTGCTCCTCTCATTATCCTGTAATGAGAGTAGCATGGGTTAATGTGCAAATGTATGCCATAAATAAGTTGTGTTGGTAGCTTGGCACTTTCCAAAACACTGTTGGTGGTTCCCTGCTTCCCAGCTGACCCTGCTGCTCTCAAAATACCATTTTACATTAGTAATGTTGGCCCTCAATTTCTTCTCCTTGCCAGCCCTTTTGCCAATCTGGTTATTATGGAGGGGGGGAATCTTAATCCTTAATGACTGGTATATGCCAGGGTAACCCTACATCATAATAGGGTGAGTGGATTATGCTGTTTACACCATCCAAAGTAAGGGCAGGCCATGTAATGGTGGACATTATATAATGCCTGTCCCCATCTCTTATACAATGTGATTTATCATATGTCACTCTTAAAATCTTGACCTAGTTAGGAATAAAGCTAGCGTGATGTAGTGGTTTGAGTGTTGGACTATTACTCTGGAGACCAGGTTTTGATTCTCTGCTCAACCATTGAACCACACGGGGTGGCCTTGGGTGTGTCACATTGCCCCAGAAAATCCCACAAGACCCTTAGGGTCACCATAAGTTGGAAATGACTTGAAGGGCACACAACAACAGGTAGGAATCCTGGCCATCACAACATCTACTACATCAACTCTGGGATCAGGCTGCTGATCAACAATCAGAAGCTGCCGACTGCCTCCATGACCTCCTTCCCTCTCATCCTGTCAGAAACCATTTTATCCTGTCCAAACTGTTGATTAAACTAGAAGGTACACATAAGGAATATCTAGAGGAGATACCCCTGAAAGACACCTTTTTTCTCACCATTCATGGTTGTCCTCACTGGCTTATCATGCATTTAGGGTGCTTTTTAAAATTGGTCACTGAAAGAAAAACACAGGTTAATTTGCAAGTCTGAGGAATTCTTGATGAAGGAAGAAAACAAAGTTAATCTTATAGAAAACTTATTCCCCTTAATAACTAAGTTGATCCTGAAACACTCATTTTCTCCAGTGCTCCTTAATCACAGCAGCCCTCTTATCTGAAAGCATCTTCCAAGGACTGGGGACCTTCCAGAACAATGTGAGATATGACATAGAGGAGAACTCAAGAGATAATGGGAATCAAGGAGAATTGCACAACCCACCTTATGTAGATGGAAGTATTTTCCACTGCTACAGACTCACCACTAGCTACAGCCCATCAAGTCTCACCACTAGCTACAGCCCATCAAGTATTCAGCTATAAATGTCACACATGGCAAAGCTGAAAAAGAAGAGTGCCCCCCTCATCACAGATAAAAAACTGAAAAGATGTTCTTAGATCTAATTTTTCTGGTATCCAGTTAAACTCAGATTGGCGGGTGGGAATGAAGGATTTTAAAAGTACACTGAAAAATAGTTGTGTATGTGTGTGCATTTAAAGCCAGTTGAATCAACAAGCCATTTCCTGCATTAATTTCCCAGCTAATGTAATTATATAGCCACAAGCTTTGGCTCTTGATCAGTTAAAAGAACAGCCAGGAAAAAAAAGCAAGAAAAAAAAAATCTGGAGCCTCAGCCAACCACATATTAATCATCACATCTGATAGAAGGAAATGGGCTTTATTGTGGTTCCTGCTTTGCAAATCAAACCGGTAACCACAGCTGATGTAGCTGTGTTCTAGTCTTTAAAATATCCACTCATCTTCATAGCATTTCTGTAATGCACTGTTACAGGCAGATTAGATGCATTCCTGCTCACAAAAGAAGCCCCTCTGAATACAACTCTGCCTCTCTTCTTATTAACATTATGCATTTTTCACTGCATTGCCCCTGCTGCTTTGGTTCTCCACTTCTGGCATTGTTTTAAAGTGTTTTCTTTCTTTTTTCTTTCTTTCTTTCTTTCTTTCTTTCTTTCTTTCTTTCTTTCTTTTTCTTTCTAAACACAGAATGAAAATCATCAAGCTTGCATTCCACACATTAAAGAAAGCAAAGAATGGCTTCCTTCTTAGCAATTTAGCAGCAGTTTCCATTCCTACTGCCATAAGAAAATCAGTGTTAATGATTTTTTCCTCTTGCTACACTTTCCAGTTGGCTTCAGACACCCATAGCTTTTCTGCACCTGTGATGACACCCAGCAGCACAGGTTTTAATACAAATGCCTCTTGTCTCTAGGCCAGTTCAGGTGGAGAGCGTAATTCAAAGAAATGACACGGCTGGCAGGAGGAAAAGGCTGGGTTGCCATGAGAAATGTATGCTGTTGTTTTTATATGCAGCAGGTGCTGATAGGCTCAAGCAACGCAGTAATGTGTGTCTTTATACTCCTGAAAGAGGCATAACACAAACTAGCCATGACAATGAACAAGATATTCACCAGAACACATTCACATCTTCTCAAAGCAGTTTATGTAGTAGTTGTCATCCCTCTCCTTATTTAGTTCTATAAAGAACAAAACACCTTATAATCTAAGAGTCAAATGCCATCATCTAAGCTGCTAACTAGATGCCATGAGAACTATAACTCCAAGCATCCCACGTGGTCATCCTGGTTGGGGCTGACAAGAGTTGGAGTTCAATATTGAGTGGACCAAAGCCTCCTTACCTTCCGGGGCTACCTGAAAAGAACATAAAGCATCACACTATTTGTTGTCAGGGGTGGGCAGCGCAATGATATCACATTTTATTTTACTTGTGGTGTGAAACCATTAGTGTGGAATCACCATCTTGTGAGAAAAAAGAAACAAAACCTAGGAAGCATGGATTCATTTTTTCAGTCTTTATTTTTTTAGCTTTTTTCAAAAAAAGTTTCTTCTGCCTCCAAGTTCAGTATGTGAAGGAATAAGAATTACAAACCCCATGTTCCTCTACACAAAATGGTTTATTTCCTGTTAAAAAGAGAACAAGAAGTCTTTAATTCCTGCATACTGACGTTACCTCTGCCTCTCTTTCACAGGCTGAAAATGTCATATTTTTTTCTTTCCAACTGCAGTTCATATTTCACACTCCTCAAATTCTAAGTTCACTTCCATCATGAATCATGTCACTTGTTCCATTCCACTAAACACTATGAAGAAGAAGGTGAGAAAGAAAGCTGAAACTCCATGTCTTTCATACCATCTGCTTAGGCTCTGACAGACAAGGGGAAAGAAAGGAAAAAAACGTAAGAGGAAAATAAATGAAAGGAAAACTCAGGTATGCTCATTTTTAAAATGGCCAGACATTATAGTAATTGATATGTGGTTCACAAAGAAAAAAAGACATGATTTACTCATTCAAAATTTGTTTTGTTGAATCCATGGGACAGCATAAGCAAATTGACTTTTAGGATGTTTAGGTTGTCATAATGACAGCTGTATATTGCCTTCACTGTCTTGTATCCC
The DNA here is from genome assembly GCA_948472985.1 of Iguana delicatissima. Classification (NCBI taxonomy): domain Eukaryota; kingdom Metazoa; phylum Chordata; class Lepidosauria; order Squamata; family Iguanidae; genus Iguana; species Iguana delicatissima. Next base: position 831,510 of record CAOKZL010000064.1, read on the forward strand.
AGTTATTAGGAAGCACAAGCAGAATGATATTATCATAGGCCATTTCTGCACTACACTATTAAAGTGCTATTACTCCATTTTCATCATCCTATGGAATCCTGGGATTTGAAGTTAAGGAGGGGCATTTCGAATTCTCAGCCAGAGAGCTCTTTGGCCTCTGTAAACTACAAACCCCAGAATTCCACAGAATGTTGAAAGTGGAATAATAGCACTATAGCAATGTAGTGCAGAAATGGCCTTAGTGTCCTGCTTGTGATTTTCCCATTGGGTTTACCATTGGTTTACCATTGTGTGAACACTATACTGGACTACACCTTAGTTTAAAAAAGTTAGCTTTTTGGGGACCACAGTTCCAAATAGCTAGATAATATTTGGCCAGTGGCCAGGCTGCATAGAATTCTAGAAGTTATGGTCAAAAAAGTAATTTTACAGACTCTCAACAAAATAAGCCTTTGGTGTAATCTAGCACAGTTCTTTGATTCTTATGGCTAAGATGTACAATTTATCCTTATTGGTTTATGGCTTGCCACTTTAGCTTCTATGGCCAGATAACTGGGTGACTTTCAAAATCATGACGTGACTGATCATGAGTTATGTGATTATATAAGATTAGCACACATTCAGGTCATTGACACGGTAAATTCAATAATCCTGTGAATAACATGGCTTGTGAATTCACCCTTATAGCAGCAATGATCCCAATCACCAATGATCCCAATCACTTAAGTGGGTTGTATCATACTTATGTATCTGGTCATGTTCACGTACCAAATATCTGCAACCTAATAAGAAATTCCTTATAGTCATGAAATTACACAACAAATGCTCACCAATTTTTTTTAAAAAAACTGCACTGATAAAATATTTTAACAATAAAGGTCACTGACAATATATGTCCCTATGTATATTAATCATGGGTTTGATGGAGAGGTAGATTTAGAACTACAGTGGCCACTCCATATTTTCTGGTTTGACCTTTGTGGATTTGATTATTCATGGATTCACTCACACATGCAGGCAGATGGAAATGGGATGGGATGGGATGGGGAACTGCAAGGAGAGAAGGTGCATGCGCGCTTTCCCTCACTCAGTCACTCATGCAGGCGGATGAGCGGGGGAAAGGCAATGGGTCAGGGGAGTGGGAGAAAGAAAGGCACATGTATGCATTCCCTCACTCACTCAGATGGGAGGGGAAGGGGGAGGGACAGGAAGCAGGAGGAGGGAGGATGGGCGGTGCATGAGTCTACAGGGCATCTGGACGGAATGGAACAAAGGGAAAGGATGAGGAGAGAGTTGGGATGGGTAGGCAGGATGGTAGTGGCAGTGGGAGGAGGGCAGGGAGAGTGGGCTGCAACAGCTGCTTTTATGGTGGCACCATTCCCTTCATCCACCCTGGAAACCTGCGTACCACTAGCCTGCCTCCTCCCACTCCCCCATCCCATTCCCTTCCCACACTCACCTGAGCAAGTGAGTGAGTGCACAAGGGAACACACAAGCCAGGTCCAACCACCCTGTTGGTACAGGTACCTTTCTGTGTGTGTTAAGGCCTAGAGATATTTGAGGTTTTGCCACATTTTGGGGGGTCCTGTGCTCCTAACCCCTATGAAAGTGAAAGGCTGTCTGTAATTCTCGCTTAATTTTGCATTTAGTTTGGATACATATCCCAAACACAAAAAATAAGTACCTAACTTATGAGATTTAATGGGCAAACTTGAGAGGAATTAGCTGCATGAATCTTCCCAGTACTGCTGTAACACATCAGAAATTGTATTCAGTTTCTTTCCTGTTATATTCAGAAGTGGATTGCTGTATACACAGGTCCATTCCCTCTCCCTAATTACTCATCTGGACTACAGCTTGACTAAAAGAAGTTACCTTTCCAAGCACTGACCTTTCCAAGCAAGGAGACAAATAGTGGATGTATAGCTCACAGACTGAAATTGTATTGGTGATTCTCAAGTAGAGTACACCCACTGAATCAGTTCTTGAATGATGGGTCAACATGTAGGTAAATCCAAATGATTCAATAGTTCTCTTCTAGTAAGGCCTAACAGTGGGGTTTAGGCCCTAGCTTATAGTTTCTTTGACCCTTGTGCATTGGTTTTATAAAAAGAGACCAATTTTGTGACATGATATTTATAAAAGTAAAAAATCAAACTCATTCTTTATGTAAACTACCTATGGAGCTCAATACTCACTAATTTTCTTGTGTTTTCATTTTACATAATATTGCAGGGGTGTATCATGGCCCCATAGTGTTTTGTCATCTGAAACTTCTTGTGAGCTTGAATAGTTGTTATTCCAGCCTTGTGCACAGGCTGAAACTTAAGCGGGGGGGGGATGTATATCAACCAAGCTATATTTTACTTCTCATTAGAACAGCGGTTCTCAACCTGGGGGTCGCGACCCCTTTGGGGGTCGAATAACCCTTTCACAGGGGTCGCCGCTCCTCTATCCTGCCCCGCCCACTTTTGAAACAAGGTCACTGAGCACCACCCCCTCCTCCTCGCTGCCGCCGCCGCCCTACCAGCGGCCTTTCTCACTTGGGCCGCCTCCTCTTCTTGCTCAGCGCCATCTTTTCCTCCCCCCGTGGAGCTGCCAAGGTGAACAACCGAGGGAGGTGCTGGGTAGGAAAGGAGAGATGGGCAGCGAGCCTCCTGCTGAATCAGAGACATGGACATGAAGAAAAGGATCCACTTAGAGCTGTGGAACAGGACGCCCTCCGACGTAAGCCCGGGCAAGGGCCTGGGGGGCCTAGGTGGGGTGGGGGAAGGGGTGCCATGGGGGGCGATGGCAGCAGAGGGTGATTGCCACCGGCGGGCAGGCAGGGGAGAAGGGGGCGAGTAGACGACGACGCCGTCTGTGCCAGCTGCCGTCAAGGGTGCTGCTTCTGCCGCCGCTGCCCTTGAGGTGTCCACAACATGCGTGTGGTTGTGCATGTGGTCGCATGCGCCGCACATCTCTCTCAAGGCGAGGGAGAGAGGGAGCCCCACGCAAGGAGGTGCCACTGCTTGAGCCACTCCGTCGTCGCCCACCCAGACAAGGTTTCTGCTTTATTTGGAGGCAGCGGTGCCGAACCGCCTCCCAAGCCCAGCCCCAAGCGGAGCACTGCCAGAGAAGGCGTGCGGGGGGTCAGGGAGAAGAGGGACCCCCTGTGGATACCAGAAGGGGTATGTTTTCTATCTTCAGTTTCTTGGTTATGGGTTTCCAGAAGTTATCCAACTGAGAGCCATAGAAGGAAATAAAGATGATGGCCTAACTAAGATGGCCATTTGGAGGAGAGGATTTGTTTTGCGTGGAACCAAAAAAAACCGTTTTGCCAAAAATTTCCCCCGCACAAGCTAGTGCGGAAATGGCCACAGTGCGACCTCTGTCCCCAGTTCCACCAATACCGTTCCCATGGGCGCCCCTCCGCCCCTTGTTCTCCCATTCAGCCTCCAGCCCTTTGGCGCACATGGGTTGCTTCGCCTAAAGCTGGGAAATTCAACTCAGGCCACCACCCTGCCATCACACCTGCTTCGCTTCCCAGAGCTGAGGCGAAGCCGAAGTCATTGCTGCCACTGTCCAGCCCTCCCTGGAGGAAGCCAGCCGTCCCCTGGCCCGCGTGGGCTCTTGTGTGCGGGGCAACAGCAAGAGGAGGCATTTGCCAACGGGCTACCCAGGTGCCTGGGTGCATCTTCCTCAGCAGCCTTGTTTAGCAGCGGGAAGGAGAAAAGGAAGCATTTGGTTCAGTGGCTTGTGGCCCTGAGGTGACTGGCTGGCTGGCTCGCCTTCCTCCTTCTCGCCCTGGAGCGTCTCCTGCGCAGGCGCCTGCCTCAGGGACAAGGACCTCAGGGGACATGCGCACACAGCGAGGGAAGACATAGGAGGGTTTGGGCACTGCGAGACCCCCGCCGCTGCTGCCCTCTCCCTCCCCTCCCCCTCCTCCAGCGAATGGTCCCTTCCAGCTAGGTGGCCATGTTGCTGCTTAGAATCGCGGGCGAAACCAGGTGCTACTTTTGCCTGTGAGAGGGGAGGTTGGCCAGAAGGAGTGTTGAGAGGAGCTGCGTCGGGTGAGAGGGAAGGACTGAGCGAGACACAGACAGAAGACATGCCGTGAGAGGCGACTCGTTGCCGCAGCAGCAAGAGCCAACGTCACTTCGTTCCCTCCGAGTCCAGCAAGGGGAAAAATAAAATAAAATAAAGCATCATGGCCATAGTGGTGGGGAGACCCTCAGTAAATCTAGAGTGCCTTCCCCGGCTCGGTGGGGGAGCGGTCATTGGGCAGGGGAGAGTTTGGGTTGCGTTTTTGGAGGGAAATGTTTTGCTGGGCGTTTTGGTTTTCAAAAAGCTTGGGCAGCTGGGGGATGTGGAGACATGGCCGTGGCGGGGCCAGCAGCCCATGTGTCTGGTTGCCTGATGGTCTGCGTAGAGGCTGGGTGTGATATAATGGTGGGGACAGGGATGGGGAGGAACCCGCAGAAAGGGCTCGCTCAACGAAGCCCTGAGGAGGGAAGCAGGAGGTAGCTTGTTGCTTCTTTGCCGGGGGTGCAGAAGGCTCCTTTCTCCCTCCCTCCCTCACCCGCACTTTCTCCCATTCATTGCAAGGGGAGCCCACGAGGTGGGCAAGTGGGCAGGTGTGGGAAGGCCGCCGGTGGGTCTGGCTTGGCGGTGGAGACATCTAGACATTACGTTGGGCCAGAAGCGCCCCCTCCTCAGTTCCTCTCCCTTCTTCCCTCCTGTGCCAAGCGCGGGATATGCGCGTATGGATATATCTATACATCTCATTTTTGAAAAAGCCGGCAAGGGGGTTTGAGTCCCGTTTTCCAAAAATAGGTTATATGCCAGAAAAGGGGGGGGGAGAGGAGGCAAACGAGGGGATGTCCTCCTTGCACTGTTCTTTTCTTTTTACAGGGGGAGAGAGGGAGGGAATGAAACATGCCTGTGTGGAAGGCAGCAAACTTCACCTCTTGGGTTTTGGACACAGGCATGTGTGGGGAGGAAACGTGGACCACAGTCCCCTGAGGGGGAGAGGTTGCCTCCCTCCCTCTCATCCTCCATGGGGCTCTGAGTGAGCAGCTGCTTGATGAAATTGGAAATCACAGCATATGGGTGCGGAGGCACCCGCACAAAAGAAATCTGAGTCTGTAGCAGCCAACCTACAGTAACCTGACTTGAGGCATCTGATGTACTTTAGTCCAGGTCTGTTTCCTCACTACACAGTTCTGGTGCTATTATTCCACTTTCAACATCCCATGGAATCCTGGGCTTTGCAGTTTGGGGAGGGGGACTTAGAATTCTCAGCCAGAGAGCTCTTTCGCCTGAGTAGACTACAAACTCCAGAATTCCATAGGATGTTGAAAGTGGAATAATATAACAGTGTAGTACAGAAATGGCCCAGGAAGGATTGTGCTATCATAAATCACAGAGTGTATCTTCACTGCACAGTTGTAGCAGTTTGAAACCCCTTTAACTGTCATGGATCCATCCTTTCGGGATCCTGGGATTTGTAGCTTGGTGAGGTGTTTTGAATTTTCTGGGGAGAGATGTGGTGTTGTGAGACATGCACTTTACAAATTACAGATTCCCGGCGCAAAAGACAAAGGCGCTGGGATTCCTCCCTCTCCCCCGGCCAGAGTCGACACTCTGGAAACTTTTCCCACACTGCCCCCCCAGCGGAAATGAGAGCGAAGCAGAAGCAGAGCCCGGGGGGGGGGTTTTTGGAGTTTTTTCCCAGGGGAGACGTGCAGTTCCTCTTTCCCTCCCTGCCCGCCCCTCCTGTTCCTGGCCGGCGAGGCAGCCTTTGCCGGGGGGGGAGGCATTATAAATAATAAATAAATAATTTTATGGTTGGGGGTCGCCACAACATGAGGAACTGTATTAAAGGGTTGCAGCATTAGGAAGGTTGAGAACCACTGCATTAGAAGTTGTAGTAAGAAGTTAATATTTAACAATAGCAAAAAGGCTATACACCACATTAAACAAAGGAAATTAAACTGTCAAAAGCAACACTGGCACAAATGAAATTCACTGACACCAACATGTATGCCACAAACTAAACGTTTCTTTTAAAAAATAGTACTAGATAGAAGAATGAATGGTTAGATAGATAGATAAGTCAGCTCTGAATATTCTGTCATATAATTCCATTCATTTCTGAAATTACTGGAGTAATTTCTAGTTGACTACTTTTTCTACTTTTTCTAGTTGACTACTGTTCATAGTTTTCCACTGTAAGTTTCAAATGACTTCTTTTTACCTTAAAAAGATATCAGAAATGATTTACCACTGCTCACTTCTGCAGAATACTAATAAGATTTAGCCAGGGCACCACTGCCATTGCTGAAGATCCTCCACCTACATCAGCCTCCACTACCGCTACTGCCCAGTAACTTCCCCTCACAGCATGTTTAATCTGGCTCCTCAGAAAAAGTCTGTCTGACTTGGGAGACCCTAGCAGTAGTAATGGTAGTACTAGCGTAGCTTTTTGCTTCATGGGAGCAATGGGAGCATATAGTTCCACCAAAGCAGAAAGGAGTATATGTATAGGCTTAGGCACATGTAGGCAATCTTTCCCAGCTTACATATTCTAAAATGCCCAACATGCCATCTTTTTTGTGTGAGAATGCAAGACTTTAACTGTATCTATAAGAATAAAAGAAAGAGTTTGCACATCAGTCTGTGTCCTTTTGTTGCACCATAACTCATTATGACATTATGCCACATACTTCAAAAGTTTTTTAGCAATCGTCAGAGTTGCAGTGCCGAGTTTCAGGCCATTTCCACACTACACTGTTACAGTGCTATTATTCTACTTTCTACTTCCTATGGAATCCTGGGGTTTGCAGTTTAGGGAGGGGTATTTAGAACTCCCAGCCAGAGAGCTCTTTGGCCTCAGGAAACTACAAAGCCCAGAATTCCACAGGATGTTGAAAGTGGAATAATAGCACTGTAACACTGTAGGGCAGAAATGGCCTCTGACTGAAATTCCTGACAGGGCAATTACTAGAACCATAAAGGAATGCTAGGCTATCTCATAGCATGTTCCTCCTTTTATTTCCACAACCAATTACCATCTATATGCACATTCATTTTCCATTACACAGCTTACATACATCACTCAGTCTTCATATTCACTCCTATTCTTACATACCAGTCAGACACCACGCTGGTAATTGTCCTTTGGTAAAAATTGGGGTGGGGGGGTTAGGAAAACAGGAGACCCTATGGGCCTTGTTTAGGGTATCAGTTAAAGACGCAGACAGCATTGAGTCTACTTCAACCAGGATTATAATAATAGCAAATTTACCTTCCATAAGCCAGTCTCTCCAAACTGAATCACAGACTTGACAAGCAAGTGCCTAGGGACATGGGAAAAATCAATTCTATTCCATCACCCTCAGTACCCTCCTCCCATCCCAGTCTGCCCTCAATGGTCTTGCTTCAAAAGCTTTCAGAGAACCTCTTCCTCCGGGATGTGATATAATCAAAGATCAAAGTTTACCTATAAAGAGGAGGTTAACCTGAAACCTCTATGTTCTGTAAGGCAGATCCTTTTCTGTGGAATAGGAGTGGAAAGAAATCTAATTGGATGCAACAGTCTCAATGAAGGTAGAATATTTGTTCTACCTCTCATCTTAAGTATTGTATATTTGTGAGGTTTACAGTGTGTTTTCAAGAAGTAAAAAGAAAAATACACAAAACAGTGAGCACATTTTGAAATACACACAATGGAAAAGCAATGGAAAATCTATGGGAAAACATTGCCAGACTTAAATAAATTGAGCAAATAAATATGTAAATAATGAAAATGGGTTGAGATTGTGCAAATTTCAGTGCAGGAACAAAAGTTCTGTTCTAATGTATGACAGTAACATGGTTGGATGTAGCTGTCCAGCCTAAAGGGTTGTGCAGTTTTTTTGTGCAGAGCTGGCCTAAAATATTTTGCTGCCTGAGGCAGTGCAGCAAAGGGCACTCCAAGTCATATACTCAATTCAAGGTGCATCATCCCCAGTGGCAGCCAAGTTGCTTTGCCCTATGAGGTACAAAAGCCTACAAGCTACTCTCTCCATCTTCTTGGCAAGAAAAATGCAGGAATAACAAAAGAAAACAACAGACAATTTTCTGCCCCAAATCTGCTGCCTAAGGCAGCTACCCCACTTTGTCTAATGGTAGGAACAGCCCTGTTCCTGGAAAGAGAAAACAAAGTCTAGTATAGGAAAATATGAGTCCTGTGTGCAAAACTGCCTTTTCTGAGCCTTTGCTTGAGATCCTATGGAGAGATGCCAGGAGTGGAGTGGTTAATCGACAAGGCAATCCTCCTTTTGTCCCAAAGATTTTCAGATTCAGGACTTCACACTACAAATTAGTGACTCCAGTGACCTGGATCGATTCAAGAGTACCTTCAGGTCAGTAGCTCTGAACATAGGAGATGTATGAAAAATCCCAGCTCATTCATGCCTGAAACTCACTTCTCAGTCTGTATGCCATTAGTGATATTTAAAAGGTTTTAGGTTTCCAGTCAGCAATGGGGTGGGGGGTTGGGCTGGATGAGGAATGAAATCTTAAGTTAAAAGAATATAAAGAGCCTAGAAGGCTTTTTTAAAAAGCTGTTTCTGACTCAGCTTTTGGCTTAAGCTACTCCATAATTGTCATAAATACTAATTCTGAAAGAATGCTAATTTGAACATAATTTGCCTCTTTGTCTTGTAAGAGAATACGGTTTCTAAATACAGAAATTAAGGAAATGTGAATAAGGAAGCTATACTTTGTGTGCACTGTTAATCTCAAAGTTACATTTGGAAGAACATATCAAACCCCTGATTCCTGGCTGGTTGTCCTGCTTATAACCAATTCCATATGAAAAATGCTTAGTAATAGAATGAAGGTTTCCATTTATTCATATAACAGTGGAGTGCAGAAAACCTCAGGGGAAATGCTTTCTTTGTATCAGGTTTCAACACAGCATACAATCATCTTTGTCATCATATCATCTTTGTTCTTTAACAGCTTTAAATGTAAAACTGGGATATCCTCATAAAAACAAAAATGCAGTTTTTCTTATTTCCACCTCTTAATGGCTAACATAATTTGAAAAATTCCTTTCTGCTCACCTTCATGAACGTGCCCATTTTATGCAAAGATAAACTGAGCCATAAATCCAAAAAGGATGATGAGGTGATGGCTCATACTGAAAACAGTACATTCTACGAAAATGTCATGAAAAGGGGGCAAATTATTTGTCTGTGGACTTGATGACCAAAAGTGGCTTTTGAGCAAAGTCTCCAAGGTACAGTCTACAAGGTTGTGCTGTCCTTTCTATTTCCTTTGGCCACAGCTAAGGAAAAATGTCACATGAGCTTCATTGACTGAAAATGGAGCAAAAATGTTTCCTGCCCCCTCCATTTGGTAGAGGTTTCTTTCTAAGGTTGCAGATGCTGAGAGGTCAGGCAATACTGGTGTAAAACACTCATAAACAAAGCTGTGTGCACCATATAGAGTGTTTTGTATCCCTGAAGCTAGTCTACTGTTCTCAGGGACAGAAGATAATGGTGCCATGTCACAAGAGTTGAAAGACTGTCGGTCTGTTTGGTTCCTGTATTCATAAACAGAAGGAGTGGGTCACTTTATTCTTTGCCTCAGAAAGTAAGTCTTGGGCTGCCACTGGCAGCCAGAATGTGGATCTAATTCTTTGATAATTTGCAACAAGCAATTTTAACTCTTTTTCTTTTCCTCATGTGAAATTATAAAACCATTCTGAGTTTGGGATTTATTCTGCACAAAATTTGCACATGATATTTTTGCACAGAAAAAAAATGTATTTCTGCACAAAATAAATGCTGTAGCTCAGGACGTATCCCATGCAAAATTCAAACATGAGTTTGTGTGCAGGATTATCTGCACAGCATTTTCTAAATGCTGTATTTACTTTCCACACAGAAAATGCTATTCCATGCACAGAAAGTACTGCTTTCTATGTTAAAAAAATGCAAATTTTGCATAGAATAAGCCCTGAACTGCAAATATTTTCATCAGTTCAGGATTCTTCTTATCAAGGCTTTCTAATAATTAAGAAGCCTGATTTGTTTCTAACCCTTTCCAAATATTTTAAAATATTCTTTCTATCCCTAAGCAATAGTGTATAGCTGTAACAATAACAACTACTATTCTTTCTATCTTTAGGCAACAGTGTATAGTTGTAACAACAACAACAACAACAACAACAACAACAACAACAACAACAACAACAGGATTTGGAGATGATTTCCTGAATCCTTAAGTCTCTTTTGACTGTAACTAGGCCTAAATACCTTGAAGGCATCAGATCCCATGGGATCTTGGAAGCCAAACAAGAATACAACTGAGGTTGCCTTTAACTTGCTAGTTTCCTTTTTGAAAGTCGCATTAATGTTAAAAATGCATGTAACACAGCATATAACTTGGCATCTATTTGCTACTATGCATTAGAGACAACTTGCATGTTGCATTTTTCAAAATCAAAAACCATGCCACAAAATTCAAAGAAGTATGGAATTGAGAGAATAATTGTGTTCCAATTTGCACATTAGTTTAAGAGTTGCAAATTAGGCTGATTCATTTCCAGATTAAGACAGCAGTGGTCCAAGTTATCCTCCTCACCTGGGGCAAGGGAAACAGGGTCGCCACTCCCCTTGCCATCACTCCTTTTCGCCTTCATTAGAAGAGAGCAGCTGGCATAGTTGCTCTCCACACAGCTCATCAGGTACCAAATGCCTGACTCTGAGAGGTCTTTCCTCAAGGCCAGGCATCAAGGGAGGGCTGACTGTGCCAAAGCCCATTAGCCAGAGTCAGCACAGCCAACAGCAAGGGATCATGGAAGCTGCTATCCCATGACATCCAGTGGTTCACATCACATTCCCAATTCCTGGTGAAAGAGGAAGAGAGGGAGGGGGAAGTTACGCCTTTGGTTTATGTGCACATTTAAAAAAAAACTCTCTTCAAATTAATATAAGATTTGGCTAGATGAACAATTTGTGGATCATGGTCAGAGAGTATTTAAGCTTATTCCAGCGAGGGCCACTTTTCAAAGGAAAATCTTAATGCAAATCGTTTAAAGTAATGTTATGTAAATAAGGAAGAAGACTGGCTGTGGTTTCTCCTCTAGTGCTCTGTAATTTCCTTTGAAAGCCTCCCCCTCCTTCTTTGCTCTATTATTAAAAAAAAAAAACAGGCACACCACCATTTGTGTTCAAGGTAACCTCATTATGTCTCATTGGCACTTTCTCCAGCAGAGGCAACAGCTGCATAACTCTGATAAACCTGAGAGAGGCTGAAAAGACGAGATGTTGCTTGAGAATGATGAGCAGACTGCTTGTAGGAGCTGTCTCCCTTGGTAGTGCTTGCTGCAGCTAAATCTCACCCTGGATCTTACAATGTACAAATGCACTTAAGAGACATTACACACAGGGGTATGAGCAAATCTCTTTGAGGCGACAGGCTTCCCTGCAAAAAGGCGGCATGCCAGCGTGCTGTCACTCCCCCCACCTTAATAACAACAGAAGCTTCAGCAGTGTCCAGAGTATAAAACTAATGACTGGGAAAAGGTGAACCAAGATCTTTAAATTCTAAGCCACTGTGGGTCTTTTTATGATAGTACTCATTTTGCCCTTTTCTAACATCATTTCTCTCAGCATTGCTAGTTTATCACCCTGGAATGCTACCATAACATGATGGTTTATGATGCTGTTACTTACCATGAAGTGATATTTCACATGAAGTGGTAAGCATACCTCATTCTAAATCACATAAAGGACTCAAGGCCCTCCAGATGTTGGGTGACAACTTCCTTTATTTCTGCCTACAGACCATGGTCATTAGGGAAGAGGAGAACTGGAGCCCAACTATATCTAGAGGATGGAGGTTCCCCAGGCTTATTAAAAGTAACCATTGGTTGGCACAAACAAGCCATTGCATATTTCATATCTATATGCTTTAACATAAGGATATAAGCAACTATCTTATATGGAATCACAATGGTGGTCCTCTTTTCCTAGCACCAGATGGAATAGGGCTGAAAGAATCTCTCCAATTAGGTTTTTTCTTAGGTCTGAGAGCCTTTCAGACAGAAGACCCCTGGAATTTAACCTGCCCATCTATTCTTCTTGCAAGGCATGTTCTACCATAAGGCCACCCTCAGTTGCACTTCTTCATCATACCTAGTAGCAAATGGTTTTGAAACATCTAATGCTTTGGTGTTTTCAAAGCTAAAAGTGTGCCTAATTAGCTCTTGGATGCCTTCTTGTACCTGTGGAAGCCACTGTTTGCTTGCTTAAACCCTGACATCCCAGCGTTGCTTTAAAAAATCATTGAAAATAATGATAATTTGATTCCCCATTCAGCCAAGGAAACCCACTGGGTGCTCTTGGGCACATCACATGCTCTTAGCTCCAGAAATACTTGTGATAGGTCCACCTTAGGGTTACGATTGATCATAAATGACTTGAAGGAACACAACAACACAATAAATTTCATAACAACCATTAAGGGAGCCATTTATATATAACAATCTCTGTTGATAAACTGTGGTTTCACATCTTGATACCTAAGTAAGGGTTAAACCCAGTGGCAATTGGCAGTTTCCATGTCATTGAGGTGATGAATATGGTGCCTCAGAGTGTAGTGGAATATGCTTCTTTGGAGTAGAGTGGAGTCTCCTTCTTTGGAGGTTTTTAAGCAGAGACTAGATGGCCATCTGTCAGGAATGCTTTGAGGGTGTTCCTGCATGGCAAGGGGTTGGACTGGATAGCCCCTGTGGTCTCTTCCAACTCTACATTTCTATGATTCTATGAATCTCCTGTGGGTTTTAGTCTGGACTATCCTGGGTGCTGGATTATATGCCCAAAATAGGTTCAGAACATTGGATAGTGTCTTTAAACTAAAACCTGCAAGAGATTGACCATTCCACTGGCATTGAAACCATCAGCTGTTCCTGGTTCACATATAATGGAAAACTTATGCAAACTAGCAATGCCAAGGCCAGGAGTACAAAAGGAAGAGATGAAAGGAGCAAGAAGGGAGCACATAGGCATACAGCTCATTCTTAGTATGACAAAGCACGATTTTATCAGCCTGAGATCACTACATCTGAACTCGGCCATTGTCTCCCATCAAGATAATTTATCTTGCCAACAGTTATCAGCTATAACAGCTCAAGTGTTTTGTCTGAAGTGGCCTTTTTGAAAATTTGCTTTTAAATGAGGCCACTTATATAAGCATCCCTGGTGATGTCAAAGTGAACCCTCAGAAGCAGGAACTGCTGAAGTCAGACTTTAATGATTACAGCATGGTACAAACGGAGAGAGCTGCTTCACATTGACCTGATACAATACTCAGACTAAAAGTGCCTGCCAAGAAGTGTGTGCATTTCAGATTAATGGTTAAAGGGTTTGCCTTTTCTGCCATTCAGTTCTGAGATCATTTAAAATATCAGCTCCTTTCAGCAAGTGCTTGGTAAGGACCTTGAGAAAAAAAAATCTGCACAAGTTTTTAAGGTCACTTTGACCTAAGGAAAGTGACACATGGTATGATCTAACTTAGATTTCTTGAGGGACAGCTGTTCAGAAGTCACTTTGTTTAGTAGAATCTTGAATGTATAAATTTAGAAAAACACAACAAATTTGTCCAGACATAAGAAACTTGTTCAACGCCTATTAAGAGCTTAAGGCATTTGTTAACATATTGTATCATTGTTAGTGTGTGTCTTCAAGTTGTTTCTGACTTATAGCACCCATAAGATGAACCTATCACAGGGTTTTCTTGGCAAGATTTATTTAGAGGGGCTTTACATTTGCATTCTTCTGAGGCTGAGAGAGTGTGACCTGCCCAAGGTCACTCAGTGGGTTTCCATGGCCAAACAGGGATTTGAATCCTTATCTCCAGGGTCCTAGGTCCACTTAAACCCACTACACCACATTGGATCTACACTGTGTCATAAACAATATTAACACATTTGAAGTGCCACCTTAACTTTTTATTTGTATCTGTTTTAATCTTGTTGCAAGATAGCTTAAGTCCTAGGCCATTTCTGCACTAGACTGTTGCAGTGCTATTATTCCACTTTCAACATCCTATGGAATCCTGGGGTTTGCCTCACCTAATTCAGTGCAATTTATCTCTCAGTAAACATATCTGATACTGCATTGTTAAATAACAATAAGAACAGCAGGAAGCTGGTCTGAGCAAGTCACAATTGGCATTACTTCAATTTATAATATTTCAATTTTGCCACATTTCTCAATAAATACATAAAGGATATTTTCAGCTACAATGCATAAGTATCCCAGTATGCCTGTGCAGTTGAATGAGGTAGGTGAAAAGGATGGTGAGGTAAGATAGTAAGGCTGTTTGGAGTTTTGGTGTGGAATTTTGAGAGGTAAACGGATTAGGCTGGTTTTCTTTTACCTGAGTTTAGGGTGGGAGAAGAAAAGAAAACAATTACAGTCCTGATGTTGCTGGAAGGAACAGGTTTCCTTCACCTGCTCAGTATTGTGAGGAGTAAGCTGGAATCTTGCCATGGGGGAAAAGGTTTCCTTTGCCTAATTAGCAGGAGTGTGTGTGTGAAGAGGATGAAGAAACTGGAACCTGGCTTTTGGTATGGCTGGAAATGGTTTCTTCTGCTCCTTAGGTGGAGCGGGCAAGCAATTGCAGTATTACCAACTGGAAAGGTATATCTAGCCTTGAAAAGGTACATTCTGAAGTTTTATGTTCATACTTCTTTAAAGGGGGTAGTGGGTTGAGTAAAATTACTAATTTTGTGGCTACTTCAACTCTGTTGGAATGCATCCCCTGGTCTCTAATGGTTTCTTGTGAAACTGGCTCCTCCCATTTACCCCAGTCTCAACTTACATCACAAATCGTAGAACACAACTTGATGTAAATTGACGTTCACCTGTTTCTCCCAAATTCTTTATGAGCTCAGTGGATAACAATATACTTCACATGTGGAAAGTTCACCATTTAATCCAGGAAGTTCCAGGTATGGTTAGGAAAGTATCTTCTTCCTAACTCTGGAGAGCTGCTGACAATCAGTGCAAACAGCACTGAGTCAAAGGCCCTTTCCACACGGAGGATGGGGGAACGGGGCAGCGCACGCAGGGACGGATCTTACCTTAAAACGGGTTGCTCCGTCCCTGCGGGGAGTGCGCGTTTGCCGCTCCACACGCTGGCGAGTTTCGGCGGCGTTCAGCGGCGCCCAAAATGGCGGCCGGCGACTTCCGGCGGCGCTCCGCCAATCAGGGCAGCGCGCCAGCCGGAAGCCCGCCCCCGGGCAGCTCTTCAGGGACGCGCTAGCGCGTCCCTGCAGTTTCACACGGGGCGCTGCAACGGGTTAGCGCGCTCGCGTTTCGTAAAAACCACATAAAATGTGGTTTTTAAAAAACACGCCGCGCCACCCCTTGCGGCCGCGCTAGCGCGGTTTGAGGTGTGGAACCTCCACTATTCAAACCGCTCTAGCGCGCTCCACGGTGTGGACGACCTCCGGATGAGTTGCCCTAAGCCGTTTTTTTTTCCCCGTGTGGAAAGGGCCAAAGGCAGGGCTATTTTTTCTGCCTCAGGTGAAGGACAAGATGGTGCCTCTTCCCCTCTCATGTACAAAAAGTAACTAATCTGGAAGTTGGATCTTTCTTTGCTGCTAGCAATGAGAGGCATCTTCTACCATATCTGAAGATAACAGGTTAGTTTATAGGAGGGCATTGCAATCTCTGTTCCATACCACTGCCTGTTTGAGTGCCTTGCTGCTGCTTTTTACTAGCTGCATCATGAGCTTAAGAGATACATACGAGGGGATACTGCATGTAAAAAGAAAGAGGATTGTAATTACTTTCTGGAAGCTTTACAAAGAAGAAAGACATCTTTTTTAGAAAAGGCCAGAATGCCACAACTACAATCTCTAAAACTTTAAGCTAGTATAGACTTCTTCTGCAAACCTCAGCTAAACAGCTCTGGGGACTCCAGGCATTCTTGAGCACTGGAGTCAGAAGAGCACAAGCACCCTCAGCAGACAGAGTATGTATTTCCTTGATAACAAAACAAGGAGTGGTAAACTGAGGAGGGAGATTTCCACTCTTACTGGCTGTTTTCTTTTCTTAAAAAAAGGGAAGAGGGAAGAAAAAAATGGTTTGGCATTAAAGGAGCCGGTCACAACTGAGTCCTTCCAATTCCTCATCAGCAAGCTATAAAGTGGGGAATACCAGTCATTTTTTATTTATTTCATAAACATAGCACTAAATTAGATAATTCCAAGGGGACAATTAGAAACAAGGCATATTACTTTTCTTCCCATGTAAAGCCTATTAAGCTTATTACACAAATTCCTTCAAGGCTTTGGGAGCAGAGCCTGCACTTGATAGACTAAGGAACTTTCCTCCCAAAGCCGTTTACTCTCCTTTAATGAGGCTTGTGAGCTCAGAGAGTTTGATTAGCCTGACGGGGTGCTTCTCCCCCACCTCCACCACCAGAACCTTCCCCCCTTTTCTTCTTTTATAGCTTTCCTGTTAGCCATGTTATCAGGTGATGAGAGCTACTAGTCAAAGACTTGCCTGTAATCATAGAGAGACACAGAGGTCAGAGTATTGCTGAAAGCACAGGATTGGGAACCCAGAGGTATGAACATTATTTCTAGCAGGAACATGGGATGGAGGGAGAGAGAGAATAATTCCTACTGAGATATTCCTTAAATTGTACTTTCAAGGAGCAAAGCAAGAGTAATTATAATCTCACCCAGACTAAATGAGGAAGCTCCTCAGGGAAGGTTTGCTCCTGCAGTGGTTAACCAATGAAAGGAATTAGCAACAGGTGTGGATTGCTTAAAGTGTCAAAACTATTCCAAATGTGACTAGTCTGGATACTACCCTTTCCAAAGGAACCATACATGGACATCCACACTGTTCAGGAGTATATGAAAACCTAAACACTAGAGTAGGTGGGTAAATGCCTTTGCCAATGATAATGTGGTATTAATTTACAAAATACACATGCTCTCTCTCTCTCTCTCTCTCTCTCACACACACACACACACACACACACAAGAGAGAGAGAGAAAAGAGAGAGAGAGAGAGAGAGAGAGAGATGAGTCTTAGCATGACCAAAGGACTAAATGAGAAAACCAAAAAGTTAGAGGGATATAATGTGAAATATGTTGCAAGAAATTTAAAATGTAGGTTGTTGTGGGTTTTCCAGACTTTGAGGCTTTGTTCTATTAATATTTTCTCCTGACATTTCACCTGCACCTGTGGCTGGCATCTTCAGAGGATCTGGTGGCATGGAAGTGAGATAGATACTTGTGTAGTCCCCAGGTGGGAGGGAGCAATTTGCATGTGTTACAGTTGGCCTGTGTGATGGCCTATTATTAAATGGGATATCCCCCAGGGCTGTCAGGAGATATGCATAACAGTGTATTAATTACATTAGCCATCCATTGTATTTTTTCTTGTAGAGGGACCTCCAGAGTCTGGGTGGTGTTCATTGGCATATTTTTGAGTCTTGATTTTAGTGTTCTTCAGTACTGGTAGCCAAATCTTGTTTACTTTCTGAGTTTCTTCTTTCCTGTTGAAACTGTCCATGTGTTTATGGATTTCAATGGCCTCTCTGTGTAGTCTGACGTAGTAGTTGTCAGAATGGTCCAGAATTTCTGTGCTTTCAAAAAGCATTCTGTGTCCAGTTTGGTTTATGACATGTTCTGCTACTGCTGATTTTTCTGGGTGGATCAGTCTAAAGTGTCTTTCATGTTCTTTAATTTGTGTTTGGATGATGTGTTTTGTAGTCCCTATGTAGATCTGCCCACAGCTGCAAGGTATGCAGTAAACTCCAGCAGAAGTTAGAGGATTGCTCTTGACCTTTGCTGAATGTAGCATTTGTTGAATGTTATGCATATCTCCTGACTAACAATACAGTCCTGCGGGATATCCCTTTTAACAATAGGCCATCACACAGGCCAACCGTAACACATGCAAATTGCTCCCTCCCACCCAGGGACTACACAAGTATATATACTCTGTCACTTCCATGCCACCAGATCCTCTGAAGATGCCAGCCACAGATGCAGGTGAAATGTCAGGAGAAAATACTAATAGAACACAGTCTCAAAGCCCTGAAAACCCACAACAACCTATAGATTCTGGTCATGAAAGCCTTCAACTTTACATTAAATTTAAAATGGTTTGGTGTTCATGGTTTTAGAACAGATTCCTGGGGAGGTCTCTTTTGTTCAAAATGCTGTGTATTGTCTCTGGTAGAAGACCTTTGGAGGGTGAAACACATTCAAGGTATTAATAAATGGCTCATCACTTGTATCCAATCACAAACAGGAATCCAGTTGTTCAATTGTTCAGGGATCCAATTGTTCATAACAAGGATGCATGTGAAGGGGAGAATTAAGATTTCTTCTCTGGCTTTGTTGCCACTGGGTAGACTTGAACACAAATGCATATCAACTTCCAATTATATTCACTGGGAAATTTTCTCCACCAGTGCTCATGCCGTTTCTTAGCCTAATTCATTGTTCTCAGTTCCAGCACATGGCAGGAAATTTATTTTTTTTCCCAACTTTACTAAGTGAAAGAAAGGGTGCTCAGGAACAATTGTATCAACTTGTCAAATTATTCTGTATTGCTCAGATCAATTGTGGCTTTACAAGGAGAGCCAATCCCATATTATGGGGGGGGGGGTAAACAATTGGGAACTTGGTTCCCCAGAAAAATGTTTTATATTTTTGTCCATGAACTATGTACAACAAAACATTAAAACATTAAACATTAAAAATAATGCTAAATATATCAGTCTTGTACCATTCTGCAGGGGAATATTATGAAGAAATAATGTTCATGACTTCTGGTTTGTGACAGTTTTTTATGGCTTCTAGTTTTTGGCCAATTTGAAAAAGAAGGCATGTAATTTTTCAGCAATTATTGCTATTATTTGATTTCATACTGTCAATTAATAAACTCTTGTATCTTGTGGAATCAACAAGATTGGGAATACTAATCAATGTCCTGTTATGTTCTGTCCCTGTGGATTCCAATACTGGCCACCATCAGAGACAGAATAGTAGTCTAGATTGACTTCTATAAATTTTCATTTCCTGAAATCTGTCCCCATTTATACAGTCATTTTCCACTGAAGAATTACAGAGCCTTCCTTATCTTTGGAAACTCTTCTCCCAGAAGTGAAAATATACTTTGGGTCTTGGCTGCATTTCTCTCCCTGTCATCCATCAAAAGTTTGGGTGCTGGAGGGTGAGCATTTTTAGTTATTGCTTTATGCTTTGATGATCTCCATCATTTTCCTTCCAACTTGCTCACTTGCTTGAGTAATCCCAGTGGAATGCTGTCAGAACCAATACTTGCTGATCTAGAAAAAACATGAAAAGAAGAATACCTGTGTCTAATTTCTTTGTGAGTTCAGTGAGGGAATAACTACCATTGGCTAACTCTGATTGCCATTTAAGTCTATTCAGCTCTCCTGAGTTTCAATATGCCCCCCATGCTCTTGCTTTTTATATATATATAATAGAAAGAAGATGGACTGTAAATAGTGCCCTACATGAAGAGTACAGGAGCTTTCTGAGGTAATTGTACGAAAGCCATTTTCAAGATTTTGCTTGGTGTGAAAAGCCGTGTATTTCTATGCAATTTCTTGCTGTAATTCAGTGCCATTTACACAGTGATTACAAGGAGAGTCACACATTTTGAATTCCTATTATAATTCAGTAGGTCTACAAAATGTATTAACCACTGCAAGAGATTTGGTTTAAAGTATTTTTTTTAACAAAATATGTTGATGTATGTGTGTCGTGATGGCTACAGTTTTAGAGGCGAGCAGTTCTAAGACAGAATTATACTGATACCAGTATCTTGTTTTTCATATTCTTAAGTGTACAAAAATGCTTCCGTTCATGACTGAATGTATAAAATAGTTAGGCTGAAATATATGAAACAGAAGCTGAAACACCTTCTTTATACTATTAGTGTGTGTGTGCGCGCGTCTTTACATTTTGGTAATTAAATTTATAGCCTGTTTTTACATATATAATTCCCAAGGTACCTCACAAGCAATAAAACATATTGAGGGAGGCAGGCAGAGCAAGAGCAAGAGATAAATTTAACAATAAATATTGGCCTAAATCCAATTGTTTGTCCCAAATATCACTAAAGGGTGAGTTAACATTTATGTAAATATCATTGATTCAATAGGTTTACTCTAGCTGGGATAAGCTGATAATAAGCAATGGCATTGTAAAAAACAATGTAACAATCAAAATACAGAAAATTAAGAATAGAACCATCAAAACTCTCTCTGTGTCACAGAATGTGTGTATACAAACAATAAAACAGGAACAGCTGGTAAACAAAACAAATCAGTTCAGTCTAAATGCCTGTTTTAAAGCAAAAAGGGTTTGCAGGTCATTGGAAGAACTTAGGCTCAGGTGATCCTCCCATGGCAGAGAATTCCAAAGTCTAGGCATAGCCTTTGCAACAGACCTGTTCTAGCCATGTCTGCTTCCAGCTTCTGTTTTTCAAAAGGCTATTTCTGCTAGAGTTAGTAACTTTTGCACTGTCCCACTACTGAAATGCAAGCTGATATTTTGGCCAGGCCTTTTCCTAGGCCATTTCCTCACTACACTGTTATGGCGCTATTATTCTACTTTCCATATCCTGTGGAGTCCAGGGGTTTGCAGTTTAGGGAGGGGCATTTAGAATTCTCATCCAGAGAGCTCTTTGGCCTCAGTGAACTACAAACCCCAGAATTCCACAGGATGCAGAAAATGGAATAATAGCTCTTTAACAGCGTAGTGCAGAAATGGCCATAGAGACTGGAATTTATGCACCATATATATTTTTTATAGCTTCTTGTTTTTTATATATTTTTTTTCCACTCACTCTCTTCCTGGATCATTCCCATTGCATTCTTTTTTTCTTTTCTCCTCTCTCTCTCTCCCATTAGATCATGTACTTGATTATACACTGGTTTTTGTTAAGTAAATCTACTTTTATATGTTCAACAAGGAAGACTGAGCCTGTTTGTTTCCCTTCTATATTCTGGGTGGTTAGATGGGTTGTAGCCAGCACAAACAATGATAAGGAATGCTGGATTTTCATGTGGAAGATCACAGAATTCCCACCCCTTATATACAATATATCTCTTTGTTTCTTCTCTTGTAAAAGTGGCGATCGTGAGGAACAGTTTGTTGAAAGAAAAGGTAGTTCGTTCACATGAAAACACAAGACGCCCTTCACATTAGTAGGCCATCATAAGGATATTGTGTGATCTTACCTACAAGTAGCAGTTGCCATAAATTTTGTCTATGCTAAGTGAATTCCACATGAAGTGAGCCCAAGGAAGCAAAATAGTTGAAATCCCAAATCCCATAAAAAGGTACCATGCTTTTAACAACTTTGCTGCAGCTAAGTTTAGTCCTATACAAGTAACTTGAGTTTAAATTTTGTTGCATTGATTTCATCAGCTTCAGACCTCATATAGAATATTCTGTTCAGTTCCAGGCACCACAGTTCAAAAAGAATATTGACAAAATGGAACATCTCCAGAATAGGATGTCAAAGTCCATAAGAGGTGTGGAATCCAAGTTTCATGAAGAAAGGCTGAGAGGGCTGGGTATGTTCAACCTAGAGAAGACTTAGAGGTGGCATGATAACCACCTTTAAATATCTGAAAAATGAATTGTAGAAGACAGAGCAAGCTTCTTCTGTGCTATTCAAGGGACTATGACATAACCAAGTGTGTGAAAATTACAAGAAAAGAGATTCTCCATAATATTAGGAAGAGCTGTTCAACAGTGGAAAGATCTGCCTTGGAAGCTTGTGGGCTCACTTTTATTGGATATTTTTAAACAGAAATTGGTTGGTCATCTGTCCAAGATTCTTTAACTATGGATTCCTGCGTGGCAGGAGATTGGAATGGAAGATCTTAGAGTTCCTTCCAGCTCTATAACTCTGCAATGGCGTGATTTAAATTTACTCCTATTAATTTCTTTTGCTCAACAGCGACACAAGATTTTTTTAAAAAATGCCAGACAAGTTGAAGCCAACTTCTTTTGCAGTTTAACATCTTAATAAACCCTGGTCTTTGCTTCATCTTTCAGTTTGTATACCTTGCTAGATAAAGTTCACACATAAATATATTACCTAAAACAAGAAGTTAAAGAAAAAACGAAGCAATCTTAGGTCTTTCATGCTTGTGCGTCCATTTTTTTTGTAACACCTGTTCACCATCTCAGTACAGATTTCTGTCTCATACACGATGTTTCACAGTGGCTGAGTTTGTCCCAGCTCAGCTGGCAAGATAGCTAAGCAAAGAAGATTATTTAGTCTGTATTACTGGTCTGACCTGCATTACTGATCTTTAGAAATCTACAGTAACCCTTCGACTCATGGTGAACATCCAGCTACATTATGTATACTTTTAGAAACATCAACAGCAGTAATAATAGTTGTTGCTTCTATTATTTGTTTTTGATTTGATCTATTTTTTATATCAGTTTATCAGGTGAATGCAAATAAAGGAAACTACAAAAACAGGAAAGATAAAACAGGAGATAATAACGTGTATTGTTAAACTGTTTGCTATTTCAGAACATTTCTGATCAAGTGTATTCATATGTTGTCCATTCATTGAGCTTCTGTGATGGGCCAGTTTCAATAAAATTGCAGTATTCCTAGAATATAGAAATTCTGTTAATTTTTTATAGATGATAAACTTTAAAACATGAACATTGTAGTAGTATTGTTTTTTTAAAATATTTTTATTGAAAATTTAATTTTAAACATAAAAACCCTCCCCACTTCCAAGCTTAAGTTTTCCAGTTGAATCTGCTTATTTCCATTGCATACAAATATAGTTTCTGCTTAACCAAGGTGAGAGATTACATTATTTCTTTCTTCATTTCTTATACATTTATATCTTTATCCAGTCCAAAACTTCTCTCCATTCCCTTTCAAAATTCTGGATAGGTTTATTTTTCAAAGAAAATGTTAATTTTTCTATCTCTACCATATCCAGAACTTTTAACTTCCATTCTTCTATATAAATGTATTTCCTTTCTTTCCAGTATTGCGCATATGTCAACCTTGCAGCAGTTATAAATATAATATCTTCTGATGACTTCTTGTTTCCCCTTGTTGCCCTAACATATTTACAAGTAAAACTCCAGTTTCATTTCAAAATTCAAATTATAAATTCTTTGAATTTCATCATGTACCCTCTTCCAAAAAATTTTTGCTATCTTTCAAGTCCACCACATATGAAAGAAAGACCCCATCTTCTCATCACATTTCCAGCACCTTACGTTCCCATTTTTAGTTATTTTTTGTAATCTTTCTGGAGCCATGTACCATCTATGCAACATTTTAGAGGAGTTTTCTCTTAAATTTAGGTTTGGTGTAAATTTTATATCAATTTTCCATGCTCTCTCCCAAGTTCCTAATTCAATTGAATGTCCAGTGTTCTGTGCTCATCTAACCATTGTATCTTTAATGACTTCTGATTCCATTTCTCTTTTCAACAATAATTTATAGAATTTAGAGTTTCTCTTATTTTGGTCTCCCTTCATCAATAAATCTAACTCATTTTCTTTTCTCTCAAATCCATATAATTTTTGATCCATTTTAAATCTCTTTTTGAGTTATCTCCATGAGAACCAATTTAGCTCATATCCTATAGCCTTTAATTCTTCTGCTGTACACATTCTTGGCTTATCCCCTTCCCATTTCAACAACTCTTGATATGTTAATAGATTTCCTTGTTTTGTTGGAGCAATTTTGTAAGCTTCTTGAAGTGAAGTCCACACTGGAAGTCTTGTGTAAAATTTTTGCTTTATTTGTAGCCAAACCTTCAACAATGTCTTCCGGATACAATGATTTTTAAACTCTTTATTCACTGTTATTCTATCATAGCATAAATATCCATGCCCCCCAAACCTATTATTTATTTCTTCTAATTCTTTAATAGTGGTATTTTCTACTTGTATCCAATCTTTAATCAAATCCAAGCAACATGCATAATAATAGATTTTTAATGATGGTACATCAAATCCTTTCTCTTTTGCATCTTGTAATGTTTTAAATCTTATTCTTGGTTTTTTCCCTTGCCAGATAAATTTTTGTAAATCCTTTTCCCATTCTTTAAAACTCTTCTCTCTTCCTATTATTGGTAAATTCTGGAAAAGGAGCATAAGCTTTGGTAGTAAAGACATTTTAAAAGCATTTATCCTTCCCAGGAGAGATAAATTTAAGTTCTTCTGTTTTTCCATATCACTTCTAATCTCTTTCCATGTCTTCAGATAATTATTATGAAATAATTCTTGATTCTTTTTCATTATAATTCCTAAGTATTTTGTTTTCTTAGTTAGTTGATATCCAGATCTTCCCTCCAGATCAGCTTATTCTTTTTTTGTCATATTTAATGTCATCATCATTGTCTTTTCTCTGTTTATCTTCTAGCCTGCCATTAGTCCATATTTTTGTAAAATTTCCATCAGCGCCTGGATTGATTCTTGTGGATCCTTCAAAAATGTAATTACATCCATTGTAGCAGTATTGTTGAAGTAAAGAAAATCAAACAGAAGCAATACTTCTATTTGCTGTTGAAAATGGTAGTAAGTGTTCAGCATCCAAAGTGTTGCACAACATTTGTGTTTCCAAACACTGAGTGTTCAAACTTATTTCAGAATGCCAGAAAGTCACAAACAGAAAATACATGAAAGCTGGTCTTGGTAGGAGAACAGCACATCACACTTGCAAAATGACAAAGAGATTGAGGAAAAGCTCCTTTCTTAGTTATTGATATGAAAAAGCCTATGTCCCACTTAGATTATTTCTGCATCCCACAGATAATTCACATAACACCACCTGAGAACCATTTTTTTTAAGTGCATGACATCCTATCATAAAATATTTCCAAATCACCCCATTGTAGTACAAGCTAAAAGAACTTTACAAGGTAAATTATCCTTTTGCTTATCGTTTATAGATCAGGAGAGATGAATCTTCCTTTCCTAAACTAACTTCCTCAGCAGATGCAACACTATCCAGTGGCGTAGCTGGCGGGGGGGGGCAATGTGCCACATGTGGCACATTTTTGGGGGTGCCACCAGGCCACCCCCCACATGCTGGCAAATGTCCAGGGCCTAGATGGGCACTGGAGCCTCCTGGAGAGGTCTGCTGGAGGGGATATGCCATCCTGGGAAAGGGGGGCATCCATTCCCCCCTTCCTTTCCTCTCTCCCTCCCAATCCGGTATCAAAACTGTTTCCAGCCAAAGAAGTCGCACTGATGCCAACAGACCTCTGGGTTGGGCAGAGAAGGAGAGAGGGAGAAAAGGAAGAGAGAGAGGAGAGGAGAAGGGAAGGGAAGAGAGGCCGAGAGAGCCGCCTGCCTTCCACTCCACCTCTGAGACTGGAGAGGAATCCAGCCCAGCCGAGTTTCTGAGGAGGGAGGGAGGGCCGTTGTCACCATGTGAATGCCAGTGTGCCTCTGAGCATGTGCAGAGCACTCCCTCTGAGTGTGCATGCCCAGAGCCCAATCACCCAATGCCAACGGAGTGGGTTTTATTTGGTATTTTAGATAGGTCCTCCCTCCTCTGAGATGGGCGGCAAACTCAGGGACCACCGTTGGGCGGCAAAAGCTCTAGCTACACCACTGACACTATCAGTTGCCATTTCCACTGGTTGAAATCACTGGCACATGAATTTTCACTCTTAAAAATGGTATATGGTTGTGCCAGACCAGATAAGAAAACTGAACACACCCTGATATGCTGAAGTGGACAACTTGTTCATGCTTGCATGTGCTTCTACACAACTCTGCAGCATAGTAAGATGTATGAGGGATGTTCATGTCTAGCCACTGTGTCAGATTATTTTCCACAGTTAATTGAACATAAACCATTGGCAGGAACAACTTTCTTACCCTTTGACATTTCCCAAAAGCAGTATTCTGAATCATGATTTTACAGGCATAATTCTGACATACTTTCATTCCTTTACCAATAAAGCTACCAACTGAGCAATTCATTCCTGCAGTGCTAGATGGACTTATCCATATGCGCCATTTGAGAGATTTGCAAATTCTCTGTCAAATATTGGGAAAAGACTTAGTCATTCTGTCTGCTCGTCTTTCACAAGACTTACTATGAATTCCAGCACTGACCTCCTGTATGTGATCTTGCTAAGCGTCTCTCAGTAGCTCAAAAATGAAAAGGGGCTGAATAGGAGTAGGTATCCTCCACTTGACATGTGCCCTGTGCTTCACCTTTTGGCAGAGGGGAGGCAGAAGTAGAGCACCCACCCATTTTCAAACTCCTCCAAGATCCTGTGGGTCAAGTGCACCCATTTCTTTTTCAAAACTGGAAATTACAGTTTTCAGAAAAGGATGTTTCGGAACATAAAAAAAGGAGGGGAGGAGCCTTAAAATGGAGAAATGTGCCTCTGGAAGTTATTGAATGCACAATATTTCATTTGTGGGGTGAAAAAATAATTTTCAGGAATGGGGACATCAGGGAAGTCCAAGGAATCTGGTAGCACACTGCAGGCTTTTGTGGGATACATGTGGGCCTATGGACCACACAATTTCCACCCCAAGTATAAGGGCTCTACTTGACCATTGCAGTAATGCCAAGCCAATGAGCTGTGTCTGAAAACTGCAAGCATTTTGCAACCTTACTTCCCTTGGAAGGCAGAAAAAGCAATTCATGTCTACTGACAGCCTGCTGCTACCATGGGTTCCCTGTCTGATATAACTGACCATTGAAGCAATGAGACGTAACCTTCATGCACTAGGATGGAACATGGTAGTTCTCCTAAGTAACATTTTATTAAAAGAATCCATACAGAACTAGATCTACAACTGAGCATTCTGTGGCATTGTCAATGGCACACTTGTAAATATTGTTGCCAGATGTCAATCACTTGCCACATATACAAGGTTCTTTCCACAAATGAAAACTTCTTTTATCCCATTACATTTATGCTACAGCACACTGTTCAAGCCACTGTAACATCCTGGAATGACCTTCCACCACCACCACCACCACCTCCACTTCCTAGTGAGCTATGATACAGCAGAAAAGGAGATAACCTGCTCTGGAATTTCTTCCATTGAGGGACAATGGAATTCATTGAAAATACTTCACAGAAATGTAAATGCACATTTTATTTTATCTGATTTTATTTTTTATTACTGTGGTGTACTGGTTCCAGCATTGGACGATGACTTTGGAAACCAGAGTTTGAATTCCTGCTCAGCTATGGAAACCCACTGAATAACCTAGGGCAAGTCACATTCTCTCAGTTTCAGAGGAAGGCAAAGACAGACCATCTCTGAACAAATATTTCCAAGTGATAAAGTTCACCTTAAGGTCACAATAAATCACAAACAACTTGAAGGTACCTTTATCTCTTGTATTTACTAGTTGTGGGTGTCTGGCTGGATCGCACTTGATCCTACACACACAAATAGGCTTTGGGACATGGGACTAATATGCTACAACTCATACTGCAAGAGGTTTTTTTAAAAAAAAATGCAGATCCAGACTCATGTGACATGAGACACTGCAGAGGAGGAACTACTTTTGTTGGCCTCCAATGGAAAAGAGGCCAGCCAAGACTCTGCCAGGTGCAGAGCACCATGATGCCAAGTGCAGAGGCAGAGCTAGTGGTTTTATAAGCTCTGTCCACCACCACCACCACCACCACCACCCCTTCACTCTCTCTTTGGACAACACCAACCTCCAGTGCAGTGTGAGTTTTGCTGGTTACTTCAAGACTGGGTAGGATTTTTTTCCCTTTTCCCTTTTTTGTTTGTTTGTTTTGTTTTTTGGAGGGGGCTTTGACAATTGGCTTAGGGTGGTATCTTTAAATAGGCAGTCACTTGGCAAGCACTGGGGGAGAAAATGAAGAGTTATGGTGAACGCCTTGGTGCACTTTCAGCTTTGAAACTGCCTTATTAGATCCTGCGATGTGGGGGGTTGGAAATAAGACTACCCTAGGTGTTGGTCTGGGGGCTTTGCCCTCACTTCAGCCCTACAACTTAGGAGTGGGATTCCTTGGGTCTGGTCCCAGTAGATGCCCAGACAGTAAGCAGCCCAGTTATTGGGTTGCCCTTGGGATTCAGGTGGTTCACTCAGGGGAGGATGAGAAGAAAGTCAAGGAGTGATGCCTCTCTCACTTGATCTTTCACTAGGCTGTTCTCCCCTCTCCCCTTGCTCCTTTCTAGGTTCAACACAATCTAAATAGTTTCTAGGTTTAATAAAGTGGCCCTTATTCAACCCAGTTCTCTGTGTCTGGATTGGTTATTCCATGGTTGGTCAGCAAATCCTAGTAAATAAGGGTAAAAGCCTTCAGTTTTGTCTGGAATTGGATTATGCACCTTATTCAAAAACTAGGAAATTCGAAGACCTACCGAGTCAGAAATGTTGTATTCAAGCCCATGGGATACAACTGTTACTGAAAAGCACCAGTGCTTTCTAGACAGGAAATCATACTGAACACTGTTTAAAATAAATATATTATTTAGTTAGTACCTTTGTATCCACATGAACACAACTGATTTGCTCAACTTTAAAGTAGGTGATGAGAATATCAAAATAGTTAGATTTTCTGTACTTTGGCTCAATCATTAATGAAAATGGAGGCTGTAGTCAAGAAATCAGAAGAGCAGCTATGAAGGAACCCTACAACACTCTCAGGTATAAAGATATATCACTGAATGGCAAAATCAGAGTCATAGTAATTCAAATTTCTATGTACAGTTGTGAAAGCTGGACAGTGAAGAAAGCTGACTGAACAAAGATCAACTACAATTGGCCCTCCACATTTGTGGGTTTCACTTTCATGAATTTGATTATTTTTGAGTTTGTCCAACCCCTGCCCCCCCCCCAATCAAGCACTTATTTTCCAAAGAAACCATCCTTCTTGGTGGCTCCAACCAGGCTATTCAGCCCTTTAAAAAACTCCTCTGGTCTTCCTCCTGTTCCTCTACCAGCCACTGCCTGGGCAGCTAAGGATGGTTTCCCAGCACTAAAAGCCCTCTCCTGATGTCCCTCACACACCCAAGGAAGGAGATGGGCAAGAAAGAGGAGGTATAGATCCATCATACCAACCCACCTCCTTTCTCTCTCCTTTCCCTGACCTGGTTTGGACCTTGGATACCCACTCTCCCCACCATGCCTCTGCTCCCTTCCCACAGACACATTTTAATATTTTTGGTTTTTCCAGTTCTGTGGGATCCTGTGCCCCTAACCCTAACGACTTGATGGGAAATAGCTGCAACAATTCAAAAGCACTAAAAATCACACCAATAAAGACAATTGGGGGCAAGGTGTGAAAACCATCTCTTGCCTGATCTACTGTGCCTCTTAACTGGTGAAGGGCACCCATTTTCCTCATTTCATTTGAACAAGCTAGCATGGAAACAGAGCTTGGAAATTTTAATTTCGTGAACCATAACTTCTAGAATCTCCAAGCTATAATAGCCACTTCCTGCAAATAGTTCTGGAACTACAATGAACACCATTGTACATTGCATTAATTGTTCCAAATATTCCATAACCTTCCAAGGTGTTCCAGTCTAGAAATTTTAAAAATGTGATTTCAAAAAATGAATACAGATACAGAAGGCAAAGAAGGTAATCAATGAAATAAATCTGAAGAGGACTTCAGTTTTATTTCACTTCCACAGACCGTTGAAATGCCATGTGAATATTTCACACTAATAACTTGTTCCTGAAGCTTTAACTTAAAAGACCTTTTACCTTCTGGTATATATTATGACGATGTAATAATGAACTGCAACTCTTGTTATTACAGATGATGCTGTTGCCATAATCACTTACACCCTGCTGTTATGCCTCTTGTCTCTTGGTCCATCTTTTATTCATAGGGGAATAAATTATTATGGAATTAGTTAATCAATCTTGACACTTATCTGAAAGAATTAATCAATCAGTTCCAGGGTTGTTTACCAGGATGTTCTCTCCAAGGGACCAATAAATTATACATAAATACCTGACAGCAATTACTGGGAATGAGGTAGGGTTGCCAGACTCAATAGAGGACAAGACTCCTGTGCCTTTAACTGTCCTGCTCTTTATTCAGTCTGGCAATCCTAAAAGAGGCCAGCAAGATGTCTGGTTTGGAAATTCAACGTGGCCTCACTGAATGGCCTGGAACTTCACTAACCAAGATTTTACCTTCTTTCTTGTGATATGTTGTCTCTCTTTGGGGCCTACCTCTTTCCAAATAACAATAGTACAAGATCACATCTTGTCAGATCAACGTTATCAAATAGCACTTCGTAGTTATAGCACCTCTTGGTCTAAAAACGAATAGTCCAAAACATATTGATGTAATAATGGCGCACCATTGGTTACAATGATCAAGCACTTCTTAGGATGGTGAAAATACAGGAGAATAGGCACTATTATTGCTGACCATGAAGAAGCATGAATCACACTATGACTAGAATCTGACATGTGTGGGGAAAACCTAAGTGTAAAACAATTTGTTTATGTTGTGTGTTCTTACTAAGTTGCATGTCTAAAAAAGAATGGTTGCTTGGTGCCAGATTCTGAAAAGAGGGAGAGACAGACAGCCATTTTAAAATTTTTCAGTGAACATATGAAACCACATAAATGCATGCACTGTTCTGTTAAGCATTTTCCATCTTTGCTTCCTCTGTTCCCTATAGTTCATGTATTCACATAATGGCACCACAAACAAACAAAGCAGGTGTTCACCCAAGGGGCTTACAATCTAGCTCATGACACTAATGAAAACAACAAAGGAAGGAGTAGGGAATGGAGGAAAAGAAACATAGAAAGCTGCCTTACTTTGACTCAGACCATTGATCCAGTACTGTATACACAAGGGTGAGGAAAGTACTGCCCATGGGTCACAGGTGGCTCCGAGATTGTTCTTACATTGCCATGAAAGCCAATTTGTTGTTCTTACATTGCCTTGAAAGCCAATTTGTTGGAGGAAAAATGTCCCCCAATGACCCCAGAAGATGTGGAAGAGGGTGATTTCACCACGTGTTGCCCTACCAAGTCATTTTAGGACTAGGAAATATTATTTATTCACCAGGATATAACGTAGAAATTAACTTTGGGCTCATTTTCTGTTAAAAAAAAAAGTATCTCCAGATCAAAATGGCATAGAAATGGGCAGAAAAAAGAACTGCCCCCCACAGCCCCCAGAAAGCTTTGAGGGTAAAAGATTCAAACATATTTTTGTACTGACATATAGGCTTCCAAGGTCCCCAGGGGATTGCCCCCACCCCACCCCAAATCCTAATAGGTATCCAGTCTAGGCTATACTGACTGGCACTGGCTTGGGAAGGTTTTAGACTGTTGCAAGAGCTGCCTGGAGATTCTAGAGACTGAGGCCATTTCCACCCTACACTGTTCTAGTGCTTTTATTCCACTTTCAACATCCTATGGATGTTTGCAGTTTCGGGAGGGGTATTTGGAATTCTCAGCCAGAGAGCTCTTTGGCCTCAGTAAACTACAAAGCCCAGAATTCCACAGGATGATGAAAATGGAAGAATAGCAGTATAACAGTGTAGTATGGAAATGGCCTGAGATAGGGATTTCTACATGCAAAGCATGTACTCTCCCATAGTGCCTATCAAGTTGTCTAATATGGTGACCAGTATTCCCCCTTCACACACCAAGGACTGGTATTCTATTTGTGCACATTGACTATAACAGTTACTTTCTTTCTTGAAAATTTGCCAAATACCAGTAGACAATGGCTTAGAATCTGGCAAAAGTTTATGGACCAGCAGTTTGAATTAACACTGCTCTACTACTGCATGTGATGAATACTGGCAAATACAAGTCAGGTACTTAACCCTATTCCACTACAATGGGGCATTTTAGTCTAAGCTATGTTTTGTTGCAGAAACAGATAACTAGAGCCTACAATGCAAGCATGTTACAACACTGGCCCTTTCCTCACGGGGGGGGGGCCGAAACGGGACCACGCACGCAGGGGCAGACTACCCCCGAGCGGGTTGCTCCATCCCTGCGGAGAGTGCGGATCCGCCATTCCAAACGCCGCCGAATTTTGGCGGCGCTCGGTAGCACCCAAAATGGCGGCCAGCGGCTTCCGGCGGTGCTCCGCCAATTAGGACAGCACGCCAGCCGGAAGCCCGCCCCCGGGCAGATCTGCAGGGATGTGCTACCGCATCTCTGCAGTTCTTCACCGGGGGCTGCTATGGGGCAGCGCGGGTAAGTTTTATAAAAACCACTTTTGAAGGTGGTTTTTATAAAACTCACAGCACCACCCCTGGGGCTGCGCTAGAGCAGTATGAGGTCCAGAACCTCACTTTTTTTAACTGCTCTAGCGCAGACCCTGCTAAAGAAGACCTCCAGGAGAGGTCGCTCTAGTGTGGGCAATATGCCCGTGTGGGGCCATTGTCACCTGCAGCATTGTAAAAAGTGTCTCAAATTTTAGTCACCTGCAATATAAAGCCCCCTCCATACACAAATAAATGGATGGAATGAAAAAAAAGTCCCAACAAACATATTGATCTTTGCCATGGGTGGGTTTTTATCCCTGCCAATGTAACACATTGGCACCCAGAATAAATCCCATGATGTCTTTCAGTGAACTGTAATGACAGTGATACAGAAGTGATATAGAGATAGCTCTCCACTTTTGTGGGGGTTAGAGATGCAGGACCCCCTTGAAGGTATAAAAACTGTGAATATCATAATCCCCTCCCCCAAACTGTACTTAAAGGTATCTGGACTGGCAGAATGGCTGTGCCTGGCCATCTGTGCATTCCCTCACTCACTTACAGGGACAGGAGAGGGGAAGGGGATGGGATGGGATGGGGGAATGGGAGGAGGAAGAAAGGGGACATCCATCCCCTCTCATTCCCACTCCTGCTCATGCAAGTGAGCAATCATGCGTGTATACCCTCATCCTCTCCCATCCACTTCCCTCAATAATCTGCAAATAAGTAAATCCACAAATATTTAACCCACAAATGCAGAGAGCAACTGTACTCCAGTTGTCAGTAGATTGCCCTATTAGGAAAATCAAAAGTTCTTCCACTGATAGGGGGGCTACTGAAATTCATTGGGGGTAGGATATTTACCAGAACATTTTATTTTTAAAACTCTGACTAAGGCCCTTTCCACACAAACCAGTTAAAACGGGCCAAGGCATGCTGGCACGGATGTCGTCCGCACCTTGGATCGGACTAGGTGCAGACTATTTAACTTAGTTCCGCACTTCAGTCCGATCCAACCCACCCCCAAGTGGTCCTCCCCCGCACTAAGTAAAGGCTGGAAAAATCAGGTCATTACATTTTCTGGAATGCACCACTGCGTTCCTACTTACCTGTGCAGATGCACAGGCTCACACCAATGTGAGCCTGCGATCAGTGAAGGGCAGGCTGTGGGCGTGGCCAGCCTCAGCGGTTGGTCCACTCCCACAAAGACACCGGAAGCTGCCATTTTGAGCCGGAAGCCACAGGAAGCTGCCATTTTGAGCTGGAGCAGTGTGGATCTACAGACCTCACACTGCTCCAGTTCGCCCTGCGCCAATGGAAGAGCCCTGCAGAAGGGCTCAAGGGACAGTGTGCATTACTTTGGACCCAAGAAGAGCCAGTAAGTAACAGCACGGAGCAATTCACTCACCTCATGCAGAAAGGGCCTTACTTTACTTTTATTTCACCTTGTATTTTCTAGCTCTAGACACTGGGACGGAACACATCTGATTCTGCACGCACAAACTGTCATCTTATGAGCCCAACAATAAATTATCATACACTGCAAGACACTATTATTTATTTTCCTTGGGTGTAAAACAATATTCCACAATTCAAGGTTTACAAGTGTTTTTACCCTAATGCCAGAAGGTTAATATTAGCTTTATCTGGTAATTTTTTAAAAAGAGTTTAAACAAATATATTCCCAGAAAAGGACTAAACTGAAAACCAGTGGGAGCATACACAAGAAAGGACTCTGGCTAGTCAGCATCAAAACCCTGCCTCAAAAGATTTGTTACCCTGATTTCTGGGGTCCCTTGGGGGACACCTCAATGTGCTCCACACAATGGGGAACGAAAACTAGCCAGAGCATGGGCAACAGCAATGCGAGAGGCACAGTAAACTAGTGGGGTCTTTTTACCCAGTTTTTACGAGGTCAGGCCAAGCCAAAAACCAAATGAAAAAGTCCAATAAATGATTTTATTGAATGAAAGTCTCACACACCAACGCACTCACACACTCACTCAAGACCTATTACGAAGCAAGAGAGAGGAAACTGGATAGGGGAATATTGAAGGGGTTGTAGCTGGGGTAATACTGCACCTTTTCCTGAAGTCCTTGGTCTGGGAAAAACAGTGGAGAAGTGGGGCTCAGCACGGAGAGGGCTGAGGGGATTACTCAACGAATGGAGCAATGGTCTTCTGGGATGACCAGGACTGATCCAAAGAACCACTCAAAAGCAGGGACTATTTGGGGAAAAAGTACCTGGAGGGCTAATCCTTTCCTGGGGAGAACAATGGGTGTTGCAGCGAGAAAGAAACTCCACAAAGGTAACTTCCTTTGCATGATGGGATTACAAGGTGTTGCCAAAGTCTCAGGATCTTTGGCTGTGTTTGGTTGTGGTGTGACTTCATGTAAATGGTCCTTGCCTGATATTTGCTCAACTTGGGGCAAAAATGCTAATTCCCTCAAGTCAGCTTCTCAGGGCCTGAGGACCCTTTGTTTATTGTGGGTTTTTCCAGCTTGAAGTCTCCTTGGGCTACGTGACTGGGGATTTTACTGGCTTGACCTGGTTTTCGATCGTTCAACTGTGGCTGTCTACGTGCTCATCTAGGCAGCCTCTCAGACACACAGAATCATATTTAATATCAAAATTGTAGACCCCGGGATAGGGTTTTTCCAGTGGAGTAACAGATTCATCCCAGTTATGCAGTACCTCATCTGCTGCCACCTTCAGCAAGAGGTTCCTCCAAAAAGATCAGTTAAATCTAAACACCAAGTCTGATGGAAAACCACACAATTGCTGAAGAAGACAATGTCCATAATAATGACCCTTCTAAGGAGGAACCAGAGAGACCCACTGTATTCCCACATTTTGTAGACAATCTCTGTTTCTGCTAATACTTTCATTTTTCTAATAGAAAAGCTTCTGTTGTAAATAAAAAGGAAATTCAGGCAACAAAATAGGGAAAGAGAAATAGTCTTTTATATATTCTAGTTAAAAGATAAACATAGCATATGGGTTCTTAATATACAAAAGGTTAAAAGAGAACATGAGCAAGTTTGGCAAGTTAAAATACAAATACAAAATATAATACAATACCACAATGAAGCAGGATATGATACAAACTGCAGCAACAGCAAATCAGGAAGTGAAGTGTTCACTAAGAGAATGCTATATAGAGCCTTTACAACTGCTTCCAATAACAGTAGCAGGTGAAGGTCCTCTATAACAGCAATAGACTAATTAACCCATAATGACTGAAGTTGTAAGTCTTGTCAGTTCCAACAGCTTCTTCACTTACATCTGTGGCAAGACATCAGAAGCCACAAGCTAGCTCAGAAGCTATGAAATAAGGACAACCAAGGGAGCATTCAAGTTGCTCCCTCGAGTAGCCACACTTCAACTCTGTCATCCTGATTATCCGTGTACCTGACTATATTACAAACCAACATGATCCAACAGTAGCAACCATCACATGGGAACATCCACGTTGCTCTCATAGCAAAAACATGGCCAAAATGGTTGAGAAGGCTGATAACAAATCATTTAAAAATAGAAGCTTTTTTTTTCAGTCTGTGCAAAAAGGAAATGAGGAAAAATTCTAGCTTTGCATTGCAGATGGACACAAGTGTGGTTACTATATTTTGTGGTGTAGGGTGAAGAACAAAATGATAATCTTTCCTATTATATGTAGAAAAGCCAACTGCATTGGTCTCTGAATCTTTCAACATGAAGGGTCAGCATCCTCTGCCACACTTGATGGCAACAGACTGTTAGCCATGGAGCACAAAGTTCTTTCAGCATTTCCAAAATCTGACTGCCATCTCCCAGCATCTTCTGCCTGAAGCAGGTACCTCACTCTGTCTAATGGGAGGACCAGCCTTAGATCTGTGAAAGCACCATTCTAGCAGAAATTGAAAAATCTGTGAAAATCAATGGAAGTCATTCCACCCAAATTCTAGTGAATTGTGAAAGCCACAAAGAACTATTTCCACAATTCCATAGTAGAAGGGCAGTTTCTTTCTACCGATAATTTCTTCCACCTTGAGGAAGGGCATCTGCAAGGTAATAAAGAGCCAGGAACCACTACCCCCACCCACCCCCAATAGTTCATAGCAGAGCTTGGAAAGTTAGACCTTAAAAGAAATCATTGCTGCTACTTGTTACTCAATTTTCCCTGTAAGTTGTTAGTATTAAATATTACTTATTATTCTTGTTTTCTCATTACATCACTTGTTACTTTTGCTGTTTAGGTTTTCTTTTCATAGAAAAAAATCATTTGAAAACTAAGACCATTTCTGCACTATGCTGTTATAGTGCTGTAATTGCACTTTCAATATTCTATGGAATCCTGGGGTTTGCAGTTTCAGGAAGGGCATTGAGAATTCTCAGTCAGATGGCTCTTTGGCCTCAGAAAACTGCAAACCCCAGAATTCCACAGGATGTTGAAAGTGGAATAATAGCACTTATAACACTGTAGTGTGGAAATGGCCTAAGAAAATGCCCTAAAATTTAGGAGGGATATGATCTCAAAATGCCCCCCAAAGCATTGTAGCCAATCAAGAAAAAAATTGGTAAATGTTATTCTTTGCATGCATACACAAGTAACACAAAGCTGCCCTTTTCATTCTGTTTCTTTGTAAAGGGAATGTGATCTTGCCACCCCACTTCCCAAGGTACACGTAACATAATTTTATGCAACATGTTAGTTCCAAGCTCTAGTTCACAGGTCCTTTAATAACCAAGGAAAGGATCCAACATTAGGTCTCTATCTTTTATCCGAAAGTGTCTGCTGTGATACAACAATGGAGTTGTACTTTTTCATCTTGGAAAAGTTACTTTTTTGGAGCACGGCTCCAAGTGGCCATGCTATAAATATTTTGCTGTATTTTCCAAGCTCTGAAAATATATTTGATATATTACAGACATTTCCCCAGGATATGTAAAATATTGCCATTGTTATTGTTGTGTGCCTTTAAGTTGATTCCATGCTGTAATGCAACCCATGCTGTACATCCCAACAAACACAGTCTTTGGTCCGGTGAGAGCCATGTAGAAAACTTCCATCTCAGTACATCTAGCCCAGCCAAGAAGTTATTTTGAAAGCTTGGAAAATTACTTTCAAAGTTAATCCCAGAAGTACATTGCTGTTAGAGTAGCAGTTTTTAAAAGTAATGCTTTACTTTCCCATTTCCCAAATGTAGCTGAAGTAATTAATGTTATTTAACTTTTAAAAATATCTGAATGTTGCAAGATGCTGGCCTGTGCTACTAAACAAAAAAACTCATTGCTTCTTGAACACACACAGCAGCACACAGCAGCCTCGGTCAACAGCACAATCAGCACTTGAAATCATGTGATATTCCTTTTCCATCCCTGAGTTAGGCCACATCCTGTAACTATAAAAGCAATTAAAGTTTAAAAGTTACATCACAAAAGGGGCAAAATGATCTATCATTAAGCTGGAATCATATTGTAATCCATTACAGCTGCATTATTAGCAAAATGGATTAATTATAAGTAACCAGTTATTTGTAACACGTTACTCCCATGCCTTGGTAGTATCACACTATGGAATGCTGTGCTATAGTCACACCCCAAGGTTTGCAAAGCAGAGAAATGAAAGCACAAACAACTGCTTCTCCCCACACTGGAGGTCATCCTGTGTTTCTGGAGTAGGTGCGCAACCCCTAGAAACCCAGGGGTCCTAAACAGATATTCTGCCCCCACCAGAAGCCATGATCCCAGATTCAGAGGGGACAGAGACACTTATCTCATTGTAAGTGTTCCTTTGCTATGCAATTTTCCTTTCCAGCGTGTTACTGTATTATAAGTCCAGCAATCATTTCCATTGCTTTGGAATGCAGTTTTAAGACCTTATGTACTAAGGTTTGAAAACCTTTAGATCCTAAGGGCTCTGGAAAACACTTCTCTTTTTATTATATTGCTATTATAAATCTACCTGAAAGTATAACCACTTTAAGATTTTCTCCATTTACCTATGAGTAAGTAATGTTCCCTCCATCTCCCCCCCCCGCCTTTTCTCTGACATGTCATACCGCTACAAATCACAGGTAGGTAAGAGACTTACCATATAATTTGTTATGATAATGAAGTCATACACTAGGCAGCTATTACTGGTAAATAACTAGTGGTCCTTTCATCTCCTGTCAAGTGTAGTGGTGTGGATTATGGCCCCAAAAGCTGCTATCACCTCTCTCATTTCCTGGCTTAGAGAGAGACACACACACACGCACACAGAGGAAAGAGGGAGCAGGTGTCTGTTTGAGTAGATAGGTATCTGATCAAAGAGACAACAGCTGTCAGAAACCAGCAAGGCTTAGGGTCCCACTTGCTCTTCTGTGCATACCTCATCTTTGATCTACATGGAGCCTATATGAAAGACTCTGTTTGTGTCAAAGCATGAGTGAGCTCGGAAGGGACTGAGTTCTCATTTCTGATGGTCCAGTAGCTCTGGCAACCTCAACACTGTGAAGACACAGTGAAGAAAAATTCCGGGAAGTGTATTAAGAAATTATTTCTATAAACATCCTGCCTCAAACTCCAACTGGTGAGATTTGTTTTCTCCCACCCCAGAGAAGACAAGTAAACAGGAATCAAGGCCCAGTTTTGTATGAAATGTGAGCTCTAAGCTAAATATCAGAAAAGTCACATTTTTTAAAAAAAAAAAGAGAGAGAGAAGGAAACAAGCACTGCATAGATGGAAGAAAAATGTATTTGGAACATTTGATATGCTGGTGGTAAAGTTTGACATGCCTGTGAAAACTTAGATCAGGCATATTGATGTTTTGGCATTTTTGAGAATATAAACCAAATAATGAATAAACATGGACTTTTAACTTTTGAGTTTTAAAACCCCCCTCCCTTTTGTTATAAGTTTCAGAATGAATACTTTACACACTGCTAATGTGTTCCCTGTTGCTCCTGCTGAGGTTACTGAGGCACTAACTTCATTAAGTAGTCAAAATGATAAAGGACTTTAGAAGAATATAGATCTTGTAAATTATAGCTAAAGTAAAAGTGCACTGAACCTACCTAGCAAAGCTATTATTACACAGCCAGGTTTGTTGGGAGTATTATGCAGCTTCACTCGTTTTCCTCGAACAAGATCAGTAATAGATGTGTTGGATATAACAGCAAACACTTTCCACCTATAAAGATTAGATGATTCCCTCAGTCTTTAGGGCAGAAGAAGATAGGGCAAAAGTATTGGAAAGTACCATAAAAACATAAGAAAGGGCCAAAGGCTTGCCTAGCATTCTGCTGACACTTTGGCCAGCTACGTTTTATGGAAAGCCCACAAACGGGGCATGAGGACAATAGCACTTCCATACATGCTCCCTAGTGCATGTTGTCAGAGTCATATTGACTCTGCCCAGAGTTAATATGTGTCCATCATGATAGCCCTATCCACCATGAGCTTTAAAAGTTGGTGGGTGTCTCCACATCTTTTGGTAGCATTTTGCACTGTTTCATGTATGTGAAAAAGTTTTCTGATCCAGCTAAGTCTCTACAGTATATACAACTCTTCTGAGATAAAAAGAGGAGGTAAAAAAAAGCTGAACCTTGGATCCTTTACATGAAAAGCTATTGTTCTACCACTGACCAGCCAATGTATTTCAACCAAATTGTTTCAGATGAACTATACAGCCAGGATCCTGCTGATGGCTTATGCCATGAGTTGGACATTTTTGTCAGATGTGGAATGGCTATGTTTAGTCCATGGCTATAGAAGCAGAGTTGCCCATTTAGTGCCATTGTGCATGGTTGAAATTGTGCATGTACGCATATGCACATTGTGCCTTTTGCGCATCAGTGTGTATGTACACTGTATGCATTTGGCATGCAGATACACATGTGCATTGGGTTGCAGAGGCATTTGCACAGCAAGATAAGTCACTAACAAGGTCGCATTTCACAACTGTGCATTCAGGCCAGGCTTCTTAGAATATCCTGGAGAAAGTTTGGATAGTCTGCCCCAGGTTTTCTATCTTCCTTCCCTCCCATGGTTTCTATGGTTTTCTATGGGAAGGCTAGACCAGTTGACCTATGGCCTTGGTTAGGGAAGAAAGTGGAAAAGAATAAAGGCTGCATATTTTCAATAACTTAGCAGCCTATAGTTTTCTGAGAACTCGAGTCTCACAACACATTAGTTTTCTGCATCTAGGATGCATGTTTGTTTGCCATGAGGCATTTTAAGTGGGGCAGTAAACACTGAAACCCAAAATGTCCCGAATCATAAGACTGTGCTGATTGTGTAAGCTGAATCCCTGGGCTCTATCATCAATGACAAATCCATTACAATACCCAAATCATTTTAGTCATTTGTACAATTATGACTTTTTCTCTGTTTTCCACACAACAATGTGTACTCAAGTATACTTCTTGTCAGACAATGAGTGGTTAATCTTGTTGCTCCCATGGATTGACATGCACATAAATAGATAGAGAATTCCATCTTGAAATTTGTAACCATCATTGTCTATCAAAGAATGACTCACATGTTCAGCAAAATCTTTATTGTCTCCCCAAGCATTATAAAACAAAACAGCTCCTTGCTTTCCCATTAATACTAGAAAGATGGATCCTCTCCTTGTACCTTGACTACCTTCAGATCAGAATGATAGCTATGAATAATTTTACGCTTTTTTCCCCTCAGGTCTAAAATGTGGGATGTATTGAAAAACAATGAATGCAGCTTTGTAGAACAACAATGTCCGCTGAGCTACAAAAAATGCTCTCTGCAACTTTGTTCAAAGCACAGCAACATTGCCACATATATTAGTGGGGAGTTTGTTTATAATATAGACCTAGATTTTTTTTCTTCAGATCATATATGTCTATAAAAGTAGATGCTTTCCCCAGTAAATAAAATATTGTCTTCTTACATTCAGTTCTTAACAAAAATTATAAGCCATGATCTAGAGAAAGCTGGTTTTGATTAATATTTGGAACAGGTGATGGAAAGAGAGCTGAAAGTGTTTCTGAGACAGGTGGCACTTTCTACAGCACACACCAAAGAGAGTTGTCAGATTTTTGAAAGAATAGAAAAACCTGTAAAACTTACTTAACAAGATGAAAGTGGGATAACTACACACAATACAAGTATCAATCCTTTTCTAAAATCGCCTTCAGCTTTTGGAAAAGATTATATCTTCCACTAATTTGAAATCACCATTAATTTTAAAAAAGTTTTAAAGTACTAATTTTCTCTAAAATGTGGCAATAGCATTGGCAACTGGCATACACCTCCCCCCAACAGAACCTTTACAGATGTTGTGAAAACCTTTGGCTTGGACTATAAATTATTTATTAACCCTTCTTGAACATGAGAACAAAAACATTTCTATATTTCTTCCCTGCTGGATGACATTGCTAGAGTTTTTACAGGTTTTCCAACGATTTGGAATCATCAGGACTTTTTCTGCAAGTGTCGTTCTCTAAAAGCCATTGTATTTTGCACATACCCACAAATTGCACTTGGATCAAAACCACTATAGTTTTGCACAAAAATATTGTATTTTGAATCATTTTTTTCTTTTTGTGAAAACAAAAATGTTTACCAACCTCCTCCAGAAATGCAAAGCAAGAAGGAAGAAGGAAAGGAAAAAAAGAAAGATGTACAAATCTTTCAAAATATTTTGAGGCACCCTTTTTCACTGAGGACAAACAATTTGTGAATATTTTGTTTACATTCATACTTCCGACAAAAGCAGTCCCTGGCAGCCCACCGGCTGGCAAGGAAGAGGGCGAAGATGAAAAAGCAATGGCAAAAAGAGAAAAGATTTTGGCTCATTCATTTTTGGCTCGGGTCCTGTGGCCTTCAGTCTCATCCACTGCTAATATGTAGCTCCAAAAGATTACTGTGAAGGAATGTGACTGTTGACAGAAGTGAAAAACATTACACATCCTAGGGGTCTAAGATGGTAGCCTGAGGAAACAAAATTTCTCAACCAGAATTGCCATGGGATAGCACAAGTGATGCCAATAATGCTGCTGGAAACCTCTTCACTTGTAACTTACTCCAAAACTGAATCTTAAATTAGAAGGCAAAATCAGAAACAAGTGCTTAATACCTAAGCCCAATTTTGATGCCAAAGCCACTAGCCTCACTTCTAACAAGAGATATCCATGGTCTCCGAGGCTGTGCCAGGACCAGAAATGACTGATGTTGGTTGTGCAGCTGGCCAAAATATTCAGAAGACTGGTCAGTTTACTGGATAAAGTCTAACTAAAAGGTTTCTCTGTGTGTGGTGGAACTCATAGGCATAAACAGCTGGGAAATGGAGGACTAAGAATATAAAATTACTTGATTATGCAATGATGGTGCCACCTACAGGGTGATATTCATATCATTTGCCCTCTTTGCCAGGTTCTGTACAGATCAATCTCAAAATCTTCACCATATAAATAGAAGAAGAGGATCAGGAGAAATAAAGCTGCAGACTCAGATGATGGACACATGGAGTTTCAGCTGCAGGATAAGTTACAACATTAGTCTGACTACCACATAAAT
Source organism: Iguana delicatissima (assembly GCA_948472985.1). Taxonomy (NCBI): domain Eukaryota; kingdom Metazoa; phylum Chordata; class Lepidosauria; order Squamata; family Iguanidae; genus Iguana; species Iguana delicatissima. The sequence continues at coordinate 874,293 of CAOKZL010000064.1, forward strand.
GTCACTCCACATTCAATGTATTTCTCTTTTTCAATGTTTCCAACCAAAATGGGATAATCCACAAAATGACACTCATTCTTAAGTGTACAGTTGGTCCTCCACATTTGCAAGTTTGACTTTCACAGATTATTTGCGAGTTTCTTCAACTCCTGCCCCAACCCCCACACTTCAGGTGCTCCTTTTCTGGAGGAATCTTACCTCTCACCAACTCTGATCAGACCATGCAGCCCTTTAAGAACCTGCCTCTGGTCCTCCAGAGCCCCACAAACCCTCTCCCAATGGCTCCCACACCCAAGGAAGGAAATGGGCAAGAGAGAGCAGTATAGGGCCACCACGCTGACCCACTCTCTTTCCCTCTCCTTTCCCTGACCTGGTTTGGACTCTGTATGCCCATTCTTCCTACTGTGCCTCAGTCTCCTTACCACAGACACACACATTTTGACATTTGCAATTTTTCCATTTTTGCAAAGGTCCTGTTCCCCTAACCCTGGTGACTGTGGAGGGCCAACTGTACTATATAGTAGCTGTGATGGGGTTTTCTTGTTATGTTGGTATTCCAGCAATAGGTGGCACTGTGTCCAAAATGGAGAAATAGGTTATCCTGCTCTTCCAAACTGTCTTTGCAATAAAGTTGTTGTCCTGCTCAGGATCCACTTTGCCTTGGTTTCCTCTGTTAAAAATAATGGCAGACATGCATTAATATTCTCAGCCTGGTAGTACAGATTTTGTGCAGATGGCATACCAAGGAGAATGTAAAAGCCCAAAGAAAATATTGGGATCATTCCTGCTAATCTACCCACCAGCTTGTCTTACCTACTTTTCAGATTTAACACACGCCTACAAGCTATGTACATATAACCACTGAATATGGGGTCTTTGTTTTTACAGAGTGAAAAATCATTGCATAGGAAGCTACTAGTTTGCATCAGCACCTACAGTGGGTCACCATAGTAGCATCAGGGGCTTGTTATTACCATCATACAAATCTATTATTTATAAAATTAAGAAGTGGATCCCCAATTGCATGTTTCAGCTAACAAAAAGGGATTCCAGTTCTGAAAAGATCAAAGAACTTTCTTATGACATCTCATGAAGGAGAATACCATGTACAGAAAACAGGAATGAGTAGAACCTACTTTTGGGAGTTACATGGAATGATCCATTACCAAAACTTGGAAGGGCACGTTCTGCAGTGACACTGAAGCATCTACCAAAAATTCTAGACAAAAAATACAGTATGTTCCCATGCAGAAAGTAGCCACCAGCTACTAGAGTAGGTGGACCAGCTGTTGAAAGACACAGGTATTTTTCTCCAATTGTAAACCCACATTTTGAGATAAGGTCTTTGTCTGACATAGTGTGTGAATCCTCCTCAAGGACATTTGGATGAACACAAACAAGAAAATCTTATCTAGATTTTGTACAATAAATGAAAGTTTGGAAGATTTGTGCTTCCTCCAATATCCACTGCCACATTGTCAGATGTTGGTGGTGTCATGGCTAGAGAAAGAAGACATATAGGGAACACACAACCTGATTTAAACCAAATGTAGTATGGTTCAGCCTAAAAAATGAGGGATGCAGTCTCCGTGCATTTTACTTAAAAGCGAAAATGTCACTTTTTCCCACCACTGGTTCCTCAGCAGTAAATTCAGTAGAAGGGGTATCTAAGACTGCAAAAACAAGTAGGGTGCATGTGGATTATGAACTATGTGTTGCCTAGCCCTGGTTTAGAAGTATATGAATTGATTATAGCTTAAGATAAGACAGACATTTTACTGAGTTTTCCTCTATGTATTCCATGTTATGATTAGATTTCTATTCCTTCACCACAGGAACTAACTAACAAGCTCCTAGAGACTAAATGCAGAAAGCAGACCATTTTTGTTAAGCATGGTTTTAGTTTCCAAAGGAAGAGGGTGGTATCTTACATCTGTGTACACAGGTGTGCTCAGACAGACTAGAAAATTGAAATCCAATTTTAAGAGGTAATATTGGAAACAATTTGAACAGGTTCTGATATTGCTACGGCTGAAATAACACAAGAAATGACTTGGAAGTCTATCTTTGCATTTTCACTGCAATCTGTTCAACTGAAGCCATCAATATAGACTGAAGTGAGAGGGAAAGAAACCCACAGGTTATACCATTTCAGTACCAACAGACAGCCAACATTATTTCTAGGAATTCCATTTAAATAAAACATCATCTCAGGAAAAAAAAAACACTAGACATACTGTATACATATAGCATACAAACAACACCCATTGATTAAATTCAGGCCTAGGAAAAATGGCATCCATTTCCAAAGGCTTATATGGCAGCACTTAATTGAACTCCCTGCATCTAAGGCTAAATTTATAGATTAGATATTCTTCCATTACCCAACGAACAGCCTAGAGATAATTTACTATTTTTCTAGAAATACCTATTTTTTGTGCTACATACACAAACACATCTCTCAGATTCCCTGTTCAGATGCTCAGAGGATGTTCAGGTCTATAGAGCTCAGGTTTGCTGATGGGGGAGGGATTTCTAGTATACATATTTTGCACCCCATTGACTAAGGCATCTCTGCGAGCATTTTACTGGATTCAACATTCTGTGTGCATTTTTCAAATATATACATGTTTCTGAACTTGTATTTATTTTCTGTGGCACATACTTCAAATTGTTTGGAATTCTGACAGCAAATTGTGTCCCTTTCTAGTGCAGTTCCAGAAACTACAGATAGAAAAATCTTTTTTAAAATTATTATTATTATTATTATTATCATCATCATCATCATTATCATTATCATTATTATTCAGTGGAACAAGTTTTTTACTTGATTCTCCCCTCATGCATACCTCTCCAAAAAGTATTTATTGGGCAACAAGGGAACAAGGGCCATTTCTCACCACATAATTATTGCACTATGATTGCACTTTACCTGTCATGGCTGCATCCTATAGGTTCCTGGAGTTTGTAGTTTCCTAATGAGGCCAGGAGGAGCTCTCTGGCTGAGAATTCTGAATGCCCTTCCTTAAACTGCCTTTCCCAGGATTCCACAGGATATTGCCATGAAGTGGAATCTTAGCACTGTTATTGTGCAGAGTGAAAAAAACACAAGTCTAAAATGTTGGAGAAAAGACCACCCTGAGAAACAGCATGCTCAAAGCTTTATTGGTAATTTGTTGCCAAGACTTGCACTTCTCAATCCAGCATGCAATCTGGAATCAGTCATCTTTTGGTAGTCACACTTCTCAGAACTTTGCAATGCAATGAAGATGTACTTTTCCATAATTTATTATCAGTTTCCTCATCAAAGCAAGAGAATATAACCTTTAGCCTTCAGCTGCTTTGGATTATAACTGTCAGAATCCCTTATTACTGTCCTGTTAACTGTAATACTGGAAGTTGAAATCCAAAAATTTGGAGGGTCAGAAGTTCCCTAACCCTGCTATGGAGGATACATTGGAGGAGATGAGAGAAGAGTAGTACAGATTGGATCCATTTGGTCCTGGCTTTGCATGTTACATGCCTGTATGTTGTATGCATGTGAGACTCAAGGAAACTCATATCCCTGCATAATGGTGTGAGTGTGGGCGGTAGTGTCAACAACCCACCACAGCTCCCTTCTCACTTTAGTAAGTTTGGGACAAGCAGCAGAGGAAAGGAGAAGAAATGGCCTCGGAAACAGTTCTCATTTTGGATCATGTCAAGGAATTCAGAATTGAATTCTGTATGGATGAGGGCTAGTGATCTCTGCTTTCTGCACTATTTCATTTATATGTCATAGAATCATAGAGCTGCAGAAGACTATAAGATCCATCCAGTCCATCCCCCCACCATCCAGGAATACCCAATCAAAGCATTCCCAACAGATGGCTATCCAGCCTCTGTTAAAAAACTTCCAAAGAAGGAGACTCCACCACACTTTGAGACACCGTATTTCACTGTCAAACCACTCTTACCATGAGGAAGTTCTTCCTAATGATTACATGAAATCTCTTTTCTTGTACTTTGAAGCCATTGCGCCATGTCCTAGTTTCTGGAGCAGTAGAAAACAAACTTGCTCCATCCTCCATACAACATTACTTCAAATATTTAAGCATATTTAATATTTAATATTTAAGCATGCCTGTCACATCACCTCTTAAAATTCTCTTCTTGAGGCTAAACATACCCTGTTCCCTAAGCCACTCCTCATAGGGCATGGTTTCCAGACCTTTACCATTTTGGCTGCCCTCCTCTGGACGTGTTCCAGCTTGTCAGGATCCTTCCTGAACTGTAGAGCACAGAACAGGACACAGTATTCCAGGTGACATTTGACCAAAGTAGAATAGAGTGGGTACTACTACTTTTCTTGATTTAGACACTGTACTCCTATTGATGCAGCCCAGAATCGCATTGGCTTTTTTAGCTGTCCCTTCACACTGCTGACTCATGTTCAGCTTGTGGTCTACCAAAACTCTTGATCCCTTTCATATGTATTGTGGTCAAGCCAGGTGTCACTCATCTTATATCTGTACATTTCATTTTTTCTGCCCAAGTATAGTACCTTATACTTCTTGTTGAAATTCATTTTGTTAGTTTTGGACCAGCTCTCTAAGCTGTTGAGGTCATTTTGAATTCTGCTCCTGTATTGTTGGGTGTAAGCTACCCCTCCTAATTTGGTGTCACCGTGATATGAGTGCCCTCTATTCCCTCTTCCAAATCATTGATAAAGATGTTGAACAGCACTGGGCCCAGGGCAGAAACCTGTGGCACCCCACTAATGACTTCTCTCCTAGATGAAGAGGAGCCACTGGTGGGCACCCTTTGGGTTTGATTGGTCAACCAGTTACACATTCACCTAACAGTAGCCTTGTCTAGCTCACAGTTTACTAGTTTGTTTGTAAGGCCATTTCCTCACGGGGCGAGGGAATCACCCCATGACGCTAATCACCAGACTTTTGGGCTCCCCGGTCCAGTTCATGCTTCTCTGGAGCAGTCTGTGGCCACCGCTCCGCACTGCTCTGGGGATGAAAATGGCAGCTTCAGGTTGGTCGACAGTCTCGACCAACCGCTGAAGCTCGCCAGCCTAAAGCCTGCCCCTGGCAGATCGCAGGCTCGCACCAGTGCAAGCCTGCGAATTTGCATATTGGAGCAGGCTCACAGTGACACGCTCCGTGCTTTTGAAATACCTGTTTTTTGCGGTCTTTCAGAAGCACACTAGACGACCACTTGGGGTCGTTCAGGAGCGGGCTGGACTGTGGATCTATGTCCAGTAGGTCCGACCCAGTCCGGTCCCAGGTGCAGACGTCCTCCCCGGAGGACGCTCTGCCCCGTTTAAAAAACCCCGTGTGGAAATGGCCATATGAATATCATTAGGAGTCTTGTCAAAGGCCATACTGAAATCAAGTATTGCTACATCCACAGCATTCCCTTCACCTACCAAGCTTGTAATTCTATTAAATATATATATATATATATAAGATTAGTCAGGCATGAATTGTTTGATAAACCCATGTTGACTTTTAGTGACCACAACGTTCCTTTCTAAGTGCTTACAGACTATCTGTTTAATGATCTCTTTTAGAATCTTTCCTGGTTTTGATGTCAGGTTCACTGGGCAGTAATTTAAAATAACAGGTTAATTGAAATCTTCCATTACTACTACATCTTTCCTTTCTGAAAGTTTGGTCATCTGTTCCAGGAAGGCATCATCCATGTCCTCAGTCTGACTTGGGGCTCTGTAGTAGACCCACACACACACAATGACATCACTGTTGTTTCTCTCCATCTTAATTTTTACCCCAATGTTCTCAATCTTGTGTCCAGGATTTAAGTCATGGATCTCTGCACAGGGGTAAACATCTTTAACATATAGTTCTACTCTTTCTCTCTTCCTGATAGGGTCACCTTAGGCTGGCCATGTCAGAAATTACTTGAAGCTACACAAAAACAACTATTTCTCTGAAACAGGTTATACCCTTCTATTACACAACAGTGCTTTAGACAGCCTTTTTAAAGGGTTTCCTGAGAGCTCATGTTGTTTTCTATAAGAATGTTAAAGCAGTCCAAAAATGACCAAGACACAGAGAATAAAGTGTATAATGGCTACAGCACAAGTCCAACAGGAACATCCAATGCTTTCAAGTGAAATATAACACAAATATGTCACATCACTGCTTCTGGTGGCCAATGTTAGCTCTTCCACAGTATAGGCTAAAGTATTGCAAAACCTTGCAAATCTGGATGGTGTGGAAGCTATGATGAGATCCAAGAGAGAAAGAGAAAGATGACAGCAGTTTGGTAATGCCTCTAGATCTCCACACACACTCCCAGAAAATGCTTTCTATATCTGGACAGTGTGGGAAAGCCTACAAAAAGGAAGATAAGCACTCTTGATTTAAAGCAAGCATACACCCTTCATGTAGAAAAAGAGAACACATTATGAACATGAGAGGTGAGATGGTGTTGCCTCTACTTAGAGGTTAAAGCACTACTTGGTCCCTATGTTATTTTCTCCCTTCTGCCCTGGGTTGAGCAAGTCAACCCAAACTGCACAGTAAAAAGCAGAAATGGGCAAAAGATAAATCGAGACTTATGCTATTCACTCTTTTTCTAAAGCATAATTCAGCATGAAAGATTATATTTGTTGCAATGCAGAAACTGGTGGAGACAGCAAGAGTTTTAGTTGACCTGGCAGTTCCGATAAATTGAAGGATTACATTTTGGTTCTGCAGATTTTGCTGTGCAAAAACTGAGTCTTTCCACAGATTTTGCAAGCTTTTAAAAAAAAATCCCAAAGTGAGTGTTCTCTAGGAATCAGCAAAGAGAAAAAATGAAAAATTCATTTCCTTACCAGCTCACATCTAAGTGTGAAATATGCTTGAATTAAGATGAAGGAGCATTGCACTGTTTTCTTATCTTTGAGCTGAATGTTGTTAGGGTGCACATTTGATTTGGAAGGATAATTTGAAGTTTGCAACCCTTGAGACAATAAAAATCATTCCCTTAACTACCTAGGCTAAGAAAATAAAGTTTACAACTCTTTCACATGCCTCTTAGGCTAAAATGTCAAGCATCCAGAAAAATCAATAACAATGTTTATGGTAGTGGGTATTCTAACAACTGCAAAATTTAAAAGGATTTTACAGTTATATGTTCTGATCCAATCAATGGCTTCCTTCACTTGTAGAAACTCTAATATGCACACAATGATTATAAGGAGAATAAATATCCCAGTCTGTTCCAGCATGAGGAACAGTTCTGTGCCATATGCTATGTTGCCCACAATGCCCACCACAGATATTGTACTTATGCACTTAAGAAAATGGGCCTGGAGATAAGAAAGGCATCCAGTCTATGGAAACACATGACAAATGTGCCAATCATTAGTACAGAAACACAGTTACTGACGTTTAAACAAACAAATAAAAGGGACAGAGAGACAAAGCTAGTAAAAATATCAAGGCACCATTAAATTGGTTCTATAGTTAAATAATACTTAACGGAATGAAAGCCATCCAATGTAAATGTTTAATCTTTGGATTAATATTTCCTAAAGCTTAAATTTTATTCATATTGTATATCACATCTCCAGATCTTAATAACTGTTTAACTTTCCAAAATGTTTTGTATTCTGAAAAATTCCATTCTTATTTTTTTTTTAAATCTGAAAATCACAGAGAAAAGGCCTGCCTATTTTTAAGTTGCAGTATGTAATTTTACCCCTAAACATATTTTTCATCCTCCTATTGGTAATGAAGGCTATACACTCACGTCTCATGTCTTACATGACTTTGGTTCAGACTATTTGAAACACTGGATCTCCTGATATAGGCCTGCCCAAGTTTTAAAATCTTCAGAGGAACACGTTCCCTCAGTCCCATCCCATCACAGGCCCATGTGGTAAGGATATGGGAGAGGGCCTTCTCAGTGGCTTCCCCTACTGAAGGCTAGGTTGGCTTTCTTTCTATTTTCTTTCTCTGGCATGCAAAGACATTTTTATTTAGAAAATTAGTATTTTTAATAGGATTGCTTATTTAATTGTTTTTCAAAATCAGCTTTCAAGCTGTACTTTGCTTTAATTTATGTTATAATCTGCGTTGAGTCCCATGCCAAGAGAAAAGCAGATTGAAGTTAAATTGATTATGATGACGACGATGATGATGATGATGATGATGATGATGATGATGACAACAGTGATGAAAACGATGATGAAGACGATGATGATGATGATGATGATGTCTAGGCTCACAGGAATGACGGCTCCATACTTCAAACAAAAATAGCTTCCCAGGCAAAAATAATTTTTGAATAGCTCAATGAATTTTCATCTTAAAAGCACTGCTTGATTTCTTAGCACATACATTATTTCATGGACAATGTAAATCTGAATCTTCCTATTGCCACACACCCAAACAAAAGCCAGAGTGAACTAGAACCCTGTTGTTATAATATCATTTTGTACAGCCCACTTCTCAAAATGATAAGTGTTTCCCAGGTCATGGTTTAACTGAGCTTCGTCCTTCTTTGGAGATTTCTCTGGAAACTTATTAGCATTCTGTAACATTTGCCCTTACTCACAAATAGACAGTTTGGACATAAATGGAGGTACAGCTTAAACAATCCAATAGACACACAGACTGGCATCCTATCAGTGACATACACAAGTGTAAATCTTTTTTGGTCACTGGGGAGATTAACATTCTTTTCTTTCCTCCACAACTAAAGGTCCTTCCCAGGTTCACCATTTAGCTGCTACAACCCCATGGGCATTCTGTGGCCGGTGGGATCAGAAAGTATCTGTCTATGTCTTCTTAGCCAGATGCAGAATGATTATGTCGTCTGCTGGGAACCTCCAGAAGACCCCAGCAGATCTCAGCAGATTATATCATTGGTTTGCATCTGGCTATAAGATAGCCAAATGCTTTTCCAGTTTTCCCCTGCTCTCCAGCAGCTACTGAATAGTCATGAGAGTGGGGGACTGCAACAGTTAAAAAGGCAGTAACGGGGGCAGGGTTGAAGGATAGTTCCACCTATAGTGCTTATATGCTAGATTCTGCAATGCGGGATCTCACCTACAGTGTCCAGACACCTCCTTGCTGACACACACACATAATCTGGGCTTATGTGTGACTATTTCCTTGTTCATACATTGCAAAGGAAGTATTCAGTACCTTCTTGCACATTTCCACTCCCTCTAAGGTAGCTTCCAAGCACCATGACATACTGCCCTGACCATTTACCCATGAGGGGGCAGGAGGCACCCAAGAAGAACACAGCTGTCATTGTGGAGATCCAGGAGAGCAGCAGGCTGCTGCCCAGCCTCCCCTCCCCCTGCCAGCAGGTAAGTGGCCAGGGAATCCATTCTGGTCTTGGATGTTACCTTACCATACCTCCAACCTTGCAGAGATGACGTTGAGACATCTGTGACTGAAAAACACACAAAACTACTGTTTTAAGCATCTTAAAACCTGAAATTTATGATCTGAGTTTAGAAAACCTTAGGAAAGAGACAGACAGATCAAGACTCTCTTTTCCCCCCTGCTGAGTACACTGAGCGGAAATAACTTTTTTCAATTTGAACTCAGTTTGCAATAACTGAAGTAAGCAGAAGGGGGAGTGGGGGGAGGAAGAGAGAGAAACTAGAACATTTTAGAAACCGTTGAGAAAGTGGCATGGCAAGATTAACCAGGGGTGATCCAGCCAAACTGGGACAATTAGAGGATATGCCTTACAGCGTGAGAAATACAGAGAATTCACAGAAAGATCCTCACACTCTGCCTACATGATGTAGGATTTGGGCGAGTGATCGTCCATTTATCTCACATCAGATCTTCCAAAGACATAAATAGTGCCCTGGACTTCTTTAATGTGGAAGGACTATGAGTTCTGTTCTCTTCTGGTGCCCCCAATGAATTCTTGGCCTCAGAATTATATCACAGGATTCTAGTTAAATAAACTGTATTATGCCAGCCTGCAGTCTTCCTAATCTGCCGTAGGAAACCAGGAGGATAGATTTGGCTGAGGGTTTGCCAGTTGCCAACTGCTTGAGAAATGGATTCTGAATTTGCAGAGCTTGTTAATGTTATTTTAAGCTACAGAGTCCTGCATCAACTGGGCATGATGATCGGGAATGAGAGAGTTGTAGTCCAAAACCATCTTTTCCTAACATATGTGCATTTGACAAGGATGTTCTTCATAGCATAGCAACCAATCCATGATTTAAATTCTAACTTACTCATAATCAGAAAAAAATATGTTGATCCTCTTACAAACTATATTTGAATCTACTTTTTAAAGCACGTATGGCTTATGGAAGGCAATAAAGAAAATTGTTTGATTATCTAGAAATGAGTGGCTTTGCCAGCAAAGAAAAGAAACAAATAAGCTGTAAAGAGATAGTCCTATAAAATCAGTGATTGCATGCCATGAAAAATTTACATCCTTCTTGATAAAACTACAGTAGAAACAGACAGTGAAATGTTGTCTACTTCTGTATGGCATTTCATAACAGCATCCTTGTGCCAGAGTGGGAGTCAATACATTCCAGCAGCAGAAGTACCGTGGAAGTAATCTGAGTTAGCACAATAACACAGTCACAGTAGCACATATACTTAAAGTGTAGAACTGACCCCAATGGTAGATCATATGATTTTTTCATGTCCTTTTGTGTGACTCATTAGCAGAGGGATTTCATATATGCACATTCCCACTCCTCCTTCTCTTCATCCTGTTAGCAAATACAGGGCCAGTAAGAGTGAATTTGGGCTCAAGTGGCAGGGAAAGTGTTTTGGGCATTGCAGCTAAGGTTGACATGTGTTGTTTTTTTTAAAAGAATAATACAGGGACAATCCCCGTTGTTACCAGGCCAGCTCAACAGTAGTTGGTACACATGAGGCAAGCCTATGTAGAGCTCTCCTTAAGTCTCACAAGAAGGGGTCCTCTCAGAAGAGTCCCAGGTTCCCACAAAATTAGAGACCTTGAGAGATCCCAGAACACATGCAAGAGGCCCCTTTCTCACAAGAAGTGGGCTTTACATAGGCTTGCCTTATGTGTTGCTCACTTCAGTCATCTGGGCCTGTAGAGCCAAGAGTTGGGAGAATAGGCACCCATCATGTTCTCAAAAGATAGATTATACATATAGCATTTGGTATGTAAGTTAAAGCCATTTTGCTGCTTGCCAGGGTTTGATCTGCTTTGAATGTGGTTTGTACCCACTCTTGCTTTCACCAAATAAAAATAAATAAAAATAAATGGGCTTGGTCTTCCCCAGAGACAAAAATATATGCAACCAATCAATGTTCAGCAGATAAGAGGAGGAAAAAGAGAGTAATCACACTATTCCTTTGGAGACCCGAACATTTTTAGGCCATTTCTGTGCTAGACTGTTATAGTGCTATTATTCCACTTCCAATGTCCTATGGAATCCAGGGGTTTGCATTTTAGGGAGGGGCTGGCCAGTCCCTCCCTAAAATGCAAACCCCTGGATTCCATAGGATGTTGAAAGTGGAATAATAGTGCTATAACAGTCTAGTGCAGAAGAGAGCCTGGCTGTATTATAGCCTGCTCAGCAATTGCTTTGTTTGTGGATAGAAGAACACAGGTATCACAAAATCCGCTAGATTCCTCTACAGTACCATCCCCTCCTATTATTTCCTCAGTTTCTCTTTCGCATTTCAGCTTCTCTCCAAAAAGTCTACTTGCTGTTGTGCCTGCTGCTGCTACGGTTGTTGTTTAAGCATCTCATAGGTCAGAGGTTTTCAAACTGAATTACTGAGGACACTGAGCTACAGTGGAAGCTTCACAGGGAAGATAAATAATGGTACATGAGTCTCCTTGAAAAATGGCTTGCCTGCCATACCCTTGTTACCATGCAATATTGTGTTGTGTTCTGTGCTAGAACAAATTTGTGAGTTTCAGCCATGTTCCTAAATATCAAGACCACAGAACTAGATGGTAACTAGCTGTTACCAGAAGCCCCCACCTTCTCCTCTTATTTCTGCACCTTTGATCCTGAGGAGCGGCATGGACATCCAACTTGGCCTCTACCAGCCTGCCTTTAAAAACCCTTTGGATAGTCTTGGTAGGTTTTAGCACCTGTCCCTAGTCTTGCAATGTTTCCATGAAATGTTTTTATATAGCCCGTTCTAGAGCAAATCCACAAGTGTAGCCTCAGACCCTTTGGTTGGCAGGTCAAGACTATCTCAGGCTCTGAGATTTCAGGGTGAACCCTTGGGACCTAAGGATGACCCCTTGCAATGTCATGGGGCAGTGCATGGTGTCATTAAGCATCACATCTTAAGCATCAACCACAACTGTCCAAAGTATAATGATTCAAATATAAAACACCAAATCTAACAAGTGGGGAATATACACATACACACACACTTTTCAAGGTAGTGCTCTTGTCTTGAAATTTCTTCTCTTATACTGAGGAGCAGAGAAAAAGGACCAGGCCCTGGGATTGGGAAACCCTGCTTTGGTTATAATCACGTTACTGAATATCAGGGCCATGGAACCTGATGGGAAGAGGTCTTAGCCTTCACTTTCTCTTTTTTATCTTTCCCGAAACTTTAACCTGAGGTTTAGTGTAGAAATCCATGTTGGTCTCTACTGGTTTGCCTTTAAAAGCCTTATGGACAGGCTTGACAGGTTTTCAGTGCCTCCTCGCAATCTTGCTGCCTCTGTAGACATTTGTTATCCCCATCAGCCTGATGCAACTGTCCCTCTCCCAACTTCTCTATGGTTAGCTGTGTTATCTATTTCACAGCTTTCCTCTTCTAGGGGCAGCCATTGTGAACCAGGCAATTAGAGGATACATCTCTATAGCTCTTCTCCTGCTACAGCTGACTGCTTGCACTCCCCATGGCCATCTTGGATTCCTCAGGTACAGGGTGCCTCTACCTATAGGATGGCTATGTGTCCCACTTTACAGAAAGCAGTCTGTTTTAGAATCTTTCCCAGGCCAAAACCAGTTTAAAGAGACTTAAATGAGAGCAGGGGCCTTGACACAGCCCACCAACAAGTAGCATCAGAGCAAACCAGTTACTGGACTTCTTCACTGTGTTGACATGTACCAAAGTACTGTGGCTTTTTTAAAAAAATAATCTTTATTAGTTTAGCAAATACAAAGAGAAGAGAGAGAGAAAAAGGAAAAAGCACACAAAAGAAACTAATAAATATTAATAATTAGTGTAGTAGCCAGAAAAGTGGAGACGACCAGGTTTCAGGGAAAAATCAAAAAGCCATTTTATTACAATACCTTGCGCAAGGGCAACAGTTATCCCAGAACTGTTGTGTCAATTAATTGAGGTAGCATCACTATATACCTTTTGCCTTCTATGTCAGCAATCAATCATTTACTTAGCCAGCCCATCACAGAAGAACAAAGAACTTTGGTTAACTTTCCATTACATCATTGACTGGCACTCACGTGTACAGAAGAGAACAAAAAGTTAGTTTAGAAGATGATACAAAATAATGGTAGGGAGTATGGTGCCTCCCTGTGAATTCCCAGACCTTTTGTTGCAAGGCCATTCTATAAAATTTGAGATAAGACAGACATCTGCAATTTACTCAGAGGCACAATTCAATTCGCTTATTTTTCCTATTCAAGTGGCATTGGATTTAACCCCTTCATTCCCCCCTTCATGCTAAATTCAAAACTTTGCAATTTCAAGCATGTACTATTTCCTTCTTCCTTTAGTACAAGTGATACATAGCAGCATTAGAATTCATTAACACACATTACACTTACACGCTGTTCCCAATAACGGAAGGGGTCTGATTTGTGCGTAGAGAGGTTAGCTTCCTGGTGTAACCCCAGCAGAAATCTAGCCCCAATCTTCTCTCCTCAGGAGTTGCTGGGTCTCGTGTACATTTTGGCGGCTTCCGGAGCGTCAAATGTATCACCTAGCCCAGAATTCTTCTGACCCCTCTTTTCTGCAACCACCAGTTAGGCATACACATCAACTTCCTTCTTCCATTGACTTGAGCATTACAGATTAAAAAACAACACTTTTAACATGCAGAGTAAAACTAGATTTAGGAAAGCCATTATGTTAGTAAAAAGTACTCTTGCTTACTGTGCCTTTTCCCATACTTACTTAGGGAACTCAATTTTGTCCACATGCCTGCAGACCATTAAATGATCTTCTAATATTGTATACTTCAAAATGCATTTTCCCTTCTTTTGCATTCAAGTCATTTACATAATAACAACGGGTTGTTTTTTCCAAAACTAGTACCCCTTCACAACTGAAGAGATAGTTTCATGCTGGGCTGACAGCCAACAACGCACCTGCCTTACATGAAAACCAATTCCCTCCATGGAGATCATGTGTTGTCATGTACCTGTTGCTTTTTTGTGAATTCTTTTCATTTTTGGCCAAAACCTATATCAATTTGTGCACTGAGTGAAAAGTGATAATCCCAGGAGATGAACCATATACCTATTTGCCATTGTAAAAACTGGTTGCTTTCCAAACTGACTATGGAGGACCAACCCCCCTTTTGCACACAACTCAATAAAACCAATACTATAACTGAAAAGAAATTAACATTGAAACATTTCCCTGGGGATACCTGTTTGCCATATACACATATCTTCCAATCCCTAGTGATAAAATAGGTAAACCAAATTCCTGCCCCTCCTATACCTGTCTCAATCTATTGTTTTCCACATTCAAGATCTGATCATGCATGTGTCCCATTACTTTGGCCACCTTTACCACAGTGGGGGTTGTCACTACTCCTGATAGATCTCCCCCCCCATGTCCAGGTTCCCCCCCAATCCCTCACCCATGTCTCCTGGTTTGAGGGGGTGTGCCTGTGCTTGTAAGGAAAGAACTCCTATTTTAACATTTTCCCCCTTGTCATCTCAGAGTTTTCCCTAACACACTAACTCTTTCCTGTAGAGTTATGTTCCCTTAATCCATCCAAAAGGGCTTTTGCTAAAGGTGACAACTTTATGACTCTGTGAAGTTTTTCATTTTCTTCCCCATCATAATGGGGCTCTGGGAAAAACAAAACACTCCGGGTTTTCTCTGTTGTGGGCTGCACATGGAATGAGAATGAAAGGTTTCTAAAATGGGCTCAGAGATAATGTGGTATCATGCCGCTTGTCCTGTGCTGGCATCCAGTCCAAAAACATACCAGGGCTGTTATTTGGACCATACACTTGAACTCCTGTGTCTAGGATTTTGTTTCATCTTCTCCATTTTCCCTTAAATTCCCAGGTTGCGGGTACAATGTGACTCCTCTGGGTGTTTCCAGAACAGTGTTTAATTTTATGATCTTGTGGACAAATGCAGGTCTGTTTTTTGAGCCTGTATGGTGTGTGGGCTTTTTCAGGGCTGTTGTCGGCCTGTTAGCTGTCTCACAGCTTGCATCTTTTCCTCCTCTGCCTTCTTCGCCAGAGTCCCTCAACTGCAACTCCACTTCCAAACTGGAGAGGCGCTTATGCCTCTAAAAATGCTCCCTTTTTTTTCCCCCTCCCAACTCGATGCGCCGTCACCTCTTCTCCCAGCTTCTCGTAGGGGGCTCCATACCTCCTCCATCCCGCTAGGACTGCGCCAGGGAGCCTTTCCAGTTTCCACCTTTCGGGAACTGGTGGGGGGGTGCTGCTTTGCGTTTACTCGGCCTTTTTCCTGTTTCTCCATGCTTCTGTCCAGCGTTTCTCACCAGAATGGCACAACTCCCCCCCTTACCCTTTGCAGTTTATGGGGTAGGAACAAAATTTTTCCTCTTAACTGCTGACCACTGACATTATTCATGGGTTTGCTGTGTCTTCCACAAAAGGATTCTCACCATACATCACCTCTCCTTGGTCCCTGCTGTCTTCTTCCATATATCCACCACATATCCACATCTTTCTCTGACTGTCTTCACCATCTGTCCAGTTTTTTCTCACCTATCCTCTTCTGCCCACACTGGGCACTTGGCACACTCCCAGAGACTTTTCCCTCTCTTCTGGGTTTTCCTACCACCTTCTCATCTTCCAACCTCTACTCATTTTGGATTTTTTTACAAAAATTTAAAGCTCCCAGTATTCACAAGCGGTTCCCCTCCAAGTCTCCGGCCCGACCCTGCTTAGAGATCGGGGGGTTCAGGTGGTATGGCCGTAGGCAGCTAAGCCACTCCCCTTTTACCTCTTCAGCCCCTTGCAGCTCCTGGACTCTTGGGTCCCTGCTAGCTTTTCTGTCAGCCACTTGACTCTGCTGCATTTTATTTTCCCCTTCCGCCTGGTTCTAAAAATTTCCCAAAAATCAACAACTAAAGGGGGGGTGCCCCCCCTTTCGAAACTGACTCCTCTGTTCCTGCTACTTATTGTGGCTGCATCCTCTCAGCCTCCGCTGCATCCCCCTTCATTCCCCCCCCCTCTGTCCCCCAGGGGAAGGACAGGCAAACAGGCATGGAAAGGATCCGGTGGGGGTGGAGCATGGTTGTCTCCTAAAGAGCTCAGCTTCAAGGCCTCTGTGGGGGCTCTCCCTCTGTTCTTTTGCATTGGGAAATTCCCGGGTTCTTGGGGGGAACTTCTTCAGGTACTACAATTCCCATGTGTTCAAGATTCCTGTGTCAACTGCTTCTCCAAAAACTCATTGTCAGATAGAGTTTTACAGCTTTTTAAATCCATCATTCCTGAACTTTCCCAATCTAGGCCTCTGCCTTTTTTCTCCACTTGCCTCTTCCTCCTGCCTGGCTCCCATTCCTATGTTGGATTTTTCCCCCACCCTCAGAGTGAACAAGGTCAAAAACAACTATTCAATCCTGAGTTACATGTGAGGATGATTTTGGAGCAAAGTTCTATTACTTAGTAGGTCTGACATGGTGAAGGGTGTATTTGATAACTCTGAACTCACTGGTAGCCCCCCCCCCACTGCTGAGCATCAACTACCAGCTATCTTCTTTATTCTTGGGGAACCTGCATATTTTCTCCGAAAGGAATCCGGGGGGGGGCCCTTTTGTTTTCCCCAGACTGTTGATTGATGAAGGGATTCATGAGCTTCCCCCGTAATATTTTCCCCCCGGGGGTTTGTTTTGAGCTACAGCTCATTAAATTTCACTGGAGTTTTCGTTCTCCCTTTTCTGAGACATGGAGATTTTTCTAGGGAAACGCTTTGCTTCTATCATTAAAAGGGGGGGAAAAATGCCTGTCCCCCCCTGTTAAGTCTCCAGGCTGTCAGGTTTGCTTTTCTCTTTTTTTTTTTTTTCAACAGGGAGGGGTGAGGGGGGAAATTTCCCGGTGGGCGCGGGTCCTCTTTTTTTCCTCTTCTTTCTTTCCTTTTCAAATGCAGCTTTTTTTAAAAAAAAAAAAAAAAATAGACTCTCGCTAAGCTCTGCTGAGGAAATCTTTTCCCAAATCCTGGCATGTCTCCATGCAACACCTTAAAGGCTTATTATTTTTTCATTAACTCTCTGACTTTATTTTCTATTAAAACCTCTTGGCTAAATAAATATCTAGCCCAAAATCAGTGTCTCCCATTACCAACCAGGTAAAAAAACTGCTTAAAATACATCCCTTCTAAACCCTTTTGAATGTTAATTGCCGGCCCATTAAATTATAAGGGGGGCAACTTGGGTTAGAAAATCCCCTTATTTCCTTTTAACATGGGAAAAAAGGGATCCCTTTCCAGTTAATTGTAACATTTTCCCACTGCCTGAATTGCAAAAAGGCTTTTACACCTAAGAGAAGACAATGAGACTCTGCATTGCTTCCTCACTATTTCTCATTAACACCTGAGGTTTTTGCACTGACTTTTATTTCTACCATTTCCCAGCCTCTGGCTGAGTTAACTTCTCTGGCTTAAAACAACAGAGAGCCCAAGAAGGAGGGGCTTCAGGAAATGGCTTCAAACACTGAGAGAGGAAACAAACCATTTTTTTTTCTCTTTACACTACAACGGCAATAGTAAGTTTCCACTGAATCCTCCTTTAAATTCTTTTTGAAATTCTTTATCATACACTCTTAAGGGAGTTTGCCGACTTTCTCCCCCTCCCATTTCCTCCCAAGTTCCAGACAAGACACAATAGGAATGGATTTGACGCACGGGTAAGGGGTCCCGTGCGCCCACACAAAGGGGTTTTTTTTACTCCAGTCACTCCAGCACTGACTTGGCCACCCGGACGATCACGGCATGACACAAGAACTGCAATGCTGCAAGCATTTCACACACACATCTTTCATTCAGACAAACAACCTCCCATCTGGCCCATTAAACCACAACTGAGACGTCTCTTTTATTATTCCGCCATACCAAAAGTTTTCGAGGTTTCTCTCTTCACCGCTAAGAGGTACTCGGCCGAAACTTCGAGGAGTGATCAGTTCCCCCTTCCCCCTCCCAAACATGAGGGGGGTCTACTCACCAGAGGGCCATGGGAGGCTTGGTTTCCAGCTGTAACCCGAAGTCCGTTGACTGGAACGCTGTCGCCAGGGATGCCACCGCTCCCCTAACCAAACCTCTTCGACAAAAGGTCGAGGGCGCCCTGGGTTTTGTCAAGGGGGGGCCGCAATCCCCGACGTCCAAACGTCCGTCAAGGGGGACAGAATAGTCCCTTCCCCCGTTTCCCGGCCAATGCACCAGAAATGTAGTAGCCAGAAAAGTGGAGACGACCAGGTTTCAGGGAAAAATCAAAAAGCCATTTTATTACAATACCTTGCGCAAGGGCAACAGTTATCCCAGAACTGTTGTGTCAATTAATTGAGGTAGCATCACTATATACCTTTTGCCTTCTATGTCAGCAATCAATCATTTACTTAGCCAGCCCATCACAGAAGAACAAAGAACTTTGGTTAACTTTCCATTACATCATTGACTGGCACTCACGTGTACAGAAGAGAACAAAAAGTTAGTTTAGAAGATGATACAAAATAATGGTAGGGAGTATGGTGCCTCCCTGTGAATTCCCAGACCTTTGTTGCAAGGCCATTCTATAAAATTTGAGATAAGACAGACATCTGCAATTTACTCAGAGGCACAATTCAATTCGCTTATTTTTCCTATTCAAGTGGCATTGGATTTAACCCCTTCATTAGTAACTAAATTAATAAAGGCCCTTTCCATGCAAGGAAGTTAAGACGGTCCAAGGCTCCTGTCACGGAGGTCATCTGCACCTTGGATCGGACTAGGTTCAGACTGTTTACCTTAGTTCCATACCTTAGTCCGATCCAAAACGCTTCAAAGTAGTCCTCCAGCACGCTAAGTGAAGACTGGAAAAAACGGGTCTTTCCATTTTCCAGAGCGCGCCAGTTCATTCTTGCTCAGTTGTGCAGATGCACAGATTCGCACCAATGTGAGCCTGTGATCAGCGAAGGGCGGGCTGTGGGCGTGGTCAGCTTCAGCGGTTGGTCTGGACCCACAAACAACCAGAAGCCGCCATTTTGTCAGCCTCACCAGTGCAGATCTAAAGACCTTGCACTGCTCCAAATTGCCCTGGAACAAACAGAGGAGCCCTATGGAAGCGCTTAAGGTAAAGTCCACGTTGCTTTGAGGCCAGAAGAACTGGTAAGTAATGGCACAGAGCAATTCACTGGCCTCATGTGGAAAGGGCCAACGATTATTTAAAAAAAATAAATGTACATATAGAAACATAAATTAGCATTCACAGACTTCATCAAACTGTATCCTCTTCTTGGTCTTTCTTTCTTCCTTCCTTCCTTCCTTCCTTCCTTCCTTCCTTCCTTCCTTCCTTCCTTTCTTTTTCTTTTTTTAAATATATGATCAGCCCTTTCAGATATGATCAAGATTCTTTGTACACAGTTTGGAACATACCCCAGGTTATTGTATAGTTCTCTTGGGTTAGTCCTCTTATTAGTTATCCACATGGAAAATGTTTAGTAATGGTAGAAAGCCTAGAAATCACAGTACTGCATGAACAGGCCAGTGATTGCTTTCTTAAGCTCATAGATGTGTCCGTGATAGAGCTGTCCTAAAGCCTGTACTATTCAGAGGCCACTGTTTTTAAACTCAAAACTCCACCTTTTGAAAGTCAGCAACCAAACTGTATGCCATCTTTGCCACATGGAGGAGAGGATATGTCATTCACTACCTCATATATGTTAACCTGTTGAAGAATGTACCTATTGATTTAAATTTTATGGTTTATATCCAAACTGTCCTAACAATTTTTTCAACAAAAAAAAAAGAGATGATGAGAATTGCAGGCCAGAGCCTTTGATTTATTAAATAATTAAGTGTTTTAAAGTATGTTCTTTTAAAAAAAGAAACTGGAAGTGATATTTTGGTCACTCCTAGTTTGGTGAAAAATGAAAAAAACACATTGTGTTGGTGGGTACTCCACATTGAACACTTTCAAGAAAATGCCCCCCTTGTAGTAGCTTGTCAAGGGACTGAGACCATCAGATTAGAAAGCAAAAGTTTATTTTTACTGCACAGGGATCTCAGTGGAATGAATTTGCAAAAGACTGAGAGCCCAGAGTCAGGTGTCAGCACACATTCATACATTTTCAAAAACAGGTACAGTAAATGATTACCATATGACCATATATGAAAAGTTTACAGATTACAGAGGACCCCTTTACAATTTTCAAAATGATGTATTTCGGTACCAAGGGAGTACTCTCGCTGAGTTACACCGACCTAAAAACTCCTCAAGTTCCCTGCATAGCTAAGTGCATACCTAAGCCTTCTGACAAGGAAAAGGACGCATCTGCTCACCTTATTTTTCTCTTATTTTTCTACTTAAGCAACAACTTCTACAGTTTAACCCTTTCACTCTGACCCAACAAGTTTTCCATCCTTACCATAAACGTAAAAGAAGAATGAACGCTGCCAAAATATTGTTAGATGGTGACAAAAAGAAGAAAGAAAGAAAGAAAGAAAGAAAGAAAGAAAGAAAGAAAGAAAGAAAGAAAGAAGAGATAAGAACTGAAACGAAGGAAGGAACAAACGAAGAGAGGCGAGCATTCCTTGGGTATGAATCAAAATAATTTTCTGTTTCCACAAATCTGATTTTTTATTTTTTTATTTTAGCTGCATTCAGGGACAAAATTATGGACTGTGAATTTACTAAACTGCTGGTGTCCTGTATCTCTCAATGCAAGAAAGTCTGTTCACAGTCTGCTTTGACTATTACTTTCCTTAACTGCTTTGGGCACCTCTGAATGACATGTCTTTCACAAATCTGACAAGCCAGATTTCCTTACTTCAATTAACTGTGTGTAAAATATCATTCGGTATCCAGATCGTTTGCTCTTCCAGGCCACCCTTGGCAAACAGATGAATTAACAAATGTTCCAATTTGTGTGATGATGTGATTTGTGTTGGCATGATATAGCTAATTTGAGACAAAGAGAAATCTGTCTGATCTGAGTAACTGGGTTGTGTATGTGTGTCTTCACACAAATAAACATATCAAGAGCAGCAGTGCAATTTTTGGTAGCCGAAGTTTTGCCAACTGTTACAAAATGAAAATGACAGAAACTGTACCTGTGAAATCTTTGACTTTCACAAGCTCTTGAGAGACAGAAATTCAATGCCTTTTTGGAATATCATGATCATCATCATTGTTTTTATGGCAAAGCTCCAATTTGTCCACAACATACCTCCACAGTGGCATATGTTGACCCTGGAAGAGAGAAGTTTCTATGTCTCTGTATTCAGAGTTGTGAACATACAGAGATTTGGTTTCTGAGGGAATACACTGGCCTTCTCGATGCTAGGCCTTGTCTCCATAGCATCTGGCCAGGCCCAAGAACAATTCTGGTTGAGTATTTTCAAGGCCCCTCCCTAAATTGCCAACCCCAGGATTCCATAGAATCTTCTCAGGCAGCCAATCATATGAGGTCTTCGCCTGCCTGACACAGACTCACAAACTCACAAACTTTGACTTTTATATATTAGATATACCCTGTGTTGGGCCCTTTCCGCACAAGGAAGTTAAAACGGGCCAAGGTGTCCTGGCATGGAGGTCGTCCGCACCTTGGATCGGACTAGGTCCAGACTACTTACCTTAGTTCAGCACCTTAGTCCGATCCAAAACGCCCCAAAGTGATCCTCCAGCACACTAAGTGAAGACCGGAAAAATCCGGTCTTTCAGTCTTCTGGAGCACGCCTTTGCATTCCTGCTGACTAGTGCAGATGCGCAGGCTTGCACCAATGCAATCCTGCAATCAGTGGAGGGCGGGCTGTGGGTGTGGCCAGCATCAACGATTTGTCCAGACCCATGAAGAAACAGGAAGCCGCCATTTTCAGCCTGAGCAGTGCGGATCTAAAGACCTCGCACTGCTCCGATTTGCCCTGGACTAATGGAGGAGCCCTGCAGAAGGGCCTAAGGGAAAGTCCGCGTTACTTTGGACCCAGAAGACCTGGTAAATAATGGCACGGAGCGATTCATTCACCTCGTGAGAAAAGGGTCTTGCAGTTGGATTGCTATTTTCTGTGGCTTGTGCAGCAAGCAGCTAGGCCAGTGGTTCTCAACCTGTGGGTCCCCAGATGTTTTTGGACTTCAGCTCCCAGAAGCCCCAGCCACTATGGTCAATGCTCAGGGCTTCTGGGAGCTGAAGTCCAAAAACATCTGGGGACCCACAGGTTGAGAACCACTGAGCTAGGCTAACAGTACACAGGCCTCAATTGTCCGAAGTAGAAGCCATTTACTTGCTTTACCCAGCAGTGCAAAAAGCTTTGCTAATGGTGATGTATCTGCTCCATGTAGTGTCCTAGGATGGCTTTGTATTCATTGTAAAAAAGATAGAAAGCTTTAGGTCTACCTCAAAAGAAGTGTCAGACCATTCCACTTCCAGCCATGAATGAGTGAATTGGTTCATTCATGTACTTGAGATTGTGCACATAGACTTGGAAGTTACCTAAATCCACAGAAGTCTTTGTTTTATCTTGTTTAGACTTCATAAAATACTTCAAAAAGTACTTTGCCCTCAAGTACAGAACTCAGAAGAAGCAAGGACCTTGTTCAAATGGTTGAGCGAAACCTGCCCTGGGTGGTCAATAACAGAATAGGTACCATTATGCTCTGGCCAAAATCAGAAACATGTAAATGTGCCAAGTAAAATTTGAGTAAGCAGACATTGTAGTGATCCAAGGCAGTCCAAAATCCAGGTCTTGAAGCCATGTCTGATCAAAAGCAAAAATAGCTAGTAAAAACATAACCTCTGAGCCCAGAGGGAAGAGGATTGAAGCAAGTGGGGAGGGCAAAATTTATTTGTATTTTCTGTTCTTTTGTGTGTGTGTATGTGCCTTTAAGTCACCTATTGATTTATGGTGACCCCATGAAATTCATAAGGTTTTCTTAGGCAAGGAATATTCAGAAGTGGTTTGCCAATTTCTTCTTCTGAAAAAGCCTACAGCATCTTTATTCATTGGTGGTCTCCCATCCAAGTACTAACCAGGGCTGACTCTTTTAACCTTCCAAGATCAGATCGGATCTTGGACACGCTTTAGGGTATTTAGGTTCAGATTTTTTCCTTTACACTACAACAGGTGAGACAGTCTGTTTATAAGTAGCATCACCTCTGGCACTAGAGCACTGCCAATTTTCACTGCTTCAACCCTGCTTTTTAAAATAATCAGCTTTCATTTCTCCATATTCAGCTTTGATCAGTGAGACATCACAGTTCTTTTATCACTGGAAATATTATGCCTTATTCCTCGCAAATAGAATTCAATAAGTCAGTTGCCTGTTTTGCGTCTGTATTCTGTTTTCATTGGCTTTTTGTCATTCTTTAAGGAATGAGGAACACACAACAAATGATAGGAACATGGAGGTGCTGTTAGTGTGATGATAGTATTAGTTATCTAAAATACACATTGCTTAACTTAGGCCATTTCCGCACAGGGTAAGTACAACGGTACAGTGCATCCTCCATGGAGGACGTCTGCACCTTGGAGCAGACTGGGTCCGGACTACTTGCTGTGGATCCGCACCTCAGTCCGTTCCGGAATGACCCCAAGTGGTCCTCCAACGTGTTTTTGAAAGACCTGATTTTTCCGGTCTTTCAAAATGCCACTGCATGCCATTGCGTGCCTGCTCTCCGGTGCAGATTTGCAGGCTCTCACCAATGCGAGCCTGCAATCTGCCGAGGGTGGGCTTTAGGCTGGTGAGCTTCAGCGGTTGGTTGAGACCCACAACCAACCGGAAGCCACCATTTTGGACTCCAGAGAAGTGCGGATTTACAACCACGCACTGCTCTGCCTCACCCCGGACCAGACCGGACCGCCGGAAGATCTGGTGAGTAGCGGCAGGGAGCGATTCCCTTGCCACATGTGGAAATAGCCTTACTTTGCTTGAAATGTCTGGATTGTACTGGATAGCTTGTATCATCAATTTTTGCTACTAATAGCTGAGGAAGCATAGAAAAGGGACTTAATGACACTCAGAAAAGCAAAATCTTGACACTGTTTTTGATTACCTAACTATTCAGCTACAGATGCTTGAGTTGGTTGAGAAAATGCATTGCATCTAGCCCTCATGCTGAGATTGTTCAAAATTATTTTTGAACACTAACCTTTATATCAGAATATGAAGGTAGGGAATATTCCAATGCAAATATGTTTCCAAGTTTAAGTTCAAGCAATTATATTGTTGTTTTCTCCTCTACCATCATAAAGACTTAGAAATTGCATACAAAAGTATAAGGCAAGGGAACAGCATTGAGAATTTCAGGTTGATAGCCTCAGAGTGCTAGGCCAGTTTTTCCCATAACGACTGGTCTAGTATCTATGCTTTAGAATTAACTACAAGTAGCTGATTGTTTATAACTAGTCACTTTGGAATGTGATTCATTTGGTTTACTTCCAGAAAGATTAACTGATTAGATATATATGCAGATATCTGCATGTTTAATTGTTCAATTGAATCAAAAATCAATTAAATATTTATTCAATTGTATTACAGCCTACCAAAACAATCGCTGTTAACTAGTACAGGTACAGCTTAGTTAATGAGGTAGATGTGTTCCTAAGCATTACTTTTTTAACAGAAAATTTGGTGCCAGAGATCTGTAAGATGGAAAGAATGGAGATAGATTCCTACACTACACACACAGACATACACACCACAGCAGTTTAACATGTTTCATCACGCATTTTATTCAAAACTAACAATACGCACATATGAAATGAAACAACCAAGTCAAGTAAGCCTTGCACAAATACACAAAAACATTTTGAACCTTCTAGAGATCACTTCTTCCAAAATTCATCCAAGGATAACTTTTTTTTTTCCATTAGCCTTCATTTTTCTTATGATTCCTGTTTTGGTGGGAAAATTTATAGATTTCTGCTTTTTTTTTAACATGTCAGGGATAGCTGATGAATCAGGCATATCTGTTATCCCCTTTTCTTTGTGTTTTGTGGTTCATCCATCCACAGTAAGAGATTCTGGAGGAAGCTACTGTTTATCTTGTCTCCTGTAAACAGGCACACATAGCTGCAGAAGAAACAACTGAGATCATTTCCCAGCTCAGGCTTTATTACATTGTTTACTGATGACATGCTGCTACAATCCAAGAGTGAAAGTCTGCCTTTCTCCAGCCTGCCTTCATCATCTCAAAGCCTGCCAGTGCCAATGCAGCTAGAAAAGCATCCAACTGAACAGAGGACAAGGAAGAAAAGAGCTATCTAGGCTGACATAATAAGACTTTGTAAAAAGAAGCTTCTTTGTCAGAGACTTTGTTAACTGATGTATTTCTGTATATATGTAACATCACTGAAAACTAAGAGCTTTTCTGCACCACACTGTGCCATTGTTCTACTTTCAACATCCTGTGGAATCCTGTGGTTTGCAGCTTAGGGAGGAGCATTTAGAATTCACAGCCAGAGAGCTCTTGGGCCTCAGGAAACTACAAACCCCAGAATTCCACAGGATGTTGAAAGTGGAATAATAGCACTAACAGTGTGGGGTGGAAAGGCCCTAAGTGATGAAAGAAGGTGTCACAAGTAGGACTACCCTGGAAAATTACTGGTCAGTTTCTAATGTTCCTTTTTTTGTGAGCAAGTGCAGAGCAACAGCAGGTTTTCTTGGGGTGAATTAGGGCTGTAAACCATTACCACATGCTATTTTCCTGATTAAAATACCTTCCCTTGAGAGTGCTAGTTGTCACAAGGAGGGAGGATAAGGCAATATGTATCTGTATCAGAGCTAGAGAACCTAGTTTTATTTAGTCTACAAATTCCACTGGCCATGTTGGTTGAAAGATTCTGGGAGCTGTTTGTATTGTCCCATAGAGTGCAAGGATGAGCAACTTTTCTTACTCTGGAGATTTTCTGCTCCTAGGACCTTCCAAGTACCATATGGGTTGCCAAAAATGCACACACACCGCCGAAAAAACAAGACTTGAAGTATCTACAAGGCATATCTGGTTTTGAAAAGGTGACAAATTTTGATGTTAAACCAGTACAAGGTTATAAGGTAGCCTATTTAACAGGCCAGTCTCTGTTGCTGGATGTTTCCAAGAACAGCAATTCACTCTTTTTCTTTGGGCCATTAAAAGGGCAATCCAGTGACCCAGGAAGAATTGAAGCCATAAAATCACCCTTGAAGAGCTATGTCTAGCTCCAAAGCTGCACAAGTGCCTTCCCTTGGCCTACAGGAAGCAGAACAGCCTGTTGACAGCCAGCCTTCCAGCTCTAATCCTGTCTTCACCACCACTATTATTGCAAATATATTTTTGCAAGCAATCTGATTAGCTTCTTGGGTCTTATTTCAGCAGGTTGTAACTTCATAGTAGGTGGGTGGGTCTGCCTTCAAGTCACCTGTCAACTTAATGGCAACCCCATGAATTGCACAGGGTTTACTTAGGCAAGCAATACTCAGAGGTGGTTTTGCCAGCTCCTTCCTTTGAAATATAGCCTACATCACCTGGTATTCATTGGCAGTCTCCCATCCAATTACTAGCCAGGCCTGACCCTGCTTAGCATTCAAGATCAAGTGAGACCTGGGCCTTTTCCACATGGGGGAATTAAAATGGTGCAGTGCGTCCTCCACGGAGGTTGTCTGCACCTTGGAGCAGACTAGGAGCGGACTACTTACCAGAGACCCGCACCTCAGTCTGCTCCAAAATGACTCCAAGTGGTCCTCCAGTGTGTTTTTTAAAGACCGCAAAAAACAGGTCTTTATTTTCCTGGAACGCGCCATTGCATTCTTGCCCCCTTGTGCAGATTCACAGGCTCACACCAATGCGAGCCTGTGATCTGCGGAGGGCGGGCTTTAGGCGTGGCGAGCTTCACGGTTAGTCGAGACCCACAACCAACTGGAAGCCGCAATTTTGTCAGCCGGAGCAGTGCGGATCTAAGACCTCGCACTGCTCTGATTCACCCTGGACTGGACCGAGGAGCCAGAAGATCCAGTGAGTAATGGCACGGAGCAATTCCCTCACCTCATGCGGAAATGGCCCTGTTCCTTTAATACCTGGGCATACCTGGCTAGGGGATAGCCAGCCATCAAAAAAAAAAAAAAAAAAGGACACATGCAGGGGTTGGACACAGAAATACATGGGCAGAGCATTACACTTCACCTGGTTGATGGAAGAACTTGGCCATTTAGTGCCAACTATTTATAAGGCATTTTCTAGGTAATCAGCACTCCTCACTAATGTTGATTTCTTGGTGCTGGGGACAGCGGAGCAATGCATTCTTGGGAGGGAAAGGAGAACTTTATTTATCAGCTATCCATAGAGTGGCTTTTCAAAACAGGCCATCTCTAGCCTCTCGTTAAATCCATCTGTACCACAAGCTGATGAGCCCAGTGAAGTCCAATAATCCTCAGTGAATACAGTAGATGAGCAAAGGCCAGGGAAAGCTCACTAGTTTATAATCAGACTATTGTGATAATATTTGAGCCTTCCATTTATAAAAATATCATCAAGCCGCAACGGGTGCAGAATGCCTGCAATCTGTTGGGAGCAGAAATCATATATATATATGGTGGAGAAAGGAAACCTGGTAGAAAGCTAAAAGTATATATTTTTAAAAGATCCTAGTATGTGCTGAAATGTATCTCTGTCCCGTTACGATCTTTATCTTGCCTCACATAATGCCCATGAGTACATAGGATGCTGCCTTCTTATCTGTCCGAGCCACTAGTGACCCTGGGCTAATCGTTTGACCTCTAGAAATCAGTCAAGATGGCTGGAAAAATTGAGTGAAGCTGCACTGTGCAGAAACCAGATGATGTAGCTAAGACGAAGGTGGATTTTCTTTTTCTCCTTGAAGAAATCTAAACTGTAGCAGAAAAAATAAATAATTTAGCCTCTAACTCTCGATTGGAGGAAGTCAATAATTTACACTGTTTACTCAATAGTTCTATGACTTGATATTCAGAAAATATCAGAGCCCTCTGAGATACTGACTGCATAATTAAGTTGCCTGAGTTTACCATATATTTGCATGAAAATTTGGTCCTACATGTCCACAGGTACTCTCTACTTTGCACACATTCAGACTCGCCTCAGAGGTTTTGGACTGTCTCAAAGATTTTCTCAGAAATACACCTAAGCAAAGTCACACTTACCTTTATACCTCTGATGTCCTTCGCAGGTTATCTGTCCTAAAACACACACCCCTACCTACTTACCTCAATCCATTTGGCTGTTTAGAAGCCACTAAGGCTTAAGTTTTTCCCCTTTTGCCTTTAGGGGAACATGCATCATTTCCACAATATATCCCTGTTCACAGTAAATTTTTTACTAGTATATTTTGAGGAAAGGTTTACTGGAAAATTCTGAATAATCTGTGAACTACAGTGCACCAGCTGTATATGTGCGGTTTCAATTCCAGGAACCCCCGTGTAAAACAAAAAGTGTGAGTGTTGTATCCCATTGTAGTCAATTAATGCAACCTGCATTCCCATGTCCTGTTGCATCCATTGACTATAATGGGAGAAATGCTTCACACAACATTGAATTCTTGTGTATGGAGGTCATACCAGAAAAAGGCACACTGTAACATCTTCGTATAATTTAATAATATAATCCGTGTATGTTAACAAGAGCCAGATAAATTGAGTGCAGAGTGTACACTCTACAGAGAGTATTCAGCAGAATGTAGCTGTAACCACACTGCAGTCTCATAACAAAAAGTGTGTCCCATTGATTAAGACTCTTCAAGATATTAGTTATCATAGAGTAGAATGCAGGTAGCTTTTTAGAAATGGCATGCTTTGAAACAATTCTATTTTATTTCATCACTTGCCACCAAAATGCATATACTAAGCCTTTCCTCTCTACCTGGTGCACCACTAAGCAGGACAATGGGAATTATAGTCTGATGCATCAGGACTGGAGGGCACCAACTAAAGACGACACTTTACACACAAATTTATTCAGTGAAGAAGGCTGATATATGTAATGAATGTCCAGTACTGGCGATATGTAGCAAGACAGCCACAATAATACAGGTATGAATTCTCTCTCTTTTCTCCTCTTTGTCTCCCTGGCATCTGTGTGTGTTGCAAAGGGAAAATTACAAAACTCCAGAAATCCAAGAAAAGGACTGACTTTTCTCTCCATACCAGCCCACTCCATTCTTCATCTCCATCCAAAGGGAATGCCTGACACGGAGCTCCAAGATTATGTCATTGCTCAGTAGGCTAAGAATATAAAGCAAACTAGACTAAGGAAACTGGGAATAAGAAACAGAGTTAGTTTGATAGGAAAATAGCCCCAGCTGACTTCTGGGCACTTCAACCAATGGTAAGATAATCATGAATGCCACCACTGCACAAGGGATATAGATTTCCCCATATGTCCACAGATGACATTTTTTTGCAGGAAAGACTATACATTCTGGAAACAATATGCCTTATTTAGACACATGAAAAGGCACCTTTAAGACAATATAAAACCCCTTTCAAAAGAGTAAAAATAAATAAATAAAACTCTGACAATAATACATAAAAGCAGAGCAGCGGTCATCCCAGAAATAACCTGTATAAACAGACAGGGTTGTTGCTGCACTTTCTAAGGTTGAAGATCTTGGCCATTTCCACACTAGATTGTTATAGCGCTATCACTCCACTTTCAACATCCTATGGAATCCCGGGGTTTGCAGTTCAGGGAGGGGCCGGCCGGCCCCTCCCTGAACTGCAAACCCCAGGATTCCATAGGATGTTGAAAGTGGAGTGATAGTGCTATAACAATCTAGTGTGGAAATGGCCCTTGTAATGTTGGTAAGTTGGGTTCCGACTTTATCAAGTCTTCTGTCTGGTCTCCATTCTGATATGTGCATAAAGAACAAACACAGACCAGACTCCACACAGGCAGCACAATCCTACTTATGTCTCCTCAGAAGCAAGACCCATTGAGTTAAACAGGACTTGCAACCTGATCTCTTTATTTTTGTATGTAACTCTGCCTACAGTTCTCTTTATGCAACAGATTTATGTTAAGATAAATGGCTGCCTGGAAAATTTAGTTGCTTTGCAGAAGCTGCACATAATTGCACAAGATTATGTCAGGAAATGAAACAGAGTATCTTCTCTCAGAGAAACAACAGGGAAGGAATTAAAATGGTAAATCTGGATGATTAATCCTCTGAAACTCTGAAGAGGTTACCGTAACCAATAAGGGTTCAGAACATTAATTCTTCAGAACACAAATAAATATAAGTTTAGCTAATTTCACATGATATGGTGCCTTGGATCACATTTGCCGCCCCCATGTTAAACCCCTTAATGATTTGCAGGTTTCCATTATTACTTCATCTGGGTGCATCTTGCTCATGTTTCTGAAGGTATGACTATAACTATATGTCTAGTTACAACTTCCAGGTGTTATATTTGCCTTGTTGCAAAGCTTGTGTTTCTTTATTTCATTCTTATATTACCATCAGATTTACAGTAGATTTGTTCCTTGCAAATAGCAATCATCTTGGCTTTTCAGCCAGGACATGTCTGTGAGAATCTTCATTTAACTCATCATGCATTCAGAACACCAGGACTGATAATTGACAATTACCTTTACTTCATCCATGTGAAAGCATGTTTTATTTCATGCAAATGATGCCATTTCCAGAAATGTGTGGGCTTTTTTTAAGTGTGTTTCTGGAAACAGGAGTTTTTCACACACACACACACAAAAGCATTTTCACACAAAAGCAAAAGCACCCTTTTCAGAGATACACATAAGTTTTCTGGTGTGCCGTTGCTGTTTTCTTCTCAAAACACCAGTTTACACACAAAAGAGATCTCCTATGTGTTTCTGGAAACAGGAGCTTTATGTGAAAACAATCACCATAAATCCACTGAGGTGAGGGAAGTCAAAAGGAAGGAAAATAAAATATGCCAGCCCAGCAGCTAGTCAGCGCTAGAGTTTGGAAGCACTTCCTTTTTGGACTGTAACTCCCAGAACCCCCCAGACAGTAGAACCAGCTAGCTGGAGGGTTCTGGAAGTTGCACTCCCAAGTCTGACTTTTCCAAGTTCTGGAATGATTTTTTTTTAAAAAAAGTCATTAGCCTCCCTAGTGTGACTTCCGGTGATCTATTACTGAAGTGGTTGATGGGCTAGATTGTGCTGTTTGCCTGCCTCAGCTGAAGACTGGGAATTGTGGAGACTGATCCTTTATTGGCCATCTTTGGCCACTTCTGCACAGGGTGAGGGAATCGACCCATGCCGGTACTTACCGGACTTCTTGGCTCCACACTTGGGTCCAGGCTGGTCCGGAGCAGTGCATGGCCGCCATTCCGCACTGCTCCGGGAACGAAAATGGTGGCTTCCAGTTGGTCAAGGCTCTCCACCAACTGCTGAAGCTCACCAGCCTAAAGGCTCTCCACCAACCGCTGAAGCTCACCTGGCAGATCACCGGCTCACACTGGTGCAAGCCTGCAAATCTGCACCGGAGCGCAGGCGCAGAGTGGCACACTCTGTGCTTTTGAAATACCTGTTTCAAGCAGTCTTTCAAAAGCACACTGGACGACCACTTGGGGTCGTTCGGGAGCGGACTGAGGTGCAGAACTACACTAAGTAGGCCTGACCCAGTCCGCTCCCAGGTGCAGATGTTCTCCCTGGAGGACGCTCTGCACCGTTTCTTTAAGCCCGTGCGGAAATGGCCTTTGTTTCTCAAACCACGTTTTATGAAACTGTGGGCCAAATGTTACATCTCTCTCATGAAACTGGGAACAAAGGTTCAAATCATTACAAAGCAAAGCTGGACCCTGGCAGTTTTTTCCTGTCTTCTTGATAGGTTTCCCTTTCCCCATAAGCTGGCTATGGTAGCTGGGACCCCTTTTATGTGTATCATATTTGTACATGCAATTTTTATAGTGTCCATGCAATTGCAGATAGGTGGTGCCTCTAGACAATCTTGATCCTCTGGAACAGGTGCATCCTTTATTAATGCTGTTCTCTCCTTTTCTTCTTTTGCCCCAGTGATTCATTCTGGGTGACCTTCTTGTGCCGTCCCTTCTTGGTTTGTTCGCTGCACGGAATGCACAGTGGACACACTGCAAATGCCTTTTTTCTACACATTGTGAAATGACCCATGACAAAGGCTAAGAGCTTGTTCTGTGGAAGGCTTCAGGCTCATCAATCGGTATGAAAAGGTGCTGGAACTTTCTCACCATAGGCCCCAAGCAGCAGGAACAAACATTGTGGTGTATGTGGTCCTAGGCCCAAACTCATTCTCTGTCTCTCTCAATTTCTTAAAAAAGAGACCCTCCAATGAAGAAAAAAGCCTTCCAACTAGTAGAAATCACAAAATATTACTTCTTTTTCCCAACCAGTGGCAGCCAAACCAGTATAAGGGCTGATTCCAATATTAAATACTGACCACAGCTTGGAAAAGTATCTCGAGCCAATGAGGGGGGCGGCTACAACTTCCCAAATATCCCTGGCAGCAGAGCCACTGGCCATACTGGCTGGGAATACTGGGCATTTTAGTTCCAAGCTCATATATACCTCTATAGGTAAAATGTAAATGCAATAAACACTGAAACTGTATGTATGGAATGCACAGGGAGTGACTGGCTGCAGTCAGTCTAAAAAAAAAAGACATAGCACAGATATTGTTCAGAGACGCAAATCAACCCCTTCACAAAGGCCAAGTAGATTTGCAACTGAATCATGTCTCAACACTGGCAAATGGGATGAAGTCCTCAGCCTGAAGCCATCTGGGCAGGAACTGGTGGGAGAGGGCAAAGTGTGTGGCCTACACAACTCTGTCCTACAACAAAAGGAAATTGATGGGAACTTAGGGTAAAGAGCCACAATTTAATGAAGCCACATTCTATAATTAGAGAAGTAACTAAAAGTTACAGTTGTACCTCAAAAGGAGTGTTGCTTTTCCTTATTATTTTACAGCCTTAATATGATGTAACTTTGTTATGGGACAAAATGAGTTAATTATAACTACATATTTTAATTAGTTACTTCCAAGCTGTGTTCAGGACTGGAAAGTCATTGAAGAGCTGCAAAAATATAAAATCAAAACGTCTTATGGGTCATCCATAAAATTAGTTTATATGTTTATTAAAAGGCTAGGTCCCCTCCAACTGCTCCCCTTAAGCTGATGTGGGGCAGGCTTACTACAGTGACCAACTAATTTACAATAGTGTGCAGACATTTCCGTTATTTTAAAAAATGGCAAATAATGCCTGTTAGTCCTCATTTTCTTATAATACCTTAACAACACACATATAAATTTGTTCCCAAAAAGGAGACCTCCTACATTTTACTCAGCAAAGACAATGATAAAACATGGATAATGATGATTAGATCTAGGTAACTGCAGGCTCAACATACCCACACAGTTAGTCACACACAAAAACAATCCAGAGCTTGTAAAATGTACTTTTGAGAGTAGGACTCTCAGAATTCCACATCTGACATAGCCAAAGGGTGAGCTGGCAGAGGGGTTGTGGGATCTCACATACACTTACATTTCCAGACTCCAAACTAGTGTCAGGCGCTAAGCAGTTGAGAAGATACTCATAAAATACTCACCATAGCAGGTATGGCACTGTCCTCACTGAAGCCACCAAGCTGGGTGGGATCATTCCAAAAAGTTGTACAATGATCATCATTACCACTGTAGTTCCAAAGTCATAGGGAGAGCTGGAGAGTTGTCTGGCAGTTTCCTGGCAAACGCATGCATCCTAAGGCCCGTAGATGTATGGAGTTAAACCAAAAAAAACTGTACTTCTGCTGGACTTTCCTTAACTCAAACAGAAAGGGAGAGAAGAATTTAATGCTCCTGCCTGAAGGTGCCCCATGCTCTTCAAAGAAACAAGGCCCAACAGTGCTTGTCCCTCCCCTCCCTACAGTCTTTCCCTCAAGAAAGACCAGATGAATTAGAGCATTAGGCAGACACTACTGCCCAAAGGCACCCTATACAGCTATGATTGGTGGCACCCCACCCCACACATTTTACACACACACAGATTTTGGGCCAGAAAAGATCTACTGAAGGTTAGTATTTGTCAAACAGTTTATGCTCCACTCTCCAATTCAGCCTTTCCAGCAAGAAACACTGGGTGGGATGAGTGTTGGGTGCCACTTCCTGAAGGTATGGCTGTGGCACCCAAGAACACATTTTCCTGCACCCAGATTTTTCTCCTGGAAAGACTGGATGGAAGGACCCCTGGGCACCATTGCCCAAACCATTAATTCTTTCCAGTGATATATTTAAATATTTTACTCCAAGTCTCAAGTCAAGTCTCAAGTCTCTACCTCCAAATCTCAAATCAAGTCTCAAGTCCTTGAAGATACTTTCAAGTCAAGTCTCAAGTCTGTGAGCCCACTTTAAACCACAACCTACATTCCAGAATTTCTAGACAGAGTCGAATAAAGTCAGCTTTAACAATTTAAGTAGAGTCAGCCCTTCCCATTTGTGATTTGCCATCTGCAGTTTCAGAAGTTGGGATACTTATTACTCTCTCGTCTTGAAACTGGAGACTTTTGTGTCAATGGGCATAAAAGTGTCTGTGGCTTTGGAAGTAGAGAATAGGGACCTTCTTAGTCCTCCTTCCTGAAGCTGGAGGATTTTGTGTCAATGGGCATGAAAGAGTTTACAGCTTTGAAAGTGGGGAATAGGCTCCTTCTTCCTTACCATTTCTGAAGCTTCAATTACTTTAGAAGAGTCCTTCCTTCTCAAGCCCATTACCTAACACATTTGTTGTTCCCCTCTGAGAACTGTGCCCTGTGCTCTGGGGCAAGTCTTGCCTTCTGCTCTTAGGCAAGACTTGCCCCAGTTTTAGAAGACTCCTCTGATATGCAGTGGAGACAGGCTGCTGAGCAGACCTCAACCCTACCTCAAGCCCACTGCCTAACCTGTTTGCTGTTCCCCTCCAAGAAATTTGCCACACTTTGGGCTAGAGACAGGTCATCATTTGACTAATAGACAAAAAGGGATGGAAGAGCTGTTCAAAGCTTTAAGGTTTCTGGATGAATCTGTTATGTTACTGAACCAAGGGCAGCAATTCAGTCACTAAAATTATACAAGTCACAAGTCGAGTCATGTCAGTGCATCATTTTTTGCTGAGTCAAGTCCAAGTCAAGTCACTGAAGTGATTTAAGTCTGACTTGAGTCCGAGCCAGTTGACTCGAGTCCACATCACTAACTCTCTCTGTACATCTTTAAGAAGCAACATCTAATACTGCTTCTTTTTCCCCACAGGAAAGATCAGCTGTGAAAAAACAATTTACTTTGATTTTTGATGTAAAATGTTTAATCCCTGTTCATACTGATATTTTATTAAGTGGCAGTTTCTCTAGAGGGCCTGCTTCTGAAAAGTTCTGTGCATTCTTATAATATTAAGCAACTTAGCCATGATTACTCTTGTCTTAACAACATCCAGATTAGACTACTGTTATGTAATCTGTTATGTATTCAGTGAGTTAACTAGGGCAAGTGGCACGGAGCTTTTAAAGTTAGCTTTGGGAACATCTTCACAAACTTCCATTTGGTTTCTGGGCTCAGTTCAAAGTGTTAGTTTTAAACTCATTTAAAGGGAGACCCACTTCTGAAAGTTCAAGAAAGTTGAAGGAAGGTGATATGTCAGAGGCAACGATGCTGATATAATATAATATAATATAATATAATATAATATAATATAATATAATATAATATAATATACAATATTCATTTTGTTCATTCAGCTGTTTCTTGGTCAAACAAGTATTGTTAGAAGTTTTGAGCATCACGAGAAATTTGAATACATTTCATATTTTCTTCAGAGGGTATGTAATTTCTCCTTTGTAAAGGAGAGACTTCTTTTAAAACAGTAGGCTCTGTTACTAAGTGCTTCTAAGCCTATTTAGTTCACTTATTTCATTTTTTAAAGCTTATTCTCTTCTACCATCTTGTGTAATCATAGCTGATATAGGATTGTAGCTATAGAATACCAGTATCATTAGCATGGAAGACTGAGTTCCATAGGATCAACCTGCAAAAAAAGTCCTCTTTTCATTTTCTTACTGTGAACAGCTGTGTGACAAAGCAATATGCTGTGTTTTTCATGGAAGCTAAGGTTATTTTTCTCTCTCCCTGACTTTCAGATAACACTTCTCTAGCTTCAGCAAAAATATCCGTTAAAAAAATCAGCACCTCTCACCTGGAAGTTGCTGATCATTTTCTGAAAAAATCTATAAAGTGACAAAACTGTTACTCTTATTTCCCATTTAAATCACATCTTGCTGTAAGATTCTTTTTTCCTTTAGCTTTTCCTTTTCCCTCCTCTAATCAATTTTTGCTCAGATGTTTTGTCAATGTTATACAGCACACACAGCTCTTTCTTAACAGTGCTTACTCCAATTTATCATGGGAAGCTGGCAGCTATCATGGGACACTAGGAATGTAAGGAATATGGACAGAGTTTCTCTTTCTTGGTGAGAAAAGGAGTCTCTTTCCACAAAGCTGTATTGCATTTTTGTGAAAAGCAAACCCAGTCATAAAAGTACAAAATGAAATATTTTCTGCACAAAACTTTTTTTTCTTAAATGAAATTTATCAAAAAGTCTTAAAACATGATAATTCACTGGAAAAATGCACAAAAATTCTCCTAATTTCACCCATCAGGAAGAAAATTTTTGAAATCTTTTTTGTCTGTGAGAATGAAATAAATGAAGATTTGCATCTCTGCAAGGCAATGTGGATCTCCTGAGGAACTATTGTATGTGAAAGGATATTCCTGGAATTTCTGTATGTCCTTTGTTCTCAATATATTTGCTGAATAAAAGCAAAAGACAATAAAGCCGACATTACCACTTTCCAGACTTGACCATCAAGTGATGATGCCTCTACCCTGACCTGGAGACACAGAGACCAAGTTGTTGGTGTATCTTGACATTTTAATGGAAAACAGAAAGGACACATCATAGTCTGAAGTATTCTTTAAAAGCATCAAGTTGTTATTATTAATCTGGCCTATAAAGTTCAATTCCCACATTTTTATCCATGCATATAGTTTAAAAATATGGTAGAGCAACAGACAAACCATGTGGATCCTGCTTCTATCAGTCATTCTGTTCATCTAGGTGGTTGTTGTTGTTGTTATGTGTCTTCAAGCTACTTCCAACTTGTGGTGACCTCTTATAGGGTTTTCTTGGCAAGACTTATTCAGAGGAGGTTTGTCATTGCCTCCTCTTAGGCTGAAAAAAGTGTGATTTACCCAAAGCTACTCAGCGGGTTTCTGTGACTGATCAGGGATTCACACCTTGGCGTCCCAAAGTCCTAACAAACACTCAAATCACTATCTCAGGTGGGCTCTCCTAGACCTATCTGGAGATAAAAAATTAGTTCATTTTATGTCTGCATCGTAGTACGTGCTCACTCTGCACCCCAAGAACATGGGAAGGTTACTTTTTTTGGAGGACATCCACAAAAAATCTCAGAATCCCCAACCCTCATGGTCAGTGGCCAAGTTTGCTGGAGGATTCTAGGTAGCCTGTGGATAAGCCTTACCTGACCCAAACAACATGATTTTCCTGACCTTTGGGGGTTTTTTTCCTTCTGACTTCTAGCTTGCCCCTTAATCATAACTCCTTGTTTTTCCTTCAATCCTGATTTAGTGTTTCATCTTCATGTTTTGACCTGTGTTCTGATCCTCTGGTGTGCCTTCCTTGCACTTGGCCCTTCTCCATTTCTGCACTAGACTGTTACAGTGCTATTATTCCACTTTCAACATCCTATGGAATCCTGGGGTTTGCAGTTTAGGGAGGGCCAAAACTGCTCGGCTAAATAAAAACTGCTCGGAGACAATATTTAAAACACTGCAGCCTTCTAGCCCTGCTTATTGCCTTCCCAGGACCATCTAGGAAAGAGAAAGTTTGATGTAGTTGTGTTGTTCTAGAACTGTCAAGATCAAGGTTCAAATCCCCACTTAGACATGAAGCTCATCCAGTGACCTTGGCCTTGTCATTGTCTCTCAGCCTAACTTCCCACACAGGGTTGTTGTGAGGATAAAAATGGGGAAGAAGTTCACTGAGCTTCTTACAGGGAAAAAAGGGGATGTGACATACACACACACACAAAACAGTGGTTCTCAACCTGTGGGTCCCCAGATGTTTTTTGACTTCAGCTCCCAGAAGCCCCAGCCACTATGGTCAATGCTCAGGGCTTCTGGGAGCTGAAGTCCAAAAACATCTGGGGACCCACAGGTTGAGAACCACTGCATAGGATATTGAAAGTGGAACAATAGCACTGTAAATGGGATCAGACAGCTGCCTACACTGCAGATCTGAAACTTGAACAGCACTTTAAAAAAAAAAGCACAAGCTGATGTTTAATATTTGTTGTTGTGTGCTTTCAATTTGTTTCCAACTTATGGCAGGTCTAGGGTGACCCTATCATGGGGTTTTCTTGGCAAGATTTGCTCGGGGGGGAATTGCTTTTGCCTTCTCCTGAGGCTGAGAGAGTAGGCCAAGATCACCCAAAGGGTTTCGATGGCTAAGCAGCAATTTGAACCCTGATCTCCAGAGTTCTAGTCCAACACTTAAATGATTACACCATGCAGGTTTGGTGTTTAATATACATTATTATTTAAAAATGCAGACGACAGAAACCATTTTTGAAGAGACAATGTCCTTTCTCTCCTGCAAAGGAAAGAACCCCCTTCAAAATGGTGCTGCCAGCCACAGGACAGACATGCATAATCTGAAAACAAAGGAAATGTCCCTCTTAAAAATGTAGCATTTATTCGTTTACCTATCATTGCAGTTTAAAAATAGCACCTTAAAGCCAACTCCAACATGCAGCAGAATTAAGTGACCTACTCCAGACACCAGTTGTCTAAGGCCATTTCCACACTACACTGTTATAGCGCTATTATTCCACTTTCAACATCCCATGGAATCCTGGGGTTTGGAGTTTAGGGAGGGGCACTTAGAATTCTCAGCCAGAGAGCTCTTTGGCCTCAGGAAACTACAAACCCCAGAATTCCACAGGATGTTGAAAGTGGAACATAGCACTGTAATAGTGTAGTGTGGAAATGACCTATGAGGATAAGAGGGAAAGGTAGGAATTGGGTACAGCAAGATGACAATGGAGAGGACAGATCTTAGACCACTGATTATGTGGATTTGGATAATTCAATTCATTAAATGATTACTGTATTTGCTGGTGTATAAGACTCACTTTTTTACTCTTTGAAAATGGGGGGCGTCTTGTATGCCAATGCATCTTATATGCCAGCTAATAGTATTTGCTAGTGTGTAAATGGGGTGTGTCTTATACACAAGTGCATCTCATATGCTGGCAAATACGGTAATTTTTTAATTAAAATCAAATTTTATTGCAATCAAAAATTTACAGGATACAAAAAAGTATTAAATGTTATTCAATACAGATCAAATCAGAATATGATCATTAAAACTATTTCTTTATCATAGACATTATGGCTGTTATGATTTTAGGTAACAGTTGTAGGGTTTTCAAAAAGATCTCCATTAAATTTTAAATATAGAACATTTGTCCAGAAATCTTGGTGGTGTTCCAGTGGTTCTTTCAAGTGTGTGCCTGTATTTATAAAATTAATGAATGAGAGGCACTTTTCAGTAAAAGAGTCTTGGGCCATTTCCGCACTAGACTATTATAGCACTATTATTCCACTTGCAACAATCTATGGAATCCTGGGGTTTGCAGTTTCGGGAGAGGCCGGTGGGCCTCTCTCAAAACTGCAAACCCCAGGATTCCATAGGATGTTGCAAGTGGAATAATAGTGCTGTAACAGTCTAGTACGGAAATGGCCTTAGTTTGTGCCTCCTATTGAATGATTAAAATTCATATGATGTATTAAC
Source organism: Iguana delicatissima (assembly GCA_948472985.1). Taxonomy (NCBI): domain Eukaryota; kingdom Metazoa; phylum Chordata; class Lepidosauria; order Squamata; family Iguanidae; genus Iguana; species Iguana delicatissima. The sequence continues at coordinate 914,470 of CAOKZL010000064.1, forward strand.
TAATATTACTTTAATTAAAAGTAATGCATAGGTATGCAGTCCTTTACCTGGCATAGGTAAGAATGTCATTCCAGTTTGTACTGGAAACAAGGACAAGGGATCTATGTAGTATAATAAATCATCAGTTTGGTCCATATTGCTCAGGACTTACTCTTTCCTTATAGAAAAGAAGGTAGAGATTTTATACCCTAGACATTTGAGATAATCAAAAGAGAAAAAAAATACAAATAAATGGCCATTCTGGTTTCAAGTTGCCCTTTCATGCTACACATTTATAATATTATGATTCCACTTTAAGTGCTATGGCTGCATCCAGCTGAATCCTTATTTATTTATTTATTTATTTATTTATCGATTTTAAAAATAAAATACACATAATTAATTATTGTACATTTCACCACAGTATGGATACTATGAATACCTGTCAGGCTGAATTTAATTTTCCTATGAATTTTACACTGAAAACTTAAATTTAAAAATTACCAAAAGAAAACTAATTTAGAAAACTCAAATAACGAAGTTCATAAGTTTACCATCAAAGGGTAAGAGGGAATCTTCCGGTAGAATCCTAAGGTTTGTAGCTTGGTAAAACTTTAGATCTCTCCAGACGAGGATTCTAAATAGGCAATTAGGCAAAAGAAACCATTTGGAGAGCAGGAAAATTTAAGGATATCAATGGATCAAAAAACAATTGCACCATGGAAGAGTGATGTTCTGTTCTTTTTCTATTTTCTTAATTCTTGACCATATTGTTTGTCCTAGGGCATTAAGGCCTTAGTTTACCTTTTTGTCCTAATTTTGGGAAAATCCTGTTTTTACAATAGGTTGTTTTTCAATGTGGGCGATTCCAGTAAAGATCAACTTCACTGATGAATTTTACACACATACACACACACACATAAAATCTCCATTGGAGGATTTTTTTTCCTAATCCAAATTTTCCTGGATCATTTTTTTTTTTTCAGTCTTTTCCTGAGTTTCAGGAACTGTTAATGACTAATCCTAGCTGAAGTTTATAACTCTGTGGTAATTTAGGACACTTTTGTGGCTTCCCTGTGCAGATCCCTATGACAGAGTGCCCCCCATCACTTTAATGGTGATTTTCAGGTGTTCAGAAGTCTGGGGAAGGAGAACTGGCAAAAAAAAAATCTCTACATCTTCTTCTAATATGTGGCCATCACATGAATGGAGGCTAATAACATTTCTTAGGATTGAAACCATAAGGTTTATAAGTCCATTTCATGTTTTTTCTGGCAATTCTCACATTATACTTTCACTTTCTGAACACAGGTTAGAACTAGTCTGGCCACCAGAAAAGATTCTAATAGGACTCAAGTCTGAGTTCTTGTTGATATCAAAGTTGCTTTAATAAAACCATATTCTGATTCATCCATTTTTATGCATTTTCCAGGGTCTCTGAAGAACTCTCAAGGCAGTGCGTTGACTTCTGAGTTGTAGACAAACACCCTGTTGCTTTATTGTACTTTTGTGTTTGTTTTCTATGCTTTCTGTATTATATCTGGCTGACTAGTCTTTCATTACTGGAGATTAAGCTAACTGATCAACCAAAGAAAGGCCATTATGCAGTTACAAAAATATGTAATGGGAAAATGAGAATTCATTGGAAGTCAGTATTGCAATCTTGGTACAGGCTTTACAAATAATTTTTAAACACACACCAAATCAATATTCAAGGGAAGTGCATTTGTTACACAGAGTTGGAAGAAATTCCATTTCTGTAGCAATCCTTTTTTATTAATGGTAAGGTACGTTTGCAATAGGTGGCAAAATAAGAATAGACAATATTTTTATGGGTTTTTCACTAGTCTACCTGCTTTGTAGAACCCAAAATGGAAAATCCAACACAGTGAAGGAAAGCTGATTGCTTCCTCCATACGAAGGGCTGGTTGGCACTTATGCAAATCTAACATTAATGTCATTGCCAGAACTATACAGAATATTCAATCAATATTGATGCATTAAAGAATGCCATTTCGTAGTCTTAGTCTTTTTTATTTAAAAGAAAAGGCATGCTCTGAAAAAAAAATAAAGCAGTATTTACAGTGAAGCCATAATGAATAAAAAGAAATAATGACCATAAATAATGTGAAAGTAAGTAACACAGCTGTAACCATAGTAACATTACCAAATGAATAATTCAACATGAATAATATACTTGATGAATCCTAGGCTATTTTTCTGCTTAAAAAATGAATGTTAGCAGATTATGATTTTTTCCACTGATGGAGGCCAATCAAGAGGGCCGATTGTCCTTCTTTTAAACAGATGTCAAAGGATGGTCTACTGTTTGAACTGTTCGTCACGAAGATTTGGAAAAGGAGCTGAGAAAAGCAGGGACTTGTGTGTGTGTGTGTGTGTGTGTGTCTGTATTTGCATGCATGAGTGTGTGTATGTGCAAATGACTGAGAGAAAGAATGAGACCCTGACTCTTCTTCATAGGTTTTTCACAATAGTACCCAGCACAAGCAATATCTGTTGGGTTGAGTCCATACCTAAAAACAAACTGCTGCAGAAATGTTTCCTTATTTCTGACTCATAATTCTTTCCCCTCTTCTTCTATCTTTCTGTCTCTTCTAGAAGACTCAGAAGCCCAATTACTCTACATTCAACCCTGGCAGCACCCCTAAAGCTGTGCACCATTCTTCCAGACCTAGCTATGTCCCACATGGCTACAGGCTTGTTTAATAGTCCTCAATTTAGGACCAAACTGCACAAGAAACTGTGTTCAGAATTGGAATGGGGTAACTTCAGAGATTCATGCCAGAGCAGATTTGCATATAAGCTTGTGTTTGCTCCTGGTGTTCAGCCACCAAAGAAGACAAGCCAATGGTCAAAACACAAGAGTGAGAACTGCTAGGGCAATTAGACACCTTTTACTGCTTTAGGAGCACCCTTTCTGAATGTGAAGCTATTTGTCTAGTGTGAATCTTACCTATCAGGTCCACTGCTAGGACCAGCTTTGCCATACTCTTTTACTGCATAGAGTCCTCTTGTTTTCATCTACTCTTTTGTCACATATGGCAGATAAAGAAGCCATGGGAGACAGACTGACTGTTGGAGATGGGAACAAAAAGATGGATAGGAAGGAACGGAATAGAATGTTGTGAAGGATGACTGGGACAATGAACAACAGCAACCCACTCAGGTTCGAATTGCTGGGCAGAAAGGTAACACCAATGAATGGCTTTCATGGTCTCATTATGGCTTTCTTAGAAGCATCTACCTAAGCAACTGTGGACCATAGGATACTGGATCCTTTTGATCTGAACTGACAAAGTTCAGCTTCTCTTTTGTCTTACAGTTTTGTACTTTCCATGATGAGTAACACTGTCCTTCAGACAATTTGGACACTGAAATCTAGTTGGGCCACAGAATAGCAAAAATCTAAATCTATACAATAATAAGGTATTTCCCTCAAGGAACATTCTATTTCCCTTTTTTAAAAAAAAATTAAAATCCCTTATAAAAACAAATTGCATATACCCACCTTGCACAAATTCTAAAAGAATGGATACCTACAAAAGATTATTGTAATATTAGGAAGTAGCACAGTTAATACATTTTAGGCCCAAATAAGGTTCCCAAAGAATGTCCAGTGACTCTGGCTTTTCACAATTATAACAGTCTGTGTATGTGTGTGTGTCTGTGGAGGTGAGGAGAGGAAGGGAGACAATATTTGTCACATATCTAGGAAACTGAAGGCATGGCCACTCATCACCTTTGACACTCCTATTTCATGTGACTGTCCCTTTCCGTTCAACTTACCTTTCCCGTTCTAGCGTCCAGCACGCACGCAGGCACGTACACACACACATTTTTTGCATTTCTTTTGGAGAAACAAACTTTGGGGCTTAACAGATCATATTTCAGTACTTTGGATGGGATTTTGTTAGCAACACATTGACCTGAATTTTCTCTTTGTCAACCTAGCAATCTGCTGCTAAGACAAAGTGTAAAAAAAACAGGCTCTGGAGTGTGTTGCTGTTATTAAATAGCTCTTCTTAGAGGAAGCACTCATTGTGGAAGTAAAAAGCACTCAGATATATTTGTCAATACAAATGTTACTATCTTAGATTGCTATTGATCCACTGAAGCTGCCACTTTCATAGGGCAAGAACGTCCATAAGAAGAGCTCAGTCCGGCTCTGGTTGAATACATGTTACTGCTTTTTGTTCTGGAATGTGTGCAAATCTTCTTCCTTGTCACTGCATGGACTGAATAGGCTTGCTGCAAACAATGTAATACACACACACACACACACACACACATACGACAGCCACGGTGGCAACCCCTGTTCTGCCACTTTAGTTCATTCTTCAGCCATTCTCTTTCCAGTTTAATCAGTCTCTGTGTCTCCATCTCACACAAAAACATTCACAGAACCTGTACGGTGAGAAACACCTTGTACATGTACACACTCACCCTGCACACATGTGCACACATGCATGCACACTCAAACATCCACCAACATACAGTAGGGATGGAAAGAAATATTCAAAAATCTTTCAAAAATGGCCCAAAACTGTGGGTTGTTTGTTTGTTTGAGCATTAGGAAACTCTGATGAGAAGAATCCTGAACTGATTAGATTCTTCACAGATCAGGATTTATTCTAAACAAAATTAGTGTGTGTGTCTGTGCGCGCGCATACACACACATACAGTGTTTTCTGCACAAAAAAATGTGCAAATGTTGTGCAGAATAAGTCCTGAACTGTGAAAAGTCTTTGAAAACTGAGCAGTTTTTGAAGATTTACTTGCAGCGGGAGAGGGAGTTAATATCGTTTTCTTCCAGAACAAAATTAGTGAAGGATTGCATACCTAACACAGAGGCACCCAGCCTGCTGCATGCCCAATAAGCAGGATCACAGCAAAAGGCAGGATAGAGTTAAAGCTTCTGCCTCCTCACTCCCCCAATCCTGAACAAGATTCAGCAGCATTAACAAGATTAGTAGGGAAATAGCCATCTCAACTGCGTCACGATCGTCATGATCACTGCAGGTTACTGAACCTGAGACCTTCTGCGTGCAAAGCATATGCTCCCTACCACTGAGTTACAGCTCTTGCCCACAATTAGCATGTTGAATTCTTTCCAAAAATGTAAAACAAAACCATCTTGAAATCCAATTAAAAAAAGAGGTGTGGATTATTGGCCTTCCAGATGACAGAAGATTGAAATAATTAAAAACTCTTTCTTTCATTTCTTCTTTTCCCTTCCCTTCCCATTTGTCTAAGGAACATAGCACTCAAGGTCCCCCCTTCCTTGGGAACAGAACCTTCCTTTGCTTTCTAACATTGCTTGACTCATCCTTCATAGAGAAGAACCTCATAGATGGGTATTTTCACCCCTCAAGGGATTCCTGTATAAATGCCTTTCTGTCCCCAGTCTAGAAAGAGAAATTTCTTATTTTCCTTCATATTTTTAGTATTAAGTGAGCTGAGGTGTTTTCTCTCTTCTCTTTACTATCCTTTTGAACTAAAGTCTGAAATGGTGACCTTGCTACTTGTCCTTCTTGTTCAAACCTTACATGGTTTTCAAATCCACCTGCAAACAAGAGAGAGGATTATAGCATCAGATTGTAAAGAACGTGGGTGGTCCCTTTCTTTCTTTATCTGCTTTTAAGCTACCACTTTACTTCTTAAATAAGGATATTTGTCAGATCCTGAACTGGCTGCAAAATATCAACAGATTCACACACATACAAATGCACATATAGAGAGAGAGAGAAAGGGGGAGACTTTTCCTTTTATTTTAAGAGAAAAGCAATGTGTTTACTAGCTTCATTAGGGGCTAAGCTCTTGGTTGGCTTAAGAAAAGACAGTAAGAAATTGATTGACCTAAATTCTTAGTTACATAGATCCCTCCCCCAGTCCATTTTTTTTCCTTTTTATGCACCTGCAGAAAGTAATGATGTTTTTGTTTTTTGTTTTGTTTTGTTTTTGTTTTCCATTTGGCTACAGATTGAATTAAGTGAACTGCAAACATATTGGCTTCTTATTTGCTATGCTCCACTATGGCTGCTGCCACCCCTGACCAGCACAGAGGTGGTTAAAGAGCACAGCCTTCTTTTGCTTAGCAAGTGAAACTCACTTATCCTCCACATAACAACTAAGGTTGCCAGAATCAATATGGGACATGGCTCCTGTGCTCTCAATAGTCATGAAGAGGGAGAAAATCTTGCAAGTATTGCATCCTTCATTGCTCTACAGTGCTGTTGCAGTAGAAGGTGAACAGGTATTCTGTGCTATAATGGTCAGAAGCATAAAGGGGATGCAAGACTTTGCTCACTGGCTCTTGTTGTATCCCCATGTCCTAGATTTTCCTCATGTTCAAGAAGAAAGTCTGAAGCAGAGGACTGAATGTGTGCACAGGACCAGGTCAACACCATTTTCTGTCTGAGGCAGAATAGTAAAGGGCACCCAAACTGATAGACGACACCTGGCTTGAAAACAGTACATGTTAAAGGGATCAAGGAGTCTTTGTGGATCACAAGCTAAACATAAGTCAACAGTGTGATGAGACAGCTAAAAAAGCCAATGCAATTCTAGGTTGTATCAATAGGAGTATCGTGTCAAGGTCAAGGCAAGTAATAATACTATTTTATTCTGCTTTGGTTCGACCTCACCTGGAATACTGTGTCCAGCTCTGGGCACTACAATTCAAGAAGGATTTTGACAAGCTGGAATGTGTCCAGAGGAGGGTGACCAAAATGGTGAAGGGTCTGGAAATCATGCCCTATGAGGATCAGCTTGGGGATCCTGATGAAAAGAAGATTAAGAGATGACATGATAGCCATGTTTAAATATTTGAAGGGATGTCATGTTGAAGATGGAGCGAGCTTGTTTTCTGCTGCTCCAGAGACTAGGACACAAAGCAATGGCTTCAAACTACAGGAAAAGAGATTTACCTAAACATCAGGAAGAACTTCCTGATGGTAAGAGACATTCAATAATGGAATATGCTGCCTCGGAGTGTGGTGGAATTGCCTTCCTTGAAAGTTTTTAAACAGAGGTTGAATGGCCATTTGCTGGGGGTGCTTTGAGTATGTGTTCCTGTATGGCAGGGGTTCAAGGGGTTGGACTCAATGGCCATTGTGGTCTCTTCCAACTCTATGATTCTATGATGATTCTATGATACAACCATGTTTAAGGTAAATAATGCCCAAAGCCAGCCATGTTATTTTTTGGCAGCAGGCGTAAAAAAATTCCTCAGGTACTTTTTCTCATCTTAACAGTAAAATGTAAGAATAACAGATTTTCTAAAAAACTAACAAACTCCTTGCCTTTAGGGGAAATTCACTGAGGCAATTTCCTCATTCTGCATAACAATAGGTCTACATGGTTTCCCCTGTGATTCAGGACACTCCATAATCCTGTGAAGATGGATATGGCTAGATAGGGCTATGGTGGGTTGAAGTTCTTTTCCAAAAAAGCTTCCACACTGGCTTCTGGGTGGGGGGGCAGAATTTCACCAGCATTTCTTAATAACAACGCAATCATTTAAATATTACCATTACTCAGCATAGTACAAGAGAATAATCGGAGACCACATCTGTGTTTTCATGTCTTCTCCTTTGTTTAATGAAACATTAAAACCAATGGAAAGCAACAATTTACAATGCTCATCACAATGAATGTTCACTGCTGGAGAGCTAAGGCACAAGGTACTTGATGATTTCTAGCACTTTGCAAATGAAGTATGGCCCTTGGAGATCTAATCATGTTTGAGCAGAAGATAACCAAGTGGGACAGGACAGCTCCTGTGGATGATTGGTGGGGAAAATGGAAAACAGACATATGAAACTGACTTTTTAAGTTAGTCTTTTTAAAAGAGCTGTAAATTCAGTTCCCCAAAAAGGAAGAGAATGGTTTTCTGAAAGAATACAATGTTAACTTGCTTTATCATGAATTTATTTAATACAGTAGTACACTTTCAGGGCAAGGGGATGGAACACAGAAGCAAAGATCAGAACGTTAGCTCCTTGTTACCATTAAACATTGTAAAACTCTTTAGGAGGGGTCTTTACAAGAATAATGAGAAACTTCATCATCTGAAGCAGAAAGGAAAAATCAAAGGAGATACTTCAAATGGGGCTGACTATAGATTTTCCTGACCAACAACAATAATTAAATCTATTACCAGAGTTACAAACCCAGTGTGTTAGCAGACAACTTGCAAGAAAGTGATCATAAAGAAACTGCTCTACAGTGCAGTACAGTTTAACTAGATTATTGGGCCAACTTCTGTAGCTATAAAAGTACGTTTCTTTAGATTCCAGCATGAGAAGCAGACATCTTACTGAAGCATAGGGCTGGGTCATGCCAAGACCTTTTTGCTGTCTGAGGCAAAGAACAAGAATACTGCTTAATAATGAGATTATTCCAATATGGCCTGTTTCTAGGCAAACATTAATTGGATCTACTCTAACATACCCTTCAATTGTCCTGATCTGGCAGAGACAGTCCTGATTATTCCTCTCTTATCCCACTTCTGCTGTTTGTTTGTTTGTTTGTTTGTTTTTAATGTCCCAGTTTCTTTCTCTTTCTATCAACCTCCCCCTCTGTCTTTGGCTTATTTCCACTGGTACAAACTGAATTCAAAGTGCAAAAATAGTTTACACTCAATTAACTCAGCAGTTGTGGTGGGTAGTGGAAGAAGAATCATGCCCTTCCCAATAAACTCAGCCAAAAGCAAACTGCTGCACTCTCACTTGTGTATTATTCCTTATTAATACCTTTTGCCATCTTCACCACACACTGATGTTGTTTGGTTGCATGTGTCTCAGTTTTCATCTGTGCAATATTGGATGGTATGCATTAAGGGTGCCAAAAAACAACTTCCATCATCCTTCAACCAGAGTGATAAATCAGGTTGCTTCCTTCCACATTACTATAACAAGCTTTCACTCTATCATGTAAAGAAATTTGTGAATCTTCATTTGCCACTATGCATATAAATTAGCATATGCAAATTTCATGAAAATCTATGTTCCTTTTTTATTATTATTTTTTGGTCATGGTTTTCCTGTTTTCTGATAACACAGATTTGCCACCTTACTTTGGGCAGGCAACTTCAATATCTGCCAGGGTTAGGGGAAGTTACTTGTGACAAAAAAACAATGAGCCAGAAGGATAAGTACATGATTTCTTTCTCAGGCACCCATCTGTAGATAACTGCAGATAAAAATAAAGACCTCTTCATGTATAACCACAGCATGAAAGTTGCTTCATTATGACTTCTTCCCATCCACCAGAATAACATTTTGAAATCCAAATTTTGTAGGAAGGATCAGAACCTGGAAAGAACTTGGCTTTTTGGACTATAACTCTCAGAATCCCCATGCTGGCCATGGGGACTTTCAGAGTTGAAGTAAATACACACACACACACACACACACACACACATATATATACACACAGACACACACATATATTTTCTTTTTTAAAAAAAATGTTCTGGGTAGAACCAATCACATGACCTCCTTACCCAACTATCATACAGCCAAGAAGAATGTCTCACAATTAAACAGGAAAAAATCTCATCATTTAGCCATGTCCATAAGGCAACATGGGATGAAGTGGCTGTGAAAGAGTTTCTATGTAGCTGCTGTAAGCAGTCCCGAAAGGTGAAAGCAACAACAGAAAACAGTTTGAAGGCCGATGCTGAACTAGTGTGTAGTGGTGCAGAAGCTGGTACTGTGGACTAGTATGCCACCCCCAGAAGGTCAGACGAGCCAGGATCAGTCACAAAAGCAATAACTTTAACTAAACAGAAGCCAAACTCGGGGGGACAGGAACTCGAAGTAAGGCACCCAGTGAAGCCAGACATTTCTTATGAGCTGTTTGACTAGCAAAGATCATGACAAGACTGAGAGATTTTGGAGACAATTTACTTCCAGTCTACCAGGCTAAAATGACACCTTGGGGAGTAGGGAGACCCATCTTCTTAAGCAGGCCTTCAATTAAGCAGGCCTTCAATTCTGAAGACTCTTTTGCACTGGATGAGCATTTCTCCACAAGTTTTGAATCTCCCACATTTGCATCGTAATTCCTGGTGACTTCCTGGCATGGTGGGACGGGAGGAACTATCAGGAGGATCCACAGTGTGGTCCAGGGACTCAGTTTGGAGCTCCACATGAAAGAGCTGAGTGATCGGATGAGTTAGACTGTGTAACAGATTTCTCACATGGGCTAGAACTTTCTGTAAGGGCCCAAGCCTCTTCCCCTTACAAAGCTCCCATAGAGTCCAGATCAAATTGCCTCCCAGTGTTTACAAATGAATTATATTTCAGGAATTTTGGTGACGTTGTATTTAATTTAAAAGGATGACACAACAAAGTAGGATTCTTCTAGCTGCAGCTCTTCTACTCCCATCGCTGTAATTCCACATTACAGGAATAATAAAGAAATACAAAATGAAACACTGACAAAACAGAGTAACAGAATGAGAGGGGGCCCATCAAATCTGCATTGTTGTTCTTGTTGTTGTTGTTGTTGTGTGCCTTCAACATTTTCCAACTTATGGCAACCCTAAGCCGAACTTATCATGGGAATTTCCTGGCAGAAATTCTTTTTGTATTGATTGATTGATTGATTGACTGATATTTAACTCTAATAGTCTAACATATAATCAAAGTTACAATCAAAATACAATCAAAGAAACAGAAGAAAAAAAGAGAGAGAAATTCTTCGGGGGGGGTTGCCTTTGCCTTCATTTGAGGGTTGAGAAAGTGTGATTTGCCCAAGGTCATCCAGAGGTTTCCCTGGCTAAGCAGAGATTCAAACCCTGGTCTCCAGGGTCACAGTCCAACACCCAAAGCTCTTTCTCATACTGGTTCTCTGTCAATTCTGTACACATCTTTGAAATCAGTTAAGTGCACCTTTGAAAACTACAATAACGAAAGCTTTTAGGACCTTGGATATCTTCAGTCCTCTTACTCTTTTCTTTAAAGCTATCCTTGTCTTATCTTTAACCTTTCTGCTCTCCCGGTCACTGCTGTTTGTATAACATAACTTGTTCTGGACTGATCAGTTTGCCTCCAACAGTTTCCCACACTAAGATAAATCATGTGCTATCTTCCAGTGTTTATCCAAGGAGGTGGCAACATATACAGAACCAGAGACAGGGCCTGGTAGCTAGATATGCACTATAGATTTGTTGAGTTGTTTACCTGCCCCAGCAGACTGACAAGCATACCACTACTCTGATAATCTTGTCATGGTAAATACCATAGTACATTGAATTCCTTTTTCTTAAATCTTTGACATTAACAGCAGGCTTGTGTCAATTTTTTTAGAACAAGTGATAGATTCTTCTTCCTTGCATAGCACTTATCCCACGTAACAATTTCTCTTGTTGCAAATCTCTCATTTAAAACTATGGTTAGAAAAAGCTAATTGTTTCACTTTCTCTTGCATTCAAATTTTTGAAGCCTCAAGTTCTTTCCAACTCAAATATGTGATTTTCAAATGTGGGTGAGAGCTTCAAAAATGAACTGCAATGAGATTTTCAGCCATTTGCACTGGCCAATTTCAAGAGGCACAGCTATCCCCAATATGGAGACAGGTATGGTGTACTTGACTGCCATATAGGTTTGAAAGATGAAGAGCCTAAAGGGGGGGAAATGGTGCAAGTCTAATGCAGTACTAACATAACTGGCATGCACAGAGATTGAAATCTAGACTTTTAAGAGTATACATAAGCAAAGCCCTGGGCCTGGATGAAAGGATGTGTCAACTTAAGTTTCTACCACTTTTCCTTCCTTTTCTTTTCTTTTTTTTAAATCCACCATTACTTTCAATCCTGAAGATGAAGACATTTGTGGTTTTTTAAAAAATTCTTATAAAAAAGAAGCTGATGTGAAATTGTCTCCTATCCCTATCTAAAATATTTCCTTTATGCTACTTTGAACATGTGATGGATCCAACGCTTAAACAATGGAAGGTGCACTTCTGTTGACAGAAGGCCAACTCTTGCTCCAGAGCATATGAAACACTGCATTTCCAAACTTCCTAACTTTAACTCATGCTTTGAACCTAAAATCTGTTTGTTCAGAGGCTCAATCTGCTTAGAATTGCTACTCTTGCTGCACAAATGTTAACTTGGGTATAGATGCTATTTAATTCAGTGGGACTTACTTCTGGATACAGCTTGACACTTTTCATATATTTTCACTTTAACTTTCTGTCAGGATTTAGTATGTGAAAAGGATATCTTTTAAAACTGATCATCAGAAGGGTGGAGGAATACCCCAAAATCCATCTTTCTCCCTTTTGTACTTTCTGAGTCTGCACATTTGGAACTGGAGCAGAACCAGAGCAAAAAGCAATATTGCCTGGCAGTTAAGTGAAACCTGTTTTTGTCTCAGTTCAGCAAGAATGTGCTCGACCTCAGAATGAACTTGTAGCTCAGAAATTGAGAAAAGCCACGATGCCCTCATATTTATCTCACACTAAACAGAATTTATAAAAAGGGGGTTATCCTAAGACCAAAGACAGGAAAGGGAGTCGTAACTAAATATAGGATTGGCACCCGTTCCTTCTTTGAAGAAGATAGTCTTTTCATGATATTAAATTGTACTGCAGAGATGTTCTATAATTCTGTCTCCCAATTTAATGCATTACATGAATAGTATATTAAAATATTTTTCTGATAATATTCTTGATATATGTGATATGTCATCTTCTTCTGTTATCTCCTAACATAGTCAATTAATTTGGAACTCTTCTGGGAGAAACCCTGAGCTTGGCTTTGCCTAAACTGGTGCCCTCAAATTGTTTTAAACAACAATTCCCATCTTACCTACCCTTTCTTTGGACTGTGGGAACTGTAGTCTGAATACATCTAAAGGATAACAAGATGGGAAAGGCTACACCAGCTGAACACATTTTTTAAAAAAGTAAGTACATAATTCACAGAACAGAGTCATCTGGAGAAAAGTAACAAAAGACAAGACTCATAAAAATATTTACATAATCTTGCCAGTACAACTCATAAAGCTATTATTCTTTTTCAGGAAACATTGTGTTGAGTGAAGAGAAAAGACACTAGTGTATTAATGTAGTGTGTTGCAGTGCTTTGCAAATCAGACTGAAACTTCGTTGAACTCAATTCTAGTCTCTGCTAAGGCATCAAGCTCACTGGGTGACCTTGGCTATCAAGGTTTTCAGCATGACCTCCCTCACAGGTTTGTTGTGAGGATAAAGAAGGGTGGAGAAGAACTATGCAGGCTGCTTTGAGTTCACTGGGAGGATGGGCTATAACTAATACATAAAATATCCTAGAAATTTCATTTACAGTGTGAAGCTTTTAATTACATTGTGATGGAGTAGGTATGGTTATATATCATCAACATAGTAATTTCTCCATACAATTACATTATTGATGTTCTCCCACACTTAATGTCTTCTTAATACATGACTCCTATGATACCCTAACAATGGGTTCCTAGAGAATATAGAAATCAGCCATCTACTGAGTCAGACTATTAGTCCTTCTAGCTGAGTACTGTCAATTGTCTATGATGACTCTCTAAGATTTCAGGCAGAGTCCCTTCCAAGTCTCACCTGGAAATCCCTGATATTCCTTGGTGGTTTCCCATCTTGTGCACCATCCAGATCCATTCATGTCTTAGGTTGGGTGTCCAGGGTGAGATGGCACCGTCATTGCAGTGGCATATCACCATATAGTGGCTTTTAGGGAGGGACAATTTGTTACAGAGGAAGATCATCTGCCTGGGGCTACAGAAATATAGCAGGGTCGTACACAAACCAAGTAAAGACTTTATTTATTTATTTATTTATTTATTTAGTAGGAAATTAAGAAAATGCCACTTTAATAAAGGGAAAGGTAGGTTGACACCAGTGGTGTCATGGACACCATCTAATAGGCGTCCCTTACAAGTAACCATCAACTACACAGCGCTTAGAATTACGATGCAGTCTACTCATTAGGGTGGAGGGAAAATAAAAGATTTTCCCAGCAACAAAATACTGCATTTTAAGTAGTCGGGAAAGTGTTGCTCTTATCATAATCACACTAAGAGGAAGGTGGCATCTGGATTCCACATACCAGCTAAGTAAGCACTGTGCATTTATTGTTGTGAAGACAGGAGAAAAAAAGATTGTCTGGGTTAAGCCATAGGTTAATGTTCTGCTTCAGAGAAACTTCGTCTGGGAAGTCATCCAAACACAACAAAGTCATGCTCGGTGATGACAAGCCATATTTTTCAACTGAGAAAATCTACTTAGAAGTTGCCCCTGTTATCTCAGAGTCATTTCATGTATCCTTCAACAGTATTCTCCCAACAAATTCTGGCCAATTTATGTTGTTATTTATGCCTTGTTGATTTTGGGGGACTTACTTTAAATCTTTGAGATGCTCTGGAAAATTCAGAAGCCTGACAAGGGAACATGACTCTGTGCTTCTGTTTGTGAACTTCAAAAACATAAATACATTAATTCCAACTTAAGCAAAGGAAGGAGAAAGTCTTTTCCAGTCAGTAATGACTTGCCTATTGTGAATCTTCATCAGTGTGGCATAGTCAAGGACTGAGTCACCTCTTGGGAAAGTTCCTATTTGGATCACAACTTCCAAAATCTCTGAGGCAGCATGACCTGCTGCTATGCTGGCTGAAGGATGCCCAAAGTTGAGTTGAAGTCTAACAACAATAAACAACAACAACAACAGCAACAACAACAACAACCATTTCTGGGATCTGCAGACATATATTATCATCTTTCACAATGTAATAGTATTTTATGTTTTGCCTCAGATTCATACATAATGTTACTTGCTCCATAAAATAGGCACCATGTAGTCAATTATACATGATACTGAGGCAATCCCTTCCCTCTCTGAGATAATCAAAAACCAAGATGCAGGGGGGACTTTTGTGTTATTTACTGTATGACTGAGATTCTGCATTTGATCATGTGGAGTTCCCCCACACATACCTGGCAAATGTCAAACCCAGGGAAGGGGTGTTGCTTACAGTAATTTATTACCTGGGAGAGGGAAGGGGAGGCAACCAGACAGAACCACAGCAGCTGGAGAATGGGAAATCATCTCACTCTCCCTGAAGTCTGAGAGAGCAACCTGATGTTTTTTCCCTGCTGCAGCTGCAACTAGGATGGGCACTGCCAGCTCTCTCTCTCTCTTTCTCTCTCTCTCTCTCTCTCTCACACACACACACACACACACACACAGAGTTATCAGCTACAGCAGTACCAGAGCAGTACCAGCAGGGTTTGATAGCTGCCTTATGGAAGAGGTTTTGCATGCTGTACAGGGAGTTAGTAAACTGCTCCTTGTGCAGTATCCAAAACAAGACATAAATGTGTATAACCTTGAGTTATACACCCAACAGGATTCCAGCAAATGTTGCATCTGCAATATAATATTTTCCAAATATGTATTTGTTTATGTATTATTTCCTGCATTTTACTCAAGCATTTTCTGGAGAAATGGGACTAATATTTAATCAGTTTTAATCTGTAGTGCAGACATGTACAGTGGGGATTTTCTAAGCAACTTCACCAAAGCCAAGATGAGAGGCACTCAAAGCCAGCCAAGCTATTCTGGTACAGGAGGCAGAAAAATCCCATAACATTTCTCTGCATCGATGGCAGTAAAAATACAGCCATAAGAAAACAAATGTCTTTCCATAACACCAAAATCTGGTTAAGATGGCCAGCTCACTCTGCCTAGTGGTAGGGATGGCCCTGATGCTCAGTGACACCTTGGTCAGAGACAAATTTACTTTGATCACATTAATATGAGCAAAAGAAGCAGAGCCAAATATTATATCTATGACAAATGTATGGAGTGCACTTGAAGACATCATGAGATGTGACATAGCTGTTCAAGTTACCTTCCCCTGACTCACAAGATATTCTACCTGCAGCTGTTATACCCCATAACATTTATTTGTCAGACTTCCTCTCCATCTTTCTTCTGATCCAAAGATATCTGACATCCAGTAATCTCCATTTCACATTTTGCTATAATTTTGCTGCAACAAAAATACATATTATTTGTAAAAAAGAAAAAAAGAAAAGAGCTTGCTTTGTTTTGCTATCTAGAAACACAAAGGAGAAAAATCAATATTCATGGCCACATTTAATATTCAAAGCTGCATGGGCATGTAATAGACTTAATCCTTCAGCATTACAGCAGCAAGCTAATGAGCATATTAAATTGCTACCAATAATGTTAACATGTTATGAAGATTTGAAATGGAAGGGTTTCAGAAATGCAGAATGGCTGATGGAAAGTCAGGTTGACTATAGGTGAAAATATAGCTAAGATGCTTACTATTGTCAGTTACAACTTACTGAAAAAATTATTAACTACCGCTATCACATGCAATGGTACCTGGTGATACCTGTGAGTGAAGGAGACTGAAGGCTGCAAGCAGGTGCTATCTCCAAGTAATATCCCAGTGAGAAAGGAGTTTATATCCTGATGCCTGATAAAGGTAGGGGAAGGCTGATGTGCATGAAGGAATAAGTGATTTGCAAGGAGATCCAGATGGGAAACAAAACTCGGTACAGTTGGAAAAGGGCAAAACAGATAGTAGGAGGGACTCTTTGCATCTAGGGGTACAATTCTGTCTTCAAGTTACCACATGTTTATATGTGGATCCTATATATTTGGCATACCTAGAATTAAGCCCATTAAATATGAGGATGTGTCCCCCCACTGCCATACAAATCAATCAGCCACTATCGTCAAGTGCAATGAAGAAATCTTTCTTGTTACTGGTGTTAAAGGAAAGATTACACTCACAGATTCCATATATGCAGTAGTGGCTAGTGGCTTTGACATTAGTGAGGGGTAAACACGTTCTGCATTTTAGGAGCTTTAAAGGAATTGTCCAAGATATTGAACCTATTTCAGGGATGAGGTTCAACCCTTTGGATAGTTTCATTAAAGTTTGGACTGAAACTAAGAATGGACTTCAGAACCACCAACTGACACTGTTTACACAAGATGAGAGGTGGTCCCACATTATCCTTTGCCTCAGGCAGCAAAATGTTTCGGATTGGAACTAGTGGTAATAATCTCCATAAAGATTATTCAAGGGGTGAAATTTCAAAAGAGGATTAAGCAATCACCATATGCAAGAGAGTATGAGTCACACATACTATTACAACAAAAGGGTATCTCAGAAAAATATTCTGGACTATTTCAAAAATATAAATTTTATTATTGACCATGCTGGGATTACAAGCAACACCTGAGAGGCTGAAGTTTCTGATTAAACTTTGCCAAAGAGATTAAACATGCCCCCAGCCAAATTCGGCAACCTCAGGGCAGAGAGAAATGACAAAGGATAGATAGATGTCTTAAACATGTCAATAGCATGCCATTTAGCTGAAATATATAGTGACCATTTCCACACACATACCAACAGAACATTTTCCATCCAAAAACATTGGTACCTCACTGTGCCATGAAAACACCATAACACCAGGACAGCAGGTAGGCCTGTGTGCAAAATCAGCTTTTTATTTCCGTGTTTGTTTTAAGAGCTTCTATCCTGCTTTGTTCCACCAGGTGAACTCAAAGCAGCTCACAAAATAAACATCTTAACAGTAAGATTGACATTACACTAAATAAAGTTAAATCAAACATTCTAAAAAAAACCAACAACATCTACTGGAGAACAACATGAAATCCAAACCAAACCAAAATCATTTGACAGAAGGTCCTTTTGAAGAGCCACATCAGGACCAGAGAAATACAATGTCATGCTATGGTAGATTCTCCTTGGAAGGGTGTTCCATACAATTTCTATGTTACAGGGTTCCATCCTGGGCCCAAGGCTATTCAATATATTCATCAATTACTTGGATGAAGGACTAGAGGACATGATGATCAAATCTGTAGATGACACCACATTCGGAGGGGTTGCTAATATACCAGAGGACAGGATCAAATTTTAAAATGACCTTAACAGGCTGGAGACCTGGGCCAAAGCCAACAAAATGAATTTCAACAGAGAGAAATGTAAAGTCCTACACTTAGGCAGAAAAAGTGGAATACACAAATATCGGATGGGGGACGCGTGGCTGGATAGCAGCATGAGTGAAAGGAATCTAGGATTCTTGGTAGATCACAAGCTGAACATGTGTCAGCAGTGGGATGCAGCAGCCACAAAAGCCAATGCGATTCTCGACTGCATCAATAGGAGTATGGTGTCTAGATCAAGGGAGGTAATAGTACCACTCTATTCTGCTTTGGTTAGACCTCATCTGGAATAATATGTCCAGTTCTGGGTACCTCATTTCAAGAAAGATATTGGCAAGCTGGAACATGTCCAAAGGAGGGTGACTAAAATGGTAAAGGGTCTGGAAGCCATGCCCTATGAGGAGTGGATTAAGGAGCTGGGTATATTTTATCTGCAGGAGAGAAGGCTAAGAGGGGACATGATAGCCATGTTTAAATATTTGAAGGAATGTCGAGTCGAGGAGGGAGCAGGCTTGTTTTCCACTGCTCCAGAGATTAGGACAAGGAGCAATGGATTCAAACTGCAGGAAAAGAGCTTTCACCTAAACCTCAGGAAGAACTTCCTGACAGTCAGAGCTGTCCGGCAGTGGAATATGCTGCCTCGGAGTGTGGTGGAGTTTCCTTCTTTGGAGGCTTTTAAGCAGAGGCTGGATGGCCATCTGTTGGGAATGCTTTGATGTGTGTTTCTGCACGGCAGGGGGTTGGACTGGATGGTCCCTGTGGTCTCTTCCAACTCTATGATTCTATCATTCTATTACTGAAAAACTATGCTTCTACTAATAACCTGCCTGCCCAACATCTAAAATATTAAATTGGTTTTCCATGTCTTTTAAAAGCCATGTAACTTTATATTTTCATCCAGAACAAGTGGTTTCATACAACTAGCTATCTATGGCTACAGCTGAGTTAGGCTATTCAGTAAGTGTGTGTCTGTTTGCCCACAAGCAAATATTATTTTCCTCTCAGCTGCTGTCCTTACATGTGTGTGGTGTTCTCTCCTGAAAGCTGAAATACCAGCTTTTATGGACAAGCTGCCACCTGTATAGGAAGATCTCTTGCTGCAGTGGTTCCTCAACAATCAGAGCAGAGCTTGAAAAAGTTACTTTTTGGAACACAAGTCTTAGATTCCATAGCCATCATGGGGGAGTGGGGGTTTGGGGAGTTGTATCCTGAAAAAATAGCTTTTCTATGCTCTGATCTAAAGCAGAATGTGACTGTTAGAGCTCATAGCCATTTTTAACTGATTTTGCCCAGTTCAAGCCTGCTGGATAATTGGTCCCAAATAGAGATTGTTACCCCAATTTCTGGGGTCCTTTGGGGGACACCTCCATATGCTCCACATGATGGGGAATGGAAACTAGCCAGAGCACAAGCAATTGCAATGTGAGAGGCAGGGTAACCTAGCAGGGTCTGTTTACCCAGTTTTTACAGGATCAGGCCAAGCCAAAAACCAAACAAAAATGTCCAGTAAATGATTTTATTGAATAAAAGTCTCACGCACCAATGCACATACACACCCAAGAGCTATTAAGAAACAAAAGAGAGGAAATTGGACAGTGGAGTATTAAAGGGGTGTAGCTGGGGTAATACTGTGCCTTGTCCTGAAGTCCGTGGTCCAGGAAGACAGCGGAGAGATGAGACTCAGCACGAGGAGAGCTGAGGGGATTACTCAACGGACAGAGCAACGGTGTGCTGGGAAGACCGGGAGTGATCCAAAGAAATGCTCAAAAACCGGGACTATTTGTAGGGGAATAAGTACTTGGAGGACTAATCCTTTCCCAGGAAGAACAATGGGTATTGGAGCGAGAACGAAGCTCCACAATGGTAATTTCCTTTGCGTGATGATATTGCAAGGTGTTGCCAAAGTCTCAGGATCTTTGGCTGTGTTTTGTGATGTGACTTCTTGTAAATGGTCCTCGCCTGATGGGATATTTGCTCAACTTGGGGCAGACACGCTAATCCCATCAAGTCGGCTTCCTGGAGCTGTGGACGTTTTGTTTATTGGGGATTTACATACCTGGAGGTCTCCTGGGGCTACGTGACTGGAGATTTTACTGGCCTGGCCTGGTTTTCGGCCATTCGACCATGCCTGTCTATGTGCTCATTCGGGCAACCTCTCAGGCACACAGAGTTATATTTAATATTAAATTGTAGACCCTGGGATAGGGTTTCTCCATCGGAGTAACAAGATTTTTGAGAATTGGTGTTCTCTCACTCTCTCTGTCCTGTCTGTTTATTCAATTCTGAAAGAAACTGAGTGCCAGCCCAAGGCATTCTAAAATCTGAAGCAGCAATGGAAAGAATATGCTTTATTATTTGTTCCCCAGTTGAAAAAAAATGTGCTTCTTGACATCCTGAAACCCCACCAGGAAGAATGAAAGAGCAGCAAGAGCAATTTTCTCCAAGAATTCAAACATCTCAAAATTTTTGAGAGAATCTTTCTGAACAGAAACTCAATGGGTTTTTGTATTAAGCATATTTCTGCACAGTAATGGTATTTTTCATACAGAAAAAGGTTTTCCTGCACAGAACAGCAAGTTTTTCTGCAATATACATGTGTGTGTGTGTGTGTGTGTGTGTGTGTGTGTGTGTGTGTTCCTGCAATGAAAAGTTCTCTGGAATATTTTAGGACACACAAATATAGAGAGAATACTGCACAAAAATATTCATCTTGTCCGTAGAAAGAAAAGTGCAATAATAATTCATCCTTACATGCAAGAATAAAATAGTCAGAGATGTACACCCCTGATCTGAAACAGAGCCCATCATCACTACCTCCACCACCACAATCCATTTGTAGAGTTAAACAATCCAATTCCATCTCAATGTTTTCAGAGTACAGTGCCCAAAGGCCTGAAGCAACATGGCTGGAAGTCATGTATTTTTAGGAATAGTAGCTCAAAACATCTGCAGATTTCACAAACACTTTTAAAAATGCTATTGTGCCATTCAAATAGCTATTCCTGTCTTCGTCTATCACTCTGCTTTCTGCCCTATAACCTGAAAGGTTTGGCCTTATTCTTCCCAACCCCCGTCTTCTCCCACTCCATTGTGTTATCCTGGCCCATGTAACTTTCACTGTTCTGGTTACCAGGATCATTACCAATTCCAAGCAGAGGCCCTGACTGAACAAGGCCAAGTGGCCTAAGTGTAGAGTGGTACTTACAGAGTTCTGCATTAGTCTGTTTGTGAACAGGTAATACATTCAATGTGATTTCTAGTGATCTCCATCATTCAAGGAAGCTTTATCAGAGCAGAGTGGGGAAGTGAGAATGAGAGCTAAGGCCTTTCATCTGTTCTAATTATGTACATAAAACCTTATTGCTTTCCATTACATTTAATATTTATTCTTTGAAGCTATTGAATTAATCAGTTGGTCTGGAAGATGCTGAAATGTGGCTGACTAAATGGGAGGACTGATCTAAGCTCATTCAATTATAACTCAGTGAAAGCTTAGTTTCAGTCCAGTGCATTTGGTATCATCAGTAGCTTCACTTTCTTTTGGAGAAATTCAAATTTGATTGCAGTTTTTAAAGAGAGAGAAAGAGAGTTTATCCTCCAAAATAACTCAGGAGTAATCTTTCATTTGGCAATACCTTCGATGAAATACTTCAAAGAACTCTGCATGCAATACTTGGAACACATATATAAAATTGATTTAGCTGGGTTCCTGTTTCCTTATGTGTTTAGATTCATGTGATAAGGAAAATAACACATGCTGCAGAATGAGGTGTGAACAGTCACAAGCTGATGCCCTACCCTGTCTTCAAGACAGAAGCACACTGCCATTTCAAGTTTCAAATAAAGCCACTAAAATGAAACTGAACATTCAAAATTCTACACAGATTCTGAGGTTCTACAATTTCCCTAAAACCATGCTGAATACATCAAATTGATGAAGAATTTTTTTATTCAACATTAATGCAGAAATAAGGGTCAATGGTTCAAGGGTCAATGGTACAATTCTTCACTGCCAATATTGTGTTTGAAGAGAGCTGGCCAGCAGAGCTATGACATCCAGCTTTGGGCAGAACCTGGTTCAGGAAGTATCAGTAGTGGGCTCTGTTCTCTCTGCTTATGAACTTTTCATATGGCTCCTAGCCCTCCAAGAAGCATGTATAATTTAAAAAAATGTTATATGTCCAAAGTGTTAATCAAGATTGGACATTATTAGCTTGTTTGTCCTGGCAGCTGGTAGCTGCAATTTCACTCCAGGTTTTGATCTAAACTTTAAAGAAGCTATCCAAGGGGCTAAACCTATCTTGAGGGATAAAGTCAAACACCTTGGATAGATCCTTCAAAACCTGGAGTGGATTCACCTCTTCATCAACATGGAAACTGTCAATGTTTGTTTTCAATTGAATATTGTACTCATTATATTATATCAATGGAGAAATTTTATCCATATAGCATTTAAAAAAAACTAGCAAATAGTAAGGAAAAGAAGAGTTTCTTGGCCACAGAGACCAAAGTGCTTCCACCCATGAACTTAGCAATTAGATAACAGATAATTAGTAATTGAAAACATTTGGGTTCAATCATGGAAAATCTACATAATCTTCAAAATCAAAACAAGTTTAAATTTTTGTAAACATTGGGAAAGAACTGCCTAGAAATAAATGGAATGAAACATCGGAATATTATTCCTAGGAATACTTATTTCATTATTATTGTATTATTCTCTAAAACTACCTACGTGACATGAGTCTTCACTATGAGTAACATTATGTTTTGGCTGGAAGTTTGAGTTGTTTTGACTGAATAAAGCTACTATTACAAATCCTGTGTGACTGGTCCACCAACCAGAACAAGGAGAAACAAGCAGAAACTGTTTTTCCGTCATTGTTTTGGCTAGCATTGCAGATCATGAGACATGGGTGGCATTTGGTTGTATGAGTAGTTTCCTTGAATTGATAGACAATTATAGCAAACGGCGTTCTCATTTGCTTTGCTTTTCAAGATCAGAGTTCCCAAAATGAACTTAATCATGAGGCAAGATCTTAAAAGGCAACGCATCTAAGCAGCCTGTAGGCCCTTTTTACATTTAAAAAACTGCTTTTGGGAGGATACATTTTTAAAAGAAAGGCACCAAGAGCGGGGTTTTGGAATTGTTTCACTATCTTCACTGTCAGTTCAAAATAACTCTCCTTAAAGTCTAAAGTCTAAAGTCTCCTTAAAGTCTTCAAGGGAAAAAGTACTT
Organism: Iguana delicatissima; assembly: GCA_948472985.1. Classification (NCBI taxonomy): domain Eukaryota; kingdom Metazoa; phylum Chordata; class Lepidosauria; order Squamata; family Iguanidae; genus Iguana; species Iguana delicatissima. The sequence continues at coordinate 937,701 of CAOKZL010000064.1, forward strand.
TTGAAACTCTGAGGAAGAGAGCTACAGAGTAGTGGAGTGGAATTTAGAGCAGGAAAGTTCATGACTGGGAAAGCATTAAGCATATGTTTCTTTCCCCACTTCTCTGCTTACTATTTCTCCCATTAGCCTATGCCTCATCTTTATCTCTTTTTAACCAGTATCATGCCTTACCCATCATACAGAATCATAATAACTTGAATTTTATTCTTCACCAGGAAGATACTATTATGTCATCTGATGGGGCCCTCCTGCATCTATTGTTGCCTTCTCAGAGATGGCTGGTGGTGACACACATGAGAACAACTTTTCTCCAGCATATAGAACTTCTTCTTCAGGAGTTATCAGCCCTGATGGGCCATGACATGCCCAGGTCTTCCCAAGTGCTGAGACAGGATCTCTTCAGTTCTTATCCAACTACTTGCTGTTTTCACTTGGGTTGTGATGTCTTGATGTTTGGTGTCATTGAACATATCAAGAATGTTGAACCAGATTTAAAGAACAGTATAGCACATGTGGCTTGCCATGGCACTACCTTTCTCCAATGATGGGGTTATGTGTTTCTGTGAGGCAAAGGGCTATGCTGATGGTAACACTGCTACTAGTAGTGTCTCTCATTTTAAAAAGCATTTACTAAGGAGCCAGACTAAATGTGCCAAACAGGAGGATCTGTCAAAGATAATGGCAGCAGCACCATAACTAACATGCAGAGGGAGGCACGGAAAACCCCTTTTGAATGCCTTTTACCATGACAACCTAATGATGATAAAATCCAAAATGAAACAAGAGATAGTGCTGGAGTTACTGGGGCAGAGCAGAGGACAGCTACAAATAGCGCTATGGCTAATGATGCAGCTGGACTCAAGACAAAAGGACATTTGGCTGTTGATGTACTCAGAAATGAAGAGAAAGTCCAAAACTCTACAGCACATATTACAGAACATGGAATGTGAGAATCAGGGGAAGCTAGCCATAGTAAAATGAGAAATGGAATGTTATAACCATTGCAATACTTGGAGTGAGCAAGCTAAAATGGATAAGAAGGCAACACTTTGAGTCAGATAATTACATAATGTTTTACTCAGGAAATGAAAATCTAAGAAGAAATGGGGTGAGGAGAGATGTAGCAAAAGTAATAAAAGGATATAATGCCGAGTCTGACCAAATACTATCAGTAAGGCTTCAGGGAAAACACATCAACATAACCATAATCTAAATTTATATTCCAACTACAGAGGTAGAAAAAAAAAGAAATTGAAAAATTCTACATGAGAGTCCAGGAGGAAATTGATCACACACCAAAACAGGACTAGCTGTTAATTATAGGCAATCGGAATGCAAATTTGGCCTAGGATCAAGAAATGAAGCAGGAGAGTGAATGACTGGTTTTTGTGAGGCCAACAACCCAGGAAGAGACTGTGTACATGGACATCACCTGATGGCTAATCCAGAAATCCAGTAGACTTCACAATTGGAAGCAGAAGATGGAGAAGTTCCATTCTCTCTGCAAAAACAAGACCGCAAGCAGATTGTGGCGCAGACCATGAACTGTTAATAAGAAAAATTAAGATAAAGCTAAGGAAGAACACTAAATCAATTTTCATGCCAAAGTACAACCTTATGTACAGACAAAGAGAACTACTATAATAATCAATGCAGAGAAACAGAACATGACAAATGCATTCAAGGACGATGATCCTACGATTTTAGAAAGCAAAGTGGAAGCTGCACTCAGGGTACATGGAAGAAATAAATCACCAGGAGCAGATAGTATACAGATAGAGCTGCTTCAAGCTACAGAGACAGAGTCTACTCTAGTTCTAACTAAAATCTTTCAACAAATATGGAAAACAAAACAATGGCCCACAGACTGAAATTGCTCAATATACATTCCAATCCCCAAGAAAGGGAGACAGAACCATTGTATTAATTTCCCATGCAAGCAATTAAGTGATGCTCAAAATTCTGCAACAAAGACTTTTACTATATGTCAGTGGTTCTCAACCTGTGGGTCCCCAGATCTTCGTGGACTTCAGCTCCCAGAAGCCCCAGTCACTATGGTCAATGCTCAGGGCTTCTGGGAGCTGAAGTCCAAAAACATCTGGGGACCCACAGGTTGAGAACCACTGCTATATGTGGAGCAAGACATCACAGATGTCCAAGGTGGGTTCAGGGAAGGAAGAGGTACTATGGATCATATTTCAAGCATACATTGGATAATGGGGCACACCAAAGAATCTCAGAAGAAAATCAGCCTGTGCTTTATAAATTACAGCAAAGCCTTTGACTGTGTAGATCATAAAAAACTATGGATCACTCTTAAACAAATGGGCATGCCACAACACTTGATTGTCCTAATACATAACCTGTATTCAGGACCAGAAGCTACTACCAGAATATGGAGAAACTGAATTGTTTCCAGTTGGTAAGAGGGTCAGGCAAGGCTGCATTTTATCACACTATCTGTTTAACTTGTATGCTGAATAAGTCATATGCAAAGTAGGATTAGGCTCAGAGAAGGAGGCATTAGAAGTAGAGGAAGGATAATCAGCAGTTTGAGATATGCAGATGACACCATTCTACTAGCAGAAAATAGCAAAAAATTGAACTGATTACTGAAGAAAGTCAAGGAAGAAAGTAAGAAGGAAAATTTACAGTTAAACAAACTGGTCCTTTCTGCACCAGGCTATTAAAACAGTGCAGAGCGACCTCCGACGGAGGTCTTCTGCACCGTAGAGTGGACCGGGGCGGACTACTTTTTGTAGTTCTGCACCTCAGTCCGATTCAGAGCGACCGGAACTGGTCACGCAACATGCTTTTTAAAAACCTCTTTTTAAAAATCACGAAGCATGCAACTCCGTGTCGCTCCGTCCCCGCACTCTGGTGCAGATTTGCACAAATGCATGCCTGCAGATCTGCCAGGGGCAGGCTTTAGGCTGGCGAGCTTCTCCAGTTGGTGGAGAGCCTCCACCAACCGCAAGCCGCCATTTTGGACACCGGAGCAGTGCGGAGCGACGAACTCGCACTGCTCCTCGTCCCGACGGACTTGCTGAAGAAGTCTGGTGAGTAGCGTTTTTTTGCGGTTCCTTTCCCACGTGCGGAAAGGGCCTAAGAAAATGGAACTGTGACCACAGGCAATTTACTTAATTTTAAAGCAGACAATGAAGATATTGAAACAGTTTAAGATTTTCCATACCTACCTTGGCTCAGTAATTAATCAGAATTGAGACTGCAGTCACCAAATGAGAAGACTGGGACTTGGAAGACCAGCTATGAAGGAATAAGACAAGATCCTGAAATATAAAGATATATCATTGAATACTAAAGTTAGGATTGTCCATGCTATTGTATTTCTAATTTCTATGTGTGATGAAAGCTGAATAGCGAAGAAAGCTGATAGGAAGAATATCAACTCATTTGAAATATGGTGCTGCTAAAGAGTTCTACAGATACCACGGACTGCGAAAAAGACAGTGCACTGTAAAGATAAATGGGTCCTAGAGCAAATCAAGCCTGCATTCTTCCTAGAAGCCAAGATAACAAAACTGAGACTGTCATACTTTGGACATATCATGAGAAGACATGACTCATAGAAAAGACAATAAAGTTTGGTAAGGTACACGGCAGTAGGAAAAGTGGAAGACTATACTATAGATAGATAGACTCAATCAAGGAAGCCGTGGCCCTGAATCTGGAAGATGTAAGCAGGGTTGTTGATGATAGGGTGACTTGGAGATCTTTCTCACAGGGTTGCTATCAGTTGATGTCAGATTCATGGCAGTTCATAACAACATGGCAGGGGGAGAGAGAAACAATACACCAATACAGTGTCTTCTAAATAGGAGCCCTGTACGACAAAGGAATCAAGTTCTGCCATTGACTGCAGCATGACAACTTGAGATACTGGAGAAAATCATCTGATATCAATTTTTGTATGAACTTACCCATTTCAAACCTGCTTAGTGTATATGCAAACCAGAATGCACTTGCATGTGGAAATCCATTCTCAGAAGTTTTTGATCAAGTTTGTTACTCATAAAACACACAAAAATATATAAATTGAGGGAAAATCTAATCAAAATGTGCTCACACATGGATTATTTTAAGGCGGAAATACTTTCAAAAACTGTAGACGCTAAGAAAAGCACATACAAAAATACATAGAAATTTTATCACATTTACCAACTGATGCAAATCAAAAAATTTGGAGAAAGTTACATTCATAGATTTGCCCACTGTAAACTGTAGAACTCTGTGAAAAAGAAAGGTTGGCATATACATATACTGCAGTGTGCTCTTTTCATAAAGAATAAATATTTTTCAAGTTATAACTCTTACATTGTGAAAGGTGTCCTGTCTCTGTGAGAAGGTTTTACAAGCACACGAACAGTAAATTTAATTGGAAGCAAAATGGCAGAAGAATTAAGCTTGATGGGAGAATTTCCACCATCTCTTAGGTTCAGAGCCCTTAGATCAAAGAGGTACCATGTAACTTTTCCAAACGCTCAATGATCTTGAAGACAGTGCTCCTCGAACTCATTACACTTGGGATAATTCAATAACCCTTTACATTAGAATTGTAAGGTATTCTTCAAAGAAGCTACAACAATATGTCATCTCTTTAATGGCCATATCCAATTAAACAGAACTAAATAATACTCCAATTGTACTCCAGTTGATGCAACTTGGAAAGGGATAGTGAACAGTATAATGTTAGATAGTATTTCCCACTGCCATTTTTTCCCTATTCAGGGAAATGGCAGTACAGCTAATCAAAGACTATCTAGGCTATAGGCTACCACAAAGAAAATGTACACAATGTTAGACTACAGGGCATGTGCTGCCATTATATCTGATCATCTACTTTTGAAATGCTGCCAATAAAAATGAAACCCATGTTTGAGATGTAGAGGTAGGTTATATTTTGCAAAAGTGCCTGTTCCTTGGATTGCTTGGTGGTGTTCTCTCATCAGCCCTTATCAAGGGTTGTATTTTTTTAAAAAAAAATGCCAAAGAATGGCACAGTTACGAAAATATAGAGAGAAACCATGGAGACAAATGCATAAAGAACATAACATAAACGATAACAGAGTGGAAAACGGCTTTGCTGTTGCCTTTGTGCCAGACACAATGGCCAAAGGCAGCAGAGGAGAAAATAGCAGTGGAAAGAAGATACAATTACTGCTGTGTTTGCACCTCCTTAAAAAGAAATGCTACATCTTTCCAGCTTAAGATTGACTTTATATTTTTTTTTACCCTATGAATGTCTGTATGTTTAAAATTACATTGGCGTGGAACATTTGTTAAACTTTTGTTTATTACTGTTGAATGAGGAAATGTGTCTTTTTATATAATTCTACCAGATAATAGTATATTGTCATTTTGCCCACCATAGTAGTAATCTTGTACATCAGGAGGGGCAGTGAAATGGAGTGGGGAGAGAGACAGACTCCCCTACCCTGAGACCTCTAAAGTCCAAATGAGCTTTAGGATATGGCCACATTCCGTGCGATCATCAGGTCTTCACACTTCTTCCTGGTTCCAGCTTTCAGCGGAACCAAACTGCTCTCACTTTGTGCCTGCAGGAATTCCTGGGAGTGCTGGCTGAGAGTGGTGATACTCTTTCCCCAGTTCACCCTACAAATAGAGAGAATAACTAGAGCAGATGAGACCCTCATGTCATCTACAGTCACAGATAGGAAATTACAGAGGACTCTGCCCCCTTTCCATCCCTCCCTCTTCTTGCCTTGCCAAGCACACAAGGGGAATTCTGGTGGGGTAAGCCATGAGAAGGAAAAGGTTATGGCAGAGGCTGGGCTTTCTCTGTAGCCTTCTCAGACCAGCTTCTATCAGCAGTCCAGATTAAACCTGCAAGCCAGAACTTTCCCTCCTCTGCAATACAGTTGCCCATGTACAAATCCCTCCAAACTCAATGAGACTCTGTTTTAAGTAGATAGCCATAGCTCTATGCTTTTAGTATTTGACATTGTTACCGCATTAATTCAAAATCAAACCAGGGTTTTAGCAGCAAAAAAAACGTAAAGAATTTATTAAATGATTTTCCCTTGTACAAGAGGGGTGCAGTTGTGCATCAGGCACTAAAAATGTACTACTCCAAAGAAAATGGCTACACACAGGTAGCTTTATACGCCGCTAAGCATCCATTACAGAAGCAAGAAATGCTAATTATTGGCTAATCCAAATACATACGTATAGGAACTATGTCATGAATACATTATTAAGTCAGCATACAAGCACTACACATTTTAATACCAGATCCCTCCCTATGGGTGTGATTTTTAATATTAAAATGAAGTTTTATGAGGCTTTCAGTCATCAAAGTTCATCTCTTGTGGTCACTCCCCCCCCTTGTCCTAGTTTGGCCTACTCTGGACACTGCAACCCACAAAGTCTATCTCTCTTTCACATCTGTTGAGCCTACTCAGTTAGTTATCTCTTTTTTCTATCTATCGTTGCTCTACTTGGCTTCCTGTTATTCTAAGTTCTGCAAACTAATTTTCCTGTTATCTGCACCCAGCTACAAGCACAAGCATTCTTCTTGTTTTCCCTGGCCCCGTTGCTCTTTTCCCTAATTCAATGTGCTTGCTATTAAGCTATTGATTAACTGTTTCCTAATTATTATGCCCCTACAACATCACTTGGATGAATATCTATTTATCTTTTACTCATTCCCAATGAAGGATTATCTGTGTTCTGAACATAGACAAACTTCTTGAAATTTGAACATCTTCCCTCATCATCATGTAGACCTAAATAGGGAATAACGGAAGCCAGAACACAGTAATGGTATGAGTGTTGGATAGGATTCCAGATGTCATGCTCTGTCCTGGAGACCCTGACAGAGGAGAGTTCCAATTCAGAGGCAGAAGACAGCTCAGCGGAACAGAACAACCAGCAGCCGTGGCCAGAGCAAGGGGAACAGAATGATCAGCAACAGGGGTCAGAGGAAAATTTAGCACAAGTGCAATGACAGCAAGAGAAAGAATGTCTCAATTGTTCAGCTCGTTTATATATCAAACAAGCCCTAATGAGAGAACACCTGTGTCAACATCATTAGGCTATAAATAAGAACATCTGGCTTTGCTCACCACGGTTGACAACTGCCTTTCATAGTAGTCCAAACCAATGATGTAGACTCAAGTCAATTGACTCAGACTCAAGACTTAAGTCGCTTCAGTGACTCGACTTGGACTTGACTCAGCAATAAATGATGCAATGACTTGACTCAGCTCAAGACTTGTATATTTTTAGTGACTGACTTCCTGCCCTTCGTTCAATAACATAAAATATTCATCCAGAAACCTTAGGACTTTGAACAATGTTTTCATCTCTTTTTGCCTATTGGTCACATGATAATCTGCATGAAGCCCAAAGTGTGGGCACATTTCTCAGAAGGGAACAGCAAATGGGTCAGGGAATGGGCTTGAGGCAGGGTTGAGGTCTACTCAGCAGCTTGTACCTGTTGCATACCAGAGGAGTTTCTAAAACAATTCCTAAGATCAGAAGACAAAACTCACCCCCTGAGTGCAGGGTGCATTTCTCAGAGAGGAACAGCAAGTCTATGTTAAGCAACAGACTTGAGGAGAAAGGATCCTTCTTTATAAAGCTTTTGAAGATTCAGTAATGAGGCGTAAGAAGGATCCTATTCTCATCTGAAAAATTCTCCAGCTTCAGAAATGGTAAGTAGAAGGATCCTGTTCCCCACTTCCAAAGTTGCAGACTTTTATGCACACTGGCACAAAAGGCTCCAGCTTTAGGAAGGGGGAATAAGAAGGACACTATTCCACATGTTGAAAGTTGCAGATGACAAAATCGTAAATGTGGAGGGCCGACTCTCCTTAAATTGTTAAAACTGATGTTATTTGACTCTGACCAGAAATTCTGAAATACAGGTTGGGGTATAAAGTTGGCTCCCAGACTTGAGACTTGACTTGAAAGTATCTTCAAGGACTCAAGATTTGAAGGTAGAGGTTTGAGACTTGGAGAAAAAGACTTAAATACCTCACTGGTCAAAACCCTGCAGCTGTCCTTTGCTTCCTGGCCAAGAACTCTTGTCTCCCATTGGACGTTTGCCTGCTCTCTGACCACAATTCTGGTTTGCCCCCTTTGGATTTGAATATTCTCAGAACTCTAGACTTTTGGCTTGATTTGGATTTGCTTTGGGACTGCGCTCACTCACTCGCTCACTCCTTGCCATGAGTAAAAGCCCTGCTTCTACAGCCTGCTAATTGTTATTAGTTCTCCCTAGCCTGTCTGAGAAATGATACCAGAAGACCAGGGTTCAAATCCCCACCTTTCCACTTAGTGGAAACTCACTAAGACACCTTGGACAAATCACACTCCCTCAGACCTAGTGGAAGGCAACGGCAAACCTCTTCTGAAGAAATCTTGCCAAGAAAACTCTCTGATAGCTTCAGCTTAGGGTAGCCATTAGTCAGAAAAGACTTGAAGGCACACAACAAGAGAAGGTAGGGAATAAAAATAGGGTGGAGGGACTGAATTCCCCTGCCCACAGTCCTTTACAGATGACCTCAGGAGGTATGGCTGATAGCGAGCAGAAACTATCCATCCCCAAAATCTCTTAACTCTTGGCAATGCAAACTAGTAGACAACCACTGTGTTACTGATAGTTGGCCACCTTTGTATATCTTCCATCTGAAAAATAATTTATTGCTGTCAAATTTAAGTACCAGTTGAAGTGTTAATTTTGTTGATAGGCATTCTGTATGGGGAAGGAAGCGTTTTTTTTCCTTTGCAACTTTTCTTTTCTGCATCAAAAGCTTTTATAAAGATCAATTTTAATTTTCAAGCAAAGGAATTGACAAACCAGTCTGATGTTGCTAAAAGACTGGGGGAGGTATGGTTGGATTGCTTGCCTGTTTTTCCTTTCTTGACACAACAAATTTATAGAGGTTTTCTTTAATATTATGTAAAATGCTAAATCTGAAACGTCTAAGTAAGATATTGTTATATCTGTTACAAAGGCAGAAAATAAACACTTATTTATTTATTTTGTTTTCTTGGAAGATGCTGTGAATTTCTTCAACAGTGACATAGTATTAAGAAAGAAATGCAAATAAAAATATGTGGGAGTGGGTGGGTAAAGGTGTTTATTTGTCTAAAGATTTCATTTGTTTATGTAGGGAAAGAAATCTTCCAATCTGCTACTCTAATCTGGTTTCCATTTGATTCATAAGCAGGATGGAAGAATTCTTTGCTACTTTTCTTCTTGAAGGAAACAAGGAGCGATTGTAGCAATTTTCTTCATGGTGTGGGAACATCTTCTAAAATTACACAATTTTTTGATACTTTTATTAACATATATTTAATATATAAAACAACATATAGGGGATTAAAAAGACAAATAGCAAGTAAACAGACAAAGAAACTCTCACCTAATACTAAATTAGAGTACAACTAAACTAAAAGGGGGGCACAAATACATATAAATAACTTCTGACTCACCAGCTTTCAGTTCTAAGATAATCTACACAATATACTTCTTCAAGTGTGTCTCTCATTATCACACTACTGCCTAATATAATATATAAAAGTCGAAGTTTGTCTGTCTGTGTCAGGCAGAGAAGACTTCATATGATTGGCACTGTCAGGCGAGAAGACCTCATATGATTGATTGGCTGCCTGAGAAGATTCTATAGAATCCTGAGGTTTGCAGCTTAGAATTCTCAGCCAGATAGCTCTTGGGCCTGGCCAGTTACTATGGAGACAAGGCCTAGCAGCAAGAAGGAGAGCAGTGTATTCCCTTAGAAACCAAACCTCTGTACGTTAACAACTCTGAATACAGATTGGATGGGAGAGTATGGAGAAAAGTTACAGTTAATGGACAAGACAGTTTGGGGAATTAGATACACAGGATCTCAAATCTGTGTATTTCGACTGCATCTAATTCCTAAGGTAAGGTAAGGTAATTCGTAAAGTATTTCTAACAAGTATTACCTATGAGAAAATAAAATCCCTGGCAATGATGGGTATATACACTAAATATTTAATAACAATAAGCTTAACCTTCAAAACAATAATTGACTTTCCCCCGCAACAGTCTCTTAGATATAAAATCAATTTATCCCAATCATTTTTAAATTTCACCAAAGAACCTTCCTTAAGTAAAATAGTTAATTTATCCATTTCTGCCAAACCTAGCATCTTCAACAGCCATTCTTCAAGCAACGGAATGACGACATTTTTCCATTTCTGTAAAACTGTAGATTTTGAAGACGATTCACAATTTAAGAATTACTCTGTGCAGAATTCACACATGGTTGTTTTGCACAGGAAAAGCTTTTTTTTCCCCCACAAAGAGCATTTTCCATGCAGAAAACAGTGTTATCTGCAGAAAACAAGCAGGTGGAAATTTTGCATAGAAAAAGTCTCAGACTGCAAGGTCCAGAATTCTTCTCATTCAGGTTTCTCAACATTCAAGAAACACATGTATCAACAATTTTTTGAAACATTTTCCTCATCCCTCCACTGCAGCTTCACTTTTTCTGAATGAAGAAGCTAGGCACTAATCATAAAGCATACAAGGTGAATCAAGTTGTTATTCTGAACATACAGAAACCTTTAAAACAGGGCCTTTGTTGTGCTCTCAAGGCTCTGCGCTCAGCCATGCTGATCCCACATTTGCAACAACCTGCAGTTTTGCATGGTAGAAAGCATGAAGGAATTGATGGATACCAATTAATGAGAAAAGCAAACAACCAGGCCAGAAAACAGATTTACCTAGAGAGGATTATTACTGTGTGTTCAAGGATCCATGGACAAAAGTCAGTAGCAGATTCTGAAAGAGCAAAGTTTAAGGACACTGTTGCTTCTTCCCACATGCAACGGTTTAATGTAATCTCCTGTTAGGAAAGATATTACTGCAGTGCAAAATGGCCAGCAGTATCCCTTCCTGAGACAGTTTTTAAGGCTGTATCTAAATGGCTACACGAAATCCCAACTATACAGGTAAAAAAAACATAAATGCACACAAAAACATGCCATAGGACACAGCAGCACAGCCAAATCCTAAAGGCAACATAATATAATATTATGTTGTAACACTGATCCCTAATGACTGGCAGAAAATGGTTTCACCAGAAAGCCACTGATGTCTTTTGACACAGGCCAGAGGACATGTTCCAAATCCATGACATATATCCAAAAACTTTACATATAATGACACTTTTTGGATTGGACGTAAATATGCTTTGCAGAATGGTTACTTTTATAAAGAAGCTGGTGTGAGATTTATGGAATACCTCTGAACTAATTCCATCTAGATTAAATCAATTTGAAATAAAAAAAATTGCTTCATATTTTCTCATTATCTAGTAACTAGCAGATTTAAAGAAAAGCTGATCTAAGGAAAAGCTATCTGACAATTTAAGCGAAACATAAAACACAAAACTGGATATAGAAGGAGATATATTGGCAGGCAGGAGAACCTCCTTTAGCACTCAAGCTGATTGATAGGCAATAAATGGTGTCATAAAACCATGTTATGTTCAGAATTTGTCTTGAGAACAGTTTGGTAGAAAGTGATCAGAAAAGAGGATACCTGCAGCAAAACAAAACAAAAAATTAAAATTACTAAAAAGCCATCATTCCACTGGTAGATTTAATAACAGGCGTACATATTTCACAGTTATATGAAATATACTGCATAATACAGTACTTTACAGAAGAGATTAAAAGTATTGACAAAGTATAGCACCCTACTCTTATTGCAAAAACTGAGCGAGTATAGACGGCTTAATTTGATTTCTTCAGTACAGGTCTCAGACTTGAGTTCAGACAAAGCAGTTATCTATCCTTTTACCAAAGAATAACCAACCCACTTCGCATGGGGATTAGTGTGTAATCAGTCAGGTCTCCACATTTGCAGGTTTCACTTCTGCGGATTTGATTATTCACGGATTATTTGCTGTCACCGCTGCTGCCTCCCTCTGCCATTTTTAATAGGGACTGCAAGCTGCATGAGACTGAGAAACTGTGAGTGAGGCTTGTAAGTCCCTTTTAAAAATGGCGGGGGGCAGCAGGGGAGGTGGCAGTAAAGCCCCATCAGCCACCCACTTCTGTTTTTTGAAAGAACCCTGATGCCTCAAAGGAATCCACATTGGGTTGAATATGGTAATCATACTTTTTTTGTGTGTGTTAAAATATGGTTTGGGAGGGCCTAGAGTTATTCGAGGTTTTTCCACTTTCACAGAGGTCCTGTGTCCCTAACCCTAGTGAATGTGGAGGGATGACTGTACTGGAACCAGAAAAGCAAAAATGTCCCGTATGGTTTTAGGATAGTTTTTCTTTTCTGCATTATCTTTTTTTTAAATCACTGATATGATACAATCATTCAAAAAGACTGAAAATCTTTTATGACCATTTCCATTCCCAATGGAAAGAGCCACGATTCCTATTAATTCTTGGTTAAATAATACTTGTTAAGTATAGCTTTTTATTCTGCACAGTGCTTAAGGAAGGAACCATTGAACATGATCGCCACAAATTAACTTGTGTAAATGAAGGACATGATTCTCTACTCATCAGATTCTGACAGACAGAAACTGCATAAAGCAAAGATTCTCAGAACAAAATCTTTTGTGAACACCTAATTTTTATTTATTTCTGCATTGCCATAAACTGCACAGGTCCACCAATATTCGGTAGAAGCAACTATATTTTAATTTGACCCAGTCACTTCAACCATATAGGGAGAGGATGATCTATGATTCACTTTGATGTGTTCCTAGTTGAAGGTTAGTCTTACCATATTCATTTTTTTAATTTATTTGTTCATTTTATTTATATCCCTCCTTTCTTCCAGCACAGGATGCAAGGCAGCATACAACAATTTAAAACCACAATACATTAAAAAAAAAAATCTTAAAACCAAAGGTCATTTCCACACTGGGCTTTTAAAATGGTGTAGAGTGACCTCCAACGGAGGTCTTCTACACCGCAGAGTGGACTGGGGCGGACTACTTTTTGTAGTTCCATACCCCAGTCCGGTTCTGCACAACCGGAACTGGTTGCGCAGCGTGGTTTTTAAAACCTCTTTTTAGAGGTTTTTAAAAAGCACAGAGCGCACAAGTCCATCACCGCGCTCCAGAGCAGATTTGCAGGCGCGCGCAAGTGCGTGCCTGCAGATCTTCCGGGGGCAGGCTTTCGGCTGGTGAGCTTCTCCGCTTGGTGGAGAGCCTCCACCAACAAGGAGCCGCCATTTTGGATGCAGAGAACTGCAGAGCGACGGACTCGCCCTGCTGCTCTTCGCGATAGACTCGCCTGGACGGAGGAAAAATCCAGTGAGTCCCATTTCTGCCCGATTCACACCCCACGTGCAGAAAGGGCCAAAGTTAAAACACAATTAAACTTAACTTCGATTTAAAAAACAAAAGTTGAAAACAAATTAAAAGCAGCATTAAAAGATGCTTAAAACATAATAGAAGCACTGTTGTTGTGTCCCTTCAAGTTGTTTTTGACTTATGGTGACCCTAAGCAAACCTAGCACCAGGTTTTCTGGGGGCTGAGAGTGTGTGATGGTCACCTAGTGCTTAAGAAAGGTCACCTAGTGGGCTTCCATGGCTGGGCGGGTAATTAAACTCTGGTCTCTGGGGTCGTAGTCAACACCCAGATTATGCTCGCTTTCAGACATTTTCAGAGTTTTTAGCCCCCATTAAAAGCCTTATCTGCTGCAACACACTAAATGCAAAATCATTAATTTAGATATAGGCCTTTGAGCTTTACTCACAGGTAAGCACACAGGGTTCAAATCCAGGGCCATTTCCGCACTACGCTCTTATAGCGTGATTATTCTACTTTCAATATCCTATGGAATCTTGGGGTTTGCCGTTTAGGGAGGGGCCGGCCTCAGCTGCTCTGAACTGAATGGGAACTCTGCTGGTGCCAAACCTCTGAAGGGAAAGGGTGCAGCACCAGCAGAGTTCCCATTCCGCTCAAAGCATCTGCAAGAGAAGCCACGGTGACATCAAGAGTGGATGGATCACCTCTACAACAGCTGATCCCACTGCCATCCTGGAGCTGACACATTTTCAAAAGCTACAAAGGGAGTAGATTTTGAAATCATAGTTATATAGAAACTAGCATATATACCCAGTGTTGCCCAGGATTTTATTTTCTCATAAGTAATACTTGTTAGAAAGATTTGAGATCCTGTGTCTCTAATTCCCCAAACTGTCTCCTCCAGTACCTGTAGCTTTTCCCCATTTTCCCCAGTCCAATCTGTATTCAGAGTTAATAACATAGAGACATTAGGCTCCTAAGGGAATACACTGCCGTTCTCCTTGATGCTAGGCCTCATCTTCATAGCGACCAGCCTATTCTCTTGCTGAGAATTCTAAAGGCCCCTCCCTAAACCGCAAACCCCAAGATTCTATAGAATCTTCTCAGGCAGCCAATCATATGAGGTCTTCTTGCCTGACACAGATAAACAGACAAATTTTGACTTTTATATATTAGATACGGGCCTTTCTGAACTACACTATTATAGTGCTATCACTGCACTTTCAGCATCCTATGGAATCCTGGGGATTGCAGTTCAAGGAGGGGCATTTAGAATTCTCAGCCAGAGAGCTCTTTGGCCTCACTAAACTACAAACCCCAGCATTTCACAGGGTTTTGAAAGTGGAATAATAGCACTGTAACCATGTAGGGCAAAAAGGCCCTAAGAGTTCAGCCCAACACATTCATCACTGAAGTGGGTTACGATATGGCAGAGGGGCCCCTCTGCTCCTGGTAGTGGATGGTACTCCACTGTGGTGCTCCTTACTAGCAGAGAGCTACCACCAGTGGTTGTGAGCATACCTCAAAACAATCTATTGTTGGTCAGGAAAGAGCAGACTTTATATGTGCTCAATCTCAGCTGAGCTAAGTGTTAAGAGAAACATGTACAGGAAATGGAAGAAGGGGAAACCACCAAAAAAGAATTGAAGTAAGTAGCCAGGAGATGTAGGGAGGCGGTCAGAAAGGCTAAAGCACAGAACGAACTTAGGCTGGCCAGAGACATTAAAAACAATAAAAAGGGCTTTTTTAAATATGTCCGCAGCAAAAGAAAAAAGAAGGAGACAATAGGGTCACTGCGCAAAGAGGATGGCAAATTACTCACAGGGGGAAGAGAAAAGGCAGAACTACTTAACACCTTCTTTGCCTCAGTTTTTTCCCAAAAGGATACAAGCACTCAACCTGGCGGTTGGGGAGCAGGTGAGGAAGCAGGGGAAATGAGGCACGTAATAGGTAGAGAGGTGGTACAGGAATACCTGGCCACACTGGATGAATTCAAGTCTCCAGGGCCAGATGAATTGCATCCTAGGATATTAAAAGAGCTGGCAGAGGTCATTTCGGAACCACTTGCTATAATCTTTGAGAAATCTTGGAGGACAGGAGAAGTTCCAGCAGACTGGAAGAGAGCAAATGTTGTCTCTATCTTCAAGAAGGGGAAAAAAGAGGACCAAGTAATTATCACCCAGTCAGCCTGACATCAGTACCCGGAAAGATCCTGGAGCAGATCATTAAGCAGTCAGTTTCTAATCACTTAGAAAGCAACGTGGTAATCACGAGAAGTCAAGATGGATTTCTCAAAAATAAGTCATGCCAAACTAATCTTATCTCTTTTTATGATAGAATTACTAGCTTGATAGATGAAGGGAATGCTGTGGATGTAGCATATCCCGATTTCAGTAAGGTCTTTGACAAAGTTCCCCATGACATTCTTGCAAAGAAACTAGTAAAATGCGGGCTGGACAGGGCTACTGTTAGTTGGATTTGTAATTGGTTGACCGACCGAACCCAAAGAGTGATCACGAATGGCTGCTTTTCATCCTGGAGAGAAGTGACTAGCGGGGTGCCACAGGGTTCTGTCCTGGGCCCAGTGCTGTTCAATATTTTTATCAACGACTTGGATGAAGGCACAGAGGGCATGCTCATCAAATTTGCAGATGACACCAAATTGGGAGGGGTTGCTAGTACACCAGAGGACAGGATCAAAATTCAAAATGACCCTGACAGATTGGAGAGCTGGGCCAAGGCTAACAAAATGAAATTCAACAGAGAGAAGTGTAAGGTCCTACACTTAGGTAGAAAAAATGGAATACAGAAATATAGGATGGAGGACATGTGGCTGGATAGCAGTACATGTGAAAGGGATCTAGGAGTCTTAATAGACTACAAGCTGAACATGAGTCAGCGGTGTGATGCAGCAGCCAAGAAAGCCAATGCAATTCTCGGCTGCATCAATAGGACTATGGTGTCTAGATAGAGGGAGCTACTGGTATCACTCTACTCTGCTTTGGTTAGACCTCATCTTGAATACTGTGTCCAGTTCTGGGCACCCCAATTCAAGAAGGACATGGTCAAGCTGGAGCAAGTCCAGAGGAGGGCGACCAAAATGATGAGAGGCCTGGAAGCCATGCCCTATGAGGATAGACTTAGAGAGCTGGGTATGTTTAGTCTGCAGAAGAGAAGGTTAAGAGGGGACATGATAGCCATGTTTAAATATTTGAAGGGATGCCATGTAGAGGAAGGAGAGGGCTTGTTTTCTGCTGCTCCAGAGACCAGGACAAGGAGCAATGGATTCAAGCTGCAGGAAAGGAGATTCCACCTGAACCTCAGGAAGAACTTCCTGACAGTCAGAGCTGTCCGGCAGTGGAATATGCTGCCTCGGAGTGTGGTGGAGTCTCCTTCCTTGGAGGTTTTTAAGCAGAGGCTAGATGGCCATCAGTTGGGAGTGCTTTGAGGGTGTTCCTGCATGGCAGGGGGTTGGACTGGATGGTCCGTGTGGTCTCTTCCAACTCTACATTTCTCTGATTCTATCCAGCTACTCCAACTCTTCTATGACAGTTTTAGTCCATACCCTTCATGTTCCACCAGAGATGAAAGATGGAGGATCCTACATGTTCCTCTGGCTAATGTGAGTTAGCAGGTCTGTGGATGATGTAGTATCTTGCCACTTCCTCCCTCCAACTACAATTCAGATTGCTCTGAACGTTTCCACTTGTCTTGTGCTCACAAGCAACAAGTAGTAAGAGAAGCAGTTATGACTAAGTCAAGCCAGCCTGGGTCTTACATAAGTAGTCAAAAGAGTTTATCAAGGTGAAGGGAAGTGTGTTAATGAAGTCTTATCTGTTCCAGAATCCAGTAGTTATGATAACCAATGTCACAAGTGAAAGACAAAGGGACGTAGACTGCAAGCCACGCCAGGGTTCAAGAATCCAAATAAATCCACAAGTAGGAAGTGTACAAAGTGTACAAAATCAGCGAGAACAGATGCAAAAAAAAAAAAAAAGACTTCCAGCAGCTTTTGCGGGATTTATAATCGCCTTGACCATGAGATGCCCTGTTCTTGATTGCTCAGCCTTTCTTATTCAGGAAGTGTTAGCTCCTCAAATGATCCAACAATGATGGGAATGTCTTCTCAGTATCTCTGAGCTCCTTGAGGTGGGGACCCACATCCTGTTGGAGTTCCTCCCCAGCTGCTAGCTACCACTAGCTGCTCAAATTCAGGGTGAGGGGATCAGTCATCTGAAACCAGGTGCTTTTCTGTATCTGCCTCAGATGTCCCAGACTCAAGGGATGAGTCACTTCCTGGTAAATTTAGATAGGTTTTCAGCTATAGAAAGTTTAAGACAAGGTGGGAAGTTTTATTCCTGCTGGATTTAAATGTCTGCATAGTCAGAAAGGTGCCTTCTCAATCTAAATGACTTGAATTGGTGTCTAAAGATGAAACTTTGAAAAGATAACCCTAGAAAGACAATTATTCCTTCTCAGCCAGGAGACTACTTCTGGTTTTCATCTTTTAATCTTTAATTGGCCCTTCATCTCCTTTTAATGCCTTGGAGCATTAGCTATTTTAGATAGATGACCTTGAACTGATGAATCTCAGTCATTTCTATAAAGACAGCATTCTCTCTTGCCCACTGTCTTTTGTACCTGTGAACACTGGTGTCAGATTAAATGAAACTTGGCTTCAAAAATTGTTGCAGTACATGGTGTTGAATATTGTGTCCAAATTTACTTTAGAAAAACATATTTTTAACTGATGCCAACAATCTGGTTTCATATACTAGTACAGGCTTCAAACATTTAAACACTCAGAATTTTATAGAATCATTTTATGTCTATTCATTGTCAGCACAACAACCAGCAACAATCCCTTCTTTACTACTAAAGCAAATACTGCATATTCCCTTAGCTATATCAGCACTAGCATTTGGTCATATCAATATTCACTGTATAATCTTCTGATATGGCATCATTGTGGGGTGGTGAGTAGTGTGTTGGCCTGGGACTTTGGGGACCCAAATTTTGGTTCCAATGAACTCAATGGATTTAGGGGCTCCTGTCACAGGACTTTTGTAAGGATAAACTGGAGAGGAAGAGAGCCATGTATGTGCCTAAAGCTCATTGGCAGAAAGATGGGATAGAAATCTCGGGTAACTATTAGGTTAATCATGTGACTTGCTCAACATTCTGCATGGTCAAGCATGGTTCCCCTTCCCCATGTCAGTTATAGCAAATATGGGGACAAATAAGTTAGTAGCTAGGGTGTACACTCTACAGGAATCTTTAGCTCACTCAAAATGCTTGGCAGTTTACACCCCAAAATAAAAGATTGGCCTCAATTATTATGCACAGCAAGGTGAGAGAAGCTGGAGGCCCCAGGAAATGGAAGCCAGGGGAAAGTAGTGAATGACTCCTATCTACTTCTGCTGGACTTCCCAGAAGTTCCCCCCTCCCTTGAAAGAGAGAATGGTATATGTTACCAGCATGTTTAGGATCTCCAAAATGATCCCATGTGTACTGGTAAAGGGTGGACACTGCCCCATAGATCTAACTGAAGTAAATTTCAACTGTCATTCTGGATAGCTTCTAGATACTAAAATTTGCCATTTGGAAAAAAGTACTGGCTAGAAAACTGTTGGGCAGTTATGAATGTGGAAATTTGAGTTACACACTCATAACTGGCCCTTTCCTCACCCTACCTTTTAGCAAAGATGTCTGGTGAGGATCCCAGCAGCAGCTCTGATGAGAAGGGAGCACAATGGGAACACTCCCCTCTGCACTGCCTGGCCATCTGTGGAAGGAAGCATGATGGCCATACCTCTTCCTTCTGCAGCACAGCCAGGTACTTTCCCAGGCTGTGCTGGAGCAGGAAGCGCAGCCACTGTGCTTCTGTGGCTTCCACAGGACAGGTAAGTCTGAGATGGTGGCATGATCATATGTCATTGACAGGGAAAACCCATCAGTGATTTTAATCTGTGATTGCACCACCTGGGGACAGGAGAAGGACAGGGCTGCGATGACATCATGCAGAACCATCACCCTGCCCTGTCTTTCTCTATCCCTATTGCAGGATGGGAGGGTGGTGTGGAAAGGGCCATTGTTTCATATTCACTATCTGTACATTGCCCCTAGTTTAGAAAATATATAATGACCATGAAAGTTCCCCAATCACCACTTACTGGGGAGTAGCCACTGTGATTGATGGGGGTCTGTTCCCCACTCGACTGGGAAAAAGAAGACTGATGGTCCCAACCCACCCCTCATGTGAGCTATCTCCAGGATAATGAGGAACTGCAACAGGGATCCTGCTTCTACCTCTCACAAAGGAGGTCACTCACCAGACAGAGTGGGAACATCACTCAGATGTTTCTTGGGTGATGGGGAACAGACTCCCATCAATCGCAGCAGTTGCTGCCCAGTAAATGACAACTAGAGGGATCAGAGTGGGAGTAACTGTGCAGCACCATAAACTATGGTTATACATTCATAACTCTCCAACAGGATTCTGGCCATTCGATTCAGACAATCTGAAAAGAGTAAAAAGTGGCTTTGAAAGCTTTAAAATCCCCCTTTCACAATTCTTTATTCCAACTTTAAAGATAATCACGGAGAGAAAGGGAAAGCAGAAACAGGAAAACTGGCATACAACATTTTTCTGCAGTATTGTTAGATGGCTTTTCAGAACAAAGCATCCGTCTGTCTAAAAATCAGATTCGCATCATGGAGTTGTGTCAGATGGCTGAGCAATATGAATATTTAAAAAGTCTTATCTGGGACCCATATAGAATAATAGCACTATGATTCCTCTTTAGCTACCTTGACTGCTTCTTATGGAATCCTGGCATTTTTTGTTTGTTTGTTTGCTGAAGCACTTGAGGAGCTCTCTGGCTGAGAATTAATAAGAACTCATCTTTAAACTGCATATCCCAGGATTCCATAGTATGTTGTCACAGAAGAAGAATCATAGCTGTATAATTGTATAGTGTGAAACGGCCCCTTCTTATGCATGTGCATAGACACAACCCTTGCATCTCCAGGCTGCCTACCTCTGGGGCAGCCCCACTGTGCAACTTTGACAAATTATGGAACAAGGACCACTTACATCTGTTGCTGATGACTTCATCTCCCCATATTACTAGTTCTCAGGCAAGCACCAAGTCAACCTCCTATCCGTGCTATTTGAAGAAGAAAAAAATCATCTTCAGTTTAGAATATAGGGCCAAGCAAAGGCAATACCACATCCCTAGATTACTTGTTCAGCTATGGTAATAAAAAACATTCACAGCCATGGATTAATGAACACAGACCAGGATTAGTTTTACTACAACTATATCAGTTTGAATACTTTAAATTCCCTCTTTATTTCTACATTGTTTTTGAATGGCTTTATAATGTACTGTATGTGCATTTTGAGATAACTGCTTCCAGTATATTGGCTGGAATCTTGTTGGTGTCTCTGAACACGTGTGGGTGTTGCTCACAGTGGGACATTTTTGTCTGATGTGGAACATTCACACTCAGTCCAAGGCTGCAGGAGTTAAGATATATATGGGGTGCTGCTGCTCATGAATGCAAATTGTGCATAGACGTTCCTTCACATTTGGTTATAAATTCTGTTGCACGTTTGCTGTTTTCATTAGCCGCACAATGTTGTCATTCAACACAAGGGCTACCTTGTACAATTAATGTGTTAACTGCACATGCAGAGATTTATGCTACACACTACGTAGGATCTCAATCATTGCTGTATAATACTACAGATTATAACAGTTATTCAGGGGTTCCATGGCCTAGGACCAGCAATAGCAATTACCCAAGTAGTCAGAGCACTATGCTTCCACTTATCTGCTACATCCTATGGAGTGCTGGGATTTATAGTTGGTGAGGCACTGGAGGAACTCTCAGGCTGAGAATTCTAAGTTGCTCCTACCTAAACTGCAAATTGCGAGATTTCATAGGATGTTGACATGGCAGTTAAAGTGGAATCATAGTGCTACAACTGAGTATTGTGAAAGGGCCCTAATACCAGCAGCAGGAGCAGAAGCGGATGTACTACTTTTACATCAGTTTGCTTGTTTTTTGCTTCTCACAACGAAGTACTGTATGCCCATTACAACTGAGCAAAGATGTTGAGAAAGCTTATAGATTCTTAGTCCAACCTCCTCCCTTGTAATAAAACTTCAAAACCAGAGAAATCTTAGACATCATTGTAGAGACAGAGGCCTTTTCCGCACGGGTTTAAAGAAATGGTGTAAAGCGTCCTCCAGAGAGGACGTCTACACCTGGGAGCGGACTGGGTCGGACCTACTTTGTGTAGTTCCGCAACTCAGCCCGCTCCCGAACGACCCGAAGTGGTCGTCCAGCATGCTGTTGAAAGACCACTTAAAACAGGTCTTTCAAAAGCACAGAGTGTGCCACTCAATGGCCGCGCTCCAGTGCAGATTTGCAGGCTTGCACCAGTGCAAGCCTGCAGATCTGCCGGGGGCGGGTTTTAGGCTGGCGAGCTCCACCAGTTGATGGAGAGCCTCCACCAACCGGAAGCCACCATTTTCATCCCTGGAGCAGTGCAGAGCGCGACCACACACTGCTCCGGACCAGCCTGGACCCACGGGTGGAGCACAAAGGTCCGGTGCGGAAAAGGCCAGAATCTCAACTGAAGCCTGTAGCATAAAAGTACTGCATGTTCACTGTTGTTGCTGCTGCTTTTACTTCAGTATTCTTGGTGGCTTTCATTTGGAAAGTATCTTTGAAAAGCAGGGTGGGGAACAATCGTCCTTACTAAGGCAACAGTTATTGTCGATCACTTTGCGTTGGCTAATTGACTGCAAGATATACTTATTCCCCAACCAAAGAGTCAAGGAAATTGTGCTGCAATCACATTTTCACACACACATACAAGCCCGGTTTTCCCCAGAGTGATGACAGAAACTAATTTGCAATGGTAAACACTTTAAAGTAAGGGTTGCTGCCTGTGCTTGTTTAAAGTTCAACAGGACCCTTCACAAAAATAGTAATATGTGTTTCATCTTTCACTTTGAATGTTTTGACCTTTTGAATATTTTCTGAAGGAAAAAAAAAGCCCAAGTGGTATCAAGGGCTTATTGCTGTTTAATAATTTCATGCCCTTCCTTTGATTGTTTCCATTGACCTTCAAACATCTTTTATTGCATTTTATCCATAAGTTTGTTTTAGTATCGCCACTTGTTCTAATTACCTGGATTATCCTATACAGTTCCCCACAGGGATATGTACTGCTGAAGTCTAAGTTTTTAAATACTAATTAAAAAATCATTAGCCTGTGAATTAATTACTACTCTTTGTATTTTCCACTCCCCTTGATGGCCATCAGAATTTCATAAGCAATGTAGCTGTTGCCATGCAGCAGTCCAGAATCTCCTTTAATGACAATTATAATGGTCTTAGATCTGCACAGGATGTCATGAAAAATAACTGGGCTCAAATGTAAGAAAACCCCACCTAACTGATTCAAGTTCTATGTTACTTTTTGTTTATTTACTTGCTTATTTATTAGTTTGGCTAATTTATTCAAGGTGGCATACATACCTCTCCTTCTCCCTACCTTAATTTCACAACAACTCTGTGAGATAGATCAGGCTAGAGAGAATGGCTGAAGGCTGCATAGTGAGTTCAGTAGCTCAGTGGAGATTGTAGTCTTGGATCTCCCAAATCCCAAGCCATCTTTAACCACCACAATACACTGGTTCTTAGACTGATCCATTCAACAACAAAAAAATACAAATCAGTGCTCCAGAAGTGCTCGAAGCAAATGCAGCATGCTCCTTTGGAGGTATTCCCTAGCGTCAGAGGTCATTGCCTGGCCAAAATTGTTCCCAAGCAGCCATCTCACTCAATCAAAATGGGTGCCTCTTGCAGCATGGCGGTTTGGGTTTATTTCCCCCTTTGGGGTAAGATTCTATCTCACTGTTTTTATAATCTGCTTAGTAAACCATATGTAAACCACAGTTCAGACATAACAGGAAACTGTTTTAAATAAATCATAGTAGAAGTGCTGAAGCTAGGCACATGAGAAGAAGAGGGAGAGTAGAGGGCAAGAGGTAAGCCGAAGTTTCCACCTTAATAAACCAGACTTTATTTTACATTTGAATTGACCTGCTGTAGCCGGGAAAAGTGAAATAAGTTATTCTGTGCATGGTTCTAATTTCAGCAATCAGCTGGCAACATGTGGCCTTCAGTGGTTGCTGGACTGGGATCCCCATCTTCCCTCATCTTTATCTGTGCTGGCTAGGGCAGATGTGTACTGCAGTCCAGCAGCAGGGAAGGGAGATGTGTTTCTTAAAATGTTCTTAAGCTTCTCTTTCACATCTAGTTGTCATCTGAAACAATTTCAATTATGAGATGACTATTCTGGCCTGTTCTAGGATTTTAAGTAAACTCCCTTGCAATTCACTCTCCTCCTCTTCCACATCATTCTCCCATGTACCACAGACCCAGTTTAAGCATTGTCATCACCAGCTATTTGCACAAATTCCTTGCACAAGTTTCTCTAGTTTAGGGAAGAGAATCATGTGCCCTTCCAGATGTAGAATTATAACGAGGAATCTCCCAGAATTCCTCACCACTGACTATTCCATTCAGGGTTTCTGGGAGTTCTAATTCAACATCTCTCACTTCTTCTCTACTCACAGTGGCTACTTTCTATCTCTCTCTCTCTCTCTCACACACACACACACACACACACACACAGATGGCTTTCTACTTTTTAGTGACTCTTCTTTCAGAATTTGTTGCTCAGATCTTACAGGTGTATATCCTCTGTGACCACACTGTCTCACGAATACGTCTGCACAAGTTGTCTCATGATTACACGGAGACAGCCCAAGATATTTTGTTGTCTTGGGCAACAGAAAAGATGGCACTTTCCCATTCAACATATATAAGCCACCGAGAAGAACAGGTGATTCTTACTTCAATATTGGCTATTGAATAGCATCCTCTACGATGGTGCATGGCAAAAGGCTAGCTTGTGCCTCCAAGCTACCTGTCAAATTATGGTGTCCCCATGAATTTCTAAGGGTTTTCTTATGCAAGGAATATTCACAGGTGATTTTCCCAGTTCCATAAATGACTCATATATAAGACTGTGGAACTGGCACATAGCCTTTTCCGCACTTCGTATTAGCAACGGGCCAGAGCGCCCTCCGGCGAGGGCGTTTGCACTTGGGGGCGAACTGAGTCCGGACTACTTGATGTTTGTCCGGACTTCAGCCTGCTCCCGAACACCCAGAACTGATGGTTCCCCATGCTATTGGAAGACCGATTAAAAGAGGTCTTTCAATAGCACAGCTCGCCCCAGTCCGTCGCTGCGCTAAAGTATAGATCTGCAGGCTCGCACAAGCGCGAGGCTGCAGATCTTCCGGGGGCGGGCTTCCAGCTGGTGAGCTTCTCTGGTTGGTGGAGAGCCTCCACCAACCAGAAGCCTCCATTTTCATCTCTGGAGAGTGTGTAGCATGGGCACGCGCTGCTCTGGAGCGTCGTGGAGCGTCGAGGGGAAGCGTGCCAGTCCGGTGAGTAATGGACTGCCCCATTTCCCCCACAAAGTGCAGAAAAGCCCATAGTTCTGTCTCCACCAAAGGACAGTGGCAATTGTCTCTGTCTTTCTGACAGTATAGCCAGGCCTGTGGCATTGCAAAGAATATTATATTATGAGTGGGACTCATATAAAATCCCTAGCAATAATCAAAGCTCAAGATTCAGCTTTAGGAAAAAAACAAATCTGTTCAGTTTAAGTGTGCATGAATTAAAAATCAAGCTGTAATTAACTTTGACAGGCAGCTGTCAGACAATATGCTTCTCACTCACACCTCTCATTGAAACAAATCTGAAGTGGCCTTAGACATATTCTTTTAATAGATCCAGTAGTAGACTTCTCGGTGAAGTAAGTCATAATTTTGCTTCCTACAGAGTGGTTATCTGTACCAGAGAGCTTCTACATGAATGGACATTTAAGGGGGGGGGAAGAATTAGGCTTAACTTCAACAGTTAGTCCCAACAAGAGTAAACTTACTGTATGAATAGGAAAACTAATGTATATTCCATTGCTGCAATGGCTCTACTCTACTTGGGACTAAGACCCTCTCCACAGGATGGCACCCTCCTGGCATGGGGATGCGAGAGGTGCGGGATCACGACGATGCTTCCACACGATGTCATTGCAGTCCTGCCCTTCTTGCGTCCCCAGCCAGCACAATTGCACAGTATATCATTGACAGAAAAATTCTGTCAATGGCCCCTAACTGCACGAAGCTTCTGTTGCTGCTGGTCATGCAGAAGGGCCAGAAGAGCAATTATGTGCTTCCTTCCCCACTGCAGCACGGGAGGAAGGCCAGCTGAAGTGCAGAAGGGAGGAGCGTGTCCGCTGTGCTCTCCTCAGCAGGCAGCGGGTCGGGGGAGGAGGGAAATGTTGGGGACATGCTCCCATCTCAGCAGAGGTGTTGCCAGAATGACGCCCAGACAGTGACAGAGCAAGGTAAGGTGTGGAAAGGGCCTAGGAAATTTACACCTATGGGTTTTTCTTTTATTCAGTACAACTTACATCTTATTTTTACAAACTGCCTGAAATAAATACTGCTAATTCTAATTCTGCTAGTGTAATAATATTATAACGGTGTGGTTCTGCACCTTACCCAGGGGTACACTAAAATTGTTTGAGTATACTGCAGAAGAGAGAAAAGATTCATCTAATGAAGTAGCCTTTTGATGGTGTTCTTAACTCACATTTTACTATTACTACCTCTCCACATGAGGTGACTAGCTTGCTACCTCCTCAGCAGTCCAAGTACACAAAGGTCAACTGGAAAAGTCTTTGTCTGGCCCCGCTCACAAATAGATTGGGTATTTTTGTTCTTAATGGTGCAGTTTATGGCAACATCCCTAGGGAATTCACATATTTGTCAGGACATGGGGATGAAATAACTATGGGGATTAAAAACTCAAAAGTTGGGAGGGAAAAAAACCTCAACAGGTAAAATTATGTCATGCAAAACTTGAGCATGTCTATATTCACAATGAATGGCTCTCCTAATATTTCAAGAATAAAAAATAAAATAATAGATAATAAAAACTGAGGGAAAACTCAAGAACAACAAGAACCAAAACAACATACTAGCATCCAGAAGCAGATTTTGGGGACCTGTGGCCACAGAACAGCTCTTTGGAGCCTCATCTGGTCCATAGGCCACAGCTTTTCCGTCCTTGTTCTAACCCAAAGATGCACAACATCTTGCGACCCAAGAGCCATAAGAAGATTCAATAAGGGTGGACTAGGGATCATGCACACCTGTGCATACAAGCATGTATGTCATACATTGGCATAGGTGGAAGAGCCTATATCTGGGCTTTAGCTACCACCTCCTTCTCCTTCCAGTAACTCCATTCAACATTGATGCTCCCATGAAATTATTAGCAACATTGCAAAACACCCCAGTGAGAATGGTATGTAGTGGTAAGAGGAGCATGGGAAACATAGTTTGCCTCCAAGGGCTGCATGAGCCCACCCTGATGTAAACCTCTAAAGCTGTGTACTCAGTAGCTAATTTTTCTCTGACTTTTGTTGAATAATTCAATCTTCTTGCTGGGTCAAATGCACAGCACCTTACTGGGACTTGCAGGTGTGGTGTGTCAAGGATGTATCACATATACCCTTGCCTTAATTGTAAAGAATATTGATCCAGGATCAAACAGAACCAGACTAGCAACCAGTGATATAGTTAAGTCTTTACTCCATGTCTCAAGTCTCAAGTCTTTATCTTCAAGTCTCAAGTCAAGTCTCAACTCTTTGAAGACACTCAAGTTAAGTCTGGGAGCCAACTTTATACCCCAACCTATATTCCAGAATTTCTGGGCAGAGTTGAGTAACATCAGTTTTAACTATTTAAGCATAGTCAGCCTTCCACATTTGCAATTTTGCCATCTGCAGCTTCAGGAGTGGGGAATAGGATCTTTCCTATTCCCCCTTCCTGAAGCTGGAGGCTCTTGTGTCAATGGGCATAAAAGAGTCTGCAGCTTCGGAAGTGGGGAATAGGAACCTTCTTATTCCCCATTACTGAAGCTTCAAAAGCTTTAGAAGGAAGGATCCTTCTTCCTCAAGCTTGTTGCCTAACACATGCTGTTCCCTCCTGAAATATGCACCCTGCACTCTGAAGGCGAATCTTGTCTTCTGACTCTTAGGAAAAGTTTTAGAAGGCTCCTCCAATACGCAGCAGCACAGGCTGCCAAACAGACCTCAAGCCCATTGCCCAACCTGTTTTCTGTTCCCCTCTGAGAAATGTGCCCACACTTTAGGCTTGAGACAGACTGTCATGTAACCAGTAGGCAAAAAAGAGATGGAAGCATTGTTCAAAGTTGTAAGGTTTCTGGATGAATGTGTTATGTTACTGAAGCAAGGTCAGCGTGTCAGTCACTAAAAATATACAAGTCTTGAGTCGAGTCAAGTCGAGTCCATCATTTACTGCTGAGTCGAGTCCAAGTCGAAACTTGAGTCTGAGTCAGTCAACTTGAGTCTACGTCAGTGCTATCAACTTGATCAACATCTTAGTAGCATTGTTAGATTCCTCTTGGGGATTTCTCATTGTCGTGCCCAACCTGAGAACTTTGAACATGAACCTCCTTAACCTCCAAAAATAGGAATGTTGCCAGTGGCTAATGAACTGAGCACAGAGCATATATGACAAAGACTGAGACCTTTATTGCTTCTGTATGCCCCTTTCTTGATAAGGCCTGTGTGTTTTCATTTGGAGTGGAAGCCTTGTACAGCAAAAAACCCATTTGGGTTTTCCTATCTGAAATACCAACACCCCAGTCAAATATTCAGCCCAGATAATATATGTGAAAATACGTCATCTGTTCATACAGGGGATAGGGATGATTCCTGTAACCTTGGTGGTTCTTTTCCTGTTCCAAGAAAGCAACATCAAAAAGGTGCGTTTGTGGCTGCATTAGCCATTGATAGCTGTTTGCAGCAATTTCATGTTACAGATAACTGAAGTTTAGGGTCTGCTTTGTCAGGGTTAAATGACGTGCTACATCAAATGGGCAGTATGCAGTTTAAACTTACTGCATTCTTGTTAGCTTTAAAAAAAAATCCAAGAATGTCTGCAGCTGATTGAAGACTACCTTTTCAATCAAATTGCCCAGGAATTGAATATTTCCAACTGGGAGGTAATGATCTAAAGCAAGGGGCAGGGTGTGCACTCAGGCTCAGGGGTAGAAACTAGCTGTCCAAACTGGGCCTTTAGGGTTACCCAGATGATCATGTCTTCATCCCCATGACTTCACCATTTGACAGTTTCCCAGTGTTTGTACAGTTATTCCCTCCCCCATTTTAAAAGGCTGAAAGGCCTCTTCTAAGCCTTTTGTTGTTGTTGTGTTCCTGCAAGTCATTTCCAACTTACGATGATCCTAAGGTGACCCTATCATAGGGCTTTCTGGAGCTGACAATGTGTGACACACCCAAGGTCACCCAGTGGGTTTCTGTAGCTGAGTGGGAAACTGAGCCCTGGTCTTCAGGGTTATAATCCAATGGTCAAACCACTAGAGCACACTAGCCCTCATTTGCAACCAATAAGAGCCTCAAAGTTAAAGTATGCTCATATATGTTAGAAGGTACTAGGCTGAAACTGAATTAGCTCTTGAAACTAAGGATGCTGCCAAACCTTCATCTACAGCTTCTGAATCCAGGAATGTCCTCTTTAAGGAGGAAACATCTCACTACCTTTGTCAGCTAAAGAAGTCTAGCACTTTGATTCATAACAAAACATTCACCACTCCCTAGACTTGCCCAAATGACCATCTCTCCTAGATATCACAAACCAAGAGGAGCAGGGTTCAAGAAGGTATGTAGCTAACCCGACTCTCACAAGAGTTCTGTCCACATGCTTAGCAACAACTTGCGGCTGATCCCACAGCCTGTGACTGGATGCTCCATTTCTGAAACCCAGGGCATTTCCGCACTAGACGCCATCAGCAAATTGTAGAGTTACAATCCCAGCATTGCCATTTGTGCAATGCCATTGGGTTAGAAACACTTTTTTCTGCACCCATCTGCCTTAAGCAGATGATTAGCAGTATTGCGACTGATGTTCTTTCTGAACTACAGCATCCTTGGCCACTGCCTGTCTCCACCTTCCCTCCACCCCACTACTCCAGATTTGTCTTTTGTTTGTTTTTCTTTGGAAGCCATACTAGCCAAGCAATGTTGTAGGGGCAGGACATACTAGTACACTATTGCATTTTCACTCTATGATGCCTAAAAATGTATTTTAAAAATAAAAAGTTTTAACTCAAAGGAGAAATTGATGGATTGGAGAACTGGGCCAAAGCTAACAAAATGAATTTCAACAGAGAGAAATGTAAGGTCCTACACTTAGGCAGAAAAAACTGAATGCATAAACATAGGATGGGGGACGCGTGGCTGGATAGCAGTATGTGTGAAAGGGATCTAGGAGTCTTGGTAGACCACAGGCTGAACATGAGTCAGCAGCGTGATGCGGCAGCCATGAAAGCCAATGCGATTCTTAGTTGCATCAATAGGAGTATGGTGTCTAGATCAAGGGAGGTAATGGTATCACTCTATTCTGCTTTGGTTAGACCTCATCTGGAATACTGTATCCAGGTTTGGGCACCTCAATTCAAGAAGGATATCGACAAGCTGGAATGTGTCCAGAGGAGGGTGACCAAAATGGTGAAGAGTCTTGAAGCAATGCCCTATGAGGAACAGCTTAGGGAGCTGGGTATGTTTAGTCTGCAGAAGAGAAGGTTAAGAGGGGACACGATAGCCATGTTTAAAGATTTGAAGGGATGTCATGTCCAGGAAGTAGTGGGCTTGTTTTCCACTGCTCCAGAGACTAGGACAAGGAGCAGTGGATTCAAGCTGCAGGAAAGAAGATTCCACCTGAACCTCAGGAAGAACTTCCTGTCAGTCAGAGCTGTCGGGCACCGGAATATGCTGCCTCAGAGTGTGGTGGAGTCTCCTTCTTTGGAGGTTTTTAAACAGAGTCTGGATAGCCATCTGTTGGGAATGCTTTGATGTGTGTCCCTCCATGGCAGGAGGTTGGACTGGATGGTCCCTGTGGTCTCTCCCAACTCTATGATTCCATGAAATTTAAAAGAAACACAGAGAGGTGATGGATTTTGAAGTTATCATGCCAAGGGAGTCATGGAGGGAGGGACAAGCTACACACACCCACAGCCCGCCCACTGCTTGATATGAAATAACAGGAAGTGCTATCAAGCACTGTTACCATTCTGCACTAAGAAAGCTGACAGAATTGAAATGCTAATGGAGGCTCTTAACAGATTTTTTCTGGAAATAGAATAAAGCAGTTTTGTAACACTTGGGGGTGGGATAGCAGCTGGATAGTGATGATGTTGTGTGGTAGCTGTGGTTGCACTATAGCGATATCATGAGGAAATCGCCGCAGTTTCATATGGGCATGGGCTATTTCCCTCAGATCTAGGAGCGGGGAAGGGTAGATCTCCCCTTCAGGTCTGCTATAGTCCTCATTAATTTTTTCCCTCCACATCTACTATTTAAAATGTTTTGCATTTCTGGAGATATTTCTGTTGAATATGTTACATCAATTAACAAAAGAACAAAATAAATACAAGAATAGTATACTGTATATGATAACAGCAGCTAGAGTAATATATGCTAAGCATTGGAAAAGGAATAGAGCTCCGGAAACAGAAGAGTGGCTTACTAAAGTTCAAGAATATGTAACTTTAGATAGTTTATCGAGAGTAATGAAAGGAGAAAAAAAAGGAGATAAAAAGATCGAAATGATGGAAATTAAGAAATATATTGAGAAAAATTGGGAAAAGATCTGTAATGGGTAATGCAAGGACTATATTAAGGTATAAGCTGGATGAGTCAAGAAGGCTAAAGTTACATTTAAAGGACAGTTAACTGTGAAAATAAGTGTTGAGGGGAAGATGTCAGTGTAAATTAAAGAACTGACTTAAAGAAAGCAGGAAGTGAAAGTGATAATGAGACAAGGATAAATCTTTTTTTTTTTTGCTTGTGTGGAGATTTTAATGATGTTGAAAATGTAAATAATGTAATTATGTTGAGATGTCTATAGTTTATTCCTGTGTTAATAAAAATATACAAAAAAAAATAAAATGTTTTGCATTTCTAAAAAATAGTATCCCTCTGTCTAGTATAGTTTCTCTCACAATGGTCACACTCCATTTCATCTCTCCTTTACCTTTGGAATTAGATCTGCTTGAGAAGAATCACTTTCTGTTGCTCGTGTGCAAGTGCAAGAAAACCAGAGGGATGTGGGGCCCCTGACAGAGAAAAACTGCAGAGTCAACTAACTATTCATAGTTCCTGTTACAGGATTAATTTATCTATAAAAGACATTTTCACTAACATGTCAAACAAGCAGCAGATGTTGTAGGAATTCTGTTTTTTAAACTATTATTATTATTATTTCTAGTCCAGTTTGGGAGCCACATAAACACACAGTCTAATGGTTTCAGGATTTTAAAAAATGGCTAATATCTTGAGTCATCAAAATTTTCCAAATAAAAAATTCATTTAGCTCAGCCTCCATCTACTTTTACATCTAGCACATATTCCTAGGGATGCGTTGTTGCTTTTTATTTGTATTAACAGGGACCAGATGTGGGTGCATCTGATTGGAAGCAATTTTTGCCTAATGACCATCTTGAAAGTGTCCCAGTGGCACCTATTCAGCATTTTAAAACAAATGAGAGTGGTTTATTGCCTCCAGAAATCTTGACCAAAGCAAGAAGAGTCAGAGCTGCAACCACCATATCTGCAAAATTATAAAGGCCAACTTACTCAACCATCAATATTTTATTGCCTTCCTTCATCGTCTTGAGTTCTGAGGTTCTGAGGATTATTTGCAGCATCAGGTGACACAAATGCTTAAACATGCGACAACATCAATGCCCCCTATGAAACAAGTCAGTGGGCTACAAAAAGGAAGAAAGGTCAGTTTTTGGAAAAAGTGAAAAAAATAGATGCAGGAGAATCTTACCAAGCTCCAGTAGTTTTCACTTTGTACTGCAATTCCCTGATCAGCTTGGTGAGGGCATTGTGCAAACTGCAGTCCAAAAAACAACTTTTCTTAGCTCTAAATGTTATGAAAAAGGCACACATTTGGATCCAGCAATATCATTATGTTAGGGCAAAACCTGTATTACTTGCCAAAATCCAGCTTCATCCTAGTACATACTTAAAATACAAAAATTTGATTTAAGTTTGTAACTGATTCAGGGGAGAGAGGGTAAAATGAAGCTGTTGTCTCTAAATAAGAATTAACTCCCTCTTTAAAACTCTCCTTCAGTCCAAATTTCTAGAACAACAGTAACTTCAAGCTTCAGTTCTGCATTTAGACAGAGAATTTAGGAATCCAAAGAAAAGGAACAGGCAAAGTTTCCAAAGGAATGCAAACAAAGAAAATATTAATACAGTAATTCTAGATGTGAATGATTTCTACTTTTTCACTTTCTGTAAAGCTAGAAATCTGGGAACTCAAGGTAAATTTCACTGGAGGAATAGAATTCTTAATGGGAGGCAATGCCTTCACACACACACACACACACACACACACACACACAGAGAGAGAGAGAGAGTTATATTCCTAGTCTGATTCCACTCTTACAAGATGTTGCAGAGTTCATTGCAACTTTTTTCACCTAGGTGTTGGTGGCGCTGGTAATAGGTTTGTTTTCATGCATTAATTCATTCATTCATTCATTCATTCATTTTCCCAATACCTGATCTGGTAGCAATACACACTGAACTATTTGATTCTACCTATTTTTGTTAATAACAATATTAGCTATTTCATCAGTGGCAGTTCAATGGTTAGCACCAGCATGGTAACCCAAAACCTATGCTGTAGTCTAGCAAGACAGAGCCACATGCATAATATTTTATTTTATTTATTGAAAAGTTTTATATTCAATCCTATAATCATGCTCTCTGCATTGCTCACAGCAAATTTTTTTTATACAAAAGCTAATTGTAATTACATACAATAAAGCATTAAATAGATGAAAACATAAAAACCATACCCCAGATGAAATGAATTTAAATAAAGAACAATTAAAGATCTGGGGAAATTCGGGAGTGGGGGCAAGTTCCAAGCTACCTGAAGCAAAGTGCAAGGTTCACCAGCATGTTTATGCTAGATTCTGAGAGGAGGGAAGATTGGCTGCAGCAGCAAGGATGGTAGCAACGGCCATTTTTCTTCCATACTCCAATAAAATGCATAACCTCCAACTGTCCCAGTTTGGCAGATACAGTCCTAACAGTTCTCTGTCACCCCAGTTTCTCAGCTGCTTTTTCCCTGTCCCAACTTCTGTCCTCTCCTCCCAGTTTCTCCCTTGGTTCTCAACTTACTTCAAATGGTGGCAACTGAGTTCAAAGTGCAAAAATATTTTCCTTCAATGAACTCAGCAGCAGGGATAGGAAAGAAGGTAAATAATCTTGCCCTTCCCAGGAGACCCAGCCAAAAGAAAACTGTTGCAACCTCTCCTAACTTGTCTTTCCTTCCCCACTGATAACTTTTCCCATCTTGACCACACTCTGATGTTGTTTGGCTATATGCAGAAGCATATCTAATGTAAACAGTGCCTTGGGCAAGCATGGAAGTTGTGCCTCTACCTCCAAGGTCACTTCCTCCTCCTCCTCCTCCTCCTCTGCCACTAAACGTTCCAGCATGGCATTTTTGTACTCCAGGGGACATGCCCTACTGGCCATATGTGTCCTGGTTTTCAACAGAGAAATGCTGGAGAATATGGATGTGGTGGCCAAATTCTGCGAAGTCTCCTCTTTGTCCTCTCCCACAGCGAACCTTTAGAAAGGAGAGGTGCCAAGTGGGCCAAAGAACCACTGCAAGGAGCTGGAGGGAATGGCAGGCCTTGGTGGCAGCTGGAGGCACTGATAGAGACAAAGAGAACAGGCCAATGGCACACTTGTGCTTGGAGTTACTAGACAGTGCATGGCTGAGGTAAACACTGAACCAGGGCCTTCCCAAATACAGTCCATATGCCCTTGTGTAGCGTATTGTATCAGTTGCCATATATGGGAATCAGCATAAACTTGCAGAAAAGTCTGAAAACAGAGAAGTTGTACATGATTTTTTAAAAAAAAAATAATTTGCATTGTCACAATTAGGCTCAAACCAATACAGAAAAAGATGGATCCTCACATGGGCTTTGCAGATGCTTGCATTATTTCTATATTGACAGAAACAGCCTGTTAGACTAATCATTCAGGTAGGTGTCAGTTTCCTGAGAAATGCAAGAGCATTCAGCCCATTTCCATAGTTTTTGAACGCTATGGAACTCTGAGAGGGAGTAAATAAATCTAATTTAATTTACGAACAACATTGAACTATATATGTTGACATAGCAAAAATAAAAAAAATCAATTTCTTCATAGGTGAAAAAAAAGTTGTAATGCACAAAGCTTTAAGAAATAGACACTAAAGTTCAGCTGTTCATCAGAAGGTGCTTCTCAATGATGGTTTAGAACAGGGACAGGCAAAGTGTGACCAGTGGGCTGCATGTGGTGGGGATTCAAAAAAACTGGGGGAAAAGAATGTAAAAAACACATTTTTATTGGAAAATGAGAGATATTTGGTGAATCTTTCTACATCATCAGAGCAATTAATATACAAACAAAAGTTCGAACAGCTGACTAGCCCACCTCACATACTTAACTCTAGCTGAGAAGTAAATACAAACTCAGTTTTTGTTTATAAAAATACATAAAAGTAGTTTACTTACAGATACTTGTGCATAATCTACACAGGTTCATGTTCTTGAAGAAAAGGTAAGAAAAAAAAATAAGCAACTACATGTTTTCATTAGATCGTCTCCCTTGGCGTATTCCTGGAACACAGAAAGGAAAGAGAGTAAAGAGGCAAAAGAGCCCCGAGAACAAAGGGATGCTTACATGCAGGAGGAAGGGAGTGGGCATGAGCAAACAGGAAGCTAATTTGGGATTTGCCCCTAGACATACAGTGATTATGCAACCTAACTAGCAGTGAATTCAGAGCATGCAAAGGATCCAATTCCCAACGATTTTTGCCCCCAAATACCCCCAATTTTCCCCACGAAAACATCAAAAATATTTTCATCTCAAAATACCCTGTCGGACATTTTAGGCCCAAGAGAGGCCTCTTTTTAAACAGCAAGTGAACAGGACATGACTTCTGGTTCCTTTCTTTTGTTAACAAAGGCCCTTTTCACACGCAGGGGGAGAAACGGGGCAGCGCACGTGGAAACGGAACTTACCTGAATCCGGGTAACTCCGTCACCACGAGGAGCAGCACGGGTTCCCCGCTCCACACTCCAGGAGCGTCCGGCGGCGCCCAAAATGATGGCTTACGGCTTCCAGAGGCTCTCCACCTACCGGAGAAGCTCGCCAGCCGGAAGCCCGCCCCTGGCAGCTCTGCAGGCACACGCTTGCGCGGGGCACTGCGATGGGGTAGAACGCTCGTGTTTAATAAAAACCACATGAAATGTGGTTTTTAAAAAACATGCAGCGCCACCCCTTATGGCCGCGTCAGGGCGGTTTGAGGTGTGGAACCTCAAATTTTAAACTGACCCTGCGCACTCCAAGGTGTAGATGGTCTCCGGTCGAGGTCGTGCTACGCCGTGTTATTTACCCCGTGTGGAAACGGCCAAAGTCTCTACTTTTGTTTAAAAAAAAGAAAAAGAAACACTAAAGGGCATGTGGGGCAAACACAATTTTCATTTTGGGTGGCTCTGGAGGAGACCTCCAGGTCTTTCAAGAGGCTAATGCAGCCTCATAGCCTTCCACAGTTGCTTGTTCCATGTTTAGATAAGCACAGTGATGGAGATATCCGCTCAACTATGTGTTTACTTTGGATGCTTGCATAAAAAGATGCAATTCAGAGTACTGGTTTTGGCTTTTGAACCCTTTCAGAGCCTGGAACCAGAATCCATTTACACAGTATCCACATGGACTATGCTGTGGAGTGAATTCATCTTTTGATGCACCAGTCAGAAGTGGATGCCACTGGGGAAAGTGCCTTTTCAGTGGTTGTATCTTTGCTGTGGAATGCCCTCTCCAGAGAGCCTTGTGTGACACCTGCATTGACGTTGTTCTGGAGAGTGACAAATACTTAAGCCAGGAAACTAGTCAGACTTTATGCTCACACAATATCTTATTGCCAGAGCAGCTGGACCTTTTTGTTGTCCCGGATGCTCCATGGCTGCTCTTTTTCTGCCCCCACCCCCCATGTTAAATGCCTCTCTTGGCAACTTTTAGGATCAGCAATTCACCTTTTAGAAAGGTCACACACACACCTTTACTTTTTAATATCTTTTTTTAAAAAACAGGCATTCTTCAATCCACTTCTTCAATCCACTTCTGAAATGCTGCTGCTGTTTGTTTGACAGTTTTAACAGTCCATGTGGCCCCCAGAAAACTGGACAGAAAATTGCCTCCTGGGTCCATCGTGCTTCATGCAGCAAACCTATAAAGTGTGGACATCATACACATATGTTCATAAATCTTTAAAAACATAGGCACTTTCATTGTTGACCTGCTGCTCCAGGAGGTTGTAATGAACAACTTCAGCACAAATGGCTGGGTGATAGACAATTTCAAAATACCTTCAAACTGACTCAGTAAAAGTGCATTCAAGTCATGAAAAAGAGAGAAGTTCTAAATGTAATATATTCTTGTATCTTGGATCATTTCACTATGGAGCTGCCAAGTGACCCTTAATTTAAAACTGAGTGATGCCCAGGGTCTGGTTGGAGATGTAGTTGGTGCCGAGCCACTTGGGCAGTTGTAACCATAACATTATCTAATTAAATGTTTGGTGGGGTGCTAAAAATAAGAGTCTGACACAGCCACATTTCTTTCATTTCAGAAGTGGGAATTTCCTTTTTTTTAAAAAAATGAGGGGATTAGTTAAAAGGAAGTTGAAGGGAAGAGTCAAGAAGGTCAAATCCCTTCAGGAAGCTTGGAGGTTATTTAAAACCACTATAATAGAGGCTCACATAAAATGTATACTACAGATTAGGAAGGGTACGAACAAATCTGAGAGGATGCTGAAGTGATTAAATGGCACAGTCAAAGAAGTCATAAAAGGCACAAAGTCTTCTTTTAAAAAGTGGCAATTCTGCCCAAATGAAATGGCAGTGGCAGAAAGAGAAAAAAGGGGGGGATATATACTCTGGCAAAACAATTGTACATTCAGATAAGGCAAGCAGTGAAAAACGCCATGAAATTTGAGAAGTAAATACCTAAAGGGATAAAAACTAACCACAAGCATTTTAACTACTTCAGGGGAAGGATAAACCAGCCAGGGAGACATTACTTTAGGTAGTAAATGTGTAGAAGTTGTAGTGGTGGCAAACAGGGAGTGTGCAGAATGAATTATTTCTTTCAGGTTTCTCAGCAGAAGGTATTGGAATAATTCCCAGCAGGCTACAAGTGAATATGTTTAACTTCCAATGTATGTAGGCTTCTATAACAGTGGTTGTGTTTGTGTGTGCATGTGTGTCTTCAAGTCACCCGTCAATTTATGGTGACCCCAAGAATTTCATAGGGTTTTCTTAGGCAAGGAATACTCAGGGCCTTTCCACACTACCCTATTAGTGCTATTACTCCACTTTCAACATCCTGTGGAATTCTGGAGATTGTAGTTTACTGAGGCCAAAGAGCTCTCTGGTTGAGAATTCTAAAGGTCCCTCCCTAAACTGCAAACCCCAAGATTCCATAGGATGTTGAAAGTGGGATGACAGCACTATAACACTGTAGTGTGGAAACCCCTCAAAGGTGGTTTTGCCAGTTCCTTCTTCTGAAATATAAGTTAGGTATACCAGGACAAAAAGGCCTGTGAGTTTATATCTACACTGATGAGGTCTGAATGGGGTCCTGGTTAAACATGCAATCTAGGGATCATAGAAGAAAGCTCAGTGAAATTTCAGCAAAGTTCACAGGAGTACTGGATTATGTGGTGGTTATGTGGCCTTTTGTACATTTTGAGAGAGTTCCCTGCAAGATTTGGGGACAAAATTTGACTCCAAATCCTGCCACTTTAAAAAAAAAAACCTGGGAGATTGGGAGACTTTGGCCATTTCCACACGGGGTTTTTTAAACAGGGCAGAGCGTCCTTCAGGGAAGACGTCTGCACCTGGGACCAGACTGGGTTGGACCTACTGAATGTAGATCCGCAGTCCAGCCCACTCCTGAACGACCCCAAGTGATTGTTCAATGTGCTTTTGAAAGACCACTAAAATCAGGTCTTTCAAAAGCATGGAGTGTGCCACTGCGAGCCTGCTCCCATATGCAGATTCACAGGCTCACGTTGGTGTGAGCCTGCGATCTGCTGGGGGCGGGCTTTAGGCTGGTGAGCTTCAGTGGTTGGTTGAGACCCTCGACCAACTGGAAACCGCCATTTTCGTCCCCGGAGCAGTGCAGAGTGGCGGCCATGGACTGCTCCAGAGAAGCATGGACCAGACCGGGAGGCCCAAAAGTCCGGTGAGTAGCGTCACGGGGCGATTCCCTCGTTCCGTGTGGAAATGGCCTTTGAGGAATCAGTGGGGGCTTCAGACCCACATGTGAGTTGCACATGACAATATGCCCACATTTGCCCTAAGCAGACATCTTTACAGCTGGAACCAGGTGGATGCATGTTCACATACATTTTAACCTCACACATGTTTCAGGCAGATAAGTTATAATTGAGTATATATTAACTCCCATATCATAGCATTTGTGAGGATGAGTAGCTTAAATTCAATGTGGTTTTACCAAAACTGTGGCTACCAAATTTTGCCCTTTCTTGAGTTGAGATTCTAGAATAATGTCATGCTCACACATGGGAGGTCCCTAACGATTTCTGTTTCAGTGTGTCCACGTAAAAGTAAAAGTAAAGGATTGGACATGTCTCTGCTCTGTTCCCTCCCCATTCTCCACCAACATGGAAATGACCATCTGATGAGGAGCTGCCATTCTGAAAAAATAGATTTGGGGTGGTTACATCAGGACACATATTGGAGCTGTGTCCCAGAGATACATTTCCCAATACAGGATTTCATCCCATATTTCAAAAGCAACATAACGAGTTGGCCCTCCATATTCTCTAAGGTTTAGGGACACATAACCCCCATA
The DNA here is from genome assembly GCA_948472985.1 of Iguana delicatissima. NCBI lineage: Eukaryota > Metazoa > Chordata > Lepidosauria > Squamata > Iguanidae > Iguana > Iguana delicatissima. The sequence goes on from CAOKZL010000064.1 coordinate 977,188, forward strand.
AAAGTGGAAAAGCCTGCAAATATCAAAGTGTGTGTGTGTGTGTGTGTCTGAGCGAAGGGGGCTGAGACACAGTGGGGAGAGTGGGCACCCAGGATCCAAACCAGGCCTCAGGTAAAGGAGAGGTCAACATCGTGGCCCTATACTTCTTCTCTCAACCATCTCCTTCCTTTGGTGTGTGGGGGGCATTGGAAGAATGTTTGTGATGCTGGGAAATCAGACTGTGATCCACCCTTAACTGTTCAGGCAGCAGCTAATGGTGGAGGAGGACCAGAAGCAGATTTTGAAAGGGCTGCACAGCCTAATTGAAGCCACTGAGAAGGAAGATTCCCCCATGAAAGAAGAGCTTGAGGTGGAAGGCAGTCGTTAGAGAAACTCAGAAATAAATCTGTGAAACCCACAAAAGTGGAGGGCCAACTGTAATGGTATTCAGTGTAATGAGTCATGTTGTCTAGTAACTTTTCAAAAGTGCTTTTAAAGAGCATTTTAGAGATATTTTGATATGAATTTTTCAAGTTATAGGCCACTTCTTTATCAATCCTTAGAGCTTTTCTTAGTAACAGCAAGTAACAGGAAAGTAATGAGCAAAGTAATGAGCAAGTAATGAGTACCACCGTGTGGTGCTTATCAAACATTGTAATGACTATAAGTTGCTTTTTAAATACTGTGGTTAGTTACTATAACAAATTACTTATGAAAAGTAACTTTCCAAGCTTTGCCATTGATCTCTCATTCTCAGTTTCTCCATCTCCCAACAGCAATGTGGAAAGAGCACTACAGAGCTAAGATTTACAAAACACTTTGAATACTCAGAATGTGCTGTATATAACTGCTGTGCAATTATTTACCAATATTCTCCAAATGGAATTTTGTCTACCTTATAACCCTCCCCACCCAGCAGCCATTATATTCCAAGAGAAAGTATAAATCATCCAGTGAAGTCACACAGTTTTAAATAATTAAAAGCATAAGTCTGGAAAGCACCAGTAACAAAAGTATTCCCAGACCAAGAACATATGCTGAACATGACTGAGCCACTTGTACTCTAAGCTAGTAAATGAAAGGGAGGAATGGCTTTCATCTTCCAAGGAGAAGATGCTTGTAGCAAATGTATGTGTTCAACAAATGTCCAAGAGAAATGTACGTTTTAAAAAAAAATCTGCACATTAATGTCACCACTTGTTAATAATTCTTGTTACTGAACTTCTTTTAGTGGTAAATCATGTATCCAAGGCCAATAATCATTTAATGAGCTGGTTTCTGTTCAATAGCCTGCTCACATCCCTAGCAATCGAACCAGATGGACCACTCAAATTCCATCTTCCTCCCTCACTCCAATCTTTTTCGACACTATGGGCTTCTTTTACAGAATCCACTCTGCAGAAAGGCTTTGAAAGAAACATAGATGCAACAGTGTTTCACTTTAAGCAGTCTTTGAATTCAACAGCTGAGTTGGCCTGTGGCTAGTGCTATCATGAGAAATCTCTTAAGAATATTAAGAGCTGGACATACAACACAGCCAAAGCTTAGAAAGATTACTTTTCTGGACTACATTTCCCTGAACCTCCTCATGTTGACTGAGAAATTCTAGGAACTGCAGTCTGGCAATTCTGGAACATGTACACAGTAGGTAACACTTTGCACTTTGGCCCATCCCTACTATGTGAAGAGGGGCTGAGGGCTAGGACTGTTCAAAATGCCACTTCAGGGCAGGGCCAGTTGCCATCGCCCTAGCCAAGCACCAACAGAATAAATGAGCAGTTCACTGAATATACACAGTATTGCCTGCTCTACACATATAACATAATGCTTCAGGCAGGATGCTATTTCCAAACTTCACTTTAAAAAAAAAACTCAAAATAAAAAACCTAGAAAGAAAAGCCCTAGGCAAATCTATTTCCATTCATTCATTCATTCATTCATTCATTTTATATTCCACCTTTTCTACCAGTGCAAGATCCAAAGCAGCTTGCATCTGAATGTTGTAACAGCCATTCTCTATTGTGGTTGTTTTCTACTTGCTGCATTTCTCTGTCACCTTCAGTAACAGCATCCCCCACCTATACTACCCCTGGTTGCACAGTGGTTACATGCCGGTACTGCAGCCACAACTTTGTAAGTTCGATCCTGCAGGGCTTCAGGTTGACTCAGCCTTCCATAGATCGGTAAAATGAGTACACCGCTTAGGGAGTACTTTGAACTGATAAGCGGTATAGAAAGTAACTGCTATTGCTATATTATAAAGTGTGTACAGTCTATTATAACATTATATATTATATATTATAATATTATATTTGAAAATTCCAATACATCATTCCTCCAGCTTCTGCTGCTCCTGCTGCTCCTCCTCCTCCTCTTTCTCCTCCTCTTCTTTTTTCTTCTTCTATTTAAATCTGGCCTCTTACACTTTGCATAGATCAGATCATCCTTTCAGTTGTCTAAATGCTACCTAAGCTTATCAATGTTTCTTGCTTTATTCATAGCTGCAACTCCAGAATTTCTAAATAGGTATGTATACATAGAGTCTTCAGATCTGTGCTAGAAGCACAGGCTTCTGAGTGTGAAATCAGAAGTAAATCCCAGTGGCTTCAATGGAGCTTTGTCCTCCTTGAGCTGCATCTGAAGTTAGTCCCTCATGCAAATGCAGCAGAGAAAATAAAACAAAACACAGCACAGGAGGGTTCTGACCCTAGCAGTCTCAAGCAGTCTTAGGAGGCAAGTCCAATTAAAACACAGAGCTCCAAACAGAGGAGGAGGCAAGGAAGGCAGTTCAACAGGGAACATAATTCAACAGGAGGCTTATTGTGAAATGCCACAGTCAAACACAGTGGGAAAATTGAGGATGCATGATCTCAAGAGCAAAGTAAAAGTTATAGCTAGGAAGCAGAAACTCACAAAAGCCACAAGGCAAACAAGTTACACAGACTTAGGACCTGTGTTTTTCCAGCAGTGGATATAGCAGAACTGAAGGCTCATGTTGCGTTGTTTTCCAGAGCCCTATCTGAATGAAGTAGTAAACATGCAACCCTCAAGGCTTATGTATTCTGAGATTGTGTTTATTCTTGAGGAGCATTCCTACTTCCCAACAAGAACTTTACTCCTGAGGCTTTCTCTGGCTGAAGGAGAGACAGTGCTATCTTTAGGTCACCCAGGCAGCTACTTAGGGCACAGATCTCAGAGGGCTACAGTATTGACTTTGGAGGCATACTTTTTACAGGAGGTTTTTGCACCTCCTGTAAAAATTGCAGCTAACATTTAAAAGAAAAGATAAATACTGCAAGAAAAGTGAGACTACTACAAAGTCTGCAAAACAAGATGGTACAGTGCTTCCTCCCTTGCCGCGACATCTGGATAAGTGATTTCTACTTCATGCAAAGTGTTGTGTCCCTGTACTTAAAATGACAGTGCCATGCACATATACACACTGCTGCAGCAACACTCATGTTGAATCCATTGAAAAGAATGAGATACAGAACCTCAGCACATATGGAGGGCAGAAGGTATTGTGACTTTATCTACAGTGACCTTGTTAACCACCTTTACTACTGCAGTGATAATTTGCAACAGCTTATAACACAATTTACCCTATGATTTTCCCAAAGACTCAAAAAACAGAAGATTTTCTCCTATATACTACAAGAGGAGACTAGCATAAGGTAAAGAAGCGTGCCATCAGTGGTTTATATTCAACCTCAAAAGCTATGGGTTTTTGTTTGTTTGTTTTTGTTTTGGTTGGTTGGTTGATTTTGGTTTTTATTGCATGTTTTCTGTAAGTTGTTCAGCAACAAAAAACAAATGGTGCATCACCCTACAAAAAACAGGTTCAAAAGAATGGAGGAAAAATGGAGCGATTTTGTCTTCACATGAGAGGAATACTGTCCATTTAACAGACTATCCAGAGAGAACTTGAAATACACTTATCTACAGGAAAAACAGCTGATTATATTAACCAGCAGAAAACTGGGAAAGAGGAACAATACTGACAACAAATCTTGGACCACTTGATTGGCTGGTCAGAGTTCTTGTCATGCAAAATGTGGCATTCTGTGAAGGTTGTATAGTGCTAGCAATAGATTTTTTTAAAAAAAGTTTGTAGAATACCTAGCCTTTTTAACCCTATCATGGATTAACATTTGCGCAGAGTGAAAAATCAAGAAACAATTGTTCACTACCTAGAAAAGATATCCAAAATGAGCTTATACAGCAGAAAATGTTATCATGTGAAAACTCACCCAAATACTCAGCTATTCTGGACTGCACATCTGATGTTAGTCATATGGAATAAATGAAAATGATTGGATATTACATTGATGTAATCAAACCATCAGATAATGAGATGTCTGAGCCTGAAGTTATCATAAAAGAAGATTTCTTGTGATTTGTTCCACTAAAGGAGACTACAGGTGCCTTTGTGACAGCAACTCTTCTTGGACATCATGAGCAAATGGGATTACCAACTGAGAATCTGCAAAGTCAAAGTTGTGATAGTGGGAGTTATGTGAAAGGCAAAGAAGATCGTGTACAAGAAAGAGGCCTGGACATAAACCCATATGTCCTTTTTTGTGACCCTCAGTGCACACTCTCTAAACTTGGTTGTCAATGATACCACTAAGTGTTGTCTAAAAGCAACTGGTGTCTTCAGTTTAGTTCAACAGATCTATATCATCGACTCAGTGTTGAAAAATTCTAACAAGCCATGTATCAGACTTAGGCATATCTGTTAAAACATTGAGTGAAACAAAATGGGAGAGACAAACTGATGCTTTGAAACCACTGAGGTATCATCTTAGTGGTGTATATATAATGCTTTAATAGAGATCTTTGTTGATACAAGCCTAAAAATTTATCTGGGAATACTTCCTGAACTGAAGCTGAGGTTTTTGCTGATACAATTTGTAAGCCAAAGTTTGTGGTATCCCTTGTTACATGGTAAAACATCCTTTTTGAAGTTAAACTTACAAACAAACTAATATAGAATAAAGAAACCAGTTTAAATTCAACAATGAGCCAATCACAAATGACCAAGAAAATTATCTCACTAGCTACAGGCGTGATGACATTTTCAATAAGTTTTGATAGATGGTACTGAAATCACAAAGGAACTGAAAATACTACCAAACTTGGAGACACAACATGTTAGAAAAAGGAGAAAGAAATGGCAACTGCAGGTGCAAGAAGCATCACTCCAAGATGCAAAGCTGCAATTCAAAGTATCTTTCTACTACACTGTCTTAGATATGGCCATACATTCATCTGAAGAGAGATTTTGATAGCCACAACAACATAATTTCCTTATTGGCCTCCTAGGTACCAGATTCTGTCTGATCTTGGCAGCTAAGCAGGTCAGCCCTGGTTAGTATTTGGAAAGGAAACTGCCAATGGATACCAGGTGCTGCAGATTGTGTTTCTGAGGGAAGGAACTAGGAAAATCACCTCTGAGTATTCCTTGCCTAAGAAAACCCTACGAAATTCATGGGATTGCAATAAGTTGACAGGCAACTTGGAAGCACATGCACACAAACAATCCCAATATATATGTACAGGATCAACAAAAAAATCTACTGAAGATGTATTTAAGGTCTGCTTAAAACTGCAGCCTCAGGAAGTGTTTAATATCATTTTTATTAGCCCTCACAGTCAATTGTGATGACTTTAGAGGCTAATCCAAATGCTATTATGATCCCTTACCCACTACCCCACCCTTCTAAAACAGTCATCCTTTGTTTACTCATTTTATAGAAAATCTGGAAAAGAGTAATGTCAGCCCTTTGTTTTGTAGTTTCTTTTCTTTTGTCCTTCCATTGTTTTCCAGATCTTAGTGATTCAATAAATGTAAATATAATTATACCACCACCCAATGATGATGATGATGATGATGGTCTTGGCTTCATTTAGTTCTTCATGTTGTGTGGTTTCCAATCATTTCCATCGTATGGTGGCCTATGGTATCATGGGGTTTTCTTGGCAAGATTTGTTCAGAGTCAAGTTATCTCTGAGGCTGAGAGAGGATGACCTGCCCAAGATTACCTACTGGGTTTCCATAACTGAGGAGGGATTCAAACCCTGGTCTCCCAGAGTCCTGGTCCAAACCAACACATCGTGCTGGCACTCAATTTTATATATGCTCTGCCCTTTTCCCAAACTGGGACTCAAGGTGGTTTACACATTTAAATGATTACATTTAAATGTACTTGCAAACTGCTATTGTTCTGGGATTCCATCCCTTTCATTAACAAATTCTTGTTTTTCTATCTCAATTTTATGAAGCTGGAAGATTATAGGTTATCACCCCCATGTTCTTTGAAGATGCTGTTTTAATTACCCTTTATTGTCCATTTTGCTTCCCAGAAGGAGTGACTTTAAATACTTTTCTCCAAAAAAAAAAAAAAAGCACTATCTAATATTTGAAAGTCAAAGTTTGTGAGCTTGTGTGTATCAGGCAGCTGAAAGCCTCATATGATTGGCTGTGTGAGGTGAAAAGACCTCACATGATTGGCTGCCTGTAAAGATTCTATGGAATCCTGGGGTTGGCAGTTCAGGGAGGGGCTTTTAGAATTCTCAGCCAGATTGCTCTTGTGCTTCAGGCAGGTTGCTGTGGAGATGAGGCCTAGCAGCAAGGAGAAGGCCAATGTATTCCCTCAAAAAGCAAACCTCTGCCTGTTAATAACTCTGAATGTAGACTGGATTGGAGACTATGGGCAAAAGTTACAGGTACTGAACAACATAGTTTGGGGAATTATAGACACAGGATCTTAAATCCATGTATTTCAACTGCATTTAACTCCTAAGGTAAGGTAAGGTAAGGTAATTCCTAAAATATTTCTGACAAGTATTGCCTATGAGAAAATAAAATCCCAGGCAATGCTGGGTAAATACACTAATGTTATTATAAAAGTGAAAAGGAAGAATATAATGATTACATATGAATAACTGGCAAGCTGCTATTCCAGCAGAGCTAAGAAGCTATTTATCAGTAATATCCCAGCCATAATCAACAGAGAACCATAAAATAGATTGAACCTTCCTGCAGGAAATTTTTAATTAACATTGCAAAGGGCCTTTTCTGAATAGGACACACTTCTGGGCAAATATTATCACATGATCATGGCCAAGAAGAACATTCCTGGTAATATAACACTAATTTAAGTTGTCTATGGAACCACAGTTTAATAACAGAAGAAGCAGCAGACACATATAGCTCACTGACCAAGCAGAAGAAGCTCCTTGCCCCACCATTTCATGATGAGACACACACACACACACACACACACACACACACCCCGCACGCCTCTGGTCATTCCGCAAGCCACCACAGTTGGAGCAGGGAGCTGGCTGGAGTGGAACCAAAGATTCTATTATTTGTACATTTGACTTTTCCCGACCACATAACTGATCTCTCAGTGTAGTTTGAGAGGATGACTATGTTGTTAGAGTACAAGAAAATTAAAAAAAGAAGAAGAAGAAGTTACTCCAAAACCAACAAACTGGTGTCTTCCTCCCAATAATCCAGGTGACAAATAATTTAAAATCTAATGGATGGGAATCAAGAATCTTGCTTCCTCACATCCTTGGAGGGCAGCTCATATGAAAAGTGGGTCTCTACATCTAGCCTTGATTATTCACTGTGTATGTACAGTAAGTAACTAAGGCCAATAGCTATCTATGTTCATACTGTACAGCAGGGCTTTCCAAATGGTGTGTCACGACACGTTAGTATGCCGCCTGAAGTCTGTAGGCGTGTCACCTCCCTGGGCTGAGAAAGACCCTCCCCAACCCTCTCCCGCTGCCACCACTGCAGCAGCAGCCAGGATCAGGTAGGAGGGCTGCCTTTCCCACTACTGCTGCCCTCACTGGGTTCTTTCCTGGGTGAGAGCAACAGAAGTGAGCCAGAATCAGGTAAAGGGGCTGCCTTTCCCGCTGCTGCCGCCCTCACCGGGGTCTTTCCTTGGTGACGGCATCTTTCCTTGGCGTCTTTCCTTGGCAAGGGTGACAGCAGCAAGCGAGGATCAGGAAGAGAGGCTGCCTTTCCCACTGCTGCTGCCCTCACAGAGGTCTTTCCTTTGTGAGGACGACAGAAGCGGGCCAGGATCAGGCGGGGTGGGGGGCTGCCTTTCCTGCTGTTTAACCTCTGGTTTGCTAGTAAAACTGAATTACTGTGTCACAAAATGACATATGTCCAAAAAGTGTGTCACCAACATGAAAAGTTTGGAAAGCTCTGCTGTACAGTTTAAACAAGAAGTGACCATTGTGCAGCCCTCCAGATGCCCATCTTATTTCAGAGATTATAACGGAAAAAGGAATGGTTTGTCTGAACATACAAGCTTTTCATATAATTTAAAACCATAACCTTAGCCCATGCTCTTTCTCCAGGAGATACCTTCTATCTGAAAGCCAATTTACTTTCCTCCCCTTGCCACCCACACACTCTGCAAGCTATTTTTGTACCTCTGGGTCTGCTTCCTGTCCCTGTTGGCTAGTCAGCATTGACTGTATGAATGCCCACTGGGATCTAAAAGCCTGGAGAGAAAATATTTTGGACTAATGGCCACCAAGTATAATTTTATTAATAATATTACTCATGTTTACTGTGGTTGCATCTAGGGACAAATTGAAAACAAGAACCACTGAGCCAAGCATATTACAGCCATTGCTCCAGGAAGTATTCAGCCTCAAGGGACAACGCAACACACAGCTGGGTGGAGAAGATGGGGCATTAACACAGAAGTGATGAAGAAAATGAAAATGTGCCATGGCATTCTAATTGTTTTCTGAAGGAAGAACAAAAATTCATCAGTTGTTAGTAAGGCTGAAATGCTGCTTGTTTCATTTACTTCAGTCCTCCTAGGAGGGAGAGCAGAGAATGGGCAAAACTATTCTCCCATTCTGAAGACAGAGACATTAGAAATAGGTAAGTCTTTGCATTGCCAAAGCAATATTACACTGGGGATTGTTGTCCCATGGCTTTGGCAGTGACACACTCACTCTCTATCGCTACCCGTTCTGCTTTGTTTGTCCTCAGCGACAATGCTATATAGCAGAGACAGAAGAAAAGGGGTTCCTACACACTTCTCCCAAATTCCTCCCACAAAAATTTGGACTCCTTGATGTTTGCTCCTCTTTCTGAAATAAATGAGCTCTAGGTGTTGTTTACACTGTTCACTTATAAATTAATATTCTACCCCAAAACAATACCATGTCAGACATATAGAGTGGATATACCTCTACACAGGACTGCAAGATCTTGAGAGAATTAGGTGACAAAATTAAATTAAATGTACATCACTTTTTTAAAAAAAAAGTGACTGTGCATGTTAAAAGTGTTGCATGAATAACATTTTTTTAAATACATGCAAACACAAATGGTTCACTACAAAACATTGTTCAACAATGCAAAACTCTGTCGCCCAAGTTTGTTTTATTTATTTATTCTTTATTTGCCATCTTGTCTTTCTCTCAACATAGGACCCAAGCCACCTTTCAACATAGATGAAAACAAAGTACAGCTAAAGGACAATGATTCTGATTCTGAAAAAAAAATTATTAAATTATCCTCTTAAAAACAGCAGTAGTAATCCAGTTAAGAGCATTTAAAATATACCAAGAACAAAAGTGCAGCAGAAACATGCACTGCTCATTAAAAGATCCTTGTGAAACAACCTTTTATTTGTTCCAAAGCCTGTCGAAATTAAAAGGGGCTGGCATTCTGTATTGCAGTTATGGATTCGGAACCTAAAGTTATGGATCTGTAGCTACCCTGTATTTAGTAAGACTCTTTGCCTTTGGGCAAAGGAGGTCTGTTCAGCTACCCATCAGGGCATGAGGAAGAGGATTTTTCCAGCCCAATTCCACCAGCAAGCAAGGCTGCAACCATGAGAAGCAGGACCCCATCATAATTCCCTGTGGCAGCCTAACTCACAGGAGAAGCCCAGAAACATCACCCTCCTTGCACTTTGATCAGCAGCAGAACGGATCTCTTGGCACAGCTTCTGCCTATGATGATGGACTGGCAGGGTTAGTCCATGAGATATTACTTAGGCCCTTTTTGCATGGCATTTCCAATGTGAAAGGGCCCCTTGAGCGTCGCACACATCTGAGGAGCGGTCCACATGACGCACTCACATTTGTGCGAAGCTCAAGGGCCTGACACAGACCGTGCATGCTTTTTTTCATTTTCGGCTTTAAGTTGAAAATGCTGCATGGTCACGCATCACTCTGGGGCCCCGCACGCACTTACCTTGCATGCAGAACTTTGGGAGCTGGGCCGGTCGCACTTCCTGTCTCAGTGCAGCCTGGGAGGTCCCAGAGTGCACGGCAAAAGGAAGAAGCGTGGCTCTCGTGCGAGCAGGAAGCTTGTGCAGAGCCGAAGAAGCAGGGAATCGAGATCCTCTCCCTGGAGGCTGCTTGCGCGAGCCCCACACCCCAGCACCACGAAAAGGTAAGGTGTGAAAAGGGTCTAAGTTACATAAATATAACTAAGCAGCCAATGTAGAATATCAGCAAAGGACTTTAAAGGCCAATGAAAGGACAGCAAGGAGGGAGCCAGACTAGCTTCCCTTGGGAGTGTTTTCCACAACCTAGGAGCAGCTACACTGAAAGCCCTATAGAAAATAGTACAAAGTTATTTTATGTCTGTCACTCACCTAATACTAACATTGAACATTAATAACCCAAACATAAACTCACAAAACTGTTTTTATTTATTTCTTATATTTGTATCCTGATTTTCCTCCAATGAGCTTAAGGCAGGATACATGGTGCTCTTTCTTCTCCCCATTTTATTCTCACTTTAATGCTAAGAGGTAGGTCAGGCTAAAAGAAAGTGACAGACTCAGCATCAACCAATGAGTTTTCTGGCTTATTGAGACGCGAATCTACATCTTCACACATGCACACACAAACCACTGGCACCAGTAGATTTTGTTTTCTTTTTTCAGTCTCATGAATTAATATGAATTTATGAATTTAGTTTTTAAAACTATGGGGGAGCTATGAATATAGTTTTAAAAACTGTCTGGGAGAGATACTTATTTCTTCAGCATGCCTGATATGGATTGGGTCATCGCATTTTACTTAGAAATAAATTTTTAAAAATCACAGGAACCACGCATTAAACATTAGTGCCCATCCAGTTTGACCTTCAGTTATGATGTATCAGTTTGTAGCACTCATTCTGAATCTATCTGAGAAGATTATCCATTGTGATTGACATTCAGGTCCACACTTCCTTTCCCAACTCCTTAGGAGGACTTATGATTCTGAGAACTCTTCGAAATATCCTTCTCCATATACATTCTCCAAGTTCAATAGCATTCATTTTGTGTTTCTGAGAACCAACTGGGTCGGAGATATATTCTCCAGGGCCTGTGACCTTCTTCTAAATAGATGTTACCTTGCCTCATTGACTTTCAGAATATGGAGATATGGCAACAAAACTTTCAGTAGCGCTAGGATATTGTAAGAGGTAAGAGTTGGTATTTCTACCAGTGACAGAAGCACAAAAATAACTTCTCAAAATGTGTGTCCCAAGATAACCTTTTGCCTTTAGCACAAAGAACAGAGTCACCCATTGGGCGTGGGGTCTCCACATTCTACAGTGTCATGCACCCAATCCAAGATTTGGGCCAAACTCTATGGTACCTGCAGAGGACACACCAAAGGAGGATTGGATGTATGGTTTGGTATAGACCAAAGCTTATTGTGGAGCATGCACATCTTAATTTCTGTGGACATTTGATTAGATCTAGAGTTAGCCATGTCTACAATAGACTGCACTGTTATCCATAGTGTAAGTAATTCTAGATTTTTCTGATTGGATATGATTTGCATGGCAGCACCATGCTTCAAAGTGTCTTTCACCTCAATATAATATTTGGCCAGATGTAATTCCCTATCTTTTAGTGAACACTCGCCTTGAATGATATTTAGATGATTTAAGACAAGTCTTAGTTTATTATGCACTCTCCTGGGGACAGATTTATATATATTTTGACTATTGCTAGTATGATGGCAATAGCCCTGATAAATGTGTAGTGCTCAAACAAACCACAGAGCTAGAAGAAAAAGTATGTCAGTTTGTATGAGATATTCTACTAGACAGTTGGTTGCATGGTTTGGAGTGACCCCTAGCTTATTTGGGGGTCCACACCTTCAGTTCTGTATTCATTTCTACATACTTTTGGCACTCATGCTATAGGGCTATCATGCCTGAAGCTTTGAAGTGAATGGAGGTGGCCTCTATGGGTTACACCACTGAGAATGGGGTGGGAGCATCCTCACATATTTTCATGAGATTGAGGAACTATCTGCATGGCTTTGGGGCAAAAATGTCCAAAAAAGGGGGAGGTGGGAGGCTTGGGGGACTGGAAAGGAGTTAAGGGGCTACAAAAGTAAAACGAGGGCCCACATACAAGCAATGGGCCATATTATACGTAGATTCAATATTGTAAGTCATCTATGGTGTCATGTAGAACCAGTCTCACTGCAGTTTGGGGACAGGATTTGGGGAGGTAAAAATTTGTTGGGGGTATACACATCCCCGTTCTTTATTCATTTCTGAACATGTTACATATGTTGCGTTATGGTATGACACATAAAAGTCTCTTGCAACAAAACAGTTAAGCCTGAAATAAGCCTGTACCTGGCTAAGCGTACAAACACAAAGAAACACACAGAAAGAGCTAGAATTCCTCTCTCCTCTAATTACAGCCAGAATTTAAAGTGTGCTAACAAGACAACAGGATGTGTGACTGAGCAGATATACATACAAATGTTCATTACCCTAAATATGCCCTTCTAGCATTTTGTGGATTAGAATTCCTTTTCCACATGTTTCTGCATATGAAAATTGGCTCACGCTTCCTAATCTTATTAGCACTGTGGTATGTCATTTATTGAGGCTGCACTTTAATTTCTAAATTACAAGTCACTGGTTATTCTAAATATCTTCCAGGTTTCATTATATCCATGAAAAGCTGTCAGAAAAAGAAAACGGAATAATCTCTAATTATTTTAAGGAATGGAATGCTACATTTGCATCCTGTTGCTATGATAGTGAGTTCACAAGGTACCAGCCAGACCAGTGGTAAAATATCTACTAGATGAAAGTTTAAGCCTGAATTCTGTCAATGTGATTTTCTTTTCCTGCTTACATTTTCCTCACAGCTACTTAATGTAACCTCCCACTGTGGCAGGAAATCCAACAGATACCTCTGGCATCTGTCTTTATGCCAGCCTCACTTGGCTAATTTTATTTATATATTTATTAGAAATATTTCTATGCAGCTTCTCATTTGTCCAAATCCCAAAGTGGTTCACAACAATACTCTTTCTTTGAAAAAAGTACAATATAAAATACAATAATACAACAGGTGAGAGAATTCCAAAGGTCTTATAGCAAAGGGAAAAGCAAAGGGAGAATGTACATCCTGCTGATACTCCAAACACCTACAGATGTGTTGATGTCAGGATTCTGTTTTTACCGCATAACTTCCTACTGGTGTTAAGTGCCACCAAAAATGTAAGCTATACCAGAGGTGAAACAAAATCAGGCAGTTTTGTTGAAACTGATCCCATTTTTTCCAACACATGATAAATCTAGAGGCTTTCTTGGAATCTCACTCTTACAACAGAAATTCTGGAGAGAGTTGTTTTATCATTAGCAACAATGACAAATTAACAATTTGCTCTAAATCAGTACATACACAGTTTCCAAACTGTTGACCAGAATATCTAAAACAGCTTTTTGTCTCTCCATTTTTTTAAAATGGGGAACTCACATTGTCAGTTGAATGTTATTCCTATTTTTCTTTTTTATTATCTAATAAAGCAAAAGCAAACAAATAACACTCCACCTAAGTATATATGTCAGTAGCATTGGCTTGGTCCACATATCCATGAGTGATCAATTGATTTTTCAGCATTCTGATTGATAAATGGATGAACTGAACTGACTCTATCAAAAAGCACCATGTTGAAATGAAGTGAAGTATACATTGCGCCTGTGATGGACCATTCCCAGATTCTGTCAGGGACTGTCAGGACTAGATTCAGTATCACCTTCGGTTATGGATACAATAACCCTCGATAGACAGCAATCAATACTGTAGCCTGGAGTGTCTTGCTTTGCAATAATTTGAGGCTCTTTCTTGGTCCTCTGTACTTAAGCTAATGATTGGACCTCCTGAAATGTGTGGGAATACTAGGTATTTATGCTAAGCAGAGTGAAACTCCTTAGCACAATGTGAACTTATGGCAGGAACATAAGTAATCAGTCTGGATGTTCTAATAAGGTAGAAAGAAAAGCTTAAATTTATTGTCTCACAAAATCCACCTAAGGATAGGAAAAGATATAAACAAAAATAATTAAATGAGAATTTGTTACAGGAGCATCCGAAGCTGACTTCTATGCATCTAAGTAAGCTAGCCACCATCTTGGGGAATAGAAAACATGAATGCTCTTAAGGAGCATTTTAAACATTTAAATATTTTTGCTGCTGATTGAAGATCAAAACACATATTTCCATCTTATCGCATAATTCCTTGCTCATCATGAATAAGGCATCTTTCAGTAAAGTAGGAGGTAGCATGGATTCTACTCTGGAGTTGTATTAAAAAGGCCAATTCGCAGTGGCAAAAAAAGGAGCTACACATAGATAGAATGACGATTGGAATTTGCCATTCTGTCGTTGTTCGGGACCGTTTTCTACAAAAAAAAATTTTAAAATGTTGATAATGATTTATATTTATAATCAAGTATTACTAAATAAATTGATGTAATCTCATGTAACCTATTACATAATGTGACAAATTACTATATATTTCTGTGCATGTTCAGTCAGAACTAAGTTCCCATGAGTTCAAGAAGGCTTACTCCCAGTGGCGGAGCTTGGAGTGTGGGGGGAGCGGGAGGGGGGCTATGGCATAAGGGGCGTGGCCACTGTGCATGGGGGCATGGCTGCAGTGTGTGGGGGTGTGGCCAGGGCACACAGGGGTGTGGCTATGGACCGGGACCCCCTAAAAACATTGCCACCTCCCCACCGCTTTGTCCCTATGCAACTGCTTACTCCAAAGTAAATCTGCACAGAATTACAGCCTATTTACCTAGGAACAAGCCCCATTGACTGCAGGGGGGAAAAACAGGTTTTAAATTAACCTGCACAATTTGAATTTTTCCAACATCATATTGCTGCAAAACTGATTTGGAGGAGCCCTAATGTGTAAGGTATTTGTCATAAATTCTTAAAATTTCAATAATTTTGTGTGTGCGTCTATGTGGATGGATGGTCTGGGGTCACCCAGCAAATCCTTTATTAGCTCCTTATAATCTGGAGATGGGATTTACATTAGAAGGAAACCACTCAAATTAATCTATTGTGTAATCAGTTTTCTAGGATAAAGAGGATCTCCTATGCTTTGTGTATCACATTTTATCAGACTCGGTTTTTTACAAACCATCACCACCACCACCAAAAGAAAAAGAAGAAAAAATCTGCTGCCTGATACACTTGCCTCACTCTGTCTGGCTCATGAGTAAATTCAGGGAAAGCCCTGCTTTTATCAGTCCCCAGATGGTCTAGCCAAAGAAGCCACTGAGTCTTTTGCTGCAGATTTTTTTAAAAAAAAAACTTTTGCATTTTCATACTAGAAGTGCCAAAATCACAGTCCTTTCTACAGCAATGGATGGAGGGAAACTGCCAGCTCACCATGGGCTAAAGCAGCTAGAAGCCAGCATTTGCTAGGCTTTCTCTGCAGCTACTACACGCAGCCAGATGGCTCATGCAAACAATCCATTAGTTCTGCAGCTGCTAAAAACAGATTTGGAAGCAACGCATGCAACGTGCGTTTAGATTTTTGCTTTTTCACCCCTAAGGAACTTTGACTGATTCTTAGAGAGCTACATAGTCTTTCCTGTTTTCGTTGTTTTCATCTGTAATCAGATGTGGAATTAAGATAGGAAGAAGGGACAATGTTCTTTGAGACAAAGGGAATGGATAAGGAGTTTGTGATTCAGGAGTGGTGAAAAAACATGTTTTTCTAAGCATGTGAAAATCTATCAGTCATATATTTACATTTTCTAGTATCCCAACACTATTATTCCATCCAGGTTCCATACTGTTCTTAAAAACTTTTTTTTTACTCTTTCTGCATAGGAATTCATGCACATTGTTGCATGCAATTTGTTTTCCCAAAATACAACCATTTTTCTAATGCTTACACTTGCACATACATTTTCCACTGATCAAAGCATGCTTGTATGCCTTTACAAACATACACATATTAATTGTGTACATTTTTAATGTTTGGTGCACTTTTTTCCTTCCAGAAAATTCATAAATCTACTGATTTTCAAGGCCCAATGTCTTCTGTTCCATTGCAGAAAGTGCAAAACAGGTATTTTCAAAGGCAATTTCAAATTCAACAAATATATTTTCCCTTGTTCTAGTATTCTAAACTCGAAGTGAAGCTGTGCTATGCAAAATCCAGCATTTGATGATGACATTGTGCCTCTGTTTCTGTTCCATAATGACAAATAGCCAGTTGCTCTGCTTTCAACCTTTCCAAGGGTGAGACATGATGGAAAGAAGACCAAAAGATATCCAAAATATTCTAACATGGGACATTCTATTTAGCTATGTTGGCTTATAATACTGATGATTCTACCCTCCATTTAGAGAGGCAGCATTGCATAGTTGTTTGAGGATAGGACCAGTACTCTAAGAGACCAGGTTTCAAATCCCCGCTAGGTCACACTTTCTCAGCTTCAGAGACAAGCCATGGCAAACTTCCTTGGAATAAATCTTGCCAAGAAAACCTAGGATAGAGTCACCATAAGTCAGAGCTGATTTGACAGCACATAGCAACACAATCTTCCATTTATTTGATAAAACCTTTTTTAAAAAAAAAAATTCTAAGCTAGCTGCCATCATGGAAATCATTGGGCTGAATCTAGTAAAACCCAAACTGAAGGTGAGACTGGGCAGAAACTGATGTTCCCATTCCCCTAAAAATTCTGCAACATGTTTCTTTTCCAAGGACCATATGTGATACATTTCACGAAGAGGATTCTAACCCACAAAAACTTAGGTCTTAATAAATTTGCTAGTCTTTACAGTGACATAAGATGTTTCTTCACCCAGGCTCCCCATCCCTTCAGGATCATCAAGCAAAGCTGGAGAGCTGCAACATTTCAAAGTGGATGCTGCTAAGTATTATTAGTATAAGACGAAGGCCGTTTTCGCACCTTACCTGGTGCCGCTGGCGTCACACGGGGATCACGCAAAAAGCCTCGTCCGGGAGGCACTCACCTCCCCTCCACTTCCCCTCCACACCAGCTCCATGCTGGCTGGAAGGAAGCGTGAGGGCTCCACTCCTTCCTTCCACAGCACAGCCGGGTACTTTCTCAGGCTGCTCTGGGGGAGGAAGCGTGATGGCCATGTGTCCGGAGCCTCCACACACACATAAGTGCATGTGGGGCACAGGAGAGACACGCGATCGCACATCATTTTCAGCAATGAGCCAAAAATGATATAATGCGCACTCAGCACCTGATGGCCTCAGGAGAATCACGCGATTATGAGGACATCGTGTGGAATGGCCCACGCAATTGCGCGACGCTCTTGAGGCCATTTTGCAACAGGACTGGCATGCAAAAACGGCCTAAGTGTCCCCTCCACTTTCACAAGGGTTTGGGGCCCAGAACCTTCATGAAAAGGGGGGAAAAAACCATGAATAATTCCCCCCAGTGATCTCTCTCCCATCCCCTTCCAGGACAGCCCGCTCCCATTCCCTTGCCTTTCATGCACTCAGGCCAGAGGCATGGGAATGAGAGAGGAAAACTCCAGAGGGGAGAAGAGAGACTCACATGAGCTTCTCTCCCCGAGTTCCCCTCCTCTTTGCCTTGGCATGAGTTCTCAGCATAGGGACCAGAGGCAAGGGAAAGGGAGGGGGAGCTCCAGAGAGGAGAAGGAAGGCTCACATGAGCCTTCACCCTGCATTCCCTTGCTTTTTGCCTTGACACAAGTTCTCAGCACCAGGGCCAGAGGCAGGGGAATGGGAGCGGGGAGCTCCAGAGGGGAAGAGAAAAGTGCACGTGTGCCTCCCCCATTCCCTTGCCTCTTGTCCAGGCACTTGCCTTCCATCTCTATGCCCAGCAAAATGCAAGAGAATGAGAATGGGGGAGAAGACATATGCACACTTTGCAAATAATCACATTCATGAAAGTCAAACCCATGAATGTGGAGGGAGGACTGTATAACAATGAACCATGTAGGATCATAAAGAAGTCCTCTCTGGTTTAAGATTCTGTTAACACAAAGGCAATCTACTGCTTCTGGGAAACCCACAAGCAGAAAAGGAGTGCAACTTCACCTTCTCTCTCACTTTCTCCAGTGACTATAGATTGCAAGCATATTGCCTCTGATAATGGAGGTGATGAACAGGTGTATCCATAGTTGTTAGGCATTGCTTGCCTAGGAACCTTCTGAAACTCATGGAACAATTGACCATAACTGAATAGGCAACATGAAAGCACACACAACAGGTGACTTGAAGGCATATCACACACACAGTAGCTTAGCCATATTTACCTCCTCTGTCCTGCCTCCATAGTCCTACTATCCCAAATGCAAAAAATAAACACACTGAAAAATATATACATATAGCTAGTGTAGTGTTATCTAAAAGAGCTTCCCTCCTCAACCTCAAACAAAGGAGATTGGTATCTAAGTACAAAATTATTACCAAAGTGTGACATATTTATGGGGATTTTTTTTATTTCAGTACTTTTATTACTGAAATTTAAGTTGCTAGAAGTCTATTAATATAAACTATCAGACAAACTTCAGTGGAAATTAAAACCGTAACTGGTGATCAGTCTATGTTAGTTCTCTTCCTACCAAGCAGATTTTTAATTAGTCTTTCTAAAAATAGTTTTGCTAAGGAGAATGATTTTTCCCTCATGATGAACATTTGATGTGCATCATCCATTACTTATTGAAGGGAGTGGAAGACGACTCTAGCAAGCCAGATATAAACTGCTTCTAAAAATTCTTTCATAATTACATTTTCTCACCGAAATGCTTAAGTTTTAAGTGAGATACATACCTTTATGTTGTTAAATCTGGCTATCTAATCCCAGTAAGATATTGAACTGGCACAAACGGTACATAATATATTGGCAATTGTGTTATGTGTGGCATAGATTCTCACTGAAAGAAGCTATCATTAATATTACTCAGCCTTTAATGAAAAACTGGACAGCAAATAGAGTTCTCATTATGCAGTCATTCTATTTGGTGAGTCATTATTCCCCAATAATTTCCCCCTTCCCCCTCCTACAAAAAAAGCCAGAACTGTAGCAAAGTTCTTCTTCAAAAAAGCAAACAAGACTGCATAATTTCTATCCAAAATGCACTTGACCAAGGGGAAAAAGAGAGAAAAAGAGAATTCAAGGACTCACATGGCTGCTAATAATTCATACATTACTAATTCTTCGTATAATATTTGATCACTTTAACTGAATGGATGCTGTATTTCCTCCTACGAGTATGTCTTGAAATGTGTTTTATGTTTTTATGTTTAAATTTTTTGTTTTTAGTTAATGTTATTATAGGGTACCTTAAGTACTATTCTGCAGCAAAAAGCAGGATTTTGTTGTTGTGTGCCTTCAAGTCGTTTCCCACTTATGGTTACTCTAGGCAATCCTATCACAAGACTTCCTGTTGGTTGTGTGTATCTGATACACCCCAGGTGACCCAGTGGGTTTCCATGGCCAAGTGGAATCAAACACTGCCCTTCAGGGTTGTAGTCTAGTGCTCAAACTACTACACCACGTTGGCTCACATCTATCATTTAATAGCCTACATGGAAAAGGAGACTGTAGGTAGATAGTCTTTCCAAATCTCACACCATTTCAACCTTAGGATTAAAGACTATATTTGTAAAAGACAAAAGCCTGTTCTTTTATCTACTGATTAAGTATAACTGAACTGAAATGGTCCCTATAGGCCGGCAACACTCTTCCCTGCCTCTGTCCTTACCTCATCTCACTGAATTAGCAAATCACATATATAAAGGAGTCAATGCTCCTAAGATACCATAAATCTTAGTTATTGCAGCCTATGACCTTTGCATAAGGTGCCTGAACTGTATAGAGGTGAACACATTAGCTGCATCAAGCTGCATCAAGCTAATTTCTCCATATATGGTGATGGCACTTGATAAATTTACAGCTTTTGGAGCTGAACGAATGACTTCAGCTCTCTCTGTCTACCTGCCATGGCTCCTTTGCAAAACAAGATTTGTGGCTTCAAGATGCCTTGCATTTGGTTATACATCAAAAATATATAACACCATATTCAGTAAAATAAAATGTGTGTTGGCATAAATCAAATTTCCTCCCCTGTCCCACCATGGCACACTGGAATGGAATCCAAGACTGTTAAAGAAGACCATGTCTTAGGGCAGTAGGAAAAAGCAAGACACCAAGAGTGTTCTTGTGTGTCTCCTTGTGACCTGTAAAACTATTTGATAGAAAATCAGTGTTGTCACTGCTAAAGCCATATTGCCATAATCAACAGTGCCATTATAGTCAAAATAATCACAATTCTCTTTCCTACCTTCCAGAAAAGCCTCATTCCTGCTGCTTGCTCCTTGCTTGCTCCTATCTGTCCTTCCACCACTCAGTTCCTTCTTTCTGTCCATTTATCACTACAAATAGCATCTTATGAGGGGAGATTTTTGTCAGGAATATGGTATACAGCTCAACACCTACAGCCCAAGGCTGTTCAGGCTTTTCTGCAACTGTTATTTACCTTTTAAAAAAATGCATACATCTTCTTCACATTTACACACTAGATCCCACATCTAGCTTGACCATCGCTTTCTCCAGACGGGGTTCTCATTTTTCATACCCTGCCTGAGCTTCTATAAATCCAATGAGTTACATCTTTTACATATTACTGGCATCATTCTGCCTAGATCACAGTCACTGAAAACCAGCAAAATTTAACAGAGACTGTGCTGTTGTCAAAGTCATCCTTGGTCAACTCATAAGGGATACTTCAATGACTCCCATATATAAATCATCACTGCAGAAGTGTCACAGATAAAGACAGTGTCTGAAGCATGTTGGGAATGCAATAGTCTTTTCAGAATATGGAATTTCCTCTGCCTTTTGGTTTTGTTGTTGTAGTAGTAGTTGCTGTGATCCTGCCCAGTTTCTGTTTCTGGTTTTTAATGAGAAGTAGTCAAGAGTTCTTTGGAGAACTTTCTTTTGCTCCAAAAAGGGAATGCAGGGAATTAAATTTTTCACAAAATATGCTCCCACTCCCATTCACATATTTCACTGCAGCTGTGTGTGAGATCCCACAGTTCACATAAACAATTGCTCAGTTCTAGCTGTATGACCTCAATAAGAAGTCATCTGAAGAGGGCTGAAGCAGGAAGCAGTTTGTCTTCACCACATTCTAGCAAACTCTGGTTAATAATTCAAAGACAATGGTTTGGATCTAGACCAGTGGTTCTCAACCTGTGGGTCCCCAGATGTTTTTGGACTTCAGCTCCCAGAAGCCCTGAGCATTGACCATAGTGGCTGGGGCTTCTGGGAGCTGAAGTCCACAAACATCTGGGGACCCACAGGTTGAGAACCACTGATCTAGACTAACCTGACTGTCACACTGCACTGTTATAGCACTATATTCTACTTTAACTGCCATGGCGGCATCCTGTGGAATTCTGGGATTTGCAGTTTAGGAAGGGGCATTCAGAATTCTCAGCCAGAATTCTAAATTACAACCCACAGAATTCCACAGAATATTGTTGTGGCAATTATAAAGTGGAATATTGCCCTATAACAGTGTAGTGTGATAAAGACTGAACTTAAATAACCTTGAGTCCCACTCACGAGGGACTGACTTCTGCTCCCACAAAAGGAGCCATGCTACAAATTTGCATCGACATCTCACCCCAAAATGATGCTTGGATGGTGTCTGGTGAATATGTTTCAGGATTTCTCCCCACCACAAGCTCATTTTAGCTCAAATACACATTTCAGGTTATTTTGCACTACGCAGTTATAGTGGTATCATTCCACTTTCAACATCCTATGGAACCCTGGAGTTTGCAGTTTAGGGAGAGGCATTTAGAATTCTCCCCAAACTACAAACCCCAGAATTACACAGGATATTGAAAGTGGGATAATAGCGCTATAACAGTGTAGGGTGGAAATGGCCTCACTCTCAGTCTACCTCTCACAAATTAAGCATCAGAGCATTCCTCAAATGAAGATCTGCACAAATTGTTTGAAATGCTGGCTGTGTCACTTCCCTTTAAAAAAAAGAAAAAAAAACAAGGACAAGGAAAAATACTGTTAACGCTTCTTTGTTGTAAAGGAGCAAAAGGAGACACAATGGACAAAGCCAGAGATAAGAAAATGTTTCAATGCCAAGTTATTATACCTGCTAGGATTTAACCCTAATTTCATTCTGTTGTTATCACCACTGTGCTCACAGTGGCCTGGATCATGCTATTAGCGTTTATCATAATTTGTCTTGGGTTTGTTGCTGGCTTAAAGGAAAAAGCCACTGATAGTTGCTTTTTGTAGATAACACAATTAGGGTAGGTCTAATCATATAATTAGCACATGCACATTTACATAATAATGTTTTATTACAAAGTATAATCATGGTTCTAATTGAGTCATGGTAGGCTACTTCCTAAATGGTCTCAGGATAAACCTCACTTTAGAAATATTGAACATATAGAGAACCTCAACATTTCTTACTCAATTGGCTTTTTTTTATCATAAAAGTATGACATAAATGCTGTGCAAATCTCAAACTAAGAAAGGCTATAATAAATATCAGACAATTATCTCAGGCCTTGAAGAATATATTTTTGAGAGTAGATTTTGTTATACCCTCCCCACAGCTCATAAAAAATTATAACAAATGTTATTTGTTCTAACTTAATGTACTCTGTGAAATATGAAGGCCACTCTTGCAAGTGAGGACTATAAAGCACTATGTGTTGCAACTACAAACAGACCTAGAACAGAGAATACTTGCAGATCTGTTTCAGCACCTCAGTGCAGCCAATAAAACAAATTGAACTTTGCTGAGGTCTCCTAAGTGGGGAAAAAAAATCTAATAAATCGAGGACTAAGTTGTTGGGTGGTATCGATTGCATTTTATTTGAAAGAAGAGACTACTTTCCTATTGGAAGCTAGGTAATCAACTCAATCTTTCCTTCAGTGTTAATAAATATTTGACTTCTGAACTCTGAATACTTTTATAACAGTTTCATTCCCAGCATTGACCTTAGAGGTAAATGCAGTGACCTTTGGAGTTTTACCATTGATTGGTTTGGGTGTTCATTAATGGTTGGATTCACACTAAAACAGTTTACTTCTGTGCTTTAGAAACATCGTTTAAATCAATGCAGTAGTTGGGAAATATTTGAGAAAGAAAGAAAAAAAGGCTTCCAGGAGGTTTGAAATTCAAAGGAAACACCTTTGTTTGCTCAAGTACGAATTTATGTGGGGAGAGAGGTAGTCCTTGTATGTCATAATTTTGATCATTTACATGACTGTGCATTTGGTGCCTTTATCTGAGTCCTGATGGGAACCATAAAGTAGATTTCTCAATAGTCATAATTCATAGGTGGAGGCTCATTTGGTACTAATTTGGCAGCCTTTGGAAAGCAAAGACCACCACCAAAGCGCACACACACACTTGCTTAGGCCCCCCAGTAGAACAACTACCTAGTTTTTATTTGCTGGCTTTATTCTTCAGTTCTCTTTTTTGTTTTTGGTTGTTTTTTTAATGGTTTCTATTTATCTGGTGCACTTATTATTGATCATTTAACCTTATTTATTGGGATCTGATGACTTTAGTGTTCAAGATTATGATTTAATTACCTCTCTCTGAGAGCCCACACTGAAGAGCGACATGTACAAATACATATCATTCAAACTGTGGAAATCCAAAGCAATCCAGTCAGGTAAAGTATGCACAAGGCCTTTGTGCTGCCCTACACTTGTTTAGGATTGCCAACCATCTAGTATTTTACTGGCTTATTCAGTGATGTGTAACTCTGGTAGGTGACACTGGGATGTGAAAACACAATGTACACTAAATAATCAACGCTTGTTCTCAACATGGGTTGCTGGGTAACGACGACAAACTCAGATGAGAGTAGTCAGACTCAGCCAGCTTGGTCTGCATTACTTCTTACCCTCCAAGCATTCCTCCACCAGATTATTGACAGGTCTCAGGTCACTGGCTGACATCTCATGGAACTGCTCTCCTTCTTCAGAAGCCTATTCACACCACAGAATGACAGCACTGTTATTCCAATTTAACTACCATGGCTTTATCCTATTAAATCCTGGGGCATGTAGTTTGGTCAGACGCACCAGAGGAGAATCTCTGGCTGGGAATTCTAAATGCCATTCCCTAAACTGCCAGTCTCAGAATTCCATGGGATAGAACCATGGCAGTTAAAGTGAAATAATAGCAGTATAATTCAATAGAGTGAATGGGTCCCAGATCTCCAGACAGGCAGACAAATCTAAAGACAAGTCACACTGGAAAAGTTGATTTTTAAAAAATGTGCGTGAGGTAGAGATGTAACTCTTTGCTAATTTTCTTCTAGAAGGAAACAGCAAGTAATTTTAGCAGTTTTCTTCTTACCATGAGAAGATCTTCAAAAACATTCAAAGACTATTTGCAGTTCAAGGTTTATCCTTTTTGCATAGAAAACAGCAATTTCTCCACAGACAATAATATTTGTTGCACAGAAATACTGTTTTCTGCACTGAAAATACTGCTTCTTGCACAGCAGATGTTGTTCTCTGTGCAAAACAATCACATGCAGATTTTGTTTAGAACAAGTCTTGGATCATGAAGATTCTCATCAGTCCAGGATTCGTCTCTTTGGAGTTTCTTGGCTGACATTCAAGGTTTTTTTTACCATTTTTCAAATATTTTGCAAATATTCTTCCCATTCCTAATGCAAGGTAGCTTTGAACCCTGGGCACCTACCACCAGCCATACTGATTGGCACCAAGGCTCAGCATGAAGGTGTCTGTATTCGTGAAAACCTTGTGCATTGTTGCCGCACCAAAACACCAAAAACAAGAGAAAGGGGCTGGAGAGAGGGAAGGTTCTGCATGTACTTGGAACTGTCATGCCACTTGGTATAAGGCAGGGAGTACAGTGCCAATGCTGTGACCTATGAGCCTTCTTGTTTTACAAGCTATGACAGCAGTGGCATAGCGCCCATGTTTAAAAACATCCTCCCTGTTGGCTAGCAGTGAACCTTCAACAAGCCTTACCGACAGCAGAAAGGGAACAGCGAAAAAGGAAAGTCCCCAATTTCCTGTGTGGTGTTGATGAGGCTATGTGAGATGTGCAGACTTGCAGGAATGGCAGCAACTGTTGCAGCTACGAGATACATTTTGCCACTTGCTGGGAAATACATTGGGTTCTTTTTTATTCAGTTTTGGTTGTCATGTTAACAGGCCTTTACCCAAATTCCTGGCCCATTTACCCAGACAGCCCTCGTGGCATTTCTATAGTCAGCTGAAGCAGAAATCATTCTGGCCTACCTGCCAAACCCTGTCTGGCACACATTGGTAAACTCCCAAGGACTGGACTACTGGCCTGAAGTTTGGGCTGTGAAACATCAGAAAATGGGATGGTGCTGACCTTGCAACCCTACTTCTTTAGCCATTTCTATTGCTCATGACCCATGACAGCCCGTGAAATTACACTAAACAGTGAGCAACCAAGGCAGACAGGTTTCCTTTTACTAGAGAGACAATGGGGATGTAGAAAGTAAACAACCAAGTACTGTGGCAGCTAGGGCAATATTCTACATCCAAATACATATGCACCACTGGTCTTTCCCTGTACCAGTATACATATACGTACACTGGTCCAAGATCATCCAACGAGCTTCATAATCAGTTGGAGCTAGAATCTGGATCTCCAAGTCCCAGTACAACACTAACTACTATACCACACTGGCTTACCAATTTCTCTCGTTACCATCTATTGTTAGTCTGTTGCAGCAGAACTAACCAAGAATTGAGTCTTAATCTCTCTGTCCAACAGCTACACCACAACACTGGGTCTTCACCAGACTTCAAACAGTGCAAGTTCCCTCCTCTACCACACGACAGATACAGAGAGAGATGTGGCGGGGAGGGAAATTGAAAGAGAAAGATGCCTGCGTATTAATTCTGGTATTCTCTCATCCATATTAGGATGTTTGTCATAACTGAAAGGTCCAAACAAGATCTGAATGTCCAGTCATTTGTTTCCCCTATTCTCTCTCTCCCTTCTTCACTCCATCTTTACCTTGTCACAGTGACAGTGGTAGTCTCCTATCCAGGCAGTGAGCCCAAGCAGTTAGAGTCAGCCTCAGGCAAAGAGCCAATGGTAGTAGAGGGCTAGAGGTAGAAGAATAAAACTAGCTATCTTGCATGCTAGGATTGTGCCATGAGTGGCTGCTGGAGGCTCCTCAGGTGCTCTTTCTCTTCTTTGGAACTGGCAGCCCACAGAAGTGAACAACCAGTCTAGACTATACTCATTCACTTCCCTTCTCCTTTCTATTCGCCCCCTTCCACATATTTTTCCCCTTGGAAATTGGTGAGATGCTGGACTCACTCTGGACTACAGTTTCTCCCTCCCCTTCCATTCCCTCCCCTCCCCTTCCCTTCTTCTCCATCTCTGCCTCCCCTTCCCTCATAACTCTTCCCTTTCCTCTCTTCCACACTGAGCCAGAGGCAGCAGAGTCAATACCCAGGAAGCCCATGGAATCTCCACTTACCACTGCTGCTGCTTCTTTCTTCATGCCACTATGCCACTGCCACTGGGCCTCATCTACCACCTGGAGTTCTATTGGGATGTGGCTCCAAAGCCAGAGAGTTCAGGCAGGGATCAAAGTCCTGGGAGCTCTACATACATGTGGAAAACCTCATCAAGAGCAGTTTTCAGGCTCTGAATCCTTCTTACTGAGGCTGTAATCCTACACTCACGTCTTGAATGTAAGTACCACTGACCTCACCAGGACTTCTTATGAATGGACAGAAAAAGGGCTGTGCTCTGAGAAGTAATGAAACAACATGCTGCTGTGATTAGTCATTTCTACATCCTGTGGAAGGTCCCAGTTTTCTACTCCAGTTCTCCTGCAAGAAGAAGAACAATTCTACTTCTGGAAGCTTGTATATACATAATAGGTAATGAAATATAAAAAATGGAGTTGCCCTTAGGCTGACCCCATGAAAAATGATTGGCTGTGTACCTTTCAGGTTCTCGGATTTGCTGCTTAGACTGTTCCTGGTATGTGCAATGCTATAGTAATTCAATTTAGTCATTTTACTGAACTGTACAGTAACCCAGATGCTGTTGTGAGCAGAATAAAATAAAAATCCTGCTAGCTCTTGCTCTCCAGTCAGCCCTATATCACATGTCTCCTCCAGTTCTCCCTTACCATCAGTAAAGCTCAATGCAGGAATATGCTTTTTTGTGTTCAGCTACAGACACTTTCAGAACCAAACTACAGGAGTAAAATGCTCCTGCCCTTGTTATGCCCTCTTGTAATCACAATTCTACTTTTTGATCTACCATCATGAAAACACCTCCAGTTATTCTGTTGTTGTCATAGAGCTTCCTTAGCAAGTTTTGTTCGGAGAAGATTTTGTTCAGAGAAGATTTCCTAGTGCCTTCTTCTGAGGCAATGAGAGTATCACTTCCCCAATAGCCAGACATGCATTCCAGACTTTCAAAAAGCTGATTTCTATAAATTTAGGGAATTACTGGCTGAAATTCCATGGTCAAGAATACTGAAAGAAAAGAGAGTTCATGATGGATAGGAGTTTCTCAAAAGTGAGATACTGAAGGCATGATCTAAAATTGTGCCAATAAGGAGGAAAAATGACAGATGTCTAAGGAAACCAGAATGGTTGACTAAAGAACTCTCAGCTGAGCTAAGTGTTAAAAAAACATGTACAGGAAGTGGAAGAATGGCAAAATCACCAAGGAGGAATTCAAACAAATAGACAGGAAATGTAGGAAGAAGGTCAGAAAAACTAAAGCACAGAATGAAGTCAGGCTTGCAAGAAAGATTAAAAACAATAAAAAGGGCTTTTTTTAGATATGTCCACAGCAAAAGGAAAAACAAGGAAATGACAGAGTTGCTGCATGGGGAGATGGCCAAGTACTAATGAGGGAAGAGAAAAGGCAGAACTACTTAACTCCTTCTTTGCCTCAGTTTTCTCCCAAAAGGAAAAAAGTATTCAACCTGGGGGATGGGGAGCAGGAGGGGAAATGGGGGAAATGCAGCATAGAATAGGTAGAGAAGTAGTACAGGAGTACTCAGCTCACTAGATGAATTCAAGTCTTCAAAGCCAGATGAATTACATCCAAGGATATGAAAAGAATTGACAGAAGTCATTTCAGAACTACTCGCAATAATCTTTGAGAACTCTTGGGGAACACAAGAAGTTCCAGCAGACTGGAGGAGGGCAAATATTGTCCCTATCTTCAAAAAGGGGAAAAAAAGAGGACCCAAATAATTATCACCCAGTCATCCTGACATCAATACCTGGAAAGATCCTAGAGCAGATGATTAAACAGTCAGTTTGCAATTACTTAGAAAACAATGCTACAATCACTAAAAGTCAACACAGATTTCTTAAAAACAAGCCATGTCAGACTAATCTTATCTCTTTTCATGATAGAGTTACAAGCTTGATAGATAAAGTGAAGGCTGTGGATGTAGCATATCTTG
Source organism: Iguana delicatissima (assembly GCA_948472985.1). Lineage (NCBI taxonomy): Eukaryota > Metazoa > Chordata > Lepidosauria > Squamata > Iguanidae > Iguana > Iguana delicatissima. The sequence continues at coordinate 1,005,979 of CAOKZL010000064.1, forward strand.
ATTTCAGTAAGGCCTTTGACAAAGTTCCCCATGACATTTTTGCAAAGAAGCTAGTAAATTGCGGACTAGATGGTGCTACTATTAGGTGGATTTGTAATTGGTTGACTGGCCGAACCCAAAGGGTGCTCACCAATGGCTTATTTTCATCCTGGAGAGAAATGACTAGTGGGGTGCCACAGGTTTCTGTCCCGGGCCCAGTGCTATTCAACATATTCATCAACATCTTGAATGAAGGAACAGAGGGCATGCTGATCAAATTTGCAGATGACACCAAATTGGGAGGGATTGCTAATACCCCAGAGGACAGGATTAAAATTCAAAATGACCTTGACAGATTGGAGAGTTGGGCCAAAGCTAACAAAATGAATTTCAACAGAGAGAAATGTAAGGTCCTGCACTTAGGCAGAAAAAATGGAATGTACAAATATTTAATAGGGGACATGTAACTGGATAACAGTACATGTGAAAGGAATTTAAGAGTTTGGTAGACCACAAGCTGAACATGAGTCATCAATGTGATGTGGCAGCCAAGAAAGCCAATGCGATTCATGGTTGCATCAATAGGAGTATGGTGTCTAGACCCTCAGTCACATGGTAGCTGTACCTATCCCTGGCACCAGCTATTACAAAACTGAAAAAGAAGAAACCCTAATTAAGGCCTATGTTAGTACCCCTAGCAGGAAGCTGGACATAATTTTGGAAATTATATCCAATACTTGTGCTGAACACAAATTATAATGTTAGAGGGAGAGCTTTGTGTTAACTTTGTTTCAACAAGATGTTTTTTAAATGGATTTACCAATTTACACTCCTAGAAATATAACCCAAAATAAATTAAACAGCATTGTTTCAACATTATGAACACCCTACACAAAGACAACATCAGTTTTAAAAAGAGCTAAAGCGGGCATTATTCGATGGATGCGCACATACAGAAATGCCTGCATTTTTAAAATGGGAATGTATGTGTGTATGTATATGTGTGTGTATGTATATGTGTATACGTGTGTGTGTGTATGATTTTCTGTGCAGGGATATAAAAAACTTCCTACAGAATAGTGTCACCCCAATGTCTTGTTTTTAAGTTTTCCATGGGGGACTGTAAAATACTGGATCCTGGACTAGGGACATGACTTTGATCTGACTTTTGAAGGCCCTTTCTGCACTCTTAAAAAGCATACAGGAGGAACGCCTCCTGCAGTTTCTCCTTTACTTGGTTTCCAGAGAAGCATGCATGGCTGGAGGAAATATCTCAAAAGGAACACATTTATTCTTCACTGGCAGGGGAAGGAGCAGCGCTGTGCTGCTTTGCTGTCATGGACATCAGGCCCAAGACACCCAGTCAGAAAAACATCAACAGCTATGCTACTGCACTAATATGATCTGATGTCACAGGACTTCATTAGCCCTGCATGCGTGACAATTTCAAGCAAGCACAAACTAAAGCCATTTCTGCATGGCGTCACCATCCCGCAATGGGGACAGCATGGCAGTACCCCACGGGTCATGCTTTCATATGATGTCATTGTGGTTTCGCTGCCATCCTGCCCCTACCCATTGTGATCACGAGATATTCACTTAACGGAATAAATCTATTAAGTGCCTTCAATCATGTGATGCTCCCATCCTCCCCAGCAATGTGAAGGGGGTGGAAGTGAGATGGAGGCACTTCCTTCCCTAGCACAACATGGGAAAGAGCCTGAATGCACTGAGGGAGGGAGGGAGGGAAGGAAGGAAGGAAGGAAGGAAGGAAGGAAGGAAGGAAGGAAGGAAGGAAGGAAGGAGGGCAGGGAGGCAGGCAGGCAGGCAGGCGTCACTCACACTCTTTTCCACAGGGAGCAGGCTGGGAGTGGAGGGGAACATTCCTGTCGCACTCCCTTCCCAGCAAAGGCACTCCTTGGACCATGATGGGAGGACAACAGAAGGAGGTACGGTGCAGAAATGGCCCATAGTTCCACTTTGCACCTCTCACACACACAAAAGGGAAAGGATTCAGTTAGAAGTTTTTTATTTATTTGTTTGTTTGTTTCCACTGGCAAAATAGATATGAAAATAGAGTCAGGATTTTTAACTCAACTGTAACTGTGTAATCGCATATGCTAGCTCTGAATTTTTCCAAGATCCCTGGTTTCTGAAGTGACTCTATTTGCAGGCAATCTCCAAATATCTCACATGTTAACATACAGATTACCTACTTATGATTGCTGACAAGTATGTATATGGATACATATGGTGGTGCATGATATGACAAGTATTCAAGGAAGCTTTATACAACAGATGGGCTTCTGTACAAGAAGGCTTTGGAGATTTGCATATTCATGAGATAAGGGCAGTGATTTCTTAGCTAGAGAAATGAAAGGATTGAAGGACAGGACTCAAATCTGTGAAGTGAAAACGCAAAATGCTTATGTTGTGAAGCAGACAAAGAGCATCATATATAGTAACATTTAACATTTTCTCTGTTTCTAGCACAGAGAGGAAAAAGTGGAGAATTGTAAGAAAATGTCCAGACCAAATGTGCATCAAACGCCCCCAACCATCATTTATTTGTTACATGGGGAAGGAGGAGAATAGTCAGTGACACTAGAGAGGGGAGGGGGTAAATTGGAAGCATTAATTCCAGGCTCACTGTGTTCCAGGAATGCAAAGCACCCTAGAGGAACCAAGCTGCTGCTGCTTGAAGCAAGAGGTTTCCTTTTTTACTTCTATTAAAAAGGAAGAAAAATCTTTTGCCATCTATATTTAGAGATAAGACAAAATTCTTTAAATCTACCCTTCCCAAAGATTAATGCAATCTTCAACAGTGTTCTCTGAAACTGAGTGCTTCGCTTCAATATAGCAAGAAGGAGATTTTGGGAGAATGGCAAAGGGGGAAAAAAAGGATTTTCACTCTCTTCCTCACACAAGCAAAATGTTATCTTTACAAAGTTCAATTATTTTATCTCTGTGTTTTCTTTCCTCCCCCCTCCTTTTTTCCTCTGTATCTTCTTCTGTGGGAAGGAAATCTCAGATAACTGAATATTTTTTAATAGAAAACATCAACCAGCCATAGGGTAGCTTAGGATCACTTCCAGTAGAATCCAAAACTAATTCAACCCTTTTTCAAAACAAACAGGAATGTGTGTGTGTTAGAAATCTACCTAAGAACTCCAGGCTCATTTCTTGGTTTACCAGGAAACCACTTTACAATGGAGCTTTTAAAACATCAATAAATAAACTCTGCTCTCCAAATAAATGCAGAGATGTCCATACACTTTTCAGTTTCAGGCATGTAATCAACAAATTTTAAAATCACGGAGAAGAAACCCACAAATCTGAGAAAATAAAAGAGAACAGCCACCTTACAGGATCATAATTTGATAGGTTAATTAGAAGTAGAGATGGAAGCATAATTTGGGAGTGTCCACATTTCCCTATGAAAATATCCATTTCACACATCCCAAAATACAACTCAAGATGCATCCTGCCTTGGGAATCCATACATTTCCAAGCCTTGCAATGCATTTCAAAGAAGAAAATGATCACAAGACCCTAAAAATATGTGTGACTAAGCTGTGTATATTTGAAAAATATTTAGACAATGGCGGAAATTCAGCAGAAATACAAATACAAAATACATGCAAAAGCAAAAAAAAAAATCATAAATTTCCATGCAGAGAGGAGGCAAATGGAAACATGATGGGATGAGGATCCCAATGGGATTCTGAGTAATCCTCCCAGAGGTGAGCCTGACATATTTTCACATCCATTTTTGGAAGTACTAGGTAATCTCTCCACTTCACTCCCCAAAATGAGTCATTAATTTATCTTCCAAAGTGCAAGTCTTAAAATTAGCATGAGCAAGACTGCTTCCTCATAAAAAAAATACCCAAGCAGTCTTCAAAGCAGCCCAAGTCATCACCTACTTAGGCTGTCAGTCAATGCTTCAAAGAGTTTTAAAAGCATGGCTTCTTTCCAAATCTAATTATATTATTGCACTCTCCAGTTTCCTCCAATCACAAAATAATGAAGTCATCTCCTTGTGCCACAGTATAGGTGTTCCATCATCACAGGGCCTGAAAAAGGAAGAGGGTAGCAAAGGAAATACTGGTCACAATATTAATAAGCATGATAGGTAATGGTGAAAATGAAAAGAAAGAGTGGAAATTGCATATGCAGAGCACTTCTTTCACATTTGTACCTCATTCTACTCCCCTTCAGCTTTCTTTCTGAAGTTTATTCAGCACCATACCTGAATCATAGCAATTCAGGTAACTTTCTAAAAATATCACAGTCCATATAGCCATGTAGATGTTAACTAATTAGTTAGGCCTCCATGTGTGCTAAATGTTAGGAGCCCAGTTATCAATTTTGCAGAAGAGTAATAATTATGCTGATTTGAAGAATTTACTGCCAATGCAATAAAATCAACCAAGATCAATATATTTCATTCATCTGAAAGGACGCAGAACTCTTGGGAACAAGTACTGGATTTAGCATTCCTTCTCCACCCTCTCCACCAAAACAAGAGGCTTTTGACAAACCTCTTTGTGTAGCATTTTTTCATGGGCAGAAAATCTTTTGTGATCACCTTGATTTCACAAACAAATTTGAAGGGAACTACATGAAGGAATTATGGGGTAGGCTGGGAATGGAAGGAGAGAAGGAAACATGAGACACTATACAGCCCTCTCTCCACATTCACTAGGGCTGGGGGCACAGGACCCTCATGAAAGTGGAAAAATCGTGAGTAACTCTAGACCCTCCCAAACCATATTTAACACACAAAAAAGTATGATCACCATATTCGACCCACCGTGACTCCTTTGAGGCATCAGGGTTCCTTCGCAAGGCAGAAGTGGGTGACTGGTGAGGCTTTCCAACACCTCCACTGCTGCCCCACACCATTTTTAATAGGGATGTACAGGCCTCATTCACAGTTTCTCAGTCTCACGAGGCTTGCAGTCCCTATAAAAAAGGGCATAGCAAGGCAGTAGATAATCCATGAATAATCAAATCCATAAAAGTGAAACCCGCAAATGTGGAGGGCTGACTGTGCATCTTGAGTTGGTACTTTCTAGGATAGTGCTGTATATTGAATGGGCAGTGGTGCCCAACTAACTAAATGCTGAGCAAGATCAAAATTCTAGCAAATCAGCTGCAATGCACACCCACAGACATATGCACAGACCCACACACACACATGCCACCTTCTGCCATCATAATCAGCTTTTGGGTTTACTACAGAGGTCAGAATTCTGCTTCAAATGTGCAATGGCCATTATCAACCTTCAAACCTATCTTTTCTCTGCTGCAGCTTCCCCAGACACTGTGTAGTGAGGTCAATATGAATCCAGGCAGTCAGGGTACCACAACCTCTCATTTCAAATAAGCCTTCCTTCCACAGGCATACCTGCACATGTACATAGCAGTTTCAGCAAGTGAGCATATGCACAACCACACAGCATTCTCACTGGTCTCCTGCTGCTACTTACTGTAGCTCCACCACTTTTTGAGGGCTGTCACTTTTAAAACTGGTAAGTCCTGGACAGTCCCTGACCATTCAGTGTGGGAATGATGAAATGATTAGGGCAGCAATAGGAAGCAAATGGCCCTCCAGAAGCTGTAGTACTGCAACTCCCAGAAGCCCCAGCTAGCATAGCCAATAATGAGGCATTGGGGCTCCAGTCCAAGAACACCTGCAAGTCCACATGATTCCAATAGAGTAATCATAGTATAATCCTAACTGTACCACAGTAAATCAATTACCTCCTATATTTGATGGTGTCTAAACTCCAAAAGTATGTAGGGATGCAGTTTGTGGCCCTTTGACACCAAATAATTATAGCAGTACAATTCCACTTTATCGGCCAAGGTTCCATCCTGTGGCATCCTGGGATTTGCAGTTTAGGAAAGGGTGTTTAGAATTCTCAGCCAGAGATTTCCCCTAGTGCCTTACCAAGCCAGAAACCCTAGGACTCCATAGCATGCAACCCTGAAAGCTGAAGCTGAATTATAAAGCCAACTATGGAATAGTGCCACAGTCACATAAGAAAAAAGATCATGGTCATTGTAGCACACACAATTTTGCATAACAAAGCAGACATAACAGACAAAACTAGACTATAATTTAGCATCCCCTGAAGTCCCTTTTTTTCGCTCAAACATCTTTTTGTAACAGAAAACATTCTTAATAGTGTTTGGACACATAAGCCTATCGTCACAAAAATACAGGTTAACTACTTCCATAATTTCCTGCTTATGACAGACACTCTACTTACAATAGACATTTCCTCGTTAGTGTACAAGATAGAACCCCAGGAAACTATGAGTCTGGAAGGGGTTTCCTTGATTCATAAGAAAAGGAAGCACTGGCTCCATCACCTCTTTTAGCTGTTTTCTTAAAACAGGTACCATAATTTTCAAATGATTCTTGGATCAATGCCCATTCCTATGAGTTTTGAAAATCCAACTGCAATGGAGGCAGAGACAAACCATGTGTGATTTGAAATTGCCTCAAAATCCAAGCTGCTAAGGAAGATTTTTCTGCAGTAAACAAATACCTACTCCTTACATAGCAGTCCTGTGAATTTAGACCCCCACTAAGATGTGTTAGAGTTCACAAGTTCAGTTGTGATTTAAATTTATGGCTCACTTGATCCATAAAGTTCCAGGCAGGTAACAACATTTCCTTATTTCATTTATCCTTGCAACACTTCTGAAATGGGCCATTAGTCTTCCCATTATGGATAACTGAGGCAGAAACACAGTGACTTCTCTAATAGCTCTGAGTAAATCCATGGCTGGTTCTAGGCACCATGTTCCCTTCTGCGATTGGCTGTTATATTTTAAACCCATAAAAACTAGCGAATTTGTCCTCAGTTGCAGGGAAATCACATGAACCACCCCATGGTTCCAGAATTAAACACATATGTGTTGCACTCGATGTCAGCAGTCAGGTGTGCCTTTTGATTGCATTTATGAATGTCTGAAAATAGACACAATGCTGTTTCCATTTTTAGGCATGGACTTATGTGATTGTAAACATTCATAATGTATCAGTTAGTGTTCACACCCAAATGTCTATATGTATGCACAGTAAAGCGCTCAAAGCTCCCAGTGTCATTCTCCAGCAAGTTACAGACCTTCTGTCATAATGGAGCTTGGCAAGCAGAAGTCTCATGGCCTCTCTTGCTTGCTACATACTGCTCAGATGTCACGGAGGAGTTCACTTACGCCGCTGATACTATGAGGGACTGTGAAGATCCATATCTACAGTGATAGATTGTTTTTTATTAAATCAAACTATGTAAGTAATGTCTTCACTCTGTTGCATTTAGTTTTTTATTGAAAAGTTTGGATGTCCACAACAGAAGAATTATAATTCCCTATTCCCATTAATGATCTTGGCTGGCATCTTGTATTGCAGTTATGAATCTGTAACCTTGAATTTCAGGTCCATAACTGCTGTGTATTCACTAATACTGAATGTCATATCATGAACTATTGCCACAGTCACAAATGCCCCCCAAAACCCTCCTTACCAGCCACAAGCTCTACCAAGTGATGGAGGCTTGTTCCGCTGGTAGTTAAGTTACAGTAGGATGACATTTCCAGCTCCCTCTGAATAGTGATCAGCAGTGTGATGAGGAATTGTGACAAAGGTCTTGCTTCTGATTGTTGCAGGCTTACTTGCTAGTGGAAGGAGGCTGGGAACATCATTCTGCTGCACCCTGATAACCAGCAGAACAGACCTCCATCATGCAGAGAGGCTGCTAGCTGTTAAAGTAGGCTGGGGAGGCCAGCCCAGGAGACAGTTAAACATTTGAAACTAAATAGGCAATGTAGTCAGTGTAAGATCTTGGCCTATATCATTAACAATATAGCATAAGTATCAATTAAATTTCCTTTTTTAAATGATCCCCCTCTCCCAATGGGCCACAAATATGTGCTAATGCCTATGTGTTTAAAATCACATGCTATTACAACTTACAATTGTAGTGTGCTATGGCCATTTCCTCATTAGACTGTTATAGTGCTATTATTGCACTTTCAACATCGTATGGAGTCCTGGGGTTTGCAGTTTAGGGAGGGGTCTTTGAGGCCTTCCTTTTGAGGCCCCTCCCTAAACTGCAAACCCCGGGATTCCATAGGATGTTGAAAGTGCAATAATAGCACTGTAACAGTCCAGTGTGAAAATGGCCACTGTGTTATCTGGAAATGCATAAAGTAAATGAAAAATGATGAAGAAGAAAAAAATGATTGGGCAAGGAAAGAGAAAAGCACACTTGGTGGCTGCAAATTAGCTGAGCAATTTCAGAACCTCATGATGACCACGGAAAGCTATGTGGATATTTTTATGCACCTTCAGGGGGGAGAAGCTACTATACAAATAAATATGTGTGACAGATGGCTTATTTGTAATCTACCTTCCAATATCCTTTAAGTATCTCATTTTCTGCAGATGCTGCTTCCTCTTTACAGTGCTCTCTCACCATGCCCCATCCCCAGTTATGTTACAAGAAACTGCATTACTTTTCTATATGGAAAAAGCCCTGTACAACATTATATTCCATGTAGCGTGACCAGACTAAAAGAAAAGTGTCAGAGATGCTTGAGCCATTTTCAGAGAGAAATCCCACCTGGGTGCTTTTATGCAGAGAGTATATATGAACAGATGCCAACTATAGTTCAAATATATATTATTGACTGAGGCATTCTCTTCTAACTAAAGTGCTGTGGTAGTGTGTTTAATAATAGAAGCAAGTGTTTACTATGAATAATTGGGTGTATATTTGTCTTTCCTACAGTGAGATCAAAACAGCATAAATGGGGTCTTCCCCAGGTTATCTACACAACAAACCTTTGAATCAAGTTAATAGAACAGAAGAGAACAGAAGAGAATGGCCTAAATCCTGTTCAGATTCAACTAGAATAAACCCATTGAATCAATGAGATTTATCTATGAATAGACTCCCCATTAAACAATTTATTCAATGGAGATACTCTGATTGGGATGAACCACTATGATTCAAGCTAGTGTGAGTATTTGATAGAAATCTATCAATCTTGGCATCTATAATACTCTTTAAGATGTGAATCTGGAGAAAAAATTTTCTTACTTAGAAGAAGAAATGAAAATTTGCTCAACTTTTGTTTCTGTTTTCTGAAAAAGATCACCTGTCTTTCTGTTGTGATTCTTACCTTCTCAACTGTATTCAGGATTTTTAGTAATGCAAGGGCTTGGAGATACACAATATACACATACGCACGCACAATAATTCTGTGCATGCATCTGTTAAAACATCAGGTGTAAGATTCTGAATTCAGTTTAAATCCAATGTTGTGTTGATACTGCTGTGCCAGCCAAACAGAGATCACAGAAAAAGAGGAGAGAGACAGGGACAGAGCAAGAGAGAGAGATGGAAGAAGAGAGAGATTTTCACAGTAGCCAACAAAATATCCTGGAGAGTTTCCTGGCACTTCAGGACAATGAAATGGCATACAGCAAAGAGGGAAGATCACATACGCACTCATTTCAATTGACATTTGCCAGTGTACATCCAACAATTAATGTAGGTTGAGAATGTTATTAGATTTATAAGAACAGCCTTATGTTCTGCATTTTTACTCAGAAGTAAGATCTACTGTGTCTACTGGCACTTATTGCCTGAGAAGTAAGCAGAAGGGGCCATCATTTTAACCCATAGCTATGACTGCATGCAAGTTCTTAACTCAAAAATACATCACATCATTCATTGTAATAAATACTTGTTCTGCTTTCAGAAATGCTGCACTCGGTGGCCATTATAGATTAACCCTCAACCATGCAGTTTGGATGACCACAGCATGGCCATTTCTTCTTGCCCAGAGCAAAGAATTGAGAGATACCATGATGCTACTGTGCCCAGCCTACCTTCAAAATGTTGCAGATCCTCAAGCAGAGGATGAAGCCAGAGGAGAGTTTTGTATATTGGGACCACTCATAAAATATTTACTATCTCAAGCATCAGGAGCCTGTTTGTGACAAGTGGACAAGTATAAAGTGTGTGAAAAAAGTAATGTGGGTAAATATTTTGTGTCATGTATGGCATGTCAAGTCCCAGCACAGGTTGCAATGCTGTGGATCCACAGAAAATTGGCTGGAAAATCACAACTATATATGTCTAGGAGTCTACTTCTAGTTGCCATTTTAGTTTTGGTATCATTGGAAGGGTGTAAGAGCAATGATTTCTGCTGAACCATTACTCTTGGAGCCATTCAGGAGCAATGAGCAACTATGGGGAGTATTTCACTCTCCAAAAAAATTCACTGCAGGGGCCATAGGAGAAGTGTTTGATGTTAACCAATGGGCTGCCAAAAAATGGTTTCTGTGGAGAAAGATAGACTGCAGCTCACAGAGTCCATTTTACTTAGCTTAATATTTTATAGATGCCCAGGAATCTTATGGAAATGATTCAGTGTGGAAAGTGGGTACTCAACTGACTCTCGCATCAGACTGTGTTATCTATTAAATATAACATCTCTTTGTAATACTAGTCCCTCCCAAACATTCACACAAAAGAAATCTCAACATCTTTCTACTATTCCCTCGCTCTTAAATGCTAAACATCTAACTTACAAAATCCATCAAATATAGTGGCTGCTAGTAGTCCTGTCTCAGCCTCACCCCATCTCAGGAACTGTAGCATTATTCAGCAGTTATCCCAAGCCACACAAACGTAAAAGTCTCACTCACCATAACCCTCCGAGCTTTCCTTCACATTGTATGAAAGGAACTCTGTGCCTTTTTGTATATGAAGAATGTTCTTGCTATCCCTACTCTGGGATCAGAAATAAGAAGGTTAAGCTTTTCCACTGTTGTTTGTGCTGACAACGGAGAATATGAGTGGGGGAGGAGATGGAATCCCACTATTATGTCTAATCTGAAATTGGAGATAAAAATGGGATTCTTCTAACCATAGCTTGATTTCTCAAGTGGAGAGCAAGGCAATGTTCAAGGGAGTCTCCTCAATGTTAGGTGGTTGGGTAGACAGATGGAATTTTAGGAACGTGGCTGGGCATCACTTGATCACTCACAGGGCATAGACAAACCCTTTAGGGGGCAGATTAGGTCCATGGGCCAGAGATTCACATTCAAACACACGCACATGTACACACACACTGTATAGATCAGTTCAGAAATTGAGTTCCATGAGACTTAGTTCCATGTAAATGTTTATAGCATTGTAGCCAGTCTTTGCTCAGTTAAACCTCAAGTACAATTTTTTTACTCAATATGAGGAGATTTTCAGGGTTTCATTTCTGAAAGCCATTCAGTTTCTTTCCACCTGTTCTTCCATCAATTTATCCACAATATTTTTAAAAGTTGTTTCATACACAGGGAGAAATAAAGAAGAACAAAATCTTGCTGGATACACTGAAGACCTTGAACACACTTAAACAAGCTCCTTAAATCTCATTCTCATTTAACTATTGAAAATGTAAATGTTGTACAATGTTGGTAATGATAAGGAGCACTAAAGCCTTTGGCAAATGTATACTTTTGCACATGCTCATGCAAAATGGCTAATAACAGTACCTACAATCTTTACAGAAGTTTTCAGAGAAGTAGCCATGTTAGTCTCTTGACAGCATAAAAAAGAGAAAGGGAGATGGAAGGGAAAAAAGGAATGTGGCAGCACCTTTAAGACTAACTAGGTTTTATTTTAGTATGAGCTTTCATGGATATAAACTACCTTCTTTGGAAGCAGTATTCTGTGATACTAACACCTCAAGTATAAAGCATTTTTATACATTCATGGGAGTGAAATAGAATGTAATAGGATCCAGAAAGATGCAAATCATGTCCCTTGCCCTGAATTTTCAATGGGCTGGGCATGATGATAGCAGGTCTTTCAGATATTTTCAGTGGTCAGTTAGCATTGATGTGTACAAGCAATAAATCTGCTTACCAAAGGTAGGTTTCCCAGGTTCAAAATTCCTTTTTTCCCCTCCCACTCCTTTCTTCTTTTTTATGCTGTAGTACAATCTTTATAAGATCATATACAACCTTTCCAACAGGTCATTGTGAATTTTGGAGCCATTCTAATGTTCTCTCATTACACATACACTTATTCCCTCATAGACTGAGTAATATATTCACATGCATCAATTTAGAAAAGCCATTTTGATATACTCTCAAAGATTTGCTTTTACATGTTATTCATGTAATTAAAGAAGGGAAAACATCAAGATCAAAATTAATTAGCATTACAAGGTTACTACAAAGTGCTTGAACAAGTTATAATTCTGTGCTGTGATAATTTCTTTATTTTTCAAACTCTTGAAACATATCAGATTTGATCTTTTGTTCAAAGCAATTACATAGTCATTAGGTTATATCTGCATTACACAAATAAATTAAATATAGATCTCCAATATAAAAAATTGTGTGTGTGTTTCTTTAAGGCTTTGGAAATTTAACCATCAAATGTGGTGCTTATTCTAGACTGACTAGTAACTTGATTTGATGGACATTTGCCTTAGATTTATAGATGATTTTTCTTAAACAGTGGTTGTCCTTCAGTGCACCGGAATGCTGGATTTCCTTCCCTGGGCTAAACGGATCATTGGTTAGACTAATAATACTGGCTTTTGTTCTTGACAAAATTGCTTTGTTTATAGATCTTACCTGGCAGACTTTTTAACTACCAGTGTCACTGAAACTGAGGATATTGTACCTTGAAAGTAGGAATTCTGTGCAGGACATTAGTGAATTATTTTATCAATAACTACTGGACACATGGTGTTGGATGAGTCTTACAATGGATTCATGTGCATGATTCATATCAGCTACATATGAGCCAAACTAGACAAAGAAGAACATGGGCCTTCAAATCAAAGCTTGGAAAGTTCCCCAATTCCCCAAAACCACATTGCTACTAGCCATACTGGCTAATATTATGGGAGGTATAGTCCAAAGAAGCAACTTTTGTCAGCTCTGTTTTAGATGTCAGTAGTCTGCAAGTCTCATCAGCCATAGCCAGCACAACCAATAGAAATTGCTGATGACAGATTTAGCTTCTTATCTCTAGACAAAAAGCTGTTCTGAAAGTATGAGTTGCTAGATTGGATAAGAGATGTGAGACTTGATCTTTCCAATACTTTCTATTTTCTTGATTGTACACACACATACATACACAGATGGATGGGAGATTTGCTGCTGGCTCTGTTAGGAGAGACTTGCCTAACCTGTAATTTGTCCTGAAAATATTAAAGGTTGGATGAAGGAAATGTTAACTGGGGAAACTATATGGCCAATGGGGACAATTAAAGCCACTTCCTTAGGGGGAATTTTCAATCTGAATTTCAGCCCTCTCCACACCTGCATTTTGCAAAAATTTAAGGAACCATTTAAACAGTGAGGGGGCTAGAGGGTGGCCAACTTGTTTAACAGCAACATAGGAGATCCAAATTCCAATCCCCAGTGAGCCATGAAACTGGCTGGGTACCTTTGGCTGAGGCACTTCCTTTCTCAGCCTCATCTACCACATAAAGGCAGGGGGAAGGAGATTCATGCACAAGACTCTCAAGCATATGAGAAATTGGGTAAAGTTAACATTTTTATGATCACCATTGTCACAAGGTAGCAAGTTTAAGCAAAATCACTTAACTTGCCCATTTTGTTTGGTCTGCTTGTCTTTTGCTACTCTTGTATTTTTCTTTGTATCTTTCCTAATCGGGCTGAGATCCCACAATTCTCAGCATAGGGTAAAAGTTCTGCAGGCCAAATTTCACTACTGCTCCCTGCTTACCACCGCAGGACTCAAGGTTTTGCTGTGATAGCCCCTAAAGAGACTTTCCATGGCTGGTGGATAAGAGAAGGATCTGGCAATGGTAGATGATCATAGAATCACAGAGTTGGAAGAGACCACAAGGGCCATCATCCAACCCCCTGCCATGCATGGGTGATGTCATCCATGTGCCTATGGGACATAACCAGATCCTTCTACGGTCTCCCACACTTTTTACCAGTCATGCAATGGCCACTCAGGGAGGGTGCTATTGCAGAGAACTGTGAATTCTCAGGAGGTTTTACTTGTTGCAAAAGGTGGAAGAGAATATCAATCTCTGTAATGACCAAAAAAAACATACACAGGTACAAGGTGGACTTAGGCTTGCATACATCACTAAAAGGATGTCAGGCAGTGTCTTTTAAAAAATATGAAAAATATAGTTTTCGCAGTCTCTGTTGTCTACAGCAGCTGTACTAATGATGATAATTCATGACAGTGCTGGACACTACTACAAATGACTATAGCACTATATAGGGCAAAGTGGGCAACTTGGCTGGTTTTGGAGCCAGTTTTCTCCAGAGACCCCATGGACTGCCCAAACTGCCAAAATGTGAGGGTGCAGGAGGGGAAATAACTAAAAATCTAGTTCTGATTGTGAAAAACTGGTATTTCTGAGATTAAATCAAGTGGAGTAAGGAGAAATTTCCTGTTATATAAAAGGTAAACTGCCACTCCTGGAAGCTAAGAGATGCCACAAATAAAGAAGAAGAGAGGGGTCAGAGGAAGTGAAGGGGGGCCACAGGCTTTCTCTAGGCCAATCCTAGTTGCTTGATTTTATATAGTAGAAGAAGTATGTGGAAAATAATCTGGTTGTGATAGTAGAAAGGAACTAACAAGTCACTGTAATTTTACAAGCGTCCCAACAGAGAATACGTGTAAAGTAAATTCTCATATTTTAAAGACTTTGGGAACAAGTCTTGTTATAAAAGTGAAAGAAAATTTTACCACTTAGAGAAGAGTACCTAAAAGCATTAATTCAATGACACTGGCACTAGGGCTTTGTGGAATAAAGCATTCTTAGCCCATTTTGAATTCATTTTGAATGAATTCTAAAGCAGGAGGGATGAAAGCTGGAAACCTCTGTGCTGGGCTTTGAAATATTTGATAACTTTCAAGAAATATGGTCAGTTAAGAGCAGGGCTTCTATCGACTCCTGTTATTCCTATTCTAACAATAAAAATGTTCCCTAAATAGAACATTTAAATTGCTTTTCATGTGTGTTTTAAAATGAGAGAGAGAGAGGTTACCACAGCAGGGGTTAGAGGTATAAATATCTGTTATGTATTTTAACAGCTGTTTTTGAAGAAATCTTCTAAGCATTATTTTGTCATAATTTGTACAATTGCTTTTAGACTTAACTGCTATGCTTGGTTATTTCTGACCCTTCATTTTTCCTTGATAAGTGCAGGAATTCTAATGAATCAGAAGCCTTTGAAAAATGTTAACACAAGGGCATTTTGCTGCTATTCCTAATGGCTTCATCTAGGGTACATTAGAATGTATTACTGTGCACAGAGGTTTAACATTTCCCACCCTGGTTAATCAATGCTGCCCTCTCAGAATTCAGGATTACATTATAATTGAGGAGGAATTATTTACTATTCCAAAGCTGAGGAAAATAGACATTTTCAGGATTCCCTGTCAGTGGGGGTTTGCTCACCACAGCATTGTTCCAACTAAATTCAAGGTGTGTCTGCCTCAAACTAATGATTCTGGACTCATTGAGAATCAAAAAATTATTTTGTCCTAGTCCAGACCTTATGCCTCATTAACACCTAATTATTTAAACTGAAGGATTTGCATCCAGCAATAGGTAAACTCTGTGTGTGTGTGTGTGTGTGTGTGTGTGTGTGTAAAATATTTCTAATAACATAAATGCTGTACAGTACCGTAACACAGGTAAATTAGAGACAAAAAGAATTCTCATAATTATTGATTCCCAGGTTGAAAAATGGGTGCCCCTGACAGTCCTGTTGAGAAGAAGAATAAACAAGATAGAATTTTGTGATCCCCCCCCCCCGGTATTCAGTGCCCCTAAGTGTTGCAGAAGAACTACTCTTCAGGAGAAAACACGTATAGAAATTGGTTTCCTGACAGAAAATTGGAGGGAGTGCACAAAAATACATGTATATTTTTCCACAAAATAATTTCTTCACAGCATTTTGGAACATTTCAATGCAAGGAGAATACTATAGAGGAATCGTTGTTTTCTGCCACAGTGAGGAGAAACCTACTGTAATTATTCATCTTCAAATGCAAGGACAAAATAGTCAAGGATTTGCATCCTGAAGGTAAATGTTGCATAAACAAATATTTTTAAAGCCTGTTAAGCAACATTAAATCATAATCAGATAGGCAATAATATGAAAAAGTAATATGAAAATTAAATATTACGAAAGAAGAAAATACATGGTTAGACCTTGCCAAAACATGTCTCATTCCAAAAATTAGCCAGATATTTCTTTGTATGAAATTGTTATTGTGTAGATAACCTTGCCCTCATGAAAACCATATTATTTTTGTAAAAAAAAAAATCTTCCTCAGGTTTCCTGCAAATGATCTGAAAAACTAGACAGTTCTGACATTTTCCTATTTTGGGACCTATACACATCCTGGCAGCTAATAATAGTCCTAATAGAAGTTGTAAATCTACCAACTCAATCTTTTCTTTAAAATCGCACAATGAAATAGCCTTAAGGTTAGCTGATAGCTGGTATCCTTTTATATGATGGATTATACTAAGAATTATACTCCAAAACTGGTTAATACTTGAACAGTTCCAAAATGTTCTTTTCCAGGCTCTTGACACCTTCAGCGCTCATCTAAAGTAGCAGGAAAGATTTTACTCAGTTTGGACAGAGCAAAATATAATTGATCAGATTAACAGGATAAAGGTAAGTGCTTGGACCAGTGACATTGTGTGAGTGACTTATGGTGGCATAACTTTTAAAGATGTGGCACAAGGAAGTATCCAACACCTTCTTGCACAATGCCCTTGCCCAGGAGGTGTGACAGCACCAAGGGAGCAGCTCCGTCCCCCGGCCAATGACTGACTCCAAGAGTGTGCCCAACAACTGCCTGGCTGCCCCTGTGTACCTTGGAAAGAAACAGCTTCCTCCCTCATCTGGGGGGAAATGGCTGCTTCTTCTTCTCTAGGAGGACATAACCAGCTAGATGGCAACTAGGTGCAGTTCATGAGCAGCTGGTGACCAGAGGGAAGAGTTGTCCCTCTGAACCTCCAGCTGCCTTTTCAGACCTAGAAAAGAAGCAGCAGCCATTGCCTACTTCCCCCAACCCAACATAAGAGACCACATGTAAAACCCAGTAAGGAGGTTGTGAAGCATAAGCACTTAAGTTTGGCTGGGAGCTCTCCCTGCTTTTTGTGCTTACACTGGGGAGAAAAGCCAAGCTCTACATTACAAATCAGAGTCTCATTAGCCATACCATCCAACATTACTGTTAAAACTTAGGAACAAACATAATGTCATACAGCATTATCATCCTGTTTACAAGTTTCCCCACTAGTGTTAATGAGAGAACTCACCCTGGAGCTGCAATTTTAGCAAGAATGTAACTAGCTCTGCACAGAACACTTTTGTAGAAGCATTTTCATTGTAAAATGTAGGTTCCTGAAAATCTTCCTGAAAATCTATCCTTACTTGCCATTGTTCCTCTCTGATCACAAGAACTTCTTTTCTTCATCAGCTACTTCAACATCATTCCTTCCTTTGGGTTCCGTTCCTTGGATGACTCACATTACAGAAATAGGTCCTCTGCTTTCAGAACCTTCCAGTCCAAAGGTGTGTCCAAAGGACACAACTATAGCACTTCGATGCCATTTTAACTACCCTGGCTACTTTCTGTGGAATCTTGAGATTTCATGTTGTTGTTATGTGCCTTCCAGTTGTCTTCATGTTATGGAGACCCTATCTTAGGGCCTGCTTGGAAAGATTCATTCAGAAGAGGTTTGCCACTGATGAAGGGATTTCATAAGGGACTTAGAATTCTGTTCCAGAAAGTTCCAACAGGAATTTACTAAATCTTTCACTGAACTACAAATCCCAGGATTCCATAGAAAGGAGCCATAGCAGTTAAAGTTGTACCAAACTGCTAGGATTGTGCAGTGTGGCTATTCTGTAAGTTTGACTAGAAGAAAAGAAACGATCAGAGAGCAGAGCAGCAGCCTCATGTTTGCCTGCAAACAATCAGACACTGGATAACAGATTGAACTGCAAGCACACTGGTCACCCTATCATATAATTCCCACAGTGCTGAAATGTATTGTATTTCTGTTAAAATTATGGCAATCACTCCCAAATGGCATCAGAGCCAACAGAAAGGGGGTAAACAATACTGCCTTTCCCCTCCTGTCTATAAAACATGAACAGAAAAGGCCAATAGCACCCCAGTCTGTAAGTTGACCTTTTTTAAAGCTGAGACAAACTAAAGATGGTCCAAAAGAGGATCATTTCCCTAAAGCAATTTCAGAAGAGAGGAATAATGCATGGTTGAAGGATGGAGATGTATATTGTCCTGCCTAGAGTAGTTAAACACCTAAACAGCAGTAGGGGCAAAAATTCAGCACTGTAAATTAGGAGGTTTTTTTCCCCTTGCATTGATTGCAGAGGACATGTACAGATTTTTTTTTAGGGTCTTCCTCATCATTATTAATGATCTTTACCTGTTCATTTATTGCTGTTCTTTGCTCTGCCACTCATGAGTTACTGGAGGCTATCAATAGATTGTGAACATAAATAATGTAGCCATAAAGCAACCCTTTTGAATTCACAAGTATCAAATATATTGAAAGGAGTATAGTATATGAGAGAAAGGTTCTGTTGAAAGCAGAAGACTAAGAGCATCCTGGGAGATGTTGAAGTATTGCTAATGATTAGCACTGTGCATTCAGCAAGTCTGTACAGGCTTCTTGATGGACACATAGAGAGTCAGGCTTCTCTTTGAAAGAAATAAAGCAAGTCTAATATGTAGTATTGAATACTGAAGGAAATTATAGTGCAAGTCTGGAGCCTGTTTATGCTTTTGGCCAATTTTATCAAGCCTCTATTTTAAAAAACAGTAAAGATGTCTTCTGTACATCTTTCCTATAAAGATGTAGCTGTAAGATTTCTGCATTCATCACATTTTTGAAGTACAAAATTATTTCATATAATGGCATGTCTATAATTTTTGTGAAACTGGACATGTTTCTTTGAGATTTTTTTGGCACTGACCTTGTATAGTCATCTTCCACAACTGGCCTGTGACAGACAGCCATGAAATTGCATGGAATGATTGGACATAACTGGAGAGAAATTGGACAGAATTGTATCCTCCAGGATTATAAGTGTGCAGGCTCTGAACAGAGAATGGGACCAAGCATTCAAATATCAGCTGAGAAAAAGACTCAGAAATTTCACAGTGCAGTTGGCATGCTGAAAGCCACAGGTTTTCTGGAGATGTGTGATGCTCTCCTGTTCTGCATGATCTTAATATTGCAAAGGGATAACTTGATCATTTAAGACCAAACTATGACTTTTACGTTATTCACGCTTTTTGAAAAGTGTGCTAAACCAGCCACTTTGATGTGGAAGAAAAAAAGGCCATGGGGCCTCAATCCAGAATGTCCTTCTAGTTTCGTTTAGGATAATTGACCAATATCCTATCCAAAAAAAAAAAATCACTTCATCGTATATATTTACATCCAAAGGTGTTGGCTGCACTAACTACTACTTGTGTGGGATAAGGCAGCAGCCTAAATACCCTAAAGGCACCAAATCCTATCTGATCATGGAAGCTAAGCAAGATCAGCCCTCGTTAGTACTTGGATGAGAGACTGACAATGAATACCAAGTGCTGGAGGCTATATTTCAGAGGAAGGAACTGGCAAAGCCACCTCTGTGTATTCCTTGCCTAAGAAAACCCTATGAAATTCCTGAGGTTGCCACAAGTTGACAGGTGACTTAAAGGCACATATACAACCAAAGAGCAAGAAAGATAGGGCAGAGTTTGGCAGTATACAGAACTGAGGGTGCACAAGGTATGGATAAAGTAATCTGTAGTTTTGCCCCTAAGAGTAAATTCAATTTATATAATTGTTCACATTCTTTGTGTCATGTTCCATGCACATTATACTTCAAGTTGATGTACACAGGCATCCCCCAAATAGCTCCTTACACATACAGAACCAGTATGCTTTAGGAAATGTGGTCACTTGCTCAGTGTGCATATACAGAGCATATTATTTTAAAATACATTCAAACATTTGATTCTATCACCCTTTGGTGCTCAGTGGTTTCTATGTCATTGGGGAGGTGAATCTGTTCTGTGATTCACTCTGAGCTTAAAGGAGCTATCCAGGGTACTGATCCCCACCACCCAAATATCCAGCACTTTGGATAGTCCCTTAAAAGCAGGACTAGATCCCAGAATGGATTCAACACCCAGCTGACATGGAAACCACCAACCAGGACTAATTTTGTACCTCAAAATTAATAGATTTGTTGGGAGATTTTGTGTGTGTGCTTCAAACATTTTTATGGAGAAAAATATGCAGTGTTAGCTGAAATTTAAGGACACAGGCTAGAAACCTGTATATGTATATATAAGTACCATAGTTTTGGTGCTATGCAGTGAATCCTGGAATAATCCCTCCCATCCTCACCTAGTGGGAAGCAGGGACAACAAGAATCTGTTCCTCTGTCACTCAAGAAGCAGCTAACTGCCATTTCCACTTTCTCCTGTGAGCAATTTCCAGTGGAATAGGCCAAATCAGAGTCCCTGTCAATAATTCCCTCTCACACCAGAGATCATTCCTATAAAGTAGTGTGGGAACATCAGTCACCTGCTCCCTGACTGACAGGAGAAGATACCTCCGTTGATTGCAATGGCTGCTGCCTAATAAGCGGGGATTGGGGGCATCCCTGCATAGCAGTGATGTAGACTCGAGTCAATTGACTCAGACTCAAGTTAGGCTTAAGTCACTTCACTGACTCAACTCAGACTTGACTTGGCAAAAATTGCACACTGACTCAACTCAACTTGAGACTTGCATATTTTTAGTAACCGACTTTCTACACTTGGTTCAGTAACATAACACATTTATCCAGAAACGTACAACTTACTGGTTACATGACAATCTGTCTCAAGCCCAAAGTGTGGATATATTTCTTAGAGGGAACAGCAAATGGATTAGGCAATGGGCTTGAGGTAGGGTTGAGGTCTGCTCAGCAGCCTGTCCCTGCTATATATAAGAGGAGCTTTCTAAACTTTTGCTAAGAGCAGAAGGCAAAACTCATGCTCAGAGTGCAAGGCACATATCTCAGAGGGGAACAGAAAATGTGTTAAGCAATGAACTTGAGGAAAGATCCTTCTAAAGCTCTTGAAGCTTAAGTAATGAGGAATAAGAAGGATCCTGTTCCCTACCTCTGAAAAAGCCTCCAGCTTTGCAAATGGGAGGTAAGAAAGATCTTATTCTCCACTTCCGAAGCTGCAGATGGCAAAATCACAAAGGTAGAGGGTCAACTCTCCTTAAATTGTTAAAACTGACTTTATTCAACTCTGAATTCCAGAAATTCTGGAATACAGGTTGGGGAATAAAGTTGGCTCCCAGACTTGAGACTTTGACTCGAGATTTGACTTGAAAGTATCTTGCAAGAACTTGAGACTTGACTTGAGATTTGAAGGTAGAGACTTGAGACTTGGAGTAAAAGATGTAAATACATCACTGTTGCATAATCCTACATAAATTAGGGGCATAACTCTAGGTTACTCATTAGGAACTGCCTAAGAGGAATCTACAGTTTACAGCTATGAGATGACAATATCATTTAATGTCTGTCTTGCGAGTCTATGTCTGCAACAAAATATGTTTCTGGAGAACTAAAATGTGCTATTATGATAAAAGAGTGTTAAACGGTAATTTTTCAGATGGCGAACCTATTACACATAGTAGTCATGTATGACGAAAGCCAGACAGGAGTGGAATTTGGCATGGAGAAATTAACAAGGGAGGAGAGATCTTTTCCTGGCTTGCTATACCTCTGTTCCAAATTGTCTTCTGGCTACTTTGCCTCTTA
Source organism: Iguana delicatissima (assembly GCA_948472985.1). Classification (NCBI taxonomy): domain Eukaryota; kingdom Metazoa; phylum Chordata; class Lepidosauria; order Squamata; family Iguanidae; genus Iguana; species Iguana delicatissima. The sequence continues at coordinate 1,027,871 of CAOKZL010000064.1, forward strand.
CAGGTTCCTAGTGGCCACATTCAGATGATTGTATCATATCTTAATGAACTTAAATGTGCATGAATCTTTTCCCCATCTATTTCATTCATATGCCAATGCTTCTCTCCTAAACTTCTCAAGCATGCCATGATAAGCCAGGACATTCATTTGAATTGAAAAATGGAGTCACAAGTTTCAGATTCAGTCATTATCCTGAACCATAGATTGAAAGTTCTCAGTTTGGATGCAATTGGAAACTATGGCCCTTTCCACACCCTACCTTTTCCCGTAGTCTTTCTGGTAGCACCTACGCTGGGAAGAGAGTATGATCGGAACGCCTCTTCCTTTCACAGCACAGCTGGGCTCTTTCCCACACCTCCATCACATTCTAGGGCCTTCGACAGGGCAGGTAAGTGCGGGACCATCAGGCAGTCAGGGGTCATTGATGGAGAAAATCCATCAATGATTTACCCCACTATCACGCCGGCTGGGAATGGGAGAAGAACAGGACCATGACGACATCTTGCAGAACCATCATCATGATCATATGATCCTGCTCCTCTCCCGTCCCCACGCTGGGATGCAGGCCTCCTACAGAAGGGACCTAGGTCTAGTTGTGGGCTTCTGGACTTAACTGCAGTGTGTCATGAAGGGAGGAGGGAAGAGCCTGCAATAATGAGATCCATTTGTATCCTAGATTATTAAGCTGTAACACTGTCTTTCAAGTATGGCCAGTGTGCATCAGTGGGGGGACACTTATTGAAAAGCAATAGAACTGTTGCCAGTGTAAGGGCTAGTGGTGCAATTTTCTACGTGAAATGCTTCCTCTGCACCTTAAGTGAGGTGAGCCTGTTGAGGTGAAGTTTTCCAGCACCCTGTGCCTCTCCAAGCTGCTTGCTGACCAGGAATGATGCTTCTGGGGTGGGAAAGATCTACTGATGGCTGCAACTTGTGGCCATCATGAGATCTTGCAGAGTGTGTAATTTCATGAGACCAGTTAGTTTTGTGAGATTTATAAATCTTGCAAGATCACCTCCGCTCTTGAGATTAGCACAGGTTGCTACATATTTGCTTGTGCAACCTGGCCTGGCCTCTTTCACCTGCTTGCTGCAGACCACTGGCCCACTCACCCTTTCTTTCAACTGAAGTATCCCTGAACAATTGCTGGTCATCCTTGGGGGCTGGGCAGGATTTTTTTCATATCCTTGTGGCAAGTTTTTGCCTTCCCTATGAACTACTTGTAGCAAAGTAGAGGGTGGGATAATGCTAGAGCATCTGTGTATAAGTTGTACTGAAGATATTGCTAGAAAGCTTTCTGTTTATTGCAACTTATGTCACAACTGGCAGAGATGCAGGTGAAGGGAGACTTGAATCTTAAAAGCATTAAGGATATGAGCATAGGTAGAGGAGGGCATCTTAGAGTAACCCTTCCACTCTCCTTTAGTCCAACAATAGATAATTCAGGCTCAAGCCTGAGGCAGACTGGTCCAATCAGATGGTGACCCTGCAAGTGTGGCTGGATGAGCACTAAAGGCACAGGTGTCTCCTCTTCACCTTTATATTGTGCAATGATTCACACAAATAAAATCATAGCCAGTTGTTATTCCAGTCCAGGGATCTAGCTCTTATAGCAACATGGGTTTATCCCAACTTGACTAATAAATAGCTTTCCAATCTGTGACATTTCTGTTTAGTGAAGCTGAAGCTATTTAAAACTGTGGCATATTTTGAATGTGTGAGAGCATTTATCTGAACTCTGCCCTCAACAACATCTTGCTATGATCCTGGAAACAGCGCTTGACAGAGGAGGATTACGGCAAATATATAGTGAATAAAGAAAGGATGAAGTCCCTTCCCCCTGCCATGTCTTTGCTCCAAGCATCTCTTCAGCAGCTGCTTTTCCTTAGGAAAAATAGGTACTACACACCCATGCATATAAAATGCAGTTAGGCCCTTAGAGATACAAATAACTGCAAATCTACCATTGCACATTTCCCTCTATTAGGAGAGTGTGCTCTACAAAGACTTCTTTCCCTCTTCTTTTATAGTTAGCATAATCTTCATATGACTTTGCATTCTTCTCTAGAATATCTGACAAACTGACCTAAGAGCAGAGGAACAAAAGTTCACCTTTCTAGGGTTGCTCTTTTCTTTTTCCTGGGAGCTTATTTTGTAATTAAGTTAATCCCTAATGGCATGTGGATAGTAGACCTAATTACATAATTAGACAACTGCCTTATTAACTGATCTGTGATGACATGCCAAATGCATCTTTTGAATTCCATGGTCTCCACAGATTCTTCAAAGCCTTTTGTGTGTAACCACCAGCCTAAAGTTCAATAGCTCAATTGTGTAGTCCTTTCCATTTTGTTGGTAGTCCTGGATAGTTAACAGCCTGAGGTTCAGCACAGTTTGGTTTTTTTCCAGGACTTCAAATTCAGCAGGATTTTTTTTAATATATTAAAATACTTGAGCATGTCCACTAAATTTCAATAATGTTTTCTAGAAGGATAAAAACCTAAGGAGAGGTTGGAGGGAATGTTTAAGATGTTCTTTTATTTTTCTGGACAGCCACACTGCCTTGTTCCAAACTTCTTCTGACCTGTTTGAAGCATAAGAGTTGTCTCCATAGTGTCAACCCTCTGATAGAATGGACACCATGGATAAAATGTATCCCACCGCAGCCTGCACCCCCATCTTCAATATTGGCTCCAGGGCAGTTGGAAGACTTTGTAAAGCAGATCTGTGGAGTATATCAGGGAGGAGAGAATGGAGGTATCCTGTTGCACGAGTGAATGTCTGCTGGCATGACACTCTGAATGCAGCCCGGATTGAGTAGCAAGTGACAATTATACAGATACATTTGTGGTAGTGAAGGTTGGCTGTAACTCCCCATAGAAGTCAGTGGCTATTCTGCAGGGCTGTTTGCTACATAATCTTTTGGTGAGGATGCTAATGCTAGGATGTTATACCAGGGTCTGGTATAGCCAGAACCTGGGAAAGTTCTGGTTCTTTGCTACATTACCCAGTCACTGCAAAGGCTTACTGGGGGATTCTGTGATCTGCAATCCACAAAGTAATCCGCTATGTGAATAAATTATTTGTGGTGTGTCTGCAAGAAAGACACTGGAAGCAAAAGCTTTCCCACTGAAATTAACCTTGGTTCCTTATGTGTCTGATCATGACCAAAAAAAAAAAAAAAAACCTCTTGCCAGACCAGTTGTTAACTCCATAGCACCATATCCAAATCTGTGAAATTAAACAGAATGTCAAGAGTACTGATAAGCTAACATTAGGAAGTCTGACAGCTACTTGTTTCTAGCATTTGTCGACTTTACCTCACTATTTGAACAGCTTCCTTCCATCCTAATTTCAGGAAGAGCAGCTTGTCACAGGCACAATAAGCTTCCTAATACAGCCGCTACACTACACAATAGATGGGATGCCACGAAGCCTTTTATAAGGCAGATGAAAACACCACTTGATGATAGTTTTACAGCAGTGGCTTTCCTGCCTGAAATGTAAATGGTCCAATTGTACAGTTGCCAGCAGTGCTGCTCTCTTGATGGAATTTGGAGGAGGAAGTGAGAAACATCTATCCTTTTTGGCTGATCTTTCCATTTGACTCTCTTCTTTTGTATTAGAAATGATATCAAAGAGCACTGCTTTCATAATGGAACCAAACTTATTTTCCACCAATCTTTTGGCATTCCACAGCTGCCTTTGAAATGGTGGAGGGCTATAAATGTTTGAGAACATGCCTAGAAAGCAGAAGAGCCTAGATTTGCACTGGAATCCTCTGCAGTGAGAATCCATTAATAACAACAGACACATATCCTTGAATATGGAACTGGCCCTGTTCGTATGCAAAGTTGTACATCTCAAAAACCAGCTCCAAGTTTCTACAGGCCCTTATACCCAAAGATGCTAGTCATCCTTTCTCCAAACTGCAGTTCCAACAGTTTCAGCTGTTGTTGTACCAATGCCAAAAAGAAGGCTGTCACTGTTAGATGCCAAATATATATATATATATATATTTTCTGGTGCCCCTACCAATGCAAAATGAGAGATCACCAGAGAGCAAATCTCCCAACTGCTATGACCCTCCCCAGGCCCAAAACAGCTGGTGAAGTTGATTCCTACAGTCCCAAGAAGGGTTAGGGTGGTTGATGGTATAGCACTTCCATTTTGGTAGTTTGGATAGCTGCTTTAAAATTCAGACTAAAAGCTGGAGTAAATTCATCACTCTGCCAACATAGAAGCCACCAGCCACTAATTGTGAGAAGCCTTTTGAGGCAGAGAATGAGAGAGAAAGAGAACAAAAAAGGTGGGTCCCTCTGAGGTCCTGGGTGAGGTTTCTGGAAGTTGTCCATCTCTACACTACAAGTACGGCTAGACAGATTTTCTTTTTTTTTTTCCCTTGGCATCAGTTTATTTTTTAAAAAAAGAAAAAAGTACACACTGAGGGTGTATATCCATTTCTCCTAAGACACACTTTTGTACAAAATTTTACTTAATCCACACATTTTTGCAAAGAACTTTTCCTAAAGTAATGAGGAATTGTACATTAAAAAAATTATCAATATATTCATTTCATACATGTTCCCCCCCCCATTGGAGAATTATATCACAATATTCCAAAAAAAAAAATGCAAACATTGAGGTATAATGGTGTTTTAATGATCATGTTGGTACAGAAAGTACAAATTATATATATTCTCATTAAAATATGAAGTGAATTTCTCCCCTATTTCTACCTGTAGGTGCCTGTGATGATGCTGAGGAATCTGTGCATCTCAGGTCTCCTGATGAGAAGAACACTGACAAGGTTGAACTGAACTCATTTTATGCTCTGCTCCCCAAATGGGAAATGACTCCCAAGACGCAGCGGCTTCTAGAGAAATCTCCCATTCATCACTGGAGGTATTGTTGTGCATTATGCCTTCAAATCACCTGTCAGGGTTTTCATAGGCAAGGAATATTCAGGGGTGGTATGCCATTGCTTTTCTCTGAACAGAGCCTACAGCACCTGGTATTCCCTGGCATTCTCCCTTGTAAGTCGTAACCAGGCCTCACCCTGCTTAACTTCCAAGACCAAACAGGATATGGTGCCTTCAGGGTGCTTGAAGGCATATTTATGTCTACATTTCCTGATCCAGCAACTGTTACAGGCAGAGAAATCAGCTTCTGAGAGTGGGTCCCCTTACCTAAATTAGGAGGGCTGTGCACTTTATCTGAGTGTGTTGTTGACATTTTTGCTGGAGGAACACTTTAATTTTTAAACTCAGAAGGCATTTTTTATGACTACTCCCCCCCTCCGTCCTCCACCTCCAGCACTTCGTTTAGACCATTTTTCAATCACTATATACCATTCCAGCCTATGGCTTAACAGAGCCACAACAACATAGCCCAGTAGCCTTTTAAGAGTGGTATTACCATCATTGACTGGTAGTAACTTGCCAGAGTTTCAGGCAGCAGTCTCACCAAATCTACCTGGAAATGCCAGCCGGTGAAACAGTTGGTCTGTCATTGAGCTATAGCCAGAAGAGGGGAAAATTTCTGTTGTTGTTGTTGTTGTTTTTAACTACAACTCTTAGAATTTAGCAGCCAACAGGGCCACTTTCTCAAGCTCTGCAGTACAGTCCTTCCTTAGACCAACAACCTCTATTCAACAAGTAGCTAATGTGTTCACTCTCCAAGGCCATTTCCACACTACACTGTTATAGTGCTATTACTCCACTTTCAACATCCCATGGAATCCTGGGGTTTGCAGTTCAGAGAAGGGTATTTAGAATTCTCAGCCAGAGAGCTCTTTGGCCCCAGTAAACTACAAACCCCAAAATTCCACAGGACGTTGAGAGTGGAATAATAGCACCATAGCAGTATAGGGCAGACATGGCCCAAGACTTTCTTCACTTTGTTTTGTTTTCATCTACCTAATGCTTGTATTCCTCACTCTCACTGGTTCAGTGGTAAAGGTGGAGAGGTAATGGTATGATTAAAACCAGTCCATTATCTCCCCATACATAGTACAATGTTGGTATCAGCTACTGGGAAATGCGGGATAGAGACTGCAGTTGCACTCATGACCTCCTGGCAGGTCTGATTGGCTGTGGTGGGAACAGACTATGGGGCTAGATAGGCCTTTGATCTGATCCAACATAGCTCTTTATGTTCTTTTGACAACAAAATCTGCAGTCTTTCCAATCCTGAAGGACTTACTAGCTTGTATAAGCAGGAAAATTCTTTTTTTTTTCAAGGCTCCCATTTTGCCCATATTCCCCAAAAGAGTAGCAGCTTCAGTTACTGGATATTCAATTTTGGACATCACGTCTACAGCTTCTGAAGAAGTGAGGTGTATTTGAGAGCTACACAGCTGCCATTGGTCTCCCTTTTAATTGATGTGATTAGAGCCACCTGTGAGTCGTCCATTGATGCCCTTTGTTCCGCTACTACTGTGGAGCTGGCCATGCTCAAATACTCCCTGCTGAACCAGGAAATTGGGTCCACAGGAGAGATTTTCATGGCGGGGGCCAGGGGGTGCCATGAAAAGCTGGAACAGGCCAATTTCAATGGCTCGCCTTTCAGGGCAATATTAGATTAACATATAAAATTATGGTTGTGTTGGCCACAGTTTAATGAGTCCTCGTCAACTGCCTGCCATTCATTCTAAACATACACACAACGCGCACAGTTCCCATCTTGATTGGCACTCCTCTCGCTTGGTTAATGCAAGCGAATTTGGCATTAATTGGATGTACTGAGCAAAGTTTATTGTTGCTAGCACCAAAGTGTATCCTTAAATTCCCAGAACCGTAAATCTCCTTAAGCACCCAAAGAGCTTTTTGTAATCAGTTACCCCATGTGGGTACATTAAATGCACACAAACGTGAGGTGAAGCCCAGGCATAAGGACCATTAAAGAAAAGATTAGTGCACACAAGCAAAATTGCCATGTGGATTTAGCTCATTAAGTTAAATGAATTTGGTGGCATAGGCACTGCTCAAATGGATGGCAGAAGGTAAAATTAAGGCTGATTGGCAGGAAGAGAGTCAGCATTTTCCCCTCTTCCATTATAAATGCCACAGCCATTGTGTCATAAATGCAATCTTAGTAAGAGTCTCACAGTTACCTGCTTTGGTTCCAAGATAAGAACCTTACAGCCTTGCCCCACAATGATACATTCAAAAAGCTGTTATCAGCTCTCTGGTTAAAATCTCACATCAGTCCCTGTTCTTTCAGCTTTGGCCTCCCGTTTGCAAAATCAGGATATTCATTCATTCATTCAGAATATTTTAATCCTGTTCCCTCAACAACAACAACAACAACAACAACAACAACAACAACGACTCTAAAGACAACTTATATGCAATTAACAAAAACAAGGCAGTCCTGCTTCCCCACATCTAAAAATGATATACACAGTAAGCGGGGTGGGGAAATGACAGAGAGAAAGTAAGGAGGGAAGAAATAGCCTTACAGTGGGTCTTACAGAATAGCCCCACTTTCCACCTCATCTCCCTTTGCTACAGCTTCCTGGAATGGCTGCTGATGGTGACCGCTAAGATGCAGTACAGTCCTGTTCCTATCTATAGTAGCCGGACCCAATCCCCACTGAGTTTAAAAGGACTTACTCCCAGGTAAGTACACATAGGGTTGCAGTCTGAATATCTATTTATGCAAATTTTTGCAGAACCAACCAATGAACTGCATTCCTGCAAAGTCCCATGTCTAAATTTAAGCTTATGGGCACCAAACTAGATCCTACTCTGCAAAAACAAAGATATTAGTGGGGTCAGGATTCAGTGGAGTCAGTGTGTAATCATATTAATGGGATCAGTGTTTGATCATATGGGACTCTACATGATTAAGACGTTGGAGAAAAGCATAGTAAATTTATGATCATAGTTGACATTAAAGGTTGTTTTTAACTCATTTGTTTTTATGCTCACCAGGCTGTTTCAAATATGAAACTACCACTCCATGCAACCTTAAAGTGGGTGTCTAGATAGTTTGGTTTCTCCCAAAGAGACAAAATTGGCCACAACCCAACAAAGCTAAGTACATTCGTAACACTGATTTCAACAAGCTTAGCCTGCTTGACTTTTTGATTGTGATACACTTTTTACTAAGATATTCAGAAGTAGAGAGTGCTGGGTTTTTAGCTCTTGACCAAAAAGATTGTTACTGCAGCTTCTAGGCTGCCTTGGCAATAGCATAAAGATATCCTTTTGATATCAATAATTCTGCCGTCTTCCACCACCCCTCTCCATGTGTTTGTGAGGCCCCCGGACAAGCACGAAACTAGGCTCGGCAGCTGATTGCTGCAATATTCCTAAACAATACAGGCAAGCCAGAAATAGCCAGATCACCACTTCAGGAGACCTCCCAGAAAACATCCTATTATGTATGCGCACGACCTACAAAGGACTCCCTGCCCCCAGCAGGTAACTTGACTAGTTGAACTATCAACTGTCCAGCATCGCACATTTGCATACTGGCTGCTCCTTTGTCAATTCGGACCTAACTCAATCATGTTAAATTTTGACCTTTCTGAGACTTTGTCTCGCACCTGAAATTCATTGTTCTCACCAAGTACAGCATAGCCTGCAGTCACACTTCTCCCTATAAAAACCCCTGATTCTGAGACCCTCCTTGGATTGCTCCAGAGTTCCAGACCGCCTTGCTGCCGCTTTGCTTGGCGAGCCTTCCCTCAGCTCCACATGCTGAGCCACATCGAACCCCAGCATCGCTCTCTATTCTCCTAGACTTCAGGACAGGTTTCGTATCACTCAAATCAACTATCCCTCTGAAAAATACCTCTGTCCCACTCCTACCTTTATTTTCTATTGTTATCTGAGTGAGTGAATTGCATACACTGTTTGGCTGTATTTCAATAAAGATCTCATTTATTCTTTCAAAACGGTTTGCTTCTTGACTGGCCTGACCCCATAGACATAGGGTTCAAGATCCTGCTGAGTTACCCTGCCTCTCGTAATGCTAAAGCAGTGCTCAGAGCTAATTTTCCCCGCCTATAGTTGAGCACATTTTGGTGTCCCTCGTGGGACCCCCAGTAAACAAGATCTAAGTAAAATGGTCTACAATGAACAAAACAAATAATATCAACTAAAGTATAAACAGTTGCCAGGTGACCTTGGAGATCACATAACATTGCACAGCAGTTAATTAAGCTAAGTGATAGAAATTATGATCATTAAGATATTCTCAGGGCATCAGGTAATACTGAAAAAGCTTATTAAGTGTCTGAAGTTGATATATTGAAAAGTCATATATGCTCCAACTCTACAAACGTATCAATACCTTTATTCTGTATTCATCTAGAACTCTGCAACATATCACATCTTGAAGCTTCTTTAGTTTTTGGAGTAGATCTTGCTGTTGACATACCACCTCTCCTTCTATCACATATATTATCCAGCTCAATCTGAATCTCTACATCAGTCTCCTTGGATGAGAAGTGAAGGAAGCTATACTACACATGTATCATTCCCAGTAGTCTTAATCACTCCATTTCTTGCCTTGCACAATTGTCTGACTTGTACTACTTCAGGACACTCCCTTCTCTGTTTGTGTTTATGGATACAGTAAGCAGGTAAAGATTAAAGGCAAACATAACAGTTTTTCTGGAAAGATTTGAGCATTAGAAGGAATTTCTTGATAGTGAGAGCAGTTCAGTAGTGGAATCTTTGCCCAGAAAGGTGGTAGGGCCTTCTTCTGTGGACATCTTCAAAAGGAGGTTGGCCTGCTACCTGCTAAGGATGTTTTAACTGGAGATCCTACACTTAGCAGACGGTTGGACTAGATGGGTCATGATGCCACTTCCAACTTTGTGATTCTATGACGCCATGAATCAGTCCAGTCAGTGGACAGAAAGAAGAAAGAAATAGTATATGTTTAGCAGCTTGCCAGATACAAGTGTTCCTACTTTCTTCTGTTTAATCCCCATGATGTACAACCCTCATACAAACAAGTCAGAAGCAATTCCCAGTATTTTTAGTACAAAACCTTTAAAATACTAGTGAGTACAGTTGTTTTCTCTTACTATATGTGTTTCATTGTAACCATGTGCTCTGTTTTCTCCACAGCCATCATGATACCTTGGTGGCCTAAGTATCAACTGACTGGCAAAATTCCTCCACCCAGTTTGCTCCTACTCCTGAATCTACCCAGTATAGCTGAAATCTTAGTCACAGCTTCAAAGGTATTCACTTTCCCTGTCACGAAAAAAAAATGTGAGTAGTTCTGAATTTTTGAACCCTTCTCAGAAACAAATGTTTGATTTGCAATAGAAAGAAAAACAAAAGGCTGATCAACTTCCACACCCAATAAATAGAAATGCTGCAGAGAAAAAAATATGCATGTGGTTCACAATCCAACATAGCTGGGCATTCATAGACAGAGATTTGAAGATTTGGGGTGGAAATGGAACTGGGAGTGGGGCTTTTTTCACCTTCTTTTATATTTCCAAAGCCCTTTTTCTCAGTGTGTGTGCTTGTGCAAAAAGTTGGAAAAAATAAATGGATGACAAACTGTATTATTTTAGAGTAATGACTAATATTCAGAAGGGGGAAAGTATTCAAAATTCTCATCAAAACAAGTATCCTCAAATAGATAGATTACAGGAGGAAAGAACTACAATTTAACATCTTAGAAATATTGTTTAAACACTACATGAACCAAAAGAGAGAGAAGGGTGTAGGCACTGTACAAAAAAGAATACTGTCAATTGCTAATATGGCAGTGGGAAAACTATTCTAAGGATTATTATACCAATACTCAAGATCAAGCAGCTTCTCTGCCTAACTGCTCTGGAGTTTTGTAATTGATGCAGACAGCATGGATTGTGAAGATTATCTGAATTATATACAATAAACTTATTAGTCCAAGATATCATAAGAACTTGTGGTAATTCAAAGGAGATTTCAGTTCCAACATGGGGCAACTGGAGTAAATTTTTCACTTTACTGTTTTACACAAAGGAGGCGCAGATGGCCTATATAAGGGTTTTTGTTCAATTTGTACAATAATCCAAGGCTCAGAAATAGAGTTGTATGCTGTAACATAATGCTGTAATGTTGTTGACTTGTGACTGGGGGAAGCAGTGTTCAGAATGAGAAATGGAATAATATTGCATAAGATTGCATCTGATGAGAGACTGGAGTGGAGGGCAGATATATAAAAGGAGATCTTTTTCTGCAGTGGCACTAAGAATTCCACTTTGTTTAACTCTGCCCACTTGTAACATGGAATCTCGAAAATTATCTGTCACCTATTTGTCTGTCTATCTATCTGTATACCTGACTGTCTGACTTTATTTGCTATACCTATATCCAGCCTTTCTTCCTATCATGGCTCACAGATAGTTAATAGCAGTAAAATAGTGACAATGATCTTCTTTGTTTAACGAGCCTGGAAATTTTACCCACATATAATTTTCCATATACACTGAATGGCATAAATCACATGGCTAGTGTCACAGGTACTAAAATGGTTCCTTTTGTACTGTTTTTGATCTATATTATTTATAAATGTTGCCATTTTAATTGCATATGTACAGTACAAAACAGCGTCCACATGATGATGTCGTATTGGTTTCTCTGCCCCCGTTATAGAATTCCTATTATGTAATTGTTTCCTGACATTGATTCCTGTATGCATCACAGTATCTTTGATATTCCTGGTTCTTTTGTAGGAAACTAGCGTATTTACCCAATGTTGCCTGGGATTTTATTTTCTCATAGGTAATACTTGTTGTAAATACCTTAGGAATTACCTTACCTTGAGATCCTGTGTCTGTAATTCTATAAACTGCCTTGTCCAGTATATGTAACTTTTCCCCATAGTCTTCTATCCAATTTGTATTCAGAATTATTAACATGCAGAGGTTTGGTTTCTGAGAAAATACACTGGCCTTCTCCTTGCTGCTAGGCCTCATCTCCATAGCAACCAGCCTGAGGCCCAAGAGCTCTCTGGCTGAGAATTCCGAAGGCCCCTCCCTAAACTACCAGCCCCAGGATTCCATAAAATCTTCACAGCCAGCCAATCACACGAGGTCTTCTAGCCTGACACAGACAAACTCACAAACTTTTATATATTAGATAACAGGTTTCTCATTACGTCCTGTGATATTTTCCACTAAAAAAGGTTTCCATGAACCCTGGTCTCCAGAGTCATAGGCCAGGACTCAAACCACTACCCCAAGCTGGCTTTCTGGCATTCACTTACAGGCCAGCAAGAAACAAAGATCATCACTTACAAAGAAAACAAAAAATACACATGGCTACAAAACATCATACACTTGTGTTCTTAAAGCAAATAAGAGGCCAGGCATACCTACATTGGCAAATATTAAAGGAAAAGGAGGGACAAAACTAGTGATCCTTTACATTAGATTTTAGAAAACTTCAGTAGCTTTGAGGTGGATTGAGGAACTGCAAATACATTTGCTTCTTTTTTTTCAAAAGGGAGGAGGTGGGAAAATCAAGACTGCAGTAAAGATAAGAGCAATTATGAAATGAATCCTAACAATACTGGTAGAAGAAAAAAAGGAAGAAGAGGAGGAGGAAGCACGGCTGTGAAAAGGGAAAAAAGAAGAAGAAAATAAAAGCACCGTGGATAAAGGGAATCAGACAGGGGAAGTCATGCATAGCTAGCCTGCTTTGCGTTCCTTGCCATAGTGCACAAAAGAAATTCAGCAGAGTGAAATATACTGACATTTTCAATAAGCACTTGAAAATGTTCCCCACTGCCACAGAGATTAATGGCTGTGATAAAAAGCTGTGGTATACTGGACAGGAATGGGTAAACAGGCATAATGTGAAATTTTTATTCACAGCTGTAGGACGCTGGTTTTCTGGCCCATTGCTCACTGTGACATGTTAGTTTCCAGTTATTAAATGGAAGATGGCGCTGGATAGCTTGCATCTGTCCATGGAAATTAGACTGGTCAGGTTTAGTGCTGAGCCTCAAAACCACTCAGAAGTATAGGTTCTCCAAAAGGGTTTCAGAAATGGTTGCTGTTTACCTCTTCTGTTGGTACAAGCAGTTTTCTGAAAGCCACAAATTACTAGGAAACCACACTTAGTTGACGATGAGTAAACAGGTTAGGGGTTTTTTTTAAGAAAAGAAAAGAAAAACAACCCTGTTTCACAGAGGTGGAATGGGGTAGAAATTTGCTACAGGCAAACAGGAATAAATGATGGCTATTTAAACAGTTTAAAGTCCCAGTAATCATAGAGCACAAAATGGTCATTGAAAGAGGATTGCTGCATATATGTTTTTATATTCTCATGCCAAAATCTTCAAGTCAAGATGGAGGAAGTGGAGTACTGTCACCGCAGTTTCTAGCCAGACTTGGGGGATACCAGATATCATTTTGATATCAATAATTTGGCCTTCCTCACCTATTCCTTCCCACGTGCTTGCGAGGCCCCCGGACAAGCATGCAAACAGGCTCGGTCCCTAATCGCTGTAATATTCCAAAACAATACAGGCAGGCCAGAAATAGCCAAACTGCCACTACTTACAAAGAACTCCCTGCCCCGAGCAGGCAGCTTGACGAGCCGAATACTCAACTGTCAAGCACTCTGCGTTTGCATACTGGCTACCCTATTGACAATTCAGACCTAACTCAATCGTGCTAAATTCTCACCTTTTGGAGCCTTTGTCTCCAGCCCAAAACTCATTGTTTTCCCCAAGAACAGATTAGTCTGTGGCCACAATTTCCCCTATAAGAACCCCTGACTTTGAGAACTTCTTCGGATCACTCCCGACTTCCATACCGCCTTGCTGCCGCTTTGCTTGGCGAGCCTTCCCCTCAGTCCCACGTACTGAGAACCTCCATATCCACGAACTCTATCTTCAGAGTACCCAGGCTTCAGGACAGGTGCAGTATTTCCCATACCAAAAACCTCCTCTAAAAATCCCTCTATCCAACTCCAACCTTTATTTCTATATTTATCTGTGTGAGTGTGCCACATATACTTGTTTGATTGTATTTTAATAAAAACCATAATTATTATTTCACATCTGTTTGCTCCTTGAATCGGCCTGACACTGTAGACGCTGGGTTCAAGATATCGCTACGTTACCCTGCCTCTCGCATTGCTAACTTGTGCTCTTTGACTAATTTCCCAACTTGTATAATTTGGAGAGCATTTAAGTGTCCCTCACGGGACCCCCAGAAATCAGGGTAACAGTACAAAGGTAGGAGTGGGAACCATACAGCACTCCAGATTTTGTTGAAACACAATTCACAGAACCCCTTCCCAGCCCAAGCAGTGATGAGGCTAGGAATTACAGTCCAACAAAATCTGGTAGGAGGCCACACAATTTCCATCCCTGTGCTAAAGGAAAACATACAAAGTGAGCATTTGCTGAAATCTTTTTGAATATTAGGAATTAGGGATTTCATTATCCTAGGATACCGTGGCTGCTCATGGATGAAGCGAGGGAGAGGTGTCCCCCCACACAACCCACCCATGCGGTATTGTGGGGAAGGGGCAAGTGATTGATATCTTGAAGAGTCTTATAAACTTGTAAGCATCTGAGAAAATGCCTTCCACAGAGTCCAGGCCAAATAGTAAATTATTACTGTAAACCATCTGTTCTCTTGCTGACAAAATCTTTTATGGTAAAATGGAGAAAATGTTCCCATAAATGGGAGATTTCAACTAACCTTCACAATGACTAGGCAAACACTCACAAGAAAGAGAAAAGTTCTAGGTCCAGTAAATGACTGTTCGCCGTGGCCAATAATCATAGATTCAACCAGAGTTGAGGGAACCTGTAACATAATTATAAGCTGGGATAAGATGTCAAACCAAATGGAACAGAGACTGTGGTGTGCTATTCAAATTCAGCACATGTGTGAGTAGTATGGTCACATCTAATTAACAGGGGTAAATGTCTATTGAAAATGTGAGAGGGACATTGCTGAAAGAAAGATTGAGAAAGTCAGGAAGCTTCATTTAGGACTGTCAAAATCTCTTAAGCAGCTTCAGAATTCTAATTTAAAAAAAACCAGATAAAAATGTAGCTGAATAGGCATAAGCAAATCTAAAAAGATGGCAGGCAGACCCAAGATGTGTTTTTAGAAAATTATGTGTAAGCTATGAAGCAAAAAATCTGGGAAAGGAAATATAAATGAATATTATGAACTAAAAAGGAATATAATATATATTCTTATAAGGAATATAAAGAACATGTTACTAGACATATTAACCAAGAAATTCTGTATCCACTTTCCTACAAAACAGCATCATTGAATTCAGTTTGACTCTCTTCTGAACATCCATGACTAGGACTGTGAGATAAAGCATAAAATTAAAAAAAAAATACATTGGAAACTCCTTAGAACAAGGATGTCAAATTCAATTGCATCTTGAGCCGCATTACGGCTGCCCTCAAAGGGCCAGTTGTATCCGTAAGACTACATAAATGTATCAACTCTTTTATCATACTAAATAATTACCTCTACATGCAATTATTACTGGTTTTAGTAATAACTAGCTTTGAAACTAGAAGTCTAGGAAAAATAATGGCAAGCGGATATTCATGTGTACAACTATTGTACAATTTATTGGAAAATGATTTTTGAAAACAGAAAGTCTTTTTTTAATCATCAGACAAATATTACCAAGCACTGTTTATCACATTAACTTTGTTTAACTTTTTGGTCCCAGTTGAGAAAGTCAGAACAAATAATTCTGCTCTGATCTAATGTGCAATCTGTGGCATATGAAGTTGATAAGGCAATATTGCCTGACCCTGTACATTCTTGGACATTTGGGGGATACTTGATCGTAGTTTACGGTCCCTATACCTCTGTAAAGTGACATAGAATTGGTCAGTGTATCCAAAGCGTGCCACTTTCTGCTCCCCAGACCCTCCCCGAGCCTCTTTCTGCCCCCCCCATGGCTCTTACTACCCCCTTGCCCCTCTGTGCACTTGGTGAGCCCAATCCCCACATTGTGGGCCCCGACTGCTGATATTCTGAAGAGGGGCCCAGGAGTCAGCACTCGTGATCTACTTCTACTTCTGACTGCTCCTCTGTCCAAGTCTTATGAGCCGTGAGGTAACCTGCAACAACGTTCTGATGACTAGACTTAGACAGAGGAGCAGTCAGAAGTAGAAATAGATTGCAAGTGCTGGCTGCTGGGCCCCTCTTCAGAATACTGGCAGCCAGGAGCCCATAATGTGGGGATTGAGCTTGCCAGGCAGGGGGAGGGCCGCAGCTGCAGGAGAGTTGTGAGGGCCACATGATATGGCCTGGCGGGCTGGATTCGGCCTGTGGGCCTTGTGTTTGACACATGTGCCTTAGATCATTATATTAAAAAGTAATTATTTGCTGTGATATTCACAACAGAGGTTTCTGGACAAATACCCACGTCTGAAGCATTTTTTCCCCTAAAAAACTGAGATTGTAACCTTATGCAAACTTACCTGGGAGTAAGTCCCACTCAAATACATGGGGAACTTCCAAGAAAGCATACACAGAATTGGGCTATGAGTGATAGCAAGAAGTGAAGGTTACAAGTCCC
The DNA here is from genome assembly GCA_948472985.1 of Iguana delicatissima. Taxonomy (NCBI): domain Eukaryota; kingdom Metazoa; phylum Chordata; class Lepidosauria; order Squamata; family Iguanidae; genus Iguana; species Iguana delicatissima. Next base: position 1,044,412 of record CAOKZL010000064.1, read on the forward strand.
ATCATCTTGGTGGTATACATTGCAGAGTTCTTAAGCAGTCCAAGTATGAAATTGCTGAACTCCTAAAAAGCATGTTAAAACATTTATTTGCATATTAAGATCATATTAAAACATTTACTTTAAAAGGGGAAATACATTTATTTATATTTTAAAAGTGTTGATGTGTATGCCTTCAAGTCATTTCCAACATATGGTGACCCTAAGACAAACCTATTGTGGAGTTTTCTGGGAGCTGAGTGTATATGATGCACCCAGTTGATTTCCATGGTTGGGTAGGGAATTGAACCCTGGTCTCCAGAGTCATATGCCCTTTTCACATACCATTTCTCATGGGAAAGGGCCTCCAGAGCATCATGCAATTGTGATGACCAGTCCACATGATGTTCTCACAATCGCTCGATGTGCCGGGGCCAGGAGGTGCCGAATGCGCAATATATCATTTTTGGCTTCTTGCCGAAAATGATGCGTGATCGCGCATCGTTCCAGGGCCCCACACACACTTACCATCTGTGCAGAGCATCCAGAGACACAGCCTTTGCACTTCTTCCCCCAGCGCAGCCTGGGAAAGTACCTGGCTGTGCTGCAGAAGGAAGAGGCGGAGCCCTCACGCTGCCTGCTGGCCAACAGCAGCTGTTGCGGAGATGGAGCAGAGGGGACACGAATGCCTCTCGGAAGAGGCTGCTCGCATGATCCCCCACGCGCCCGCACCTGAAGCAGGTAAGCTGTGCAAAGGGCCATAGTCCAGTCCTCAAACCTCTACACCATGCTAGCTTTCTTTTTTAAAAATTACATACATATTTAAAAACATTTCACTTTGGTTTAGTGGTGTACAAGATGGTGCCTCCCACTCAGATCAAGTTGCATAGTACTCAAGGCTCACCCAAGCATTTGGCACATAAGGCACAGATGCCATTAAGCATCTCTCTCACTGTAACAGTAAAAATGCAATAATAACAAAGTAAATAATTGACCACTTTCTGCCATTTTATGGCACTCAAATCCATTGTCTAAGATGGCTGCCTCAATCTGCCTAATGGTAGGGCCAGTCTTGGTTATTGCTACTGTAAGTTTAATGAGTAAAATGAAAGAACCTAATAAAGACATTGAGTTGTTGTAACCAAGGAGTTAGCACACTTTCATTGCTTTCCAGGGATTTCATGACTCTTACTTGTTATTGGATTCTGGGTCTGGGTCTGAAAGGCAGCAGCTGAAACAAATCACTTTCAGTCAACATTACTGGCAACCCAATCAGTTTTGTGTCCTACACATCTGACCTTGGATTGCTTTTGATCACAACTTATTTTGGGAGGAAAAGCACATTCACCTTCAGAATCTGACAGGAAAAGTCAGGTAAACTGAAAAGCTATCTGGGTCAAAAAAGAACAGAGAGTGTCACTTTGCTATTTGATCCCTTCCTTCTATCTGAGGTCTGTCTTCCATCCCAACTCTTTTGTTTTTTTTAAAAAAAGTCTTCAGCAAATTCTTTCTTTTCCTCCTCTCTCTCAGTTTCTTCAGTGTTTCTTAAATGCTTGACAGAGAAGCAGGCAATCAAATCACTTGATAGGAATCCCCAAGTTTTTTAGCATGGCATGGGTGAAACACAGGGTTCAGTGCACGTTAGGATGTGTCAGAACCATGTTCCTGTCTTGATAGTGTACTTAACATGTAGTCTGTCATCCTCTTTGTGAGTTATAATGGCACAGGTCCAACTTACACCATCATAACTGACTTTTGGGGGGGGGTCATTTCAGAAGTCCTCAAACAACCAAAATTTCCAGAAGCCATCTTTTCTCATCTGCTATGTCCCATTTCCTCACTGGTAGAGAATGGAGGGAGTGGAGGTAGAAAACATTCAGCTATCTTGCTATAGATGGATGCACAGTATCAAGTATCCTGCAGGACTTCCCAGATGCAATTGCTGTGTGTCCAGCCATAGGAAAATAGCTGGAGATATTAAGATTACTTTGACATCAAGGATGAGAAAAATTATGAATTTTCTTCACATCTCTACAACATACATTACAATCCTTCAACATATTTGGAAAGTTGGAATAAAGTGGCCATTCTCTTGATATAAGATGTACTGACCCTGGACTGGTGGTAGAGTGATGGCATCTCATGGTAGTTCATTTTGCCTTTGGTCTCCAAGGTTCAAGTCAGAGCCCTGGTTTTTTATCTATAAGGTCTCCCACATCTTATATGGTGCCTGGCTTATGCTCTAACCAGATTAGGTCATGCAATGCAATTATTTCTATATAATTCTGACCTGAATAGAAATTCCTAATATATTGCAGGACATTAAAATATATTGAAAGGAGTGTCTGTATTTGCAGAATCAAGTGTGTTCCACCCAAATATCCAGAGGCTGGTATCGATTAGTTTCCCTGAGGCACATGTATATCCTTTTGGGGGCACTACAGGGATTGATATACCCTTCCTCCCTTGGCAGTGCCCAAAGCCTCCTCCCCAGCTTCCTGAACAGCCTCTGAATACTCCAGTGCAACCATTCCATGCTTTGTGGGCAGTGGGTAATTTTTCAGAAGCATCTGAGAACCTGCCTGTAGCCGGACACAAAATGATGACATCAGCACTGAGATCCACCAGGCTTCTTTGGAGGTCTAACTGCAGTTGTAATAATTTCACCTTTGGCTATTGAGTTGTAGCCAGACACTCCTGTGATCCTACCCACTCTCTTCCCCAGGCATGTTGTTCAGGAAGTCAGGGATGGCATATGGCCCAGCCTAGTATAGGTCCACATGCAGATCTGTTTTGCAAAGCTAAGCCATGCAGAATTGCAGCCACAGACAGAAAGATAAGATAAAACAAACCTAACAGCTCCTGTAGTGTGGGAGATTTCATGAGCCAATGAATTCCAATACTTTGTGCCCCAATGGAAGAAATTCTAGTCTCCTCCAAATAAGGCAACCTCTTGACAGCCAGAACACTGCAGTGCAGTTCATCCCTCCCCACAAAAAAAAGAAGCCTGAGACACTGACTGGGACAAGAAAATGTCCCTGTGGGAAAAAGCAATAGATTGGCTGGGACAATGTTTTGCACCTTCTAATTTTTGTTTGTAAGAGTAGGGGGAATATAAAGGGCAAATGACTGGAATTTCAAGTCATTTCTTGGAATTATACAAAATACAATGTAATAGAGCAAGTATTTGTGAGTTTTCTTTGGGGAGAGAATCATGTGGCCCTCCTGATGTTGTTGGACTGCATTTCCCAGAACACCTTGCCACTGGCAAAGCTGGTTAAGGATGCTGGAGGAAATGGTGAACAAAAGTTCCCATATCGGACACCATTGCACTCATCAACCGGATTTTTCCCAAAGACATCACAGCCCTGTTTCAACATTGCCTCACTACAAGCTACTTCCAGTGGGACAAGTTCTACGAGCAGAGAGATGGGGTCACCGTGAGAAGCCCACTCAGTCCCGTGATAGCAAATTTTTACATGGAACACTTTGAAAAGCAAGCCTTGGAAACCACACCAAAAAAGTCCAGTATATGGTTCCGTTATGTGGATGACACTTTCACCATTTGGAGTCACAGAGAAGAAGAACTGACCATGTTTCTGGACCATCTGAACAACATCCACCCAAACATCCAATTTACCATGGAAAAAGAAAATGAAGGAAGACTACCATTTCTGGATGTCCTAGTCATCCGCAAACCTAACCAACAGGGGCCACACAGTTTACAGAAAACCTACACACACTGACAGATATCTACACAAAAACTCCAACCATCACCCAGGGAAAAAAAGGAGCACAATAAAAACCCTGGTAGACCATGCAAAAAGAATCTGTGAATCCCACCTCCTTAAAGATGTACTGAATCATCTAAACCGGGCTCTACAGGCCAATGGTTACTCTAGTTCAGACATCAGAAGAGCCTCAAGACCCGGAAAAAAACACAGAAGTGAAGATAAGCCAACCAAAGGGAACGTGTTTTTACCATACACCAAAGGGTTCACTGACCGCATAAGGAAATTGATGAAGAAACACAGTCTCCAAACAATCTACAGACCAACCCAGAAAATTCAACAAATACTACGTTCAGCAAAGGACAGGAGGGATCCTCTAACTTCTGCTGGAGTTTATTGCATACCTTGCAGTTGTGGGCAGGTCTACATAAGGACTACAAAATGCAACATCCAAACACAAATTAAAGAACATGAAAGACACTGCAAACTGATCCAGCCAGAAAAATCAGCAGTAGCAGAACATGTTATAAACCAACCTGGACACAGAATGCTTTTTGAAAGCACAGAAATTCTGGACTGTTCTGACAACTACTGCGTCAGACTACACAGAGAGGCCATTGAAATCCATAAACACATGGACAGTTTCAACAGGAAAGAAGAAACTCTGAAAGTAAACAAAATTTGGCTACCAGTACTGAAGGACACTAAAATCAAGACTCAAAACATGCCAATGAACACCACCCAGACTCTGGAGGTCCCTCTACAAGAAAAAATACAATAGATGGCTAATGTACTTAACGCACTGTTATGCATATCCCCTGACTAACAACTCAACCCTGGGGCATATTCCATTTAACAATAAGCCATCACACAGGCCAACTGTAACACACACAAATTGCTCCCTCCCACCCAGGGACTACACAAATATATATACTCTGTCTCATTTCCACGCCACCAGATTCTTTGAAGATGCAAGCCACAGATGCAGGTGAAACGTCAGAAGAAAATACTAATAGAACATGGCCCCAAAGCCTGGAAAACCCACAATAACCAATACTGAAAATATTATTCCTTTCCCAATTTTGTTCCTTTGGGAGTTTTACAATAAAATGTGGCTATGAGAGAATAAATATCCTATCTTGTGAGGATTAAACATATCAGTGTGGATCACACATTCCCGGGAGTGATATTTCACTCTCAAGATGATTGCTAGGGTGAAATGGTGGAGGAATTTTCACCTATTTCTCCCCTCCCATGCCTCTGTGCCTGAGAGGGAATCAGTGGAAATAATTAGGAAAAAGAGACCAAAGACCATCTTGGGTCAGGCTGTCCCTTCCAGAAATAGAAAGAGACCTTTCATTCATGGAAGAGCAACTCAGAATCCAAGCTATGACTCTTTCACCTGGAATTCTTGGTGACATGTGCTATTTCTGAAAACTCAAGTTTACCAATATGAAATGGAAGTTCCACTTGTGTATATTTTATGATGCGCTCCTACAAAATGGCAAAGCAATAAAATCAAAGCAGATGAAACTTTATATCCAGCCTACTGATTTATATATGGTGTGTTAAATAGCTGACAAAAGAACAAAACTATTAACATGTATTTTCCATGTGTCAAATCCATCGGCTTAATCGCTGCATCGTCAGTATTTCTGGCACAGCAAAAATGAAATGTTTTATTCACTTGGGTATTGATATTTGAAGGAGCGTGGCAGAAATGTGGACACTTTTATACATAGAAAGGTGCTTGGTTGAGGATCATTTTACTTTAAAATGCTAGTTTAAACAACTAGCTAGCCAAACTTTAAGATCTGCTTCTAAAACCCTATTCCATCTATCCTCACAAACTGAAGAAATTCAGATGGTTACTAAGGAGAAGGCCACCTTCTCAGTGGTAGCACCTTGGTTATAGCAGATAGACTTACCCAATATCTTCTCCGGATAAAGACTTTTCTATTTACTGAGGATGGTCTGTAACATTTTGCTACCTGGCACAAAGGATAAGATAGAATGCATCCTCAATTTGATGTGCAAAACAGAGCCTAGAAAAAAAATGCAATTTTTGACTTACAGCTCCCCAGATAACCTATCCAGCATGACCATTGAGAAATTCTATGAGCTACTGTTCCAAAAAAGTAACTTTTCTGAACTTGAAACAGAAAACTTTGACATTGGTGAGAGTACAGTGTCATCTATCACACCCAAAAGGCAGCAGTATAGGCTCTTTTTCACTTACAGTTCTGCCCTTCAACACTTTTGAGCCATCTGCCCTTCTTCACCCCGCAGCATCTGCTACCTGAAGGGACTGACTCACTAACCCTAATGACAGGGCTGGCCCTGTTATCCAGCTGGGCTTTTTAAATGACTTCCCTTTTTAAAATGTAGACTCTCATTGGCTGAATTGTGTTTTATTTTAATAATCCAAGCTGCAAATCTGGTTTCCATTTTCCTCTGCTAGAAATTACTGTGTTTATGCTGCACTCTATCATATTTGTTGCACTTTAATTAACTGCATTTTGTGTTTTATTATTTGTAAACTCTTCTTTGTTCCATCAAAAACTGAAAAGGGACCACACAAACCTAGAAATAAGCCACCTTCAATCCGATTCTCTCTTACCTCTCTGTATTCTTTCATCTGGTCATAAACTTCACTCAGATCTAAATCTGAATGAACAGATATAGAATAGTTTGTAGCGGATGATGGCACTTATGTGTTACCCTGTGAATTGGGGGTCCCGGGAGGGGCGCCTAAATAACCAAACAACAACAAGCAAGATGGGGAAATTAGCAGGAGCACTCTCTTGGCTAACGAGAGGCAGGGTAACTTAGCGGGAATCTTTTACCCTATGTATACAGTGTCAGGTCAGTGAGCAGGCAAAATAGTTCAAACAGCAATTAAGATTTATTAGACAATTATTAATAAAAACACGAACATACTCCTAACTAGAATAGGAAATAGAGTTTTTGGGGAATGGGTGATACGTCACCAATCCTGCAATCCTGGAGAAGCCAATGGAGGGTAGAAGGACTCGGCGCGGCAGCCGAGGGGAGCTCGCAGAACGAGGTGGCAGCAAGGCAGGAGAGCAGTCTGAACGCAAGTCCGTTGAGCGGTCCGAGGAGCTCTCAGAACTGGGGGTTTTTATCAGGGAAAGAATGACCGTAGGCTAGTCTGGTCTTGGGTGAAATGCCTCCAAAAGGTCAGAATTTACATGATTGAGTTATGTTCCGAATTGACAATGGTATGGCCAGTATGTAAATGCGGCTAGCTCGGCAGTTAAGCACTCAGCTCGCCAGGGTGTCCTCTCAGGGCAGAGGGTCTCTTTGTTTATCGCGCATTTGTAATGAGGGTGTTTGTTTCGAGAGGTCCTCTAAAGCAGTCCTGGCTATTTCTGGCTTGGTTTGGTGTGAGCAGCAAATAGTAGCCATGCCTAGCTTCGCACTTGTTCGGTGGCCTCACAAACACTTGGCTGGTGGCAGAGCAGGGCCAAATTGTGATATCAAAATGATATCTTTGGTTCACCAAAGGCCAGGCCAGTACACAGTGGTAACATATGTCAGTAGGATATTGAATCTACCTTGAGTTTTGGGCTGAACATTTAAAAAACTGCCCAAGGTTCTGAACCTATTTGGGGCGTATTTCTCAGTACCTTGGAAACCCAGACCTGAGACACAGCCTCATCAATGTGGAAGACACCCACCACTACTGACCACAGGAAGCCCTATCAAATACCTTGGTTTTTACCCTTGAGTAAGCATGCGTAGGCTTGTGCTCTAAGTAAATAGATCATATGCTTCCCCCTGGCTCTGAGCATTTTGCCTTGGCGTTGGTGTCCTGCCTCACAGTGTCTATCCGAGCAACTTCTGCTTAACTTAACATTTCTATCCATCCCCTTTTTGAGGAGTGAGCAATACAAAGAAAAGAATTCTTGCTTAGAATGGAAAGGGAATATAAGAGAGTATTATGGGCTCATTCAAGATAATAATCTGAAGCCTAAATGCTTTGTTCAAGTAAAAAGCTGAATAGCATAGCTATCACATGGTGCACTTTCATTCCAGATACCTTGATGGCAAGGAGGAGAGCATTTTATAAATTACAAGAAAATGAAATGTATCCACAATTGTACCTCGCACAATGGTGCTTCCCTGAGATCGTTAAGAGTCCCTTAAAGCCTTGTCTCAGCCATGGTTTTTGAGAATGCCACTTATGTGCAAGTGAGGTTTCATGCAGTTTCAGAATGTTCCACATCCCATTGGAACCACATGCTAGTGCAGAACCAAAATGTTAAAACAACTCCTTTGATTTTGCTTTCTACAAACAAACAACTGAACGTGTTTACAAGCTCTATACACATTTCCAATCTCAATATGTGAAGCAGGGATATAATTCTTTACCAGTTTCGTTCTTGAGGGAAGCAACAAGTAAACTGATCAATTTTCTTTCTGCTATTATTCAATCAATATAGTTTATTGTGACCAATGGCCATATCCACCAGCTATTATTGTTTCACCCCAAAAATGTTATGCTCTGGGCAGAAAATGCTGTTTTCTTGGCCAAAAATAAAAAGTGTAAATTTTGCACGGAATAAGTGCTGAACTGCAGAGATTCTCATTAGCCTAGGAGCCTTCTTATCAGGGCTTCCTGACAAATAGTTCTAAGCATTTCTCACCATTGGCTATGTTCATTGGACCAATGGGAATTGCAGTCCAACAACATCTGGAAAGCCACAGGTTGGCATCCTGTTGGTGAGTTACAATGTCATCAGTTGGACTTGTGACATCACAACTTACTCTCTGGTCAAGGCTGGAGCTGCAAAGAGCAACCTCCCTCAAACTGCCTTTTCTCAGCTGCAATTCCCCCCATTCATCTCCAACAGGGCCATTTCCTGGCTAGTGGGAGGAAGAGAGCAGCAGGAAAGCATTGAGCTGTCTTGCTATAGATGGAAACACAGCAATGACATCATCCACAGAGATGTCCAGAAGTCCCTGTAGATGCCTCTCGCTGTGTGTTGAGCTATACTTTCACACGACACTTTCCATGCGAAAAGGCTCCTGAAGCATCACGCGATTGTGAGGAGCAATCTGCACGATGGACTCACAATTGTGCGACACTCCAGGGGCCAGCAGGCGCTAAAAGCCAAAAATGGTGTGCGCTCGCACATTGCTCCCGGGCCCCGCACACACTTACCTGGCGTGTGGAGCCTCCAGAGCCATGCCGGTCGCACTTCCTGCCCCAGTGCAGCCTGGGAAAGTCCCAGGCTGCACTGCAGAAGGAAGAGGTGGGGCTCCCGTGCAAACAGGCAGCTCATGTGGAGCCGAAGGACCCTGGACACGAGAGCCACTCGCCAGAGGCTGCTCGCGTGATCCCCGCACCCCAGCATCAGAAGAAGGTAAGGTGCAGAAAGGGCCTAAGACAGCTGGATGCTTGTCTGCCACCATCACTCCACTAACCACTGGCCAGGAAATGGCTGCGTTGTGGGATCTGCAGCTGAGAAAACATAGGTTGGGTGGTGGACAGAAAATATATTGGTAGATACATATAGCTACATCCTTCAATCCAGGATCTGAGCCACAATTTACACATTCCTGCTTTAACAGTACAAAAGCTGAAATCCTACACAAAGCATATTCTAAGGCATGTGATGGATACTTCCACCAGAGTCACTTAATGCTTAAAGGCACAGATCTGCCCTCTCCTCGCACACCAGTGTGCCCCAATATATATTTTGTGAACCACTAGTTAAACAGTAGCATTTGGGTATGACTTTTGCATTCCATCTAAGAGGACTGAACTGGAGAAGCTTAACCATGAGCTTGACAAATGGATTACTATGACTGAACACTTTTAGGAAGTCTCCCCTGCTGGAAAAGCCTACCAGAAACACACTGAAAAAATCTCCACAAGTTTGCAGTATCCCTGAATATGACACATTCACAGAGCAAGAATAAAGCAGGATGTTGTGAGCACTAAAAATGGTGAAGCACTCCTCTGATGATTTTTTCCCATTCTATAATTAGCCATAAAAAACAACCATTTCCTAAACATTATGCAGGCCATAAATTATGAAGCCTGCAGACTGGTGATTAAGAAAACAACTCTGAGCCAAATAAAGAATATATTTAATTCTTATTTTAAAAATGTATGGCAAACGATGCTTAAAAGATTTACACTTCTAAGCAAACTATTGCTTTGTTCCTCCCTTTTGTATGAATCATAGATCAAGGCAGTGAATAGATTTCTTCAGGATAACATGGCTGTTTTATGTATAAGGGCTCAAGGAACATTATACTTTTTTGTACAATTCGAGCCAGATCCCCAAATGGGTTTATCTGATCTCTTCTGTAGTGCAATCAACCACCATGAAAATCAATAAGAATTGCAACCAACTGTCAATCTGAAGTTTGAACTAGTAGTCACCAGGCTGTTTCAACTCAGAGTTATCTGTAAACCTAACTGTGGGTTTTTAAACGTCTATGTACTCTCCCTTCTCTCGTGCGATTTTCAAGGAATACCCGCATGTACTGGCTTAAGTTGGTCCTTTTCATGGGGAACCCTAGGAATTGTAGGAGGTCAGTAGTAAAGGCCTGTAGATGAATTCATGGAACTATTATTAAATCAAAATTGTCAGGATTCAGAGACAGGGAGTAGGAACCATGGCATTTTAACCTAATTTAGAACCAATATACATTTGTGATTTAGTTAAGATCTCACTGGTGCTCCTTCTTCCTCCTCCTTTTTCCAGTGCTTCTGCTGCTGATTTCTGCATGACAAGGAGAAGTTATGGTGCCTTAGTGTGACCAATCTTAGGTCAGACCAAATCAGGCCCTAACCAACTAGCACAGGGATGAGAAACATGTAGTCTTTCAGATATTGTTGGACTGCAGTTCCCATCAGCCCTACCCAGGAATATCTGGAAGGCCACACTGCTTCCACGCATGCAATAGTTGAAGGCTAGTGACACATATAACCTAACCTCTAGCCTCTGTTGATTTGTTGACACATCCACACATGCAAGCAGTCAAACCATTTCATCCATTACCATCTTTCTTAGTGATCCTCCATGGCATTGCATTGGCTCACCAAACTGCTTGAGGCTGCTTTTCTTGGGTTTAGTCTGCAGTGAGGAGGATAGAGTGAATTTTTGCCCCATCCATATTTTATATAGGTAATTCCAGACAAGTAAATAGCTTTCTGCAGGTAGATTCATAATTTGCTTGTAAACTCTGTGTCTCATGTTCTATTTAAAGTTAAGTGCAGCAATTTTATATGCCTTGTCTGCAGAAATGGCTCCAGTTTCACCTTTATTACCACTTTACACCTACCATTCGGATCACTGCATGCACACATCCCAAACCAAGTATAAATATCAAAACTGAAACTCTACAATAGACCTTACGAAACTATTCTTCCGACACCAAAAAGATGAAAATAGGGAGGATGGGGGAACCCAAACTATGACATATGAAGTGCGCTGCATTTAGGAAGGCTAATGAAAGTAAAGGTTCAGCCATTAACCTTCAAGGAAGAAAACTCGGCCTGGTGCTTTAAATATCACCAGAGCCAATATTTCACCATGACAAGCATTTGTAATGAATAATTAAGCATTTAATATAACGTTGTTTTGGTGAAAAATGATTATTTTGCAATTGATGGCCTTTAACCCTACTCAGCGTTATTATACTGCATTAAAGAGGGTGAGAAGTTGATGAAATAAATGTTTTTTTGATAGCTGGGCTGAAAACCATTACAGATATTAGGCTCCCCGCTCCCCCTTTCAGAGCTTAAAGAGAAGCCCTGCTGAGAGACTTCATGAAAAATTTAAAAAGGAACATTCAACCTGGCACAGGCTTGTGTCTCACACTCGTTTGCCTGAGGTCAAACAGTGTTTTCCCTCTATAATACTCAGTTAATGTCTTGGAAATAAATCATTCAGCAGATGTAGATGCTGCAACTTCCAAAATGAAACTTGGAACACTTTTTCTTCCAAACAGATTTGTATTAAGTGGCTGCTATTGTTTATAACAATATATTAGGAGCTCTTCTCCTGAGTTCTTTGTCCTAATGGGTGCAGTTCTCCAATGGACCATTTTCCTACATAAATCCCTTTGAAAAGGACGGAACCCATATGCAAGCTATTCATATTTGCTTTCTGATACTTGATCACAACACACCTCACTATTCCTATTTAAACCGGAAACATTTAAACACTCTCCTACTATTGAGGAAGTATGATTCATAGAGGATTTCCTTGTCATCCAGAGCAATGCTATTCCACAGACCACTACAGGACCGCAGGACTGTTCCTGTCTTTAGGTATGGAAAGAATATTCTGGTTTATTCAGAAAAAAATAACACAGGAATGAGAACTTTGTGCAGTTCTTCACAGTATTCACACAACTCAAAAGGGTCTGGGGAAATTATTCTCTACGGAAACATACATGGGTTTTTGTACCAAAAAAAAAAGACATGATTTTTGCACAAAAAGATGGCTGAGGTCCTGCATCAAGAAACATAAATGTAGCCATACCTCTGTAGCTACTTCTCCTCATATCACTTAAAAAAACCTCACCTTGAAAGCATCATAGCCCCTTTTCTCAACACAACCATTTCTGTACTGTCATAGAGTAGTGGAGGGAATGAGCAGGGATTTGTCCACCTATTTTCCTGTAGCTGGACATACTGTGACAGATATCAGCAGAGACTTCTTTGAAAGATCTGTGTAGATGACATCTTCACGGTGTGCCCAGCCACACAAAAGCAGTTAGAAACATCCCCTTCCATTCCCCACTCTCTGACAAAATGGAAATGGCTGTGTTGAGGGGCTGTGCTGGGGGACTGTGGTCATTGTGCAGTTAGAGCAGAATTACAGCCTACACAAGAACCATAAAAGTGAGCTGCAATGACATTAGTCCAATATGATGTTGTTGTTGTTGTTGTTGTTGTGTGCCTGCAAGTCAATTCTGACTTGTGGCGACCCCAAGATTATGCCATCATAATTAACTAATATGATGCCAACCGATCTGTTTCCATAAAGCTGTGGGAGCGGGGTGTTGCATGAAATTCTGTTTCATGGAGGCAGGATGTGGTTTCCAGAAACAAACATTTTCTTTTGTGTGAAATTGGTGCACAGAAAATATATTTTTGTACACCAATGTGTTAGTATTGATTGCAATATCGTTTAGGAAGTAGTTGTTGTATTGTTTTACAACTGTGTAGATATTGTACTGCTTTTCTATTGTTCTCTTTATGCTGTGATCCTTTTTTTTTCTTTCTGTTTCTCTTTTTCTTTTTTTCAAATCCCAAGCTATTTGCCCAATTTGTGTGATTGTAATGAAAATCAATAAAAACATTATATATATATATATATATATATTTGTACCCCAAGTCCCAGCATGCATTTCTGGATCCTTCAGAGATTTTGCACCAAAATGGCACAAAAATTTCATGGGTTTTGCGCAGAAGAATTCTTCCTCAAGTACTCAGCCACTTAATCTGTTTTAGGGACAGAACTCAGCATCTTTAAAATCTGGAATAAAAACCAAACTAGATTTAGCACCAAATAGCCAAGGACACCACCAGCTACCTCCACTTATAAACCAACATGGATTTTCTGAATATGGGTCAGCAGGTGATCAACAACTAATGCAGAGATTTCAGTGCAGTCATCATATAGGCACAGCAGGAAGTTCAACCAAACAAACTATGTACTGTATTCTGTACTGGCCCTGTTACCTCAAAAGGAGAGTGACTCAAAGGTCCGCCCGTGATGCCAATAGCTTCACGTGACAATGGGAAATTAATTAGCCCAAATTAGGAGGCCTGCAAGTGGGGGGGTAACGTAACAAGATCTTCCACTAATGTTTACAGGGTCCTAGCAGGAAAGAATCATCTAGAGATTCCAAAATAAGCTAGAATATGTTTTATTGAAAGTTCAGTCATGCACGCAAAAGATCCACACACTCACACAGGACCTAACCAAAGGAAAGTTGTTAACAGAGGAGTTTTTAGACAATGGGCAATAATTATCGATCCAGAGAGCAGCAAAGAAAGCAGAGATGTGGCTTAGATGTGCCTAAGGATAGTACTCAGTCAGAAATCAGAGCAACTGTGATAACTGAAGCCCCTGTCAGAGCTGCTGATGACAAGCAGCAGCTGTTGGTCCCTGTTGCTCAGGGTGGAGATGACGAGCAGCAGCTGTTGGCCCCTGTGGCTCTGGATGGAGATGAGTCCTGCAGCAAAAGAGCTCCCCCTGCTGCTATGGACCAAGCAGGCTTGGATGTTCCTCTGCCTGCTCCTTTAGGGCAACAGGGATCCAATTCTGAAGATGGTTTGGAGCCTGTACCAATCAGCCCACAAACAAGACAGAGACTCAAGAGAGCTGAGCAAAGGGAGGCTTCCTTGATTAAGTTCAAGAAGCAGTGACTGGCCACACCTGTGTCTTGGGCTATATAACTGCTTGCCTGGAAGCTTTCCTTTGCTTGTGGCAAGCTTCGTTCAAGCCCTCCTCTTGCCTGTTCCTTGCTCCCAGCACCTGGTTCCTGCTACCTTGAATTGATCTCTTGATCCTGGCTTTTGGAACTCTGACTACAGCTTTCACTTGATGCTCTAGTAAATGAACTCCTCTGTGTAAAGTGCTTGCTTGTCTTCTCCCGGCTGGACTTTGCTGGGTCTCACACTCCCTTCTCTGGGCTGGCTTGCCACCCAGGTCTCTGACCTTGACAGCAGTACCATGGCATTCAACAAGTGAGATACTGCATTAAACTGCTCAAAATGGAGGGGTTTTATACCCAAAATCTGGGTAGAGGACATGGGTGTGAATGGCTCTCTGGCCACACAAACAATGGCTGTTGCAACATGGACAATGGGGTCTAGCCAGAGTTAATGGTCTTAGTGTTGGATGACAAAGAGTTAATGGCTGTTGTAATAGCTCTGTAATAGTAAACAGGTAAAGGAATAATGGAGGGAAATGTACAGGTATTAGGAAGAAGGGCTGAAACAATCAATGTTTTGATGGGAACTTCTCATCGCTGTTGTGTGGTGGCAGAGATATTATGGCTTGGTTTAAGTCTGTTATCTCTGGAGTTACCTGGTGATTAGCCTGACAATGACCTTGGCTACGCCTTGAGGGAATCTTCTGACCTACTTTGCAGCACATATGTTCAGCCAGTGTTTTCCTCTACCCAGCCTGACCTTATAGTCATCTCAGGAACCATTTTGTATCAATGCCAATTAATGTATTTTGCCAATTAAATCATATTTTTTTCAATTAAACCATATCAAATCTGGGGGAGGGGGCTGGTAACAGCTGCAGCTTCCAAACCAGTCCAAGGGCAGATTCAGCGAGCATTCCAGGGGAAAATAATCACTATCAGAGCGCTTTGCTACTCTGAAGTTGAACCTCAAAGTTTTCAAATGTTTGTGAATAAGAATATAATCAATGACACTTGAACCCCTGGTGGAAGCAAATGCAAATTCACCCCATAGGTCATCAGGGCTGGAGCTATTTAGAATGTACAATTCGTTATTTGAAACAAACTGAAGCAGACCTATCCCTTCAGGGTTGATAAATTTGTCTTTTGAATTACGTAAATTGACTATAAGTTGTTCCTTAACTGTTTTGAGAGCGTTACAGTCTAAAAGGAGATTGATTAAGTAGGATCCTGTCCTTGCATTAAAATCACCTGCTATTATAGATCTTGCTCTGGGAAATTTAGTCATCTGTTCTGAGTAGTAACAGTCAGCCTTAAGCCAAACTGATGTAGCATCTTCTTTCCTGACCATTGGGGCAAAATACACATTAAATAAAAGTAAAGTCAAATTAGATGTTAATAATTCCATAACTAGGGCCAGTATAGATGAGTCATAGCTTGGTAACTGAGTAATTCTACAGTTAACTGAGGAAGAAACCAAACTACATAAACCCTGACTAGCCCTTCCTTTACCACCTCTGGAGAGTGCAGGGAGGCAGTATGATGCAAAACCATTAACGTAAACATGGTCACAACACCAGGTCTCTTGTAAAAAAATTAGATCAAACTTATTTAGGTATTCCATAAAATTCTGATCTTTGCTTTTGGAGGTCCAGCCAGCTATGTTCCAGGAAAGTATATTTAGGGAAGAGGTAACAGTACCTGCATGTAGTCAATCCAGTTCTGATATTACATCCAGCATACCTTGGGAATTCCTATAAACACAGGGGTTACATACTGGAGCCTGTTGAGTTAGCAAGCCCAGGCCTGGTCTGCCAGAGTTTGGTGGATTTAGTGGCCCTGTCTTATATAAATCTGGTTGGGACGGTACAAGGTAATTGTAGCCTTAATATTTAGCAAATTGGAATCACGGTGAGATGGACTGAAAGGGTATAAGCTTTGATCGTGATCTCCGGTTTTAGAAAGATTACCATTTTGACTAGGTTTAGTTGATTTTAATATTGCAGTCTTGAAGCCTGTTACCTTTCCTCTGTTATCCTTACCTGCTCTCCCTGACAGTACTTCCTCTTCTATTTGAGAAGTACCTAGACTATTGTTGACTGATGAAGTGTTAAAATCCTGGTTATACTTATCCTTTAAATATTTGATCAGAGAAGCAAGCCTTGACAGAGCTTGCTGTTGGTCCTGCTTTGGAAAAGCGTCAAAACTGTCTATTAACATTAATTCTTCTGGTAGGAATTCTATATGAGTATCATCCCTATCATCAGACAGAATAGAAGTAGCACTATTTATATCTGGGGGACTTGGTGGGATTACAAATTTGTTAGCTTTTTTAGAGGAAGGTCAACAAACAGTAGTAACAGAATTATCAGGGGTATTTAAATCTATCAAGTTCCCAACTGGTGGATCCTTAAAGGGAGCAGATGAAAAGGTTTCCCTCTGTCTCTTTGTATGGCTCAGGGAAAAAAATGGTGAAATGTCTTTAAAATGCCTGGTAATACTCATTCCCCACTCTTAAATCCCCCACTCTTAAATCTCTCCTTAGCTCTATAAATTCTTGCAGCAATATCAGATGAAGTAAATGAAATAACAGCTCTTGCATTGATATAGTTGAAAAAAATATATTCTACCTTTAGTATAGACTTCATTTCAAAGGATGTTAAAAGCCGCAAGAAATGTGCTTTTTTCTCCTGTTGTGATAACATGCCCTTTGGCTTTGGGTAATTAATAAACACCAGATTCTGCCTGATTAATTGTAAATGCAAGGAATTAATTATCTGGGGTTGTTTCAAGTTACTTACGTACGATGGAACCTTGTGGCAGGAAAAGTCTGCCTTGTTTCCAGGCTGTAACTGTGTTGTTAATTCCTGAGTCTTTACTCTGTTTTCAGGGACTGATTGTAGACATGGAGAACTTGTTTCTAGTACTATACTTACTAGTTCTTGACTTTCCAGGTTTACTTTGTTATTATTGTTAAGTTTTAGAGAGGGCATCCTGGCATTCTTGTCCTTTTTTCCTAGTATTTTGAATAAACCGTCGAATTTCATTTTAGGGACAGATTTGCTACTGGGCTTGGTTTTTATATTTTTATCTTTCTTTTTAGTACAAGTAGAAACCTTGGAATTTTTACTTTTAGAGTTCCTAATGTTAGAGTGTATATCGGGTTTGCTTTTCCATTTCCGAGAGGAAGTTTTCCTAGTTCCACTGACCAAGTTACCTTGGTTAGAGGAATTTGAAATGCCTTGATCAGTGGATTCACTTGAAGTTTTAATGGTAAAATCAAACTTAGGTTTTGTTATGATGTCACCATTACTTCTAGGAGTTATTTTGCCCTCCCCTTGTATTTTAACTAACAGTAGGTTTGTTAAAGTATTAAGAAGGTCCTTGCATTCAGATAGGAACTTCTTAATACAAGAAATGTCCTCTGACCAGCCTTTATACCAGCCCCTGATCAGTTTATGTTGACTACCTAGCAGCTTGGTTACCAAACTTGGGTCAAGGTATAAGTCCGAGTCTAAGTCCAATAAAGGATAACCATCAGGAAGACCAAGACTGTTGCAAATTACCTCATTACCCATTTAGAATAAGTCCATGCAGAATTCTTATTTTTAAAAGATATTTATTTAATTTTAGTATTTCTATTTCCCAGTCCACTGGGGCTCTAGGGACAGAAGTTTCAAACACTGTATGTCATGCAAAAAAACACTGTTTTGGCTGCCCACCAACCTAACTTCCTTTGGTAGGGAGTTTGACCGTCAAGGCACAGCTACAGAGAAACACCCGTTACATACTCTCACCAACCTAATTTCTTGAGGTGTTGGGACATGCAACAAGGCCTCCTGTGAAGATCTCAGATTTCTGGCAAGCTCAAATGGGAAGAAGTAGTCTTTCAAATCATTTGGTCTCAAGTTGTTTAGGGCTTTGTAGCACCTTGAATTGAATTTGGAAGCAAATTACAGAATCTGTGTTATATGGTCTCTAAAATGCACACCTGACACCATTCTGGCTGCTGCATTTTGCACCACTTGCAGCTTCTGAATATATCTCAAGAGCAGCTTCACATACAGCATATTTGTTTTGTATCTGTGCATTGTCCAGTTGCTAGGTAAATGGTAGCTGAATGTTACTTGGTACACCAATCAGTTTCACGGTGGATGCATTTGTTGAGTCTCAGGTCCTTTCCACACGGGGTAATTAAAACGGGGTACAGCGACCGCTAACGGAGGTCATCTACACTGTGGAGTGTGCTGGGGCGTTTATAATTTTGAGGTTCTACACCTCAAACCGCCCTGAAGCGACCAGAAGTTGTGGCGCCGCGTATTTTTTAAAAACCACTTTTCAAGTGGTTTTTATAAAACACAAGTGTGCAGCCCTGTTCCACCCCGTCACAGCACCCCGGTGTAGATTTGCAGGCGCGCGCAAGTGCGTGCCTGCAGATCTGCTGGGGCGGGCTTCCAGCTGGCAAGCTTCTCCGGTTGGTGGAGAGCCTCCGCCAGCCGTAAGCTGCCATTTTGGATGCCGCAGGACACCGCAGGAGTGTAGAGCAGCGAACTCGTGCTGCTCCTCATGGCGACGGACTTACCCGGCTTCTGGTAAGCTCCATTTCTGTGCGTTTTACTCTGTTTCTCCCTCCACGTGTGGAAAGGGCCTTAGAGGGCAGGGGGGAAAAAGCCTCTAAGGCAGCTCAGAATTGTATGAGATGGGTGGAAGTGGTAGAGGAGAAAGACAGCATCCATGAAAGAACAAACTCTAGTGGCTGGCTCAGTGTCTTGCTCTGAGCGTTGTTCTCCCCAGAGAGGTGTCTGATATATGGAAAGATAAATAAAGCAGTTCTAGCTTTAATGTGAATAACACATTAAGTACAAGTCCCTTGTAGCTCCATGTGTGAAAATGCCCTGACGTGCAAACTCTCCAGTTACCAGTCAATATAGGCAAAGAAGTTTTTTCAGTACCAATGAAAATGTTAAACAGCCTTGGTTAACCCGCTTAGGGAAAATGAGAGTGAACACAGAATGTTTCAGAAGGAGGTGACAAAGACAGTAAAAAGTCTAGAAACCAAACCCTATGAGGAATGGCTTAGAGAACTGGATATGTTTAACCTGGAGAGTAGACTGTAAGAGCTGACATGAAAGCCATCTTTAAATTTCTGAACGGATGTCACGCAGAACAGGGAGCAAGGCTGCTTTCTGCTGTTCCTGAGACTAGAACACAAGCTAACGGATTCAGACTGGAAAAATAAAGATTCCACCTAACTTTAAGAAGACCTTCCTAACACTCAGAGCTATTTAACAATGCAGTGGGCTGCCTTGGAAAGTGGGGAACTTTCATTTATTGAAGGTCATTAAAGAGATGTTGGATGGCCATCTCTCAATAGTACTTTAGCTGTGTATTCCTAAATGACTATGGGTTGGATTAGATGGTCCTTGAGGTCACTTCCAACACTCTGTTTCTGTGATTCATGCAAACAACTACACCTCTCATCTGAACACCTTAGGATTCCATCAGATGGTGTATTTTGAAGGTGCAGGAATTTAAACTGTGCCTGTACTTCCTCCCCAACCACTAGAGATGAGTGAAGCTCCCACATTAAATTTGTTTCAGTCTCAAATTATTTCCATCTAATTCATGAAGAAATCTCTATAATTGGGTAAGCTCATATTAAGAACATACCAGACAAAATTCAAATGGTACTGTTGTTCCCAATATGCAGAAATCAGCCTTATAACTGCCTGCTCTATAACTGTTGAAGATGAGGAGACTCTTGAAGCAGGGGGGAAGAAGGTGGCAATCCTTATTTAGCACTACAAACATAGACATTAAAACCCAGATTTGTTAAAGATAAGACCCACTTCAAGCCCTCTGCATAGATGGTCAAATCCATCAGTTTTGCTTTTTTTCCCATTCCAATATTTTAAATTCCATGTTATTTCCATTGAATTAATGAGGAAATTTTTGAATTTTGGAAAGCTCTGATTTTAAAAAAGAAGAAAATATTACCCACTTCTACCTACTCTAAGGCAATCATGGTTTAAATTAGTGACAGTTTGTCTGTGTGTGTGTGTATCCATCAGCCTCAGAAGACCAATATGCAAGGTTGTAAGCACTGAATGATTCTGCAGACCCAAAATTTCAGTATCCCAGACAAACTTTTGCTAAAGCTGTGAAAGTGTGTGAGTAATACTGTTGAAATCTTAGATGCTGGGTGGGATTGCCAGTGGACAAGAGCCAGGGCTTCAGCGGCTTTTATAGTTCTTGTACACTGCTCCCCTGGGACAATTTGCCTTACTGAGATGGAGTTGGAGCCAAAGAACAGTGTGAGAGGAAGGAAAACAGCTGTTAGCACTGCTCCACAAACACTCAGGCAGACATTTGTGCCACATTGTGACAAGAAGGTTCAACTGTAGTTCTCAGGCTTCCCTCTCATGCTCATACACAAGGGGAAGAACATCTTTGGATTTCACATTCATGTCTCCCAGACATGGGAATGCTAGACTGTGTGGTAGAAAATCAGTCCATCTATGAGAGCAAGGCAGTTCCAGCACCTCAGGACCCAACGCTTAATATATGATGGTTGCAGATTTGCAATGTCATGCTGTAGAATTTGAGTTATCTTTCCTAAGTGCACATGTACCACATGTCATGACAATGGCCCCTTCCACACGGGGTAAGTAGAACGGCGCGGTGCAACCTCTGACGGAGGTTGTCCGCACCTTGGGAGTGGACTGGGTCAGACTACTTGTCGAAGTTCTGCACCTCAGTCCGCTCTGGAGCGACCCGAAGTGGTCGTGCAGCATGCTTTTTAAAAACCTGTTTTTACAGGTTTTTCAAAGCACGGAGCACGTCACTCCATGCCACTCCGTTCCCGCGCTCCAGTGCAGATTTGTAGGCATGCACCAGTGCGAGCCTGCAGATCTGCCAGGGGCAGGCTTTAGGCTGGCGAGCTTCAGCGGTTGGTGGGGAGCCTCCACCAACAGGAAGCCACCATTTTGGACACCGAAGCGGTGCAGAGCAACGAGCTCGCACTGCTCCTCGTCAGGACAGACCCAAACGGACCCACCAAAAAGCCGGTGAGTAGCGGCAGGAAGCGTTTCCCTCGCCGCGTGCAGAAAGGGCCTATGAAAAAGGAGTCCTGTAAAGTGAGAGACTGTCTCATCCCATACACATGGAGGGAGGGTCCTTTTTGCTGATTGTAACAAACGTTTGAATAGGAGCCCTACTTGTTCATCCATGGCTATGGTGGCTGGGGAATTCTGGAAGATCAAGCTCAAAACATTGATGTTTTGACACATTGGCCCTCAGTGACTTTCAGCTGCCTAAAGTGCAATGAGCCAGGACCAGCCCTGGATTTGAGGAGGCCCTGGGCAATATGGTCTTCCATGCCAGTGGATCATTGGCTTCTCCCCCTCCAGTGCAGCTTAATGATTGGAGTAAATGGAAAAGAGAAAAAATGAAGAAGCCAGGGATTGCAGAATAATATGAATAATGGCAGCTGATAGTTGTCATGTTATAAGTTGTAAGCTGCCTTTGAGTCCCACTATTGAAAAAAAGGCAGGATATAAAGGCCATAAATAAATAAAAATAAATAAATAAGGCTAGAGCTCTACATCCCCTGCTTGATTACATATGTGTAAGTAAGTGGTGTCTCCTGGTTCAACCCCTCTCCTCATCTATTTTACTGAATATCAGCTGCACCAAGAGAAAGTGGTCCATTCTTCTGGTGATCAGGGTGAAAGTGGATTATACTTTCACTCCTCTCCTGTGGCCAGCCTGCTTCTTCTCCTCATAGACTGGTACGGCAGCTTCCCCTAGTCTGTAAAAGTGCCCTGTCACTTCACCAGCTGTACCTTCCCCTTTAAAACACCGCCTTCGTGTGAAAAGGATGGACCTTTCAATGGTTATTTCGAATCCCTTTAATGATCTATGGTAGCATGGTTCTGTTTGGTCATAACTACTGAAAATCATTCAGCTGAGTCAAAATTTACAAAAAAATATACTATAATCTTTATTAAAATAACAACCAGAATAAAGTATTGGTTCTTGTATGTATGCCCAAGCTCAAAGAGAATGCATTTCAGAATGCATTTAGACAGTTTCCTTATATCTTTACATCAGCATAAAGGCACAGGTCTCTAGCACAACCCTTTGGCTACCTTTTTGCCCAAGAGCTCAGTTCCCAAAGCTAGGTCACACTTTCTGACCAGATTCAAAAGTGGGTTGCTTTCTCTTCTGCCTCTCTCTCTAGGCTTCCTTGAGAAAAGTTAAACCCTCTCACTCAACCCTCCTGGTTGACTAAGAATCTCTCTGGCTGAAGGACTGATTCCTAGCCATTCCTCCCAGAAGTCTGACAAAAAGACAATCAGCGTGCCTTCTATATATACATTCTCCTGTCAAGCCCCAGCTTGACTAATAGGTTGGGTTTCTTGTTGAACAGCTATTCTGGTCGCCTAGCAACCTGTTGCTGGGACTTCTGTGCCACTTAGGATAGCCACTCCTCCAGACTCCATCACATCTCCCATTAGCCAGTGAGGCTTCAACATGAAAGTGTGACAAAGGTCCTGCTTCTGACTATCCTAGCCTCATTGGCTGGCAGGAAGGGGTGGAAACATCATCCACCTGCACCTTAATCACCAACAGAAGAGACCTTCTTCTCTCAGTGTAGCTGATGCCCTGTATAGCAGGTTGTGGGGGACAGTTACAATCATGGTAATAGTGCCATGACTGTGATTACATACAGATTGTTGATCCAGACCAGTTATGGATGTGTTACTCCAAGTTTTGCATCTGTAAGTGTGATGTTAAATTGTGACCTCAGTAAACAAAATGAGTGAGACATTTAGGCTATAAAATGGGCCTACTGTATTTGCAAACTCAAGATGAATTTAACCCAATGTGAACTGAAAAGTGCAAAAATATTTTAAAAATAAATTACCTGACATTCAGTGCAGAAACAGTCCAAGGGCAGCAGGGGAAGTAAAGCAAGGCCCAGGCACCAGGCTTGCCTTCTTAGGCCTTGCAAAGTGGTAATCTCACATGCTCCCTGGAAGCAGGGCTTCAGGAAGAAAGCTTGCGCCTTTCGTGATGTCTACAAACTTACCTCCCTGCATGCTTGCCACCATTGCCTCACCACCATCCTGAAGCTTTGAGGCTGATTTAGAGAAATGAATGCTTGTTCAGGATTGGAACCACAAATAAATGAGCAGGATTGGCACCACCTACACTGCTGTGCTCCTGCAGAAGCTCCTCGCCACCCTGCAATTGTTGGTAGAGAGGGTGCTACTAATCCTGCTTACTCATTTACGAATGAACAAGCATGATGGTGCCATTGCTGTCAATAGTCTTAAGATGGCCAGCAGTTTCCACATGGACACAGTATTGAGGCAATGCCATTCCTGATCTTTTGTGAACACACAAGCAGGATCAACACTGGTCTCTGCTGCCATGTCCCTGTGGAAGCTGCTGTCCACCCTGCGATTGTTGGCAGTGGACACAGTGTTGATCCTGCTTGCTCATTTGTGAACAGGCGATCAGGATTGGCACCACCACCATCAACAATTGTAAAATGACAAGCAGCTTCCAGAAGGACATGGCAGTGGCAATTGGTGCACTTCTGCTGAAGCCACAGCTTATCGCCTCCTCCACTGCTGCCACATATTTTTTTATAGGGACTTGAATACACACAATTTTTAGTATTTTTGAGAGTTCCTAGAACCAATCCCTCACAAATATGGTGTGCCCAGTGTGCTTTAAAAGAGCCATCCAAGGTGCTGATCCTATTTTGTAGGTGGGTTCTGCACTTTGGATGGCTTCTTTGACATTCGGACTAAAGCCTGAAGCAGATTCACCACCACTCCAATACACATGTTCACAGGGAAGGTACCAACCACCACTGAGCATAGTTCTTGGTCATCAGTAGATGTGGTGCTGGCACTCCAGGACTTATACAACCATGCCTAGTTCTGACAACTAGTACTGTTCATCTTACTTCTGAAACCTTCTGTTGTAATGTTAAGCTCTAAGGTGTTTTGAAACTATTTTCAACATCCTTTTTTAAGAGATTTAATAAAATTTGCAGTTGAATTTCATTTTTCAGTTTAGTCTTATTTTAATGACACCCGTACTTACAAAATTCTATCTACCTACCTACCTACCTACCTATCTATCTATTTTCTACCCCCGCTTTCTCCCACTTCAGGATTCAACCCAATGTATTTACTTCAGGTTTCCCACTCCACATCGAATTCTTATTTATTACATTACCTTGCACCAGAGACCTCAATACAGCATACACAGCCAGAATTATCTTGGATTTCAGTATTCTCTTGCAGGATAAAAAGGAAGAAGAGAAGCAGATGCAGCAGCACCTTTCAGACTAATTGTTTTTTATTTAAGCATGAGCTTAAACCTGCTTTTTCAGATGCTCTACAGAGTGATATTAAACCTCAGGTTATAAAGCATATTTCTACAGTTGTGGGAGTGGGATAGAGTGCAACAGGATCCAGAAAAATGCAAATCATGTCCCTTGCACTAAATTTTCAAAGGACTGGGCAAGGTGATAAAGGTCTTTCAGATTCTTACAGTGCTCATGAAATGCTCTACAACTGTTTGGGGTATTGCAATTTCTAATGTCAGATTTGTGTCTATTATTCCTCTTGTGTAGAGACTGCTCTGTTGATATTATAGCCTCTTAGTTTTGCACAGTGAGGTATCCAGTACTTCCTTGCACAAACCTCAGCTGCACAAATGTCAGTTGGATGGTACCCTGGTGCACCCTTCACATAATCAGTGCGGGAGGGGTGAACTGCTTCCCAGCATCATCCTGGCTGCCACACTGCAGCCAGGAGCAAAGGAGCAACTTTTGACCTCTTAAGACTTCCAAAAAGTCTATGAGGGTGAAGGCTATCCTCCTTCTGTGGAAGTACAACGGCAAGTCAGACTGCACTGAGGCACAGTTCTGCCCTCCTAGTCCCTGACTGGCTGGACACCATCTATGGTGTGCATTCTAGGAAAAAAAGAGCAACCTTCACGTCCAGAACTCCAGCACACGTAGACTGGCACAGCCTTACAGGGCTGCAGGGCTGAACAGAAACTTGGCCACATTTCTCACCCCTCTTGCACCTTCATACCTACCCACACAACCACTCTGTAAGATAAATTAGGCAGTCACTGTCACGGAGCAACAACAGCTGGGTCAAGGTTGCTGTTTCAGCTTTATCATTATGTGGGACTTTCTTACTGAGATTCTCCAGTCCTAGTCCAACAACTACACTACAAGGCTCTAATTTTCCAGGAAGCAGGCATAACGCAGTGGTAGAGAGCACATGCTTTGCATGCAGAGCATCCTAGGCCTCATCCCTGCTAACTCTGGGTTAAAAGTCAGGTGGCAAATGTTGGAAAAGGCCCTTGCCTAAGACCTGCAGCATCATAGGTCGGTAGAACTGAAAGGGGCCCCAAAGGTTATGTATTTCAACTGCTAGTCAGTTCAGGAAACCATTCTTAAAGTGTCTCTGACAAAAAAGGCTAGGGATCTGGTCCAAAATATTTCACTGTCAGAGGTGGGAAAATGAGTGATGCCCACGCTTGAGACCTTTCAAATTATTTTGACATTATACACACACACACACACACACACACACACACACACACACACACAAAACAAGTACCTATCCCATTTCTTTGCAGTAAAGATACAGTATAATAAATTAAATAACCAACTTATTACTCTTTCACGGCAGCCAAACTCTAGTGCTAGAAGCAGCTTCCTCCATCTGCAGCTCTGCTGTACAGTTCTGTTGCCAGCCAAATCAGACAATACTAGGCTAGTCTGTTAAACAGCCTAATCTGGTTCAATCCAGATTCCTATTTTTCTGTTGTTCCACATTACTTCTGGTAAATGATTGTTTCAATAGTGAACAGGTGAAAAACATCAAGTTTGCTCTGAATACTGATCCAATCTAATTCTTTCCTTTCAAATGTCTACTTCTACCTTTCATGTCAATTTCCATCCTATTTTCTAGGCATGGTCAATGGTTGAAAGACACAAGAAGAGCATATTTTATAAAACATCTTACATTCTATTTTTTTTTTCCTTATTGCTGTGCAAGGAGATTGCATTCCGTTCCATTCCTGCAGCCATATATGCTCTTTCCTCAACATAGCCACACAGATAAGATGATTCTATATATTTTATTTAAAAAAAAATGTGGGGGAAGGGGTTTCATACACAAAAGGATAAGAGAATAGCCACAAGACATGCTGGGTTTAGCAGCAGGCACTTGAGAAAAGAAAGTCACTCCTCTGCAGAGGCTTGTGGAAAAATGCATGCTTGGCTTTTCGGGACAAAAGGTTCCTGCCTCAATACAAGCACTCTCCAGCCTTGAGATCCCAATGGATGAATCAATACCTTCAAGCGTAGCCATGACAACCATACAGAACAACTCATCTAAAAATGCATAGTATACACCATATTGATTTTTCAGCATCAGACAAGCCAGCCTTCTTGGTGTCGAAAGACTCCAAACGAGGACAAAGAGCTTCTTGTTGAGAGGAAAAATCCAGCAAACGGCAAAGTGGTAATGGTGACAAGCATGGTGAAGCACAAAAAGAACACACCCTTACAACAGAAACACTCTCAAGTAAGGATTTGCACTCAGATAATTAAGACAAACAACAGCAGAAGTCATGTTCATTAGGGCTCCTCATTACTTTCTGGCAGCCAATTAGCTGTGGTCAAGAAAAATGTCCTTTTTGGGGTTCTAAAAAAATGCTAGCATCCTATACAAGGTAGCTGTACTAGTAACCGAGGTAAGAAAGGGCTATAATGATGCTTACTAATAATTGTTTGCTCATGTCTTGGTTTCACTACCGTGATGTGGCTGTGAGATGAAATTAGATGAACTCTTGCCTAACATATTGAGAATATTTGTGGAGAACATGAGGAATCAGATATGGCTGGGGAAAGAAGTTACCATAGCTATTACCAGACAATGGGTGACATAGTATGGGTGGCATGGAAGAGAAAAACCTCTACAACAGGAGGGCGAACATTCAGTCTGGGAGGTCCTAATCCAGGCTGCCGAAGGTGAAGATCCAGCCCTTGAGGCTTCACATCCTTATCACACTTTTTTTTTTCTTTTGTGGTCAGATCTGCTTTGAAATAAAAAGTTAGGGAAACAATAGGAGGGAAATTCAAGGCTGAACTTCACCATAAATCAGAGAAGTTTTGCAGCAATATGCCTGCCAAAGAAAAGAAGTTAGAATGCAAGATAGAGAAGAATAACACAAGTGTGACAGATACACGAGAGTGAACAAGTCAAATGAGCGGCAGCAATGTTTTTCTTGTTGTTGAAACCATAAAAGACAAAATCTAATATCTTATTAAAGAAAAGAGTGTGTAATTATCTTAGTCTGGAGAAAGTCGGGGGCAAGAGTAAAGCTATGGGGGAGGAACAAAATGAGGCATTGCCCCCTAAATAAGAATTCCACCTCCAATGAAATTTTCCTTCACTCCTCAAATTCCTAGTAGTCCAGTAACTTAAAATGTCAATCCAGCTTGTAGAATTACCATCTAGGCATCCAAAGAACAGAGACAAGCACAGAGAGTCAGTGTGGTATAGTGGTTTGAACGCTGGAATATGACTCTGGAGATCAAGGTCTGAATCCCCCACTTAGCCACAGAAATCCACTGGGTGACCTTGGGCAAGTCACATACTCTCATCTTCAGAAGAAAAGCAAAGATAACCCCCTTCCCAGAACAAATTTTGCAAAGAAAACTCAAAGACAATATCACTCTAGGGTCACCAGAACTCAGAAACAACTTTAAAGTAAACAACAGCACAACTGTTACCAAGGAACGCAAACAATGCTATTATAAGAACTCTAGGTGCAAATGATTTTCAGTATTTGCAATGCTAGATTCTGCAAGGTTAGAAATTTGGGCACTGCAGAAAAATTACATTGAGCAGCAGAATTTTCATTTGGATAGTAAATGCCCTCCTTTTGCTTCTGTCAGTATGCCAGAAAAATGTTAACAGAAAGATTTTACAAATTTAATTCTGAAGCAGATTCCAACATAACTATCCTGGTCTTGACAAACCAGAATCAGATCATGGTTTCATTTGCTAGCTAGCCATCCAAATTAAACAGCAGCTTCCCAGTTCAGATATAATGCAGAAGTGTGGATTCAAATAACTAAGATGGTATATAAGGAAAAAAGGGGCAAGAGAGAGCATATAGGCCAAATAAGCATTTTTGGCATAACAAACAGTTTCAAAAGCCAGAATGCTACATCTCAAGAAATGGCCCTTTATAAACTGTAGATTAAAATCTATTATATTTTTCATATCAAAACTATAGCATTATGCCCATGTGCTCAGAAAGTACATGTATTTTTTTATTTTTTTATTTTTTTTGTGGTAGTTATCTGCCACAGCAGGAACCAATGTGGAATAAGGGTTTGAGTGTTGAACTAGGGCCCTTTCCGCAGTCAAGTGTTATAGCACTCTGATTCCACTTTCAACATCCTATGGAATCCTGGGGTTTGCAGTTTTGGGATGGGCCGGCTGGCTGAAAGTGGAATCAGAGCACTATAACAGGCTAGTGCGGAAAGGGCCTAGGACTCAGAGACAGCAGGATTCAAATTCTTGCTCAGCCATAGAAACCCATTGGTTCACCTTGGCCAAGTCACCTTCTCTCAGGCCCTTTCCACATGACGACACTGAGCCACTTCTTCCATGGAGCGGCAGTGGTCAGCAGGCTGTGTTTCTGCACAACATTGTTGCTGTCCCACTGGCATTCCATCATGAAGCATCGCACTTGTGCAGTATTTGAAATATGAAAAAAAATCCATTTTATGCCTCCCATCGCGCAGTGCTCCTGTACTTACCATCATGCGGAAGCCACACTTGCATGCTTGCAACCCTTTCTGTCCCAGCACAACAATGGCAAGTGCCCATCTGCGCAGCAGAAGCAAGGAGCAGGGCTATCCCGCTCGCTTCCGCTGGGAGCGGACAGGCGCTGAGTGGAGCATTGCTGATGCGCTCCTTCCAGACCTGGATTTGCAGCACAATACAGAAGAGTGTCGTCATGCAGAAAGGGCCTCAGTCTCAGAGGAAGGCAAAGTCAAACCCCTTGAAGAATTTGAACAACTTAAAGGCACACAACAACAACAAATCTGCCACAGCAATAGTTCCACTAGGCAAATATACCAGACAGTGTAATTATATGATTTACTCACTATATGGCAGTAGATTTAGTTTTTCTGAAAGGGAGTTAAGAAGAGTTTCCTCTAGCCACAATAAAAGTAGCTATCTTAAGGTTCCTGATGGGAAAGTCCTTTAAGTCTCCCACGACAACCACCAAATGAAAATATGAGCATTACCACCAAGACTTAAGTTTAGATCCAGGTGAAAAATATAGAATCTGAAGCTGCTGCTCTTTAATATTTTGTGATGATTTTCTCCTGTTGGTACAATGAGTCATAACTGCAGCAACTAGTAAAAGACTTTGCCCAGATTTTCCACAGACCTCATACCATAGCATCAGAAATCAGCGTTAATAACCCATGCCACCTGGGCACCTCCTTTCCATCCCTTTTCTTTATTTGCATGTTTGCTATTCATTTTTAAATGGTGTGGTGTGTTTTATAACTCATTTATCTATCCAAAACACAACAAAGATTCTAGGATTTTCTTTTCTTACCAGTGCATAGTTGTCCATGTAAACAAAAACATTTCTGAAATTCTTCTTCTTCTTTCCCAACTAAAGTGTCGTACCTAAAATTGTACATTTAATAATTATACCACCCTCAGTGTTGATAGGTGCCTGTTACAGAGGAACTCAGCATAGTTAAGTTGCCCTACTTAACATAATAATCAGGAAATTGAAAGGGGAAATTCCCAGGGCCTGGGCTGTTCAGGGTCAAACTACAAAGTGTGTGGTTTGTCCCTCTGTGTGTGATGTTTTGAAACTTTTTTCTAGGATGATGGCAGGGTCACTTTACAAAACAAATATTAAAGACAGCCCATAACATGAAGAGTTTTGATCACTCTCTCTTTTGATCATTGGCATCATCTTGACAAAGATTGGCCTACCAATGGAAGCTATGCTGGTGTGATAGTGAAGACCCACTTTATTTTAGGTTAAACTTTAAAGGAACTTTCCAAGATGCTTGGGCTAATCATGGGATTGGATTCACCTCTTTGGATAGTTCCCTTTCAAGTTCAGATGAAAACCCACAATGGAGTCACCATTCTACCAAAATGGAATCCAGCAGACTAAAACCCATGATGCCTTCACCACTCTACTCTGATTTACCTATCCTACTTGCCAATTAGGTTCAGGAAGAAAACTCCATTGGCAAATATTATTTTAAGTTTGGGGTGGGGAAGAGCTTTTCAGAACTACATGCTAAATATATTTTATGTTGATGACTAACCATGGAATAATGAGAACAGACACAAAAATTGGGTTAAACAAGAGCCACTTTATTTTACCTACACTATTTAAGTTGTGTTGGCCTGGAAATGTATCAAGAAGGTACAACAATCTGATGTGGATCCAGCTGAAGCCAGGTGTCGCACCTTGACTATCTCCTCAGTCTTCCCTTGGGAACCACATCTGAGCCTCAAGGGCAATCTAAAAATTGGGTTGCTCCCCAACCAGCCATAGTTGGAAGGTAACCCAGAGGATTCCCACCCAAACCTCAGAACTCTACAAGTGAAAGCCCAGTCCCAGGTTAGCTTCAAGGATAGCCTCCTTCATCAGCCTCTAGGCCAGTGGTTCTCAACCTGTGGGTCCCCAGATGTTTGTGGACTTCAGCTCCCAGAAGCCCCAGCCACTATGGTCAATGCTCAGGGCTTCTCGTAGCTGAAGTCCAAAAACATCTGGGGACTCACAGATTGAGAACCACTGCTCTAGGCCACAGAAGAGGAAGCTCCAGAGCACTGCCCTACACCAAAAGGTTGTCAAAGGTGTACACCACAGTCTTATATTCTTACCCTGCTGCCTGCACAATGACAACCTATTTAAAGACACCACCCAAAGCCAATTGTCCAAGTCCCCAAAATACAGTATGTGTTTGGCAGAAAAATAAATAAATAAATAAATAAATAAATAAATAAATATCCCAAGATAAAAGGGGAAAAAATCCTACCCAGCCCCAAAGTGACCAGCAGAGCTCACATTGTAGTGGAGGTAGATGGATGAGTGGAGCGAAGGCAATCAAAGAAGCTTGTGAAGGGGTGGACAAGCAATTTATAGCATAAGACCCTGTCCCTCTCATGTGCTGCCCTCTGGTGCCAAGCACCAGCTTCAGAGTACCCTGATCTCTGCCATGGAAGGCATCAAACCTGTACCTTTTCCTACAGCGTCTCAGACAGCATGAGTCCAGGTACATATAATGTGCAATTTGACTCACAGGGCCAGAATGTATTTTCAATATCAGCTTCAAACCTAGAGATGATGGAATTCTTTTAGCAAAGTGAAATTTTTAGTTCAAACCCACCTATTTAGCATTTCCTATCTCCCTGCCTTTACATGTGATACACAGTCTGCTTGGTACAGTGATACCACATTGAAAGTCAGTGTGGATTTTCAAAATACGCTTGCAGAAGCTCAAATATAAACAGCAGTTCTATCCCTGCTTCTAAGAAGTTTATGAAAGGTACAAAACATACTGCGTTTGGGATGCTGTCTTTCTTCACAAGCAGTGAAACATCATGGTGAAACTTGGCATGCAGGGGCAGAATCCTGCTAGTAACATGCATGTACATTAGCAATAGCATGTGTGTTTCTATACTGCTTATCAGCTAAGTGCTCTCTAAGCAGTTTATAATGTGTTAGCTAATTGCTCCCAACAAGCTTGGGTACTCCCTTTACTGACCTGAGGATGGATGGAAGACTATGGCCTTTCCCCCGGGGGGGCCGAAACGGGGCCGCGCACGCAGGGGCAGAGCTTACCCGCGAGCGGGTTGCTCTGTCCCTGCGGAGAGCGCGGGTCCGCCATTCTAAACACCGCCGAATTTTGGCGGTGCTCAGTGGTGCTCAACGGCGCTCGGCGGTGCCCAAAATGGCAGCCGGCGGCTTCCGGCAGCGCTCCGCCAATCATACAGCGCGCCAGCCGGAAGCCCGGCCCTGGGCAGATCTGCAGGGACGCGCTACTGTGTCTCTGCAGTTCTTCACCGGGGGCTGCCACGGGGCAGCGCGGGTGAGTTTTATAAAAACCACTTTCGAAGGTGGTTTTTATAAAACTCGCAGCGCCACCCCCGCGGCTGTGATAGAGCAGTTTGAGGTCTAGAGCCTCACTTTTTTTAACTGCTCTAGCGCACCCCGCGGTGAAGAAGACCTCCAAGACAGGTCGCCCTAGCGTGGGCAATATGCCCGTGTGGAAATGGCCTGAGTCAACCTGGAGCCCAGCAGGATTGAACTCACAACCTTGTGGCTGCAGTACTAGTACTTAACCACTGTGCCACAAGAGTTTTTATTATATTATGCCTGCAAGTGTTCTTTTTTGAATGGGACGCAAGAGGCTAGTCTCTAGCTTGCTGCGCTCCAACACCAACACCATCCCATGGATTTACTACTATAAAGCAGGCAGGCAGGGAGGAAGGGAGGGAGGGGAGTGCAGGGGCAATGAAGAGGACTTCTCATCCCTTCAGTTTGCAAGAAAGGGAAGAGGCACAACACCACTATCATTATTCTATATTTCTCTCTCGCGCGCGTGCACTCTCTCTCTCATACAGCAAGGGGACAAGAAGCAGTCACTTCCTTCTCTCCCTTCTTCCCCTCCACAGCTATTTAACGATCCTAGCTACAGGACAGCTGCTGGGGGAAGCAGCTGCCACTTGTTTGCCACTTGCCCATTTCACTTACAGAATTCAAGCAGACTGGGTCTAAAACTTACTTGATGTTAGCAAAAGATCATGTGTTCCTCCACTATCTTAGGGAGATTCTGAAGACTGATGCTGTTCTACAACCACCACCCAGTATTTGCTGCCTAAGAGAACCTTCATTTCGTTTAACAATGGAGCCAGCTTTTCTACCACTTAGTGTTTAGATATTTATAACCATTTTCAGGATGCAAAATCTTCTGCCATTATCTGAAGGAAGGCCTTTTCAATATCACAGTTTGCCAGCAATGAAGAGAATTCCTCGGAGTATGCTCAAATGAGTGACCCATGTATAATTTGGTCACTGTACAATTTGAGTGGGTATGCAATTTGATATTTATATGTGATTTCAAAAAAAGTTAGCCTATTTTTGGCTGGAAATAGCTGCAACGAGTGAGTTTGGCTGGTGCAAATAGAGGAGACCTTTGTTTCTGACTGCTTTTGAAGTATTTACCAACACTGAAAAATTCAAAGCTGGTAGAAAGCAAATCTAACAGTTGTAGCAGGTGACTCCAGTGTCAGCGGGGCAGTGAATCCATCTCAGTTCTGAGTCTGAATTTTAAAAGATCTTCCCCAGGGACTGGATCTGTTTCAGGAATAGGATTTGTTTAAAGTTCAGACTAAAAGTCAAAGCAGATTTGCTGCTGGACCAAGACTGGAACCCTCAGCCTCCACTAAAAACTTACAGGAATTTGCCCTGACTACACTTTAGGCAGAGTCTTTCAGTACTCTCATACAGAAAACTGGGGAGTTCATCCAATTCTGCCACTTCTCCCAAAAGCAATTTGTAACCCTGGCAAAGAAAGCTACCCCTGGGATGGTTGTTGAGAACCATCAGCCATGTTAGCTGAGGGAATTCTGGGAACTGTAGTCCCCAAAATGTTGCTTTTCGAAGCTCTTCTCCAGAATCTCTTTAAAAGGGAGTGGGATTAGACTTGAAAAGAGAAGTATCTAACGGACATCCTGACGATTCCTGGCCGGCATCCTTCACATTCCCATGAACCACAACAGTGGCCATTAGTGACTCTGCAACTAATTAGTGAGGCTTCCGGCTGTGTGCTGTGGTTTATTCACCTTTTTAACTTGAATAAAAGGCCAACTCATACTAATAACACTTTTCAGCTTCTAGGGATTTCAAACTCAAGACTCCAATTAACTGAAGAGGATGCAAGTGGAAACTGTTAGAGGAGTTTATATGACAAAATCCAAAATTGCACAGCAGTTACTTGTCTCTATATAAACTGTGCTGCAGTCACCATTTCTACATAAACTCCTATACAAATGCTGCATAAATTACAGAAAACACTCAGGAAGAGAGACTATGGTCTCCTGCTCTTCAAGACCCCACTGATTGAATCTAGACCTAAACATCACAAATTGAAACCTGGCATACCGTGAAGTTTTAGGGACACTATCTCAAAAGGAAATCCCACACCATTATAGCTGGACCCTGGAAAAGTAACCTTTTTGGATTAAACTCCCAGAACCTCATAGACAGTGTCCACTTGCTCCCAGGTACGTGTGCAGATGAAGACTATTTTAGGAGAAACCATATATCCACATACCTGGAAGTAAATGCCTTTGTCTTCAGTGAGAATCAGATTACAGTATACAGCACACAGTACTTGAGAGCCAGCATAGTATAGTGGTTTGAGAATTAGATTATTACCTTTGCGACCAGGGTTCAATTCCCCGCTCATCCATGGAAACCCACTGGGTGACTTTGGGCACATCACACACTCTCAGCCCCAGAAAAACATGTGACAGGTACACCTTAGGGTCACTGTAAGTCAGAAACCCTATGAAACACAACAGATTTCCCTAAATATTTCTGCAAAACTATTCCAAAAGTATGTTCAGTCCCAAAGCAGTCAGCGGGGTTAGGCTGCGTTAATGACAGAACTCAGACATGCTACATTAGCATCTCTAATTTGTGTAATTTCCAGCAGGTCCCTCATCTCTGCTCTTGCCATGCACCAGAGGCAGTTAAGGGGAAAGTGAAGAAAGGTCTTCCTACCTGACAGTTTTTCACTGTCAAAAGATGGAGTTGGGGGAGCTGGAGGAGTCTTTCTCATCAGTCCTGCTCCACTTCTCCAAGAGCACAGAAACGCAAGCAGAAGGCAGAGTGAATGACAACTTCCCAACATATCTTCTCCATTTTCTTTGACAATGATGGATCTATACATCAGGGGTATAGCTACAGAGGGGGCAAAAAAGAGACAGTATCTCCACCCTCATGAAATTTTCCTTCAGTCTCCAAATTTCTGGCATTTCAGTAGCTTAAAATTTCAATTGAGCATTTGGAAATACAGATTAGGCATCCAATGAAACAGGGCAGGAAAAGCTAACAAGTGAATGCAAGCACAGCAAATATTAATAGTTCTAGGGGGTGAATGAGTTTCAGTGTCTCACTCTCTACATTACTAGAAATGTGTGGACCACAGGAAAGTTTCACTTTCTTATGGGGTGCAATACTCTTATTTTGTGCCCCCCCCATAGCTACACCCCTGGTCTACATACTTCTTCAATTAATCTGAAAATAAGAGTTTTAAACATGAAAGAGGAAATATATATACATACACATATACACAAACACACACATGTATTCCCTCTTTCATGTTTAAATATATATATGTATACATATTCGTTATCACTTTTACGTCTGCATAAAGCCAATTTGATTATAAAAAAGCTACATTTCTTTCAGAGTTTAACAATGGTTAGAAAGCAAGATGCTGTGTAATGGCATTATTTCCAGAAGAAAACAAGCTATCTCCTTTGCTTCTAGAGCCCTGTGGATGTAGAGACCAAAGACAAGATCAAAAGCAAAATGGGTTGATTCCTTGACACTTAACTAATTGTTACACAATCTGAAACTTGAACACTGGGGAAAGCCAGTATTCTTCCAAGTTTGATTGACACAGTAGTTTGGCTTCACAATAACGTTCATTTATTCGTTAGTTTTTTATCAGATTTTCTCTATGTAATTTTAATTACATCAAAATGCCAAAAAAATCACTTCCCCTTATTGGACAAAACAAACTAAAAATCCAAGTCTGATTTGTGAAGGGGACTTTTCTTGGTTACAAAGATTCCTTAAAATAATCAACACTTGCCTATAAATATATTTTACATGCTCAGAATGAGGTATGACTGGTGATGACTTGGGATTTCTATGTCAGAGGGCAATGAATCCACACTGGGACCTAATCCTCAATTTAATCCTCAATGCTGAACCTATGTGGGAGGTAGGATCCAGCACCATGAAGTTTTCACTGAAATCCAGAGCAGATTCACCATCCCATTGGCATGGAAACCATCAATTGTCACTGGGAATGACTTTGGGGAACAAAACAATAACAGTATAATGCTATATTTTTCTCAGAAGCAAATTCCACCTAGTTCAGTGAGGCTTACTGCCGGGTAAGCGAGTATAGGAATAAAATTTAAGTGTACATAATGTGGAATGCTACTCATTTTCTGAGTTCTGTATTTATAAATCTATGAAAAAATTGTCATTTATCCATTAAGAGAAAAAATAATACTTTAAAACTTGCACAGAAAATCTTCTGTTGCCCATGTTTTACTCAGCAAGATAGTAAAATAGCCACTTTTAATAAGAAGGGGCATGAGCACCATGTTTCAAATAGGTCATGGATGACATAGACATGACCCTCCAGATATTGTTGGATGACAACTCCTATTATCCATTGTTGTGTTCCGTGAAGTTGTTTCCAACTTATGGTGACAACAAGGTGAACTTATCATGGGGCTTTCTGGGACTGATTGTGTGTGATGCACTCAAGGTTACCTAGCAGGCTCCAGGATAATAGTCTAATGCTCAGACCACTACACCATGCTGGCCCTCTCATTATCCTTTACCACTGGCTATGTAGCTTGGGGTTATTGCAAATTGCACTCAAGAGTGTCTAGGGAACCATCTGTTCCATGCCTTTGAGACAGGTGATGGGCCTACAAAGTTGGCGGTGTCAGTCACAAAAAACTCATGAAAGCAAAAGACACTTCCTGTTAGTTAGTTCAAGATGCTGAAGGTAATGAAGAGGAGATGCCTATAGCAAGAGGGATTTTGCCTATTTATTTAGGGACCCTTCACCCTTATTTCTTTCATCTTTCAAGGATTAGGACACGTTCTACCTTCCTCTATAGCTGTCATGTACTGTGTAACCCACACTCCACAAATAATACTCTGAGATAGACAGAAGGTGTATTTCTGGAAAATGCATGCAACACAGCACATCTGTGTCTGACACTGAAGCAGACATGGAGCTCACACCTTTTTATAGGTGCAGTTCCAAACTTTAGGCACACAAAGCTGTGATTGGAAAGGATCATAAATCTAGCACTACACCATTTCTCAGATAGTTCCCAGACTTGCATTTGGTTTCCACTTCTCACCATCCTCGACCCGAGCACATATTTCCTATGTCTTATCTTAGAGGCATTGGGTTCCTAAAACATAACCCTCTACACCTTCATTTTCACCCGGCTCTGATTTTTCTCTCCTCATCAGATACATTAAAGCAATAGGCAATAAAGCAATTAACTATTGATACTTTGTAACAATCCAGGAATGCTCCAGACAGATTCATTGTTGCAATCATCAGTTAGCACTGGATACTTGTGGCAATACAACTAGGTAAAGTCGAAGGCTTTCACGGGCGAAATCCATAGGTTGTTATGGGTTTTCCGGGCTTTGAGGCCATGTCCTATTAGTATTTTCTCCTGACGTTTCACCTGCATCTGTGGCTGGCATTTTCAGAGGATCCTCTGAAGATGCCAGCCACAGATGCAGGTGAAACGTCAGGAAAAATGCTAATAGAACACGGCCTCAAAGCCCAGAAAACCCATAACAACCAATACAACTAGGCTTAATGGAGTTCAACAACAGCTACTTCTACATTGACTACAACACAATATTTCAATACATATCCAGTAGTCCAACACATGGCAGGGCCTATGCATCCTGACAACA
The DNA here is from genome assembly GCA_948472985.1 of Iguana delicatissima. Classification (NCBI taxonomy): domain Eukaryota; kingdom Metazoa; phylum Chordata; class Lepidosauria; order Squamata; family Iguanidae; genus Iguana; species Iguana delicatissima. Next base: position 1,082,427 of record CAOKZL010000064.1, read on the forward strand.
GCATAATACTCTCTTGCTGCCTTTTTTGCTGACTTCTTCAAAGGCCAGGAAGCGGCTCTCTGGATTTGTTCCTTGGGAGCCTTAGCAAGCCAGGCAGCATTTGCAAATGGTTTTGCACTTGCTTGTAATGGCCTGTGAATATTTAAACATTATTTAATTACTTGATACATTGTTTATTAATCATTCAGGAATCTGAATATCAAAAGGCAGAGTTGAGAAGATGTCAAATGATTAAATTAAGGAATAACATTCTGTTTTCTCGACCCATAATTAATCATACTTCTGTAGCTGCCAAATTGGGCAGACTCACAAAGCTTGGAAGAGATAGCTTTTTTGGGGAGGGGACTGAATCCAGAATCAACAGGCATGCTGGTTTGAGGATTTGAGAACATGTCTGCCAAGTAAGTAACATTTCCAAATTTTGAGGAAGAATTACAGATATTTGATTGCACCATGTCCACAACCCATATTTTTAGTAGCCAACTTAAAAAAAAAGAAAAGAAAAAGAAAAAGCATTTATCCTAAAAATAATATTTACCTTAAATGAAGAGGAGAGAGCCTGCAGCCCTGGGCTCATACACAGCCTTCAGCCTAATTTCAAAAGCCTTCTGATAGTGAAGGCCTAGTCCTCTAGGTGGAGACATGGAGGCACAGGGGCAGAGTGATGGAACAACACAGAGAGAGGGAGAAGGTGAAAAGGCAGAAGGCTTGCATACCCAGGGGAGACAGAGTAATCTAAATAACAGTCTAAAGCTGTTATTTCTCCATATTTAGAAAGCAAGTTAGAAAGCTCACAGGCACAGACTCACAACCAGTCATAAGTCAGAGATAGGAGCTATCCACTGATGTTGTAGAGATGGGTGAGGTGCATCAAGCAAGTTGACACTGAATATCTCCTTACACAATGTCCCCATCTATGCATATGTTGATACTAGGGGTGATTAGACCAGCTTTGCAACTTAGAAGATTCTAGCCTTTGATCTGTGTTCTTTAAATTTCATAGAATCATAGAATCATAGAGTTGGAACAGAACACAGTCCAACCCTCCAACATGCAGGAACACACATCCAGTCCAACCCTCCAACATGCAGAAACACACATCAAAGCATTCCCAACAGATGGTCATCTTGGCCCTTCTTAAAAACCTCCGAAGAAGGAGACTCCACCACACTTTGAGGCAGCATATTCCACTGCCAGGCAGCTCTAACCTTCAGGAAGTTCTTCCTAAGGTTTAAGTGGAATCTCTTTTCCTGCAATTTGAATCCATTGCTCCTTGTCCTAGTCTCTGGAGCAGCAGAAAATAAGCCCCCTCCATCCTCGACATGACATCCCTTCAAATATTTAAACATGGCTATCATGTCCCCTCTTAACCTTCTCTTCTGCAGAAAAAATATACTCAGCTCCCTAAGCCACTCCTCATAGGGCATGGCTTCCAGACCCTTCACCATTTTGGTCACCCTCCTCTGGACACACTCCAGCTTGTCAATATCCTTCTTGAAATGAGGTGCGCAGAACTGGACACAGTATTCCAAATGAGGTCTAACCAAAGCAGAATAGAGTGGTACCATTACCTCCCTTGATCTAGACAACATACTCCTATTGATGCAACTAAGAATCACATTGACTTTCTTGACTGCTGCATCACACTGCTGACTCATGTTCAGTTTGTGGTCCACCAAGACTCCTAGATCCCTTTCACATGTACCGTTATCCAGTCATGTGTCCCTCATCCTATATTTGTGCATTCCATCTTTTCTGCCTAAGTGTAGGACCTTACATTTCTCTCTGTTGAAACTTGTTTGGTTTGCTTGGGCCCAGCTCTTTAATCTGTCAAGTTCCTTTTGAATTTTCATCCTATTCTGTTTACAGAGGCAGGAAAATGTGGGATTAATCCACATTTTCTTGCCTGTGTAGAAAGGGCCTTAGCAACCCCCCCCCCAATTTGGTATCATCTGCAAATTTGATCAGCATCCTCCTTCATTCAAGTCATTAATAAAGATATTGAATAGCACTGGGCTCAGGACAGAACCCTGTGGCACCCCACTAGTCACTTCTCTCCAGAATGAAAAACAGCCATCAGTGAGTACTAGGGATGGCCCAACCAAATCCTCGAATCCTCGAATCCTGGGTAAGGATTCAAGATTCTCGAATCCGAATCCCTGTGCCAAAATAGGCAAACCGAATTTTTTACCCCGCCAACAAAATAGATTGTTGGAGACTGGGACGCCTGAAAACCTGGGAGACTAGACGTACAAAGGAAGATAGTAAATAGGTGAGGTTTTCCCTTGGAGCAATAATGGCCTTTGCTAACAATTTCACAAATTACAGATGGGCTTCTATTCTAAAATATTTAAATTGAACATTTCATATTGAAGTTCAGTACTTCACTGGAAGCTACAGGCTTGAGATTTCAAGGACTGCTGAAACATTCCTTTGCAGAGCTCCCTTGCAAACCTCTTTCAGATACAATTCTGGGCTTTGGAGTTTTACAAGGTGTCACACCTTTCTCTGACAAAGTGTACTGGTGCATCATCAAGCTACAAATCCCATGATGCCAAAAGGAACTATGCAAAGAAAAGCCAGTTTTGACCTGGATTATCTCTCTACTGTAGTATGTGGCCCTGTTTACACAGGCAGGAAAATGTGGGATTAATCCACATTTTCCTGCCTGTGTACAAAGGGCCTTCGTGTCATTTTCAATCTGGGGAGATCCTGAGACAAAGCTAGGACAATTGTCTTGGCCAGATTTCTTCAGAGGGAGGTTTGCCTTTGCCTAGGCTTTCGCTAAGGCTGAGAGAGTGTGTCTTGCCCAAGATAATCCTTCTTTTCCTGGCTTTTTAAACTCTTTTTTTAAAAAAAGGATTTGAAAGATTCGAGATTCGTGAGATTCATGGATTCCCAGAACCCTCCAGGGATTCGGATCTGGATTTGGATTCGGAAAATTCTGGATTCGTCCTATCCCTAGTGAGTACCCTTTGGGTTCAGTCCATCAACCAATTAAAAATCCACCTAACAGTAGCACTGTCCAGCTCACATTTTACCAGCTTCTTTCCAAGAACGTCATGGGGAACTTTGTCAAAGGCCTTACTGAAATCGAGGTATGCTACATCCACAGCATTCCCTTCATCTATCAAGCTAGTAACTCTATCATAAAAAGAGATAAGATTAGTCTGGCATGATTTGTTTTTGAGAAACCCATGTTGACTTGATCACGGCATTGCTTTCTAAGTAATTAGAAACTGACTGTTTAATTATCTGCTCTAGGATCTTTCCTGGTATTGATGTCAGGCTGATTGGGTGATAATTATTTGGGTCCTCCATGCTCCGGTGCAGATTTGCAAGTGCACACCAGTGTGAGCCTGCAGATCTGCCGGGGGTGGGCTTTAGGCTGGCGAGCTTCAGCGGTTAGTGGGAAGCCTCCACCAACCGGGAGCCGCCATTTTGGATGCCAGAGCAGTGCGGAGTGACAAGCTCACACTGTTCCTCATCAGGACGGACTGAAACAGACCCACTAAAAAGCTGGTGAGTAGCGGCAGGGAGCGTTTCACTTACCGCGTGCGGAAAGGGCCAAAGACACATTGCTTTTTTAAAAAGGTTGGTAAACTGCTCTGTGGGTGTTTGCCAGTTGGGCATTATATAGGAACCTCATAAACAAACAAACAAACCTGGCATATTTCTATTGGCATGGAATCGAACATAAAAATAGGGTTTGGCCCAGTTAAACAAGAAAGCACTGTATTGAATTTACAAGCTGGAAAAAAAATTCCATCTTCCACAGTGCTCACTGGATGAGAGGTGGACAGAAATTGTAAAACCTCTATTTCATTATCTGTGAATTCCTCAAGAATTCCTCCACCTGGCCCCTCCCAAAACTGAAAACCCCAGGATTCCATAGGATGTTGCAAGTGGAATCATAGCACTATAACAGGCTAGTGCGGAAGTGGCTTAGGGCTCCATCCCCAAGCTGTCTTCAAGCCTGCTTTCCAGTTTACAGCCTGACTGCTTCTCACAAACAGATCCAGTACTGTGGAGCCACATGATCTTTCACATGATCTTTCAAGGAACAGAGTCAAGTGTCTCCTTACCAAAAAAAAAAAAAAGATTTCCTTTACCAACACTGCCATGTCAAATGACAGACCACAAAGCTTACACTTGGTAAGTCAGCCTGTGTTCTAGGAGGTAAACAACTCCAGTATGTTCAGGACTCATATAAGGCCAATGAGGAAGCCCATACAAAGACTCTAGACCAATAGCAAGTCCTGGGGATTTTGTTTTGTAAACACCTGTAAAAGAACAGGGAACACGAAAGAGTAGAAGGAAAAGGATACTTAAGGCATCCTTTATGTCCTTTCATTTTATTTTATTCTCTCCCTGGAAGAAGTGTTGTGTGTGTGTGTGTGTTTGTTTTTAATCTTCCTCCATGATATACAGAGTACATACATTTAATTCTGCATTTATTTTTTGCAAAAACCAAAAAGTAAAGCTTAGAAAAATACTTTTTCTGATGTCTGCCTGAGAGTACAAAGCTGTTTCAGGGTTGTTTTATGCGATGGGCCTTTCCACACTACACTGTTAACAGTGCTATTATTCCACTTTCAAAATCCTGTGGAATTCTGGGAGTTGTAGTTTACTGAGGCCAAAGAGCTCTCTGGCTGAGGATTCTAAATGCCCCTCCTTACACTGCAAGCCCCAGGATTCCACAGGATGTTGAAAGTAGAATGCTAGCGCTATAACAGTGTGGTGCAGAAAGATCCTATGTTCCTACACATCAGTCAAGTTCACATTCTACAGCTGTTACCCTGATTTCTGAGGGTCCCTTGGGGGACACCTTGATTCACTCCAAAAATGCAAAGTTTGGGGAAATTAGCAGAGCACTGGCTGTAGCCAAATGAGGGGCAGGGTAACCCAGCAGAATCTTTTACCCAATTTTTACAGGGTCCAACCAAGCAAAAAGCCAGACAATCATACCAATAACTGGATTTTATTAATGAAAGTGTTCTCACACACCAATGTACTCACTCACTCACACGCACAAGGCCTATTGAGAAAGGAAAAAGGTGAAAATTGATAGGGAATTCAGCAGAGAGGGTGTAAAGGCGGTGATAGTGCACCTATCCTGAAGTCTTCAGTCCGGGAAGCAGCGAGAAGAATGGAGCACAGCAAAAAGAAGCGGCTGAGGGGATCACTCGACTAACAGAGTGCTGGTCTGCTAGCATGGCAGGGAGTTCTCTAAAGAGACCCCTCAAAAAGTAGGACTACTAATAGGGCGGAACGTACCTTGAGAGAAGTCCCTCTCCCGGGAAGAACAGTGGCCAAAATCAAGGGATAAATGCCTCATAATAGCAACTTGGTAAGTTTGCATGATTGGTTTATGCAGATGGACCTTGCAGTGCAGGGTTTACTAACATCAGAGTTGCTCAACCTGAGGAAAACCCAATAATCCCTTCAAGTTGGCTATTCCTTGGCTGAAGACCCTTTATCTGTGCGGACGTGTTTAGCCTGAAGTCTCCTAGGGGAACATGACTGGGGCTTTTCCTGGCCTGAACTATTTTTGGTCGTTCGGCCTCTTTGTCTATGTACCCATTCGAGCAATCTCTCTGGCATATATTTGATATCAAATTTATAGTGCCCGGGATAGGGTATGCCAGTGGGGTAACACAGCCACAATCTACCCTTTGGTTGCTTTAAAACTCCCATGAAAGCATAGTAAAGATGTAGTGGGGGAATCTGGATGTTTATTTCACATGCCTAGAATGGGTTGATGTTATCTTTCTGATTTCTGTATAAAAGAAAAAGTTCATAGCTGAGATCCTGCATAAGAGGCTATAATTTGTAATTTACAGCATCATAACTATCTCTCTTACAGGGAGAGCAACCATTTTAGTGAATTGTGACAATGTGTAGCAGGGAGTCCTACACAGTCTCCTGTTCCACAAGGAGTCCCATAGCCTTCTGGTACCCATTGCACAATGCTGCATTTTGATGTCCATCGTGCAATGGGACCCATGGAGTGATGGCCATGTTATTGGCTCCATTTGCCCAGTGGTCCATCTCTTCTCCCCTTGTGAGAATACAAATGTTGCACAACATTGCAATTCACCTTTATGTGATCATAAGTCAGTTTATAATGATTTCCATATCTAACAGGATGCCAGTCCAGAAATACATACAGACTAGTTACTTATCACCATCTGATGTTCATGTGGAAGAAGAATGTAGGATTTGCCGGCAGGGAGGGTCTAAGGAAATAACCAAAAAAGAAAACAACGCAGAGCTGAGAAAGAGAGAGAGAAGGAGAGAGAGAGAGGAGAGAGAGAAGTTACAGTTGGCTCCTCGCTATCACAAGTTCTATCAGTTTTTCTTCAGCATTAGAAATCTTTGGAGCCTAGGAGCTGTTCCTATTTGGAAGCCACACCTTTATCACACCAGCTGCCAAGGAAGAGAATGAAATGTAACCAGAGAGAGCCACCTTCTATTTACAGCTGCGGAGAAATGTAATTAAATTTAATGGAAACTGCAGCTTCTAAATAAAGGCACCAAGAACTTCCACTCCTACACAGTAGGAAGCGAGGCTAAAACATAGCGAGCTAAATGTATCTCTGGTGTAACACCACTGGCATCACCGAGCTTACACCATTGAAGGTTTTTGGCCTGTTATACACTTCCCTTTGGCTATAATGAAGCGGAAGAGCCCTGTGCTTGCATTCTGTCACACACAAATTGGAAACCAGAACAAAATGCTGCCAAGCAGCCTAATGATGGGCCCTGCAAAGGTTACATTTCCTCACTGATAGATTCTACTGTGTCACCTGCTTAGGCTGGACAAATGAGAGGCTAAGGTATTCACAGCTAGATTTCCTGACTAAGCTTAATGAGGAATGAGAGAGAGAGACAAAGGGAGGGAGAGAGGGAGAGGGAGAGGGAATGCTACTACCAGAGGAATTAAATCTTCTCATTTCCTAGCCAATACAATCAGGCAGGAGACATTTTCCATATGCTAGGAGAGCTAAGATATGCTCCTCCAGGAAATTAAACCAACTACTTTGTTGGATCTCCAGCAGAAGATGCAATTAAAATTACATTAAAACAAAACAAAACCCAAGGCATTCTCACCTCTGTAAGAAGACATTCCTGACTGCCAGAACAAACTTGAATGAGGAAGAGACCCTTGGCTGCAGCAAAGGATTATCTGTACGAGCAGTATTATTTAGCTATCTTTAGAAACATTGTACATAGAATAACTCTTCTGTAATATGATGAGGTGGAGGAAGAGAAAGAGAAAAGTGTGGAAATTCTAAAATAACCTCAGTGAAAACTGGCATACAAGACTGTAAGAAATCCTCATAGATACCAGTAGAATTTCCCCATAAGGAATACGGACAATACGACACACACCTACATACCTTTAGTTTATGAAATTTCAAATTGTGTGGCATTTTGGCATGAGAAGAGTCCTGTATCACACAAACCTTCTCTAGCAACTGTGCGGCCAGTGACATCCTGGAAGGCCTTGTTACAGTTCAGACGGAGGTTCTCCAACTTTCTACCCTGAGGGTGCCCTGGAGAAAACTGGAAACGATTGATGCCCACCAGCTACAAAATAGCAACGTAAGCATGACATTTACATGGTGATAAGTCACAAAATGGTGGTAGATGGAGGAGCCTGAAGTAATCACTTGATAATTATTGATATCATTTTGCACGGATAAATAATCTGTCTTTCAAAATTATTAAATGCTTTGCCACAGTTCTTTCCTTCATGTTTCAACTTTCCTTGTGTGAAGTACAGAAATTAACTCTGCGGGCATCAGAATTCAGCCTTCCTACGACAGAATTTGCTTATCCAGAAGCTCTGAGGAGAGATTGCTTATGTTACGTTTCGCCCTGCCCTTCTCCGCATGCTTTTCACATTTCACAATTATAGCACTATATTTAGCGGCGATGAAAACATCCTGTGGAATCATTGGATATGTAGTTTGATGAGGCACTAAAGTTTCATGATTGAGAATTCTAAATATCCCTTCCTCAACTCCAAATCTCAGGATTTGGGAGTTAAAATGGAATCATAGTATTATAATTGTGAACTGTGAATGGGTTCCAGGATTTCAAGATTATTATTTTTTTTAAAGCAAGTCTTCAGCTCAAGTAGGAAATACTTAGGGGGCAAACTGAGCAGTCAGTATTTTGCCCAATCATTTTTGCAATAAACAAGCCTGTCCCTGTCTATGGCTATTTCCACACTAGCCTGTTATAGTGCTATTATTCCACTTTCAACATCCCCAAGATTCCATAGGATTCCCCAGGATTTCACAGGATGTTAAAAGTGGAATAATAGTGCTATAACAGTCTAGTGCAGGAATGAGTGTGTTAAGCCAACGCCTGGCTCTCATTCCTATGACTGACTTTTTTTTTTCAACCCTTTCTTAAAATTTCCAAGTTCCCTATATCCCTAGATCCTAGATCCTAGATCCTAGCTCCTAGATCCACTCTGCAGGGATGTCTAGTTTTTGGAGTAAATCTAGTTGAGATATCAACTTCTTGTAAAGATTGCACAGCAAGCAACGGAGCCGCTGGATGGAAGGAGGAAGGATGCAACAAATCAGGATAAAAGTTACAATACAATGATTAAAATTTAGGAGTATAAGGAGTCTTGTTTTTCATGACATGCTAGAAATAAAATTATTATATATTTTTATGAGATATAAAAAAAACAAGCTCAATTTAACAGTTGGGATTCTATTACTGCCTGATATGGGAGTAAAAGACCCATACCCATTATTGCCACTTTCTCTCTGCCATACTTTGTCACCTTCCCCCACCCCCACCTTGTTTTATCTCCTCTTCTTCCTTGTGATGAAGCAACAGCACTGCCTTTACCTGACTGCTCACTGGTCCTCTGTTTAGAGCAACAATTACAGCTTAGACAGCCACTGCTGCCTCTTTAGAAGACAGGTAGATAGCAGCATGAAGTGAAGCAGGGAAGGTGAGAATAGAAGATTGGGTACTGTCTCTTTCCCTCAGAAGAATGAGGCCTTCTCTTCCCTTGCCCCATCTCCTCTTTGTCTCTCGGTTCCATTACCTTATCTCACTGTTTCTGCCCCACCCTTCCATATATGCACACATGTGCAAACAGATTCCTCCCAGTCTCACTGGACAACGCCCGCTTGTTCCTCTGAGATACAGAAAGTGGACTCAGAAGGCAATGGCCCCAGGCCCAAAGCCCAACAGTATCACCCAGTGTGCCTCCTTTTCTTTTCCTTCAGTCTGTCTGTTCTTTTATTTTATTTTATTTTTCAAATACTTTTATATACTGCCTACTGAGGAGCCAAAGCCTTCTTGAAGCAGTGCAGAACAGAAAAAAAATTAAACCAATAAAATATGAAAATGTCATTAACAATTGATTTTCCACTTCTCTCTCTTTCTTTCCTCAGCCAGTCACTTTGTCCATCTGTCAACCATTTCCTTTCTTCCCCTCCTTTCCTTTCCTTTCCGCCAACTTTGCAGCTTGGCTCTTGAGCCACCATCTCCCCCATCAGATGCCTATCTACTGTGCTGGTGCTGCTAGCATCACTCAAGCTAAAAAGGATACAGCATGTTAATGGGACACATTGGTCATGCAGAGAGATACCAGTCACACTGGAAAGTGGGCTTAGATTCATTGGTGAACTCCAGCCCACTACTGATAAAAAGGGTGCTAGAAGACAATACAGATGCCAAAGTAATTTGTGGGGATTCTGAGAGATAATTCATATATTATGTAGAAATAACTGCTCCTATAAATAGACTGTTCCCATAAATATGTTGATGAGGAGACAGCAGCACCTTCCATCCAGAATTAACAGCCAATATTTCATTGGTGTCACCAATTTAAAAAAACTGGTGAGAAACCAGTATAGGCAGGTCAGCAATACTAGGTAGCTACTGAGGCACACACTTCCAGCACATGCCAGGATTTTTCATCTTCTCTTTCACTATCTATTCAACTTTTTTATCTCCCCAAGAAAGGCATGACAGGAACAAAGAGGAGGAACACTTGGGTTGTCTCTCCCTCTTGGCCCCAGAACCTATGATAAGGAGGTGAGATGGTTCATCTCTCAGAAGAAGGCCCACCGCATTGAGGTCTAGAAAGCTTAATGGCATCATCCAATCACAACTTTCCAGCTGCAACTTGGGCTTTTCAAATTCAAGCCAACAGCTGCTCCTGATAAGCTAAATGTGTCTAGTTTCTGCTCCTGACCTGCTAGTTCCTGTCCTGAGTCTATCTGTAATTCAGCAGATACAGTCCTTGTTCTGCCTTTTCTGGCTGTCTCACCACTGGTTGTGTTTTTGAAATCAAACTTTAGCAACAGTGCATCTGTGACCTGAGATGTCTGCATTCTTGGTGCACCCACTCACAGACGCTCTCACTCTGTCTTCTACAAGCATGCTTCTCCAGCATTAATGCTATGAGCAGTGATGGCACATATCAGAACTTATGCAGAAGCTCAGAAGGGATGCCAGATAAAAAGGTTCATGATTGAGGACCTTTCTGCACTACACTGCTATAGAGCTAGCATTCCACTTTCAACATCCTATGGCATCCTGGGGTTTGCAGTTTAGGGAGGGGCATTTAGAATTCTCAGCCAGAGAGCTCTTTGGCTTCAGTAAACTACAAACCTCAGAATTCCACAGGATGTTGAAAGTGGAATGATAGCACTGTAAAAGTGCAGTGCAGAAAGACCCTAAGTCTGACCTGTTATCCTTCCTGGACTTTGAATGTTGATGGTTCCCTTCTAGTCTCTAGAATGCATAGTATCTCAATGTTACCAAAAACATCCTTTAGACATGAAAACATACTAAAACTAATACTCAAAACTAAGATCAAATGGAGAAAAAAATCTGTGATGGGCACATCTTGTTCATGAATTCATATGCATATTAATGAAACCTGATGCTGATTTCACTTATTTCTGCTTCCCCATCACCTCATTACCATATATTTTCACAATTGCTATAATTAGGTCTAATTACACAATTAGTGGAACCCATGCATGATCATGTCACGAGAATGTGTAATGATGTGCAATTACATAATTACCACACATAATGGCCTTGGGGTGCCAAACCTCTGAAAAATATTACAACGAAGTGTTGTGTGGCTTCAGAAAGAGGGTTGAATTTGTCTTCTTCAGAATGAAGGAAATCAGACCTACAATATCAACAACCTTTACTAAAAAGATGATGGGCCAAATCTCATAGGCAGAAATGAATTTCAAGTGCCTAATTAATTCTAGGGCCTCTCTATGAAATTAGTTATTTTGTCAAGTAAAATGAATAATGGCCATTTGCTCCATATTTGTCATACATGCTCCAACTTCAAGGTTATGTTTTTGTTGTAGAGATATTGAATGGACCTAACATTCAAAGTGCAACATTTTGTTCTTTGGGGGTAAAATAGTATATTTCACCATAAGTGGGGCATTCATTGCTGTTGCAATTCCTGGGAGAAAGAGAGTTGCAATGAGTTTCAGAGGCCCCTAATAGATGTTTGTTCTTGATATAATTAGAGGTTTTGTGAACATTTGTTTCATTTTCACATAGAAGCATAGAGGGCTTTCTTTCTACGTATATTGTTCTATAATAAAACAACAGGCCCATAGACTGTATGCACACATACCCCATTTGGTGGGCCCTGGGACCACAGTCCTGTTTCTGGAAAAGAATTCATACAAAAGGGATACTTGCATTCCTGGAAAACTCAAATAACAGCATGCTGCCCAAGAGATGGAAGGAAGGAGAGAGAGAGAGAGATTGAGACCTGTTGTGAGTATTTAAAAAATGCTTTTTGAAATCAGAGTGAATATGTGATGTTGGGGAAACTCCTACCCACCCCACCCTGGTTGGAAGTGTTAGTGAACAGATGACAGTTTATTTGACAGCATGCCAGTCCAAATATCAGCATTCAGATGAAGTAATCTGGCACCACAGCAAACATATACCTTACCATTTATAGCAGTTTTAGAAAATTTACCCAGTGACAGTATGCAAAACATACAGCAAATCAATATACTGGAATGTACTGTGGACAGGATCCTGCATTGTCAACATAACTATAACAACAGAGCCATATCATTATAGTTACATCTGACAATGCCACCCAAGTGTTTCCAAGGTGCTGGAGGTTGGTGCACTGGGAATGAAGGTTCCAGTTTTCACCTGATCGTGTGCCACTGCCATCATCCATAAAAACTGGCCATACTGGATGGTGCTGATGGCTGCTGGGGTCCAGCACTATCTGGAGAGCTTCAGATTTCTCTTCTCTTAATTAAAGGAACCCAAGAAGCCAAACTCAAAAATATTTCAAATACTCTGAATGGCAACAGGCTTATCCCAATGAAAATGATAGCACAAAAGGAGTAATAGCTTGCACAATACCTGCTTAACACTGGAAATACACTGTCAGAAGTTATAGTGATGCTGAAACACAGCTTAGACAAATTCATGGAGAAGAAGGGCTGGCTGAAAACATTGTGCTGATGGTAGGGAGGACAGGACTGTCCCCAATCCACAGTAAATCAAGGACATCAGGCATAGTACACAATGCTACTTTGGTACATGGGGCAGAAAAATCCCATATCCACTATTCCCCGTCCCTGGCAGTGAAAGCCAAATGCCAAAAAAGCAAACTAGCTGTTCTTTTACAATTTGCTGCCCTAGGATGAAACCCAAAATCATCTTCCTGAGTTTCTCCCTTCATTCTGCTTAAGAAAACAGCTGGTGCTATGTAGAAGTAGTCTACTGAAAGTAATGTCAACTTATCGGAAGTTCCATATTTGAAGGCAGCAATATTTGGAGGTACCTGGCTGGGGAAGACTGCTCTAATACCATTTGCTGGAGCTCAAACAACCAGGGAGAGCTGGTGCCTTTACTTTCTGCATGTTGGTTTCGGGGGAACCAGTCATTCTTAGGGATCACCAAGACCAGTCATTCAGGAAACAGGCTGGATTATCATTGTTATGACCCAGCTGAACTACTCTTATGAGCCTCTGTCATTGAGCTGGGAAGTAACTAGTTACAAATTATGAGCTACCTGTAATTCATTCTTGCTTAAAATAGCTAAGGGAATACAGAGCCAGCATGGTATAGTAGTTTGAACACTGAACTATGACTCTGGACACTAGAGTTCAAGTACCTGCTCACCTATGAAAACCCACAGGGTGATCTTGGACAAGTCACTTTCTCTTAGAAGAAGGCAAAGACAAAGCCCCTATGATTAAATCTTGCCAAAAAAACTGATAAGGTTTCCATAAGTCAGAAATGACTTGAAGGTACACAGCAACAACCAAGTTATATTGTGATGGTAACTTATTAAGGGTTACCTTCAATCCTTTTGCAATACCTACCTGGCAACATCCTAACCAAAGCATTTCTGAGAAGCTAGAGACTGGGCCACTGGGAAATAATGTCTGCAGCACTCTTCCAGTCACACAGTGTCTTGAGAAAAGAAATTGTGTCAGGACCCCAAGGGGTTCCCAGAGCCCTTTTAGTCATCTGGAATACCACAGAGTCCTCACAACTGTTCTACCCGCGGAACTTCATCTGTAATGTCTCAGGTCCCACATTCCTGCAAAATGGGTGACAGCAAAAATTGAAACTGGGACCCTCTATTGTTTATGTATTTTTCTCCCCAAAAGGAGACTTGTAAGTTTTGGTTTTTATACCACATCAGCATTTGCTTGCAAATACAGTAATGTGGTTTGTGGGTGCTAGATGCTGAAAAAGGTTATTTTTCTAAACCCCTGATAATATATATAAAACTCCTTTAGAAGCAATTCTCCTTTAAACAATATGCACAGGGTGGGAAAGAAAATACAATGTTGTATTATTATCACTGTAATCATCAATCATCACCACCACCACCACCACCACCCTGATCCTGCTTTTCTCCTGATAGTGCGACTCCAGGCAGCTATTCATACATTTAAAACAATACAAATTAAAACAATATTCATAGAAGTTTGAATACAAGATTAAAAAACAATTAAGCAATTTATGAAGTTAAAACATTAAAAACATTGAAAGAACATAAAGGAATATATATAAACCTTAAAAACTACATAGTATTAAAAGCCCAACCCTAGCCCATTTGTAAAAACCTGACCACACAAAAATGTTTTGACTTGCTGATAGAAGGAGAGCAAGGATGGGGCCATCTTGGCCTCTCTAGGGAGAGAGTTCCAAAGTCTAGGAGCAGCCACTGAGAAGGTCCTCTCCCTTGTTCCTATCAAACAAGTCCCAGAGGATGTGGAACAGAGAGAAGGACCTCTTCTGATGATCTTAGAGCTCATCTGGGTTCATAAAGGAAGATACAGTCCTTCGAATAACCTCAGCCCAAGCTGTATAGGGCTTTATAGGTCCAAACTAGCACTTTGAATGTGTTGCAATCTATAACTTACATTCAAAAAGCAAAGATGCTGAAAGGTAGAAAGTAATTAACAAATGTTTCATTTGCTCTCCCGATGTTCTTCAGCATCTGCATGTTCAGAAGAAATATTTAACTCTTTTCAGCAAATCAAAATCAAAGCCCTCTGATCATTAGAAGTTACAAAACCATCTTGGCATTTAAAGGCAGAATTCACTCACTATACCTCATACTTCCAATGAAGGCCTAAATGACTTTTGTGGTGCATCATTTGAGTGGTAATTTTCTTGATATCTGAAGGGGGGTGATGCTATATTTTTATGTTATCTTAGATCATCTTGACAAGCCAGTCTCTCATTTTGCATGGTGGGGGAAGTGCTGTTTATGACAACATTTATTATAAAATGAACATGAACATTACAAATGATGCTTGCCTGAAAAATTTATTGGCAAATATAATTATGAGCTCAAATGTGATAGAACCTTATAAATCACTAGCCTCTAACTCCAGTAGCATAATCCTTTTAAAAAAAAGCTATTGTGGACTTTTAGTGCATCTTTCCCATAAAATTGTATGATATTTCATTTCAAGTGATGTTTGTGGGATTTTAAAAGTATACAGGCATGAAACAGCCTTGGATGTGATGTGTTGAACATACCACTATGTATACAAGGAAATTTTTTTGAGTGTTGACATCCTCAAGCCACTCGTCGCATTATTGACCTCCAAGATGTAGTATCTATTGCTTTTAATGAGGAAGAAAAGCTCAACAATTTACTTTTATACTGATATTTAGACTGGAAGCATATATTCCACTTTCATTGTTATGCCTTCCTGTCCCCTGAGAATTCTAGGAATTAAAGTAGAATATACAGTCCTAGGACCCTTTCATACCACACATTTATAGCACTATCATTCTACTTTAACTGCCATGGAAACATCCTATGGAATCCTGGAATCTGCAGTTTAGAGCAGGGCATTTAGAATTCTCAGCCATGGAGCCTCTAGCACCTCATCGAAGGACAAACCCCAGGACTCTCTAGGATGTTGCCATCACACTTACAGTGGAATCATAACACTATAATTATGCACTATGGACAGGTCCCCAATCCAAATATCAGTTTGGGGGATCTCTTAGAATTCCTTGTTAACTATGCTTGCTTCACTCTTACCTCACAGAACTTTAGTGTCTATGGTGCCATGGGAAGATGAAATGATCACTAAACCAACTTAAGACTTTATTATAACTATGCTTGCACAAAAGAAAAAAATACAGAATTTAGGCCCTTTCCACACCACCTTCCCAACCCACCATGGGGATGGGAGAAGGATGGGACCACGACAATGCTTCTGCATGATGTTGTCACAGTCCCATTCTTCTCCTGTCCCCAGGTAGTGTAATCATGGATTAAGTCATTGACGGGGGCCCTTTCCACACCACCGTCTCAATTCTCCAGGGGAACAGGAGAAGGATGGGACTGTGATGATGTTTCTGCATGATGTCATCATGATCCTGTCCTTCCCCCCTCCACAAGTGGCATAATCATGGATTAAATCATTGATGGGTTTTCCCTGTCAATGACCTGCAATCACATCACCATCGTGGACTTACTTGTCCTGCAGAAACCCGGGAAGCTCAGTGCCTGTACTTCCTGCCCCAGCGCAGTCTGGGAAAGTACCTGGCTGCGCTGTGGAAGCAAGAGGCATGGCCATCACACTTCCTTCACCATGAAGCCAGCAGTGCAGAAGGGTGCTCTCCCATCACTCTCCTCTCCCAGCAGAGCCAATGCTGGGATCCCCACCAAAAGACTCCAGGATAGGGTGCAGAAAGAGCCTTAGACATGTTAGTTTTTTATTTAAGCTCCAGAATACTCCAGCCAGAGCATGACCACTCCTCTGAAGTAGTGTTTCCTTGAAAAGATTTCTCTTCCCTTCATGCGTGTTGATTTAGTCAGTTACTGTATGTTGAAAATTAAATTACTATAAAATGGACCATCATACAGTAGTCACCACTTAATGGACACAGGGATTTTTTTTAAAAAGAGCCCATCATACATTGTATTTTTTCCAGATGAATTTTGATTCCATCAGATTTCAACCACAGATGTAAAACTAGAAACACACAGAAAGGAGTGTAGTTGGCTAATAATAAATTAAATTGTTTATACACACAGCATAATAAATAATATATTACCCAAGGCTTGTAATAGGGGTTTGGGCACTCCATACAAGTCTACCATGGACTCTATTGGTGCTAGATTTCCTGTGTTCCAAAGGGAATTTGAGTGACCTAAAGTGTCCTTCCTTCTCGGCTCTCCCTATCCTGAGCCCTCTGTGATGTAAACTGATACTCTTAGGGCTGTTTCACCACCTCTTCTCAACACCCCCCTCTCTCTCTCTTCCTAGTTCCTCCCAAGAATGCAGCTAGATTAGGAATGCACCGTGAGTAACTTTCCTATCTTAGGCCCTTTCCGCACAACCCTCCCAACCCGCCAGGGGACAGGAGAAGAACGGGATCACAACGACAGTTCTTCATGATGTTGTCACGGTCCCGTCCTTCTCCCCTCCCCAGGAAGCACAATCACGGATGAAATCATTGACAGGTTTTCTCCATCAATGACCTATGACCTCACTTACTTGGTGTGTGGAGGGTCCAGAAGTGCAATGGCTGCACTTCCTGCCCCAGTGTAGCCTGAGACAGTACCCAGCTGCACTGCAGCAGGAAGAGGTGGGATCACTGCTCTTCCTGGATCCTGGAAGCAGCCAGTGTGGAGGGGAGTGCTCCTGTCGCACTCCCCTCCCAGCAGAGTCAATGCTGGGATCCTTACCAGAGGACTCTGTGAAAAGGTAGGGCGCAAAAAGGGCCTTAGAATGGTGTTCCTATAACAAAGCCTTTTACTTTGTTTCTTTAAGCCATTGGTGTCTTTGCTCCTTAATCAGTAATAATGCTCCACTGCAGACGCACACCCTATTGATTTCTGTATATAAAATGTGTGTACGTAGAAGTTTGAATTATCTGCCATGTTATTTCTGAACCAATTCCACTAGTCAGGAGACAAATCCTGAAGGACTGTTCCACAAATGATAGAGCAGACAAAGCAGCTGACCTGCAGAATACGCACGTGAAGGGTAGACTATAAGAAATTTGTACATCCCTACTCACAAGACAACTGAGGTGCAGAAGATATCACTCTCATGAAAAAAGCAGCAACAGTGCAAGGGGCTGAGAGTTTAGCTCCATCCTGAGCTCACGTGCCTCCTCCCAACCCTTTGCCCATTGATAGATCATCTCTTTGGCTCTTTCTGTCTATGGAAGTTCCATGTATGATTTCAAACCCCGGAAAAATCCTTTAACTGCAGGCACAGAAATTTGCCTATTGCTGTCCAAGCACCTAAGTCAGTGCTATTTGATCTGACTGGCAGCATCTCTCCAGGCTGCACCCTGGCAGAGTTGCTGAGGATTTTGTTTGGACAATATGCTGTGCCACCACATTATGGGCCATTTCCACACTAGCCTGTTATAGCACAATGATTCCACTTTCAACATCCTCTGGAATGGGGTTTGCAGTTTCGGGAGGGGTCAGCTGGCTAGTGTGGAAATGGCCATGGACTCGCCTTTCCTTTTTCAGTAACACAAAAATAGCAGTATCCAACTCTGATAAAAGAAATAGAAAATTCTCCCTGGATGTCCAGACACTATGAATGTTTTAATTATCATAGTAGTGGCAGTGAGAAACCTGAAATCTTTGAAGCAGAATGGTTTGGAGAAAACATAAATTACAATATTTATTTAGGCATGTGGAAGTAGTAATAAATAGGGCCATATATAATTACAAGTTCATAGCTTCTCCTAGTAGCTAAAATTCACAGTAAGTTCAAGTTCATGGAATGGAATAATTTGATGTTGATAGTACAAGAGGTTTTTAAAAAAATAAATAAATGAGAGAGTTAGATAAAGAAATTATTTTAGGTTTTTTTGTTTTAGTGGAAACTTTTCCAGTGTGGCACCTCTGCAGCATATTAATTAAAGACTTTGAAGTCTAGGTTTTTGAGAGTGTTTAAAGATATTATTTCCTTCTTGTCAATAAAACTGACATTTAGCGGTGCTGTCTTCCTCTGACTCCCCCGTGTGAATGCCTGCTGGCATTCTAAAACCATTAACATGGCTGCATGTTTTCTGTGTTTTTATAGAAGGCTCGAGACCTGAACAATCAAGATTATAATTTTACGCTACTGTTTGTTTTACCACTAGGGTGATAACATGATTAAAACAGTAAATGTCAATTTGTTTCTCCAATATTTTATGCCTATATTCCACAGGCCAATTTGTCACAGGGATGCTTAATTTTTACAGCCTATGTTTTGGGGTGTTCTTTAAAAAAAGGTTTAAATTACTACCCTGACAAATAGCAGAGGAAACATTAAAGAAGTAGACAGTTACAATACTTCATTGTTTATCTGAAAGGGGTGGGGGAATCAAGAAAAGCTATTTACATTATACTCGTTGTAATATCCAGCTGTCTCTGTAACCTACCTGGGGTTTCAAAATGAAAAGAGTGGTATTTTATAGGGCACAAACATGGTGGCCCCTCCCTAAACTGCAAACCCCAGGATTCCATAGGATGTTGAAAGTGGAATCATAGTGCTATAACAGGCTAGTGCGGAAATGGCCTACATCTGGTGTGATGGACTGGAAGTTAGATCTTCTCTACACAATTATAGAAAGTAGCAGATTTTCTCTTCAGCTTTAAAGATGCTGGTGAAGCCTTCTCAAGTCAGACTCAGAGAAAAACTTGGGATGGGGCTAATAAAATACTCCATCAAACTAGGCATGAGTTATCAGAAGCATACTTTACAAGCTGCAAATATCTTCTCTGGCATGTATTGAATTCTTAACCTGTGAAGAATTTCCAGAAACCCACCACCACTGCCCCCATCAGCCCCTCTCTCTCATGGAATCTTCCAAGCAGTTTTGCTACCAGGCTTCGAAGACCCTGGCCCCTGCCCATTATTTAACCAGAGGATTGTAGCAGGAGTAACAGCAGTGGCAAACAGAGAAAAAGAAAGTCTTTTCTTTCCACTTGTTCCTCTCTGTAGCAAGTTGGTTCTCTGCCACCAGGCAAATGGGTTTTAGAATACTTGTTAGCAATATGCCCGTGCATCAACAGCTTTCCAGTGGCATGAAAGAGTTCAAATGTATTGATGACCTGGTTTGACACTTTTGCATTCAGTTTGCAATTTGCAGCCAGGAAAAGATAGGAAAGCTGAGAACCCAGTAGGAGAGTGAATTGTTGCTAACCTGTCATACCGTACCCAAAGCTAATCGTGTGTTGGGGTGGAGGGAGATGACACATGCTTGTGTAGTTTTATTATCTTTGTTTCCTTCTGCACCATATAACTCCTGGGAGTCCCTCTTCCGTTGCTCCTGCATTATAAGGGAGACCATTTTCCATTGGCCTCACCTGGAGAGGGAGCACCTCAGTCCTGGGACCCCCGTATGTCCAACAACGGGGATCAGTCTGGGCAGAATTTGTTTGGGGACCCATTTCTGCCATTGGCTGTGAAGGGATGCTGGGTTCTATCAACAAAAAGCCTGGAATGTATCTGTGCTGTGTAATATCTGCTGTATCATTTACCATCAATAAATCTCCTGCTATTGTGCCAGTGTGTGCAAGCATTTGGCACTGAAAGAACCCTTGGAGAGGCCTAGGACTGCACCCAGTTCTGGAACAAAACACCCTCCATACAAGGGCACAAGGTCCCATGGCATACGGGACATATAGTTCTTCTATTTTAGGATTAATTGAGTCCGACAGGTCTTAGATTGAAGAGGAAAAGTGAAGCTCATCAGAAATCAGTGTAGATCTTTGTAATATAGTAAGCCACTGAATTTAAAAAAGGGACTTTGGCAGTGCTTGCGCCAATCTTGTTTCAGCTGCCATTCAACACAGTCATGGTAGCTCTTTGATTCAAGCTCTCCTACAACCTTGCCGATTAGGAGGCAAGAAAAAAAACCACCTGATATTAGGACTAGAGAGCAATCAAGGGTCCCTGACGAGCCCCTCTGAACCCCCTTTACTGGGGGGTGGGGTTGGTGGCCAGCCAAAATTACAAAGAAAAACTGTTGGCTAAACCGTGTCAGGTGACAAGTAATGCAGCTGTTAAGCGCTACACTACCAAATGCGACGCCATTGGCGCCATAGTTCTTCTAAGGGCTACTGCAAGTTGCCCTCTTTGCAACACAGTGTGCAAGAATGAGAGGGACAGAAGGGTAAAGCACTGATCTCTTCCCTACCTTTGGCCAGCGTGCCTCCAGACTGATCCTGACACCAGCAGCATTGCAATAAAAAATGGAAAAATATAGATAGTGTTAATTTTCTAGGATATGGATTAGCTCAGGAAGTAATACAGGTTCTTTCCAAATGTTCGGATGTTTTCTACAGAGGGTTGCTCTGAAGCAATCAGGAACATTACTGACAAATCTCTACTTACCCTGGACCAAGAGTGGATTTACAAATTAAAGTAGGTTCCACGCAGTAGCTCTTAATATATGATGAAATCTTAAAGCTCAGTAACTCACCCCATGAGTTTTATTTTCCCCCATATCTGTGTACACGACCAACCCTCTCCTTCCCTGGCTTCAGCTTCAATACTGGAATGCTTCACCCCAATGTGTTTGTGTTCCATTGAATTGAAAGGGGAATATGACTCAGATTCAGTGGTCTCATTTCTCTGACAGAAGCAATTCTGTTGCAGAAATGAGAGTGAGGAGATCTCTCCATGCTTACACTCCCATGCCCTTTCAAATCCTTCTCCATAGGACTTGGTAATAGATTTTAGTGGGGGAGAGAAGGAGAACATTGTCTTAGAAGAGGTATACCAGCATTCATACAATGCCCTCATGGTCCAAGAAATCAGGTTTGTAAAATGTCTTAGTTCTTCCACACTTGGCATGGAACACTTTGACTAAGTAAGCTGTTCTCACTACTGACCTGCAATATTGAAATAACATCTGAGTAAGTGCAAGGATGACTTCCTCATTATGACTTGAACTGACAATGAGTGCCTGGAAGTGCAACAGGACAATCTTGTCTACTCTAAAAAATAATCTTTTCAGAACAATTAAGTCATTCTTAACTTATCATTTTTCATATATTGCCATATCCTTAACTAAAATATTCCATTAGTATTTTTCATACATAGATACACACACAAACAAATAACAATATAAAATGAAGCAAGGTGCCTATCTGTGAATTGCACCACCAAAGTCATTTTCTTACTTTGTTGTTCTGCTGGCATCCTACAATCAAAATTTTGAACACATTTGTTTGTTAATATTGGCCGAATTTACAATGTGAGTGAATCAGAAGTCCTGTGTGTCCCATGTGTTGATGAGGTCTTCTCAAGTAGCTCATACCCCTGAGTTTCCACATGCTGCTAACATGCAGGGCAACTTTTAACTTCCAGTTGAAGCCTTAGACTGCAGTCCTTTACACACTTACTCAATGGGGCTTCCTTCCAAACAAATATCTACAGAATAGACAGCGTGTATAGCTGATGAGATTTATTAACATTAAATTTGCAGTCTTAATTCTTCCTTCACTACCATCGTGATTAATATTTCTCTCAAATTATCATTTCTGTGATAAGCAAATATTTTCAAGACAGGGTCCACCTTCGAAAATGGGTTACTTTCACTGGAAAATATATTTTTCATGTTTCCCATCTGATGAAATCATTTATCAAGCAGATGATAAATGAAGCAAAAAATGAAGTTTAATCAGGGTTGCCAGACTGAGAACTGGAGAGTGCTCCTGTGGCTTTAATGGTTGTATAGAAGAAGGAATTTCATCACCTGTTTCAGGACCAGTCTCCAGTTGTCACTCAGCAAATATTTTTAAGAAATTAGTATGGGCAAGATCACAGCCCACATAAAGAGACAGCTTGTATTGTTTCTGTCAGTATCTGAGAGGTCCTGTTATTGGTACTGTGCCTCAATCCAGTTGCTTCTCCCAACTAGATTAGATCTATTAAATCAATTGCTGAATTATAAGTGAACACATACATAAATCCTATTGATTCTGGCATGGAGCATTTTGAGTAAGTGAGCTGCTTTCACTACTGTCCTGCCATATCGAAATCACATCTGAACAGAAGAATTGATCCCATTGATTCAATCGATCTACTCTAGTTGGCCCTAGTAATTGCACTTAGGCAAAAAAAAGATCAAATGAATAAAGTCCTTTCTCAAAAGCCTGAAGGTAGACTTAGCAATTTTTTATGAAAGGTTTTAGATTAATGAACATCTTAATTAAAGGATGTAGTGGTCAGATAAACTTTTTTTTAAAAAAAATTGCTACACATTTCTAACGTTCCCAAAAGCTAAACTCTTCTGACAGCTATTTTTAATGAAGTTTTTAATATTTCTGATTCATAACAACTGCAGGATTTAGGAAATCCCTCTCGTCTTAAGAATATAACGGTCCCAAAGCTTCTGACGAATGGAAGCGCAAGAACTTTCCCAGAAGTCACTGAAGTTAGCCAAAAAAAAGCTTAATTTAAAAGTAAAGATGATAAATTAAAGAGAACATGGACAGGTCATCAGGAAACTATTTCGTGGCTGCACAAAGGGGGGGCCATTTCCTCACTCTGTCATGGAAACCCACTGGGTGATTTTGGGCACATCAGACACTCTCAACCTCTAACAACCCTGTGATAGGTTTGCTTTAGGATTGCCATAAGTGGGAAATGACTTGAAGGTGCACAACAACAACGATCATCCATGATCCACCTCAATTAAGGATGTTCGGACTGTTGTGATCTACTACCACAAGAGTTTTCAAATGTTGGGATTTTCTTGTCAAAATGTAACAGTGGAGAATTGTGTGCGCACATACATACATACACACACAAACCTTTTCTGAAGTGTTTGATGATGGTGATGATGATGATGATGATACTTCATTCATTTATATCCCTTCTTCACCCCAAGATGGGCCTCAAACTGGCTAACAACATACTTAGAACTATACAAATTAAAAACAATACTCCAATTGCAGCAGTAGGACAAAAGTATAAACATAAGATTTAAAAAACAATGAAATAATTTATGTAGTTAAAAGCATTACACATTAAAAATATTAAAATGCATTAAAAGACTATGCAAACCTTAAAAACAGAACTGCAAAGCATTAAAAGCCCAATCCCAGTCAGTTTGTAAATACTTCCAAAATGCAAAAATAAAAAATAAAAAAAAATCTTCCTTCTCTCCATGTCACTAAGTAGGGAAAAATAGGTGAAAGTTACATCCCTGTCCCAATTGTGAGTATATTTATCCCCACACACCTGTCTGATGTGTGAGTGAGTGTGTGAGAGAGACAGAGAGAGAGACGGAGAGAGAGAGATGCCTTTTCCACGCAAGGCAAAAGACTCGGTTCGCCTTGTTTCTTTCTGAATTCAAATAAGATGGTTTTTCCTGTTTTCTTCTGCACAGCCCTTCCTGTTGATTCGTATTCATGTAGACGAGTGCAAATTCATGTATCCACACTTCCTCATCGCTGGCCACTCCCCCAACTCCGCTCACCCTGCCCCCTGCAGCTGTGATTGGCTGATGTTTTTCTTCTTTGGGGGTTTGTCAACGTTACTTATGTACGTACATGCGCACGTGCACGATACTACTTCCCCCACCTTCTGGTAAACCTTTGGTTGTTTGTAGCCATTTTCAGCAACTCTTCCCCAGGGGTCAAGCAATTCCTTTGTATATATAGCAGGTTTTCTTAACCGGTTGTGACGATCTCCCCCACCACTTTCTCATTCTAGTAAATAACTGTTTCTTTCCCAACGTAAACTTTTTGCCCTTTGAGTGTTGCATTGTTCCTTTGCGGGAGAGGGAAAGGGGGGTGCCAGGTTGTGTGTGTGTGCATGGGACGTTTGGGGGGGGAGACCTCTGAGGGGGTCTGGAGGTAGTAGGGAGGGTGCTGTAGGGGTCAAAGAGGATTCAAATCGTTTGAGAGAAGTACTGCATGTCCCATCCTGCCTGCAAGGGTGTTTTGGGAGGCCATTTTGGGTGGGGGAGACCTCTAAGGGCATCTGCAGGGAGTAGGGAGGGCACAGTAGAGTTGAAACTGGGGTCCAGAGGGTTTGTGAGAAGTACTGCATATCCCATCCTGCCTGCAAGTGTGGGGAGCAGTGGATTTCTGCCATGTACTGCAGGGCCCATGACCCCCCATAGAGAGCCATTTTTTGGGAGGCGAGGGAATTTGGTTTGGTTTGGAGGAGCAGAAGGAAGGAGGACAAAGGTGTAAAAGAGGGGGCATAGGGCTCTGGAAGGCAATGAAGGCTCCAGGTTTCCCCTAGGGAGTGTGTGGGAGCCATTTGGGGGGGGGTGAGAGAATTCTGTGGCGGCTTGGAGAGCATAGGAAAGGAGAGGAAAGGAGTACTAGAGAGGAAAGGTGGTGGGAGAAATGTGGATGAGGGGAGGGGAAGGAGATTTAGAGAAACTGAACATAAGGCCTATCCTCCACTGCACCAGTACCCCCACCCTCCACCAGCACTGTTTTCCACTCCCTGGTGTGTAACAACCCCAAACAACTCACAGAAAAATTTGGAAAGATATCAAATATAAAAAAGAAATTTATTTTAACAATATGAAACAGCTTTTTCATTCAAACAAACAAACAAACCTTCTGTGCTCTATTCCTTCCCTGATCTCTGTCGGACAAAAATGGCAACGACCTAACCTTTGCTGGTGGGAGGGGAGCAGCTGGAGAAGGAAGTGGGGAAGCAGGAGAGGTGCCCACGCCCATAGCCCGCCTCCTTCTGGCCAAGACTGCAAATTGGTGCAAATGTACGTATCTGCACCAGTACGAAAATGCGAATCTGATTCGATGTCAATAAATGATCCAGATTTCTTCCAGATTTCAAATGACCCACTCTCCCACCATGTGGCGGCACATTATCCAGGGATTACATGCAGAACAGCGCAAAATAAACCAAATAGAATTCACTTCCAGGTGCAGAACATTCAGGGCTACAACAGATTAACCCACGCTAATTCCAACGTGCGGAAAAGGCTGGAGACTGCAGGTCCATTAACACAACACAATTATATAACTATGATTTCATTTGACCTGCCCTGGCAATGTCCCATGGAATCCTGGGATATGCAATTTACAAGGGGGCAATTCTTAGCCAGAAGGATCTAGTGCCTCAACAGATTGCGAACCCCAGAATTCCTTAGGTTGTTGCTATGGCAGTTAAAGTGGAATATAGTGCTATAATTGTGAAGTGTGAGTGGATCTTCAGAGCTGATGTTCATATATATATCAATTCATGCAGTTAAATAGGGGGGAAACAGCTGAGCAGTAGGGAAGGGGGAAATGCTATACTGTGTTTTTGAGATTTTCCAGTCACCTCACCAGGGTAGTGTTACAAAGAGAAAATACAGTCCTTCTCCTGAGCCTTTGAAAAGGAGAAGAGATCAACTACTTTGTACCTTGAGCCCTTCTAGTACTCAGTGTGGAGTCAGAAAAGGTAAAACTTCTCTCCACTGGGTAGTTGGTTGTCACAGTCATGTGCTTTAGATGGTTCATGATGGTCTGAATCCAATAGGACTCCAAGCCAAAGCAGATCCAGATCAGCATAGGCCAGCCAAACCATCATAATTTCCCCCTAAAAAACAATGAAATTAAAACCTCATATATCTATATATGTGCCAGAATGTTTACCTGGCACTACTTAGGTCAGCAACTGCACAACAAGTGTGGGGCAGTCTTTGTCATGCAACCCCTTGAGGGCCAGTGCATTGGAAGTTGCATCATGTTGCTTCAGCTTGCTGACTTTGGCTGGAAAAGGCAGGGAGTAGAACATTCTGAAAACACAGGCAGCAAAATTGTTGCATTCCAAAAGGAAGAGGTGAAGGAGGGAAGGATAATATTTTGGGATGGAGTATCACCCGTAAATTGGCCCAGAAAAAAAAAATGTCCCTTATTTCTACCCCACCAGAAGAAACCCAGCAGAGTTTGGGAGATCTAGGGAACTGTAACTTTAGATTACTCCAGCTGCAGCAATAGGACAACCTAGAGATGAGAATGATTTCCAGAAAAAACTTCACTTGGTATTGAAATTCTTCAGGCTGTCTTCAGAATTCTTCAGGTGTTTTGTTCAAGGAAGATGATCCAAACTGGTTTTGAGTTTCACCTTAGGTAAAATTCTGATGACAATTCTGATTTAGGCTCTTTCTGCAGAATGTCATCATCCTGCACTGGGGACAGCAGAAGGACAGGACCTGGATGACATTTATGCACAACGTTGTCTGTGTCTCATCGTTCTCCCCTCCCCAGGTGGTGCAATTGTGCTGCAAATCCTTGACAGGTTTTACCTGTCAATAACCGGTGATCATGCAGCCTTCCCACTGCCCTCCCACAGTTACCTGAGCTGCCCAGGTTAAGGAAGGGTGATGACCACACTTCCTCCTCCCCAAACACAACCTGGGACAGTGCCCAGCTGCACTGCAGAAGGAAGAGACGTGACCATCGCGCCTCCTCCATTCCTGCAGGCAGCCGGTGAGGAGGGGAGCACTCTTGTTATGCTCCCCTCCCAGGAGAGTCTCTACCAGGGTCCCTGCAGGACTCTTTCAGGATCTGGTAACATGTGGAAAGGGCCTTAGCCTTGCTTGCTCTTCCATTCTTAGATGTTTGCTTGAGATTCCAGATTAAGATTGGGTGTCCCTGCCTATTTTTTAGATTTACTTGATCTGCGTGACTCAGGCCATTTCCTCATGACATTGCCATACCGCCATAGCAGCAGGTTGTTTCCACTTCAGGAGCCATGCCACCGCATGACATTGTTGCTATCCAGCTGCTAGCCCAATCCTCAAGCATTACCAAACTACCCTATTCTATTTCCAGAAACAATCCATTAAGCACCTCCATTAGCACTTCAATCTTGTCAGCCAGCAAAGTGCAGTACTATTATAGCACTTGACAACGCTTCCAGTCATTGTGAATCCAGCAGTGGGTGGACTAGGGGCATACCCAGCTTGTCCCTCCCTCAGTGTCTCCCATGGCATGCTAACTTTGAAATCTATCACCTCGCCATGTTTATTTTAAAGTTCTCCTTTGCGTTAAAACTTTTTAATTTTTTTTTTTTTAGGTATTATAGCGTGAAAATGCAATAGTGTACTGCTGTGTTTAGCACAGCTTCCAAAGGGAAAAAAACAGTCCAATCAGAGGTGGTGGGGCGGGGTGAAAATGGGGACAGAGAGTGGCCAAAGACATTGTGGTGCAGAAGGAACACCGGTGGCAATACAGCTATTCATCTGCTGAAGGCGGAAGGGTACAGAAAACAGCATTCCCAACCCAAAGGCATCTTGCAAATGGCAAGGCTGCAATTGTAACAGTATATTGCGCTAATGGCATCTAGTGCAGAAATGGCCTAAAATAAACCACAATGCTTATATACAAGCAGATTATAAACTGAAAAGCTAGCAGATACTTACCCAATTACCAGCACAGATTCTTTAAAACTAGGATGGAACTCCCTGAACTATATGCCCATTTTGATGTATTACAGCATTTATAAGTGGAAGAAAGGGTTTCCCAAACTGCCTTTGGCAGTAATTAAAGCACACACACTCAGACTTGGATTTTTGGTTATTGGGCTCAAGTGCATTTCTGCAAAAATCGCAAACAGAGCAGGTGAAAGGCCAAGCAATTAATATAAAAAGAATACTCTCAACTTCCTACCTGGCAGGCGGGAAAAAAAGATTGAATTTTTTTGTGGCTGTTGATTTCACAAATCATTAAACATTACAGCAAATAAAATGAGAGTGTTTCCTGCCCGGTTTTGAAATGTAATGTCATAGGGTAACATTGTAATGTTCCCTGTGAGTGGCCATTAGATTGAGCTTACACAAGAGGCTAGTGCATAATTGCTCCTGTGGTGTCATCCTCAAATCACAGATGCAGCTGGTTATAGCTCCAGGGGCAAAAAACCACAAGTACTTAGTTTGATTGCTGTCAAAGGTCTTATCTGTGTCCAGATTACTCATTTCTTTGCTTTTCTTCCCTGAGAGAGAACTACGATGAATCAGCTCCAGGGAAGGTGAACCACATTTTTGTCGTAAAAGAGGCAAGGTGAACATTTCCTTCTCGTGTCAATAACGCTTTTCCTCCAAAATTTTAGGCCATAGCAGATCAACTGCACCCAAGTTCATCAGACGGCCTCTGACTGGTGATGATGTCAGCTCATCCTATTTACTTGTACATGTGTTCAGAAAGAAACAGTGGGATGGCCCAGAAGAGCCTGGTGATTTCACAGTCGCCTGAAAGAGAATGGTTGTGGTCAGTGGGCGGAAGGAGGAAGCTCACTGTGATACAAACTGTGCTTTAATCCTGTGTCACTGTTAGAACATGGGCGGGTCATCGCACAATACAAACCTCCTCAATATGGTACCCTCCAGATATTTTGAATTAGGACGCCCTTCTCCCATTAGCCTCAGCAAGAACAGCCAAAACTTAGAGATGATAGAGGTTCTAAAACATCCGGACATTTCCATATTGGGGAAAGTTGGCTTGGTTGAAGAGCACCTGCATCATACATAGAAAGCCTCAGTTTCAACCCCTGGCAACTCAAAATAAAGCAATCTTGGAGAGCTGAGGGTTGGAAGGGACTGCCTGAGGCCCTGGAGATCTGCTGTCTATGCTCAGCATGGGGTACATGCTGCTATGATGTGTTCACACATACCCCCCAGGAATCGTAGTCTCAGCCATAACTTGGAAAGTTCCTTTTGAGAGAAATGAATATAATGACACCCATTACTGGGAACCAGATTAGTATCCTATGAATGCTCAGATATGGATGGCTTCAGCTCGTCATTACAGCAGTTTGTTTTCAAAGTATCTTCACAAGCTCTGATCTCAAATATCTCATACACATTCCTCCATGCATTTTGTGCATTTTGGTTAGCCAATGATGGTATTGCTCTTTTGTGGAGTTTGGATTTTATTTTATATTGCTACATGGCCATTATGGCTACTCTTGAATATGTTTCCTGGATTTGAAAATACCCAATTTAGCTGCAACAGGGGAATCCTAAACAAGAGGGAGCTAAGGACTGGGACTTAACTCTTTGAGGTATCTACTTCCAACAAAAGTAAAACCTTTTCATTTGGATTGGAATTGCCAAGTTTTACCTATACAACTGCTAAAAGCTTTTTCCAGATTTAGTAGTACAAGAATCGCTTGAGAAATTCAATGTTCTCTGCATAAGAAAGAAACCTATGGCTTCACAAAGGATAGAGACACCCTGGATCCCAAGAGAAGACAATTTACTGCTGCAAATGGAATTTAGATTTTACTGTCATTTGCCTCAGTGAGTAGCCTCCACCTGCATTGAGATCCTTCCAAACCAACTGACCTACAACAGAAGCAACATCTGTTAAAAAATGTAGGCCTGTGACTCTAGCTCCATTGTTTTCTTCTCCTGTATGATTTTTTGACATCTTTTGGTTGGTGAAGAAGCCAATGGAGCTTCAAAAGCTTCCATGATGTATTTTATGCATTTAGAGTTTTAGGCATTTTAAATTCCTTCATCATTCATAGAAGAGTCCATGGTTTGTTTGTTTGATTTTTCACATCCCTGCTTTGAAGTTCTTATTTATTTCTCATACAGGAAATGGTGATAGTAGTAGAGGAAATTGCAACAGATATAACCACTGATTGGTTCTAGACAAGTGTCTTACCTCTCTTTTTTTTATATGTGTAAGCAAATTGGCACATTAATCACAACTACCACTATACCATGCAGATAACACACACATTCCCAATTGTCTGTAATTCAGCTCTTCCCTCATGATTGGCAAAGGATCTCCCCAACATCATCCCACAAATGAATGCCTTTCCCACACTTTCTCTCTGAATTCCACATTAGCAAACCACTCAGAGACTCTTGGATTGTTTCAAGTCTAGCTCATCTTCTGGACTGTGTTGGGCGGCATACAAGCAACTAACAATAGAAAAATCAGCCCATTTTGTTTTCTACCAGTTACCTTTTTCCGACTTCAGTTCTTTCTCTATCAAATATGAGCAGATGTGTGAATTTTGGTACAGACGGTACCAAGGAATGTACCAAAATTCACACATTTGTTCATATTTGGTAGATTCTTCAAAAATGAACTGGACCAAATTTCTCCCCTACTGTCCCTGAAAAATTCAGTTCCATATTATACAACTATTCCCAGCACATAGAAGATCTTGTTGTACCTGCCTGCCATCTCAATCACAATGCAAATCCAGACTTTCAAGAGTTAAACACTTAAGGTTCTGAGTCAGTTTTGATTTGTCCACGTAAAGGATAAAAAAAAAAAGCTTTCTTTCCATCCCGAATATTTTTTTTAAAAAAAATGACTGATTTTGATATATGCTGAAACATGATTCTCTCATCTCCCCAAGCAATATATCTTAGAGGGATGAGGATGTCCCATGTCAGCCCTGCCCCAAAGCCCTCCTCCTGTGCTGCTCTTGCACTCTTGAGTCCTTGACCTCCTTCTGTCCAAAAGGTTTACAGGGGGCTTCTACTTATGTTTGCATTACTATGTGATCAGGAAACCTGATAAAGCCACTTTTACAGCTGGGTGGAGGCTTCGTCTCCTGTTCAGGCAAACATGAGTAGAAACCTGCAGCTTTCCCCATTCACTAAGGAGAAGACTGGGGGCATCGGGGCGGGTGTTGTATCCCATTAACAGTTTTTTTGAGCTTTGCCTATATTTGTTTAAAGTGGAGCATTTTATGAGAGGAAGGAGGAGAAAAAAAGAAAAAAGAAAACAGAATTAATTAAGATCATTTGACATATTGCTAGAATTGTGTTCTTGAGGCGGAAACAGCAGGCAGAAAGATGGGGGCTGATGTTTGTGGCCTACATATATATCATATGTCCCCTATGCTCTTGCCTGTACTGCTTATGAACTATACAACATAATAGAATGGCTACCAACTTGCATCTTCAAGATGTTCATTCTCTCTCAGATACGTACCCGCTACTTCTGCAACTATTATGATGCCATATTTTTCATATAATGGCCCCACTATAACTTTACACTGACGTAGCATGTATATGATTTAAGAGCCGAACAAAAACACAAAAACAGTGGCAGATGTTGCAATGGACATGTCTAGGGGCAATACTGCTACACAATCCCTCATGTATGGTGGCATAGGGGCAACAATGATAAGTCAAAAACTAAGGCACTGGAATCAGTGGGCATATCTCTGGATAGGAAGAGGGTAAATTAGCACCTTAAGAGTAAAGGAAAAGGTATCCTGGATCAGACTAAAGGCCTTTCTGTTTTCTATTTACAAATATGGGAAGGTATTTGGAAATACAGTAGTAGACAATGCTATAGTCCAGACCATAATGAGCTGCAGACAGATTCATGGAGCAACAAGTAGGGACTACTGCTGTTGCATATCTGTCCCAGATAACGTCAGCCCACCACCAATCATCTTACTTACAGACTTACTGAGCCACAATTAATATCCACCCTCTCTTCGACTCAGGTGACACAAAACAACAGTGCAACTGAGAACTGAAATAAGAAGCATGGCTGCCTGGGCAACATCTGTGTCATTAATTGTGCATTTGGGAGGAGAAGGTTGCCTCACTTTTGGCTAAAATTATTGGCATAAGCAGCATTGCAATGGATATCAGCAGCATTAGCATGTGGGTATATGAACATCATTGTACACATTAAGGTACCTGCAAGAAAATCCCAGGCTGAGACTTCTCTGGACTAGCCATGTGACTCATGTATGGCTCTGTGAAAAGAGAAGCTGAGGAAACCTGGTTAGAGTCAGCCAATCACAGCCTTTGGAATGGTTACAATCTAGAGCAATGGTTCTCAACCTGTGGGTCCCCAGATGTTTGTGGACTTCGGCTCCCAGAAGCCCTGAGCATTGACCATAGTGGCTGGGGCTTCTGGGAGCTGAAGTCCACAAACATCTGGGGACCCACAGGTTGAGAACCACTGATCTAGAGGCTTGTATGGAAAAGAATTAGTTAGGGTACTCAAAGAGAGTGAAGACTACTGAGGAAGGGAGGAACTGATGAGATCTGAATATGGTTTTGGGAGCTGGGAATGTGGACAGAGTTCAGGGAGCTCATGTTTAATTTGTCATATAATTTTTACTGGTTTTCTTTTCTATAAATGTGTCTATTTTCATCTCAGGAATGACAGGGAACGCTGGTCACACTTTACCACACTGAACCCATGATCAACAACCATTTGTTCAGTTTAGTGGTCACCTTGAGGCCTGAGTACCACATCCGGGTTAAAAAGGTAAAAGGGCAAAGTGAGGGACAGGCAGCCAAGTGCTGGAACTACAGGGCCAACCTGAAACAGGGGTTCTGTCACAAATATGTTTTGTAAGAGCAGTTGACAATCTGTTTGATCTCACACGCTCATCTAATGTGAGCACGCACAATGCTAAACAATGATAACAAGCTCTATCTTCCTCCCCTTATGCTTTGAGAATCAAAACTTTGTATTTTCGCTTTCGCTTTCCTTAAGATCGTGCATGCCAATTCCCATATAGCAGTAGCAGTGTAATAACTGCTTAATACATAAGCTGAAATGAGAATGAAAAATATCAAACATTTTATCTGTGCTATGGGAAATTGCAAGAGTTTTTGCCTATTTTTCATTGATTTGCCACATATCAGGACTTTTTGTGAAAATTTCATTTCTGCAGAAATAATGTGCATATTTTTTACAGAAAACAGTGTAAACAAGTATCTTGTTTACTTTCCCCCCAAAAAATGTTTTGCACACAAATGAAATTTTCACCAGAAGTCCCAAAATGCAACAAATTTCCTGGCACTTGTCCTTTTTTAAAATGGGGTATCCCAGTGTGTCAAGGATGAGAAAATGTGTGAATATTCTTTAATAATTCATTTTTATTTTATATATTAAAATGTTTATCCCTGCCTTGTATCAAAGGAAAAAAAAGCTCAGGGCTGCTTACAAATAATACTAAAATAACAAGTTAAACAGTTTAAAACAATAATAATTTAAATAAGCTAGAAACATATTAAATATGACAAGTTAAAAACAGATTTCAAAGATTTAAAAAATATTGGGATGAATCGACGAGGCCCAAAAGCCTTGACGAACAGACAAGTTTTCATTTGGTGCCTAAAAGAAATGAACGTTAGTGCCAGGAGGGTCTCCAAAGGGAGAACATTTCACATTTCACAGTCCCAGGGCTGAGAAGCCCTCTTTCATGTCCCATATTCACCTCAGTGGTGAGACACAGAGAAGGGCCTCCTAGTAAAGCTTGAGCCTCAGGCTTTTATAGGAACTGTACATTCCTTAGTAGCAATGATACCCATCTGCTCATCCATCCCATATTTTAACCCATTGCTTCCCAATAATTGAATGTAGACCTTTCCAAATATGTTTGGAAGATGCTAAATACAGGAATTTATAAATGATGCTCAGTTCTAAAGCAGAGATATTGCTGGAATATGATATGGCCTGCAAACTTTGGCATTTGTAATGTTTGCCTCAAATATAAGGTGAGCAATATGAATCTGAAGACTTCCCACATTTTTCTCTGGGTGAAATTTCAATCTCAGCCAGACAACTCAACTACTACCTTTCTTGCCATGCCTCTACCCTCTTCTCTTTCTCCAACAGCTCCTACAGTGGTAGGAGGAGTGAATGGATGGATGGATGTCTCTTTACCACCACATTTCTGTGATGGCAGTGAGCCCAGCACTCAGTGTGCCTAAGAATTTTACTTTGCGCTGGTGCCCTGGACATTCTAAATCTGCATTTGTACAAAGAGCAGCTCCACTGATAAGTCAGAAAAAATGAACCCACCCGATACAGCTCCCAACATTTATTGCAATACTATCATTAAAAAAAGAGCCTGTTTTTGAAACAAAACAAAAACAGGTTCTTTGAAACAAAAACAGGGGGATTATTTTACAAAATGTGTGTGTCTTTTTCATACACCAATTAGATCTATTTTACAATTAAGTATCTAATTCATATAACATAAGGCTTTGGGGGGTTTGCCCTGTATAATTATGCAGCTCATTATACAAAACTAGTACCATGCAGACTAATAAAGAAGCAGTTGTTTTAATCATTTTAACATTCCCAGTTTCCTTCTTGGTAAAGTTTTTTTTTCTGTCTCTCATAAAATTAAGGAGCTGAGTGTACAGTAGCTGATTCCCAGAAACCATGGGGTATAAAGCTGGCAAGGTTGTAAAACATCATTACCTTCCTTTATTTCTATGTTCCCAGAAATTCACAGCTATTTTCAAAATCTCTTCTTAGGAATGTTGCAGTGCAATGCTACTCACCATCCTGAAAGCCATTTCAGCATTTTAAAGATACCCTTGAAAATAGAGGAGGTAGGGAATCTGTGTATTCAATAGGCTTGAAAAATGCACCCCTCCCCCTCCTCCCAAGAAAGCGGTCCTCTCCTTGGGCGGCTTCCTCTTCTCATAATCAAGCATCCTTCACATTTCAAAACTCCAGTAGCGTCCTTCACCCATGCCTCCATGTTCAATTAAGAGTCAGACAAGCACTTTTCTATGGCCTTTTCCACACCTTGCCTGATCCCATCATCCTCTGGTTGCAATCCTGGCAGTGCCTTTGCCAGGAAGGGAGTGCAACAGGAACATTCTTCTCCACACCGGACTGGCTCCCTGCAGAAGGGAGTGTGAGGACATGCCTCTTCCTTTTGCAGTGCAGCCAGGCTTTTTCCATGTTGTACTGGGGCAGGAAGCACCTCCATCATGCTTCCAGCCCTTCCACATGGCAAGTAAGTGTGGGAACATTGCAAAATCAGAGGTCATTGACAAATAAACTCCATCAATTATTTACCCTGCTTTCATGCCAGCTGGCAACAGGAGACAGGTGGAACCACCACAACAACATCATGCAGAAACACTATTGCAATCCCACTCCGCTCCCTTCCCCATGTAGGGATGCCATGTCCATGCAGAAAGTGCTTAAAAGTTTTTCCTAATACTGATTATCCACCTTTTATAAAGCGATCCCTTCTCTTAGAGGAATGATTGCTGGCATCAGTGTGTGGAGGAGATGGACAGGCATAGCAGAGCTGGTAGCAGCAAAGTGGCTCAGGCTATTTAGGCTGGTGCAGGGTCAGAGCCATCTCGGATTGAATACTAGTGGGATAGACTTTTTCAAGCAAAGGAGCTCACATTTCTAGTCACCTAGCTCCAAATTTCATCACCATCAATGAAATATAACAAAAGGTATGTTGCAATATGACATGGTCTGGTATTAGTTTACCAGTAAGGAGTCCGTCAGTCATTTGGGTGAGGAGCAAGGAGCACTGAGGGAGTAAAAAATGGACCACATGTGCTGCATGGGCCACACCTTTCCTATCGCAGTTGTAAAATAAATTTATACACGAACAATTGTTTGTGGGGTGATTGACAAGAGTGAAAAGACAAGAGAATGTGTACCTGTAGATGAATGGGATTGGCTGAAGGAATGTGAGGAGGAAGTATGGTTAGGAATTGGCATGGTCTGAGGGAGGGTGAGGAAATCATATGAGACTGGTGGCTGGAGAGGAAAAGGAAGTGGTTTGCCCAAGGTAGTGAACTGAATCCCAGTCCTGAGTGAGGATGGTGGGGTGAAAGGTTATAGCCTCTGGAGAAGGTTGTCACAATTTATCCCATGGAATCTGAGGAATCCAATGCAGAGTA
Organism: Iguana delicatissima; assembly: GCA_948472985.1. NCBI lineage: Eukaryota > Metazoa > Chordata > Lepidosauria > Squamata > Iguanidae > Iguana > Iguana delicatissima. The sequence goes on from CAOKZL010000064.1 coordinate 1,118,577, forward strand.
GTCAGATATAGGAAGACCTCTCCCTCTGGATGATGGTTCCTCCTCCACTGAGCAGCTCGTGACCAACGCAGCTGATGAGGAACTTCAAGAGAGTCAGTCTCCACCTCAGCTGGAGTTGAGGGACACTGAGGAGATACCACTGTTATTTGTGGAATGTCATCATGACAAGGAACAGTGACAGAGGAACCAACATTTTTTAAGTTGAAACAAAAAAGGTTGAGAAGCGAGCACCAGGCATCTCAAGGTCAGAGCAGCTACAAATCCCAAAGCACCTGCTTCCTGCTCATGGATTTATTTGAATTAGGGATGGGCCAACCAGATCCTCAAATCCTGGGTAAGGATTTGAGATTCCTGAATCTGAATTCCTGTGCCAAAATAGGCAAACCGAATCTTTTGAATTCACCAACAAAATAGACTGTTGGAGATGGAGACGCCTGAAAACCTGGGAGACCGGGACACCTGAAAACCTGGGAGACCAGGACGCCTGAAAACCTGGGAGACTATACATACAAGGGAAGATAGTAAGTAGGTGAATTTTTTCCCTTGGAATAATAATGGCCTTTGCTAACAATTTCACAAATAACAGCTGGGCTTGTATTCTAAAATATTTAAACTGAACATTTCATATTGAAGTTCAGTACTTCACTGGAAGCTACAGGCTTGAGATTTCAAAGACAGCTGAAACATTCCTTTGCATAGCTCCCTTGCAAACCTCTTTCAGATACAATTCTGGGCTTTGGAGTTTTACAAGGTGTCACACCCTTCTCTGACAAAATGTGCTGGTGCATCATCAAACTACAAACCCCAGGATGCCAGAAGGAGCTATGCAAAGAAAAGCCAGTTTTGACCTGAATTATCTCTCTACTGTAGTATGTGGCCTTGTTTACACAGGCAGGAAAATGTGGGACTAATCCACATTTTCCTGCCTGTGTACAAAGGGCCTTCATGTCATTTTTAATCTGGGGAGATCCTAAGGCAAAACTAGGACAATTGTCTTGGCCAGATTTCTTCAGAGGGAGGTTTGCCTTTGCCTAGGCTTTTGCTAAGGCTGAGAGAGTGTGTCTTGCCCAAGATTATCCTTCTTTCCTCTGCTTTTTAAACTCTTTCTTAAAAAAGAATTTGAAGGATTCAAGATCTGTGAGATTCGTGGTTTGCTAGAACCTTCCAGGGATTCAGATCCAAATTCGGATTCAGAAAATTCTGGATTCGTCCCATCCCTAATTTGAATTCTTGACCTCTACACAGGCCTACTATGTTCATCCCTTTGTCTTTCCCTTGTGTCACTGGTTATCATGACTGCTGAATTGGCTGGGACCAAAACTACTGCACCTCCCTTCAGCCTTGGTAAACTCCCTTGGCTGCCTGTGCATGACTCCGACTGGTTTGACTTATCCGTGACTGATACGTGTAACTGTTTCTCCCTACTGTAGCCTGCTTTTCCTGATATATGCTGCCTATATGCAGCACAGGACAAAGGGTAAGGGAACCCTGCACTTTCTAAATCACCTCTTTTCATTTCACAGTTGCCCTGATTTCCAGTATGTTTCAGGGATTATAGGCACACGTAGTAGTACCATTTCTAGAACAATTTTTTTTTCAGAAAAAAATCATTACTGAACGTTTAATTATCATGAAAACAAACTGGAGGCCTCCGTAAATACTGCAATGCTTTCTGCAGATATAAGGAGTCATGGTAACTCTGGGTTCTGAAAAGGATCAAAGGAACTCAAAATGAGTCATCTCAAGACATGGTATGAAGGAGGGATATTTAAGGAATTGATCTCCGAGAATTTTATTATGACATGAAGTGATCAACACTTCACAGACTAATACAGAGGTGGGCAAAGTAGGGCCCTTGAGACACTGCTAGACTGCAGCTCCCATGATCCTTCACCATTGACTATGTTGTGTAGAACTAATGAGAGTCACATTCCAATAACAGCTGGAGGACCACTGCTTCATTGGTCTATCAAATGTTCATATCATAATAACATTGACCAGCCCTGTTGGATCAGAAGTTAGGTGTGCCCACTGGATTAGACAGAGAGAGAGAGACAGACAGACAGACAAACAGAGACAGAGACAGAGACAGAGACAGAGACAGATATGAATTCTGGCAGAGAATGGAACACAATTATGATAAAGCAATGTGAGACTGGCACATATCCACATATACTCATCTCTAATTTGAAGATACGGTTAAGAAGATCCAGAGCTAGTTCATGGCTTGAATGGAAATATGGATTGCAAGCCTCTTTACAAAATTCTGAGTTCTAAAGACAAAAGGTGGGATAGAATTAGAATTTTTTAAAATACACCTTTTTTTTAACCAACTTGATTGTAACATCTGAAAAATACAATGGCCTTTTCCGCACTTTGTTTTTAAAACAGGGCAGCGCGTCCTCCAGCGAGGACGTTTGCACTTGGGGGCGAACTGGGTCCGGACTACTTTCTGTAGTTTCAGACTTCGGCCCGCTCCAGAACGACCAGAACTGGTGGTTCTCCATGCTATTGAAAGACTGCTTAAAACAGGTCTTTCAATAGCCCGGCACGCCCCAGTCCATCGCTACACTCCTGTGTAGATCTGCAGGCTCGCACCAGCGTGAGGCTGCAGATCTTCCGGGGGCGGGCTTCTGGCTGGCGAGCTTCTCCGGTTGGTGGAGAGCCTCCACCAACCAGAAGCCTTCATTTTCATCCCTGGAGCAGTGTGTAGCGTGGGCACGCACTGCTCCGGATCAGCGTGGATCGCTGGAGGGAGCACGCCAGTCTGGTGAGTAACAGACTGCTCTGTTTTCTTCCCAAAGTGCGAAAAAGCCCAATATCTTCTTTTCCTCAACCCTTTGGCATATAAATCACCATCCCACATGGGCTACTGTTACTGTGACACTCTCCATAGGAATACTGAACGGCCTGCACTCAACAACACCATTGCACTATTGCAAGGCTCATTATGCCTACCACTGTGCATTTTCACAGTTAGTGAAAGTATGCTATCCAATACCATTTTTCCTGTGCAAGTAGTTATACAAATTAATTGTGCAACAAAGTGGTTGAGAGTGGTTGCACAACTGCTTGGCACACCTTCTTACACAACCCCTTTGCAAAAATACCTGTGCAAATCTGTAATTCAGTGCAACTGCACAAACACTGATGCCATTCCATTTGCTTTACTTAGGGCTTCTGATTCTTAGCCTCTCAGCTGAAGTGATGAATGAACGCAAAACAAACAAACAAAAATCTGCCATCACAAGTCATACTTATTAAGGTTTTAGCGCTCAACCGTAAATCTTTACACATCTCCTTGTTTTTAGTCATCATCACCTATATTCCACAGCATTAGGCATACTAACAAGCACTATTACCAATTGTGCCCTGTATGTTATGTTGTCAGGTTTACCTACACGCCTCCTTGGATACTCCATGAGTTAGAGGAATTTTATTCGTTTGTTTGCTTCTAAAACCATGCATTAGATGGAAGGCCTCACTGGCTTTTTTTTTCCAAAGTGGCCAAATGGACTGCACTAGGCTCACCAGGATGGGGTTTCAGCAAAGTGTTATATATTGGAATCTCTAGGATACAGAAGAGAAATTACACTGAAATGGGTCTTAGAGTGGCTAGCAGAGCCATTAACAGCCTGTAAACACAGAAGGGCTATAAACAGCAGTATTGTTCATTGGAATGAGTTTCCCAAAGAGAGGAGCTGCAAAGTACAATGTTGGACTCCCTCCTTACCACCCTTCTTAATAGCATCCCTGGAAAGGTAAGGAAAGGACTGTGAACGAAATGGATGAAAAACATTACAGAGGTTTACTTGTAAGCATGGGGCCAGCTTGTCAAAGCAGGAAAAGAAAACTTTCCTTTGTTCATGGTTAATCAGAGTTGCTCTGTTCATATATTTATATATACTTCAGTGGATGCAGATGGTATTGAGTATGAATAAAAATGTCCAGTTTGTTGGGGAAGAACACTCTGCTAGAACTATTTAAACCAGCTGATTTTGGTAATACATACTACTTCGGAATGGAGAACGGTTGCAGAACCCTCTTTTTATTTATCCTCATAGTAAATAGGTAAGGTAAATCACTTTTCTTCCCATTTCAGAGATAGTAAACTTGAAGATATTAAGTAATAAAATGCCCAGACTCTCATATTAGACCTATTGGAAAGCAAAGACATTAATTTGGGGTGCCGTAGATATAGGACTCTCAGTGCAATTATAGGCTGCATCAAGGAGTGTAACATTCAGATCAAGGGAAGTAATAGTAGCATTCTGTTCTTCTTTGGTCATAACTTACCTGGAAGACTCTCTTCGGTTCTGGGCACCACAATTCAAGAAGGATATTGACAACCTAGACCATGTCCAAAAAAGGGACATCAAGATGGCAAAAGGTCTGGGAACCAAGTACTGTGAATAACAGCTTAGAGAGCTGAATCTGTTTCATTTGGAGAGACTGAGAGGTGATACGTTAGCCATCTGTAAACATATGAAGAGATGCCTTGTGGAATATGGAGTGAGCTTGTTTTCTGCTTCTCTAGAGATTAAGAACACAAACCAATGGATTCACCCAATCATTAGGAAGATTTTTTTTTTAACTTAAAAAATTGGTAAAGAATAAACCTCCCTGAAGTGTGGCAGATTCTCCTTCTTTGGAGGTTTTTAAATGGACATCTCTCAGGATTGCTTCAGTTGTGTATTTCTGCATGACAGAGGGTTGGCCTAGATGGCCTTTGTAGCACCTTCCTACTCAGTGATTCCATGATTCTGTGACTCCACTCCAGATAAACACCTTGACTGCCTAGTGACACCAGGAGAAAGTTACAGTGGGATGAAGGTTAAGCATCCCTCCACGCTAATCTTTCTCCACATAAAAATTATCCCATTTCAGGCTGATTTTCTATAACAAAAGCAGTCAGTACAGGCATGTGTGTGTAGCAAACCAAAACAGTATAAAGGACAGAGAAGTGGGAAGTAAAATTTGAAGTTCTGAAGTATCAAAATATTTGGAAGCAAAAGTCTAAAGAAAGGCAGGAACGGCTCCAAATAGTTTGCTGCCTGAAGCAAAGAACAAGATGCCCTTTTCTACTCTCCCCCTCAGCTCCACAATTCCATTTATTAAAGTTGACCAGCAATGGAAGCTGGTCATACCAACATTAGTTGAGCTGTGAACCTTTTCAAGACTTTAGCGTGAATTATAATGGTGCTATCCAAAGTGGTGAATCCTATCTCCAAAATAGCTGCAGTGCTTTGGACTGCTCCTTTACAGTTTTGATTAGAACCTGGAATCATTTCATTGCTAACCAGACTGGCAGCTGAGTCTCATTCTGATACTGGAGACAGGGCAATGTTTCCTACTGCACTTGAGGACAGTGGGCACTGGGAGCTCAAGGCAAGCACCAGAATGTGGCTGCTTCTGCTTCAAGGCAGAGCCAACCCTAAGCAGGGGAAGCCCCAAAAATATTTCAGAGAAGACTGACCATGTTCAGTGACCTTATAAGACTGATAGACTTTTGGGAGGGAAAGAAGGAAAGCTAGGGGGAAAGTGAGATTGGATTAGCAGTATTCTAGAGAAGGGTGTGTATGACTGACCACATAGTGAATGAGACCACTTCACACTTATTACTTATGTGTATAGTTTGCTCATGCTTTGAGAAAGCTCAGAGTAGCTTACCCACAAGCTCAGCTACTACCCTGGGACTCAGTAGTGTAAATCTCCATATAAAGCAGTGGTTCTCAACCTGTGGGTCCCCAGATGTTTGTGGACTTCAGCTCCCAGAAGCCCCAGCCACTATGGTCAATGTTCAGGGCTTCTGGGAGCTGAAGTCCACAAACATCTGGGGACCCACAGGTTGAGAACCATTGATATAAAGAGTTAAATGTTGACTGTATTACCCGTGTTGAATGGCAGCACTGTACAACTGGAAGAGCTGCTGGCTATTTCAGCAGGGGCAGACAAGTAATACATTGGCCAAGAATGTGCATCCATATGTGGCATGGCACTGCACATGCACACCAGAGATCAGTTGCATGAAGATGGGTGGGAATGTCAGCTGCTTCCCAGTCAAAAGTGGAACAGATCCCTGTTGATCACAGCAGCTGCTGCCTGGTAAGAGGAGACTGGGGACTTTCATGATCACAGACACCTAACAGTCATGAGTGTATAACTCTAGGTTACACATTTGCAACTGCTGTTGAGAATTCTGGCCACTGTTCTTATTAACTGTTTTTTTTATTGTATTTTCTTTCATTTTATTCTATGAACCACTCTTTTAATGAATAGTGGCATATTACATTTCTAGAATAAACCAACAAAGAAATAGCAGAGGTATTAATGGCAGAGAATAAAGCTCTTGCTTGTCAGAGACTCATCACTTCCACCAGAGTACATTAGTTAGACTTTGGAGCACCTACTGTATGCAGGCACTGGATGGGCACTTGTGAGCCTGTCTTTCTAGATAATTTGCTGAATTAATCAAACTTTAGGAGTCAGTAACCATAACCCTTTGGGAAATCACGGGAAGAGAATTTCACTGGTTGAACCTACTAGGCCTAATGTTTTTCCCATTAACCACAGAAACTTCAGACACAAGTTTGGAAGAAAGTTAACAATCTATAGGCTATCATGTAAGATTTCTTCACTGAGTTACTGCCACAATTGCCATGGGACATTGTAGGAAATCGGAGTTAACTTTGGAATGAAATGCTTGATGTTTGATGCTATTTTAATCTTACTTTCTTGTAAACTAAGATATGTGTGCTTATGTTTAGATTCCAAATGGCATCTTTATTCCTTAATAAAGCTTTGGTTTAAAAAAAAAACAGAAAATATACTACATATCATGGTAAAGCAGTTTAATTGACTGTTTTCTTCTTTTAATGTTTCTGTAGCTTAAAAAAGGCATTTCTAATCGAGGTAAGTGCTGCTCATTTATGTCAACCTCTTTTAAAGCTCAAGATGAAAAAAGGGCATCATTCTGAACCACACTGAGTCTTTATTTCCTAATTAAATGATTAGAAGGCATGTTTTGACATGATTCCGTAGAATCCAGAGCCAAATGTGAACTTTCATCAAGAAATATTTTCTGACAGCTAAGCAAAGGGTGGCAAGTCTATGGAGAAACACTGACACCTTGTGGCCATCTGAGGTAAGAACTTCCACCACCCTCTTGGTTCTGTAAAATAGATACCCAGAATAGATACCTATAAAATTAAAAAACAGTTCCCAAGTCACAGCAAGTAATATTTTCTCTCCACTAGGCATACCTCATCTGGAATACCATATTAGCTCTAAGTAGGCAGGACAGAAGGCATATTTTATGTAGGACAGAAGCCAGTATAAGTCACCACGTTTTCTCCATGTGAAGGCATTAGTCACCATGCTTTCTTCACATGAAAGCAAGGGAGAATGAAGCTCTGCCTCCCACCATCACTCTTCTCACGTGAGAAATGACAAGAGGAGAGGCTTCTGTTCATGTGGAGCCTCTTCATGTGAGCAAAAATCCTGAAAAATCTATACAAAAATCTACACAAACAGGGACTTTGTTGTGTAGAAAGCATCTACACAAACAGGAACCTCTGCCCTTCAGACATGTTGCTTTCCTCACAACAGAGGGAGCAGTGACAGGCATTCCCTTACTTTTGTCTTGAATGAAACAGATTTAGTCATTCCTACAGACAAATTGGGCAGGTTCAGAAGAGAGCAATGGAAAACAAATCCTTTTAGGAAAGGTTGGAGGAACTGGGTGTCTTTGTCTGAAGCAATCATGCACCCAGGTAAAAAGCAACAGCTGCTGAAATGTCCTCTTCTGCACAGCACTTAAAGGTGCAAGAACCCTTCCTAGTGTTCACGCTGGCAACCCTGACTAGATCCAGAGGGTTGAACAAATAGTAGAACTCAGCTGAACATTATGAAAAACGTCTTGACAGCAAAAGCAGTTTAAGCATGAAATCAAACTACCTGGAATGGTGGTGCGCTTTCCTTCTGGAGGTCTTCAAGTAAATGTTTGGCCACTATCTGCTGGGATCCTCTGGTTCTGAATTGTCTGAACTGGGCAGCAGGTTGGTCTAAAAGTCTCTAGCTTTTTGGCTTTGTGACTCCAGAATACCTAAAAGAATACTAAAGATGCAGGAGGAAACTCTCTCTGTGCTGGACGACATCCTTGTGGAATTCCTGTCTCTTTCTGATAACTGTGGGAGGAAGAGGGTGAGAAAGGACAACATTTGCATGAAAGTGAAGGAAGGAACAAACTTACAAAAGTTAGATCTACAAGGACCAAATATTTCATAGCAGCATCCAAACAATCATCTAGTTCAGTACAGTTAAGACTTACCTCAAATGACTATTTCTGTAGCTATCCATATTTGTGTTTGTGATGTAGACAATTCTTGGTCACATTTAGGGGGAGACAGTTTTCATTCTGAATATAGTGCAGGGGAAAATGTTTATTCCACCACCTCAACAAATATATAGAACATCAGATGCAGGTGCATTTTTTTAAATTTCATTTCAATTAAAAATAAAATAAATATATAGATATTTGATTTTACTTTCAACATATGGTCTAATCTGGCTCTATGTAAAACTCGTAGTCCCCAAGTAAAAGTTGTGTTGGGACACAACTCCATGTTGCTCAGCATTCAATTTTTACAATATCCAAAGGCCTAACAAAAAGTGAGTTGAAAACTTAAGCCCAGAACTGTAGAGGTGTAGGTGTACTTTCTGGACACATATGACATTAAAACAGCACTTATTATTTTTAGGCCCTTTCTGCTCCACCCTCCCAATCCATGAGAGGGGGAGAAGGACAGGACCATGATGACGCTTATGCTTGATATCATCACAGTCCTGTCCTTCTCCTGTCCCCAGGCAGCAAGATTGCACCAGAAATCATTGATGGGTTTTCCCCATCAATGGCCTTTCCACATTTTATATTTAAAACGGGGCAGCATGTCCTCCAGCGAGGACGTTTATACTTGGGGGTGAACTGGGTCCGGACTACTTAATGTTTGTCCGGACTTCAGCCCGCTCCGGAATACCCAGAACTGGTGGTTCCCCGTGCTATTGAAAGACCAATTAAAAAAGGACTTTCAATAGCACGGCACGCCCCAGTCCGTCACTGCCCTAAGTGTAGATTTGCAGGCTCGCACCAGCGCAAGGCTGCAGATCTTCCGGGGGTGGACTTCCGGCTGGCTAGCCTCTCTGGTTGGTGGAGAGCCTCCGCCAACCGGAAGCCTCCATTTTCGTGTCCAGAGAGTGTGTAGCGCGGGCGCGCACTGCTCCGGATCATCGTGGATCGTCGGGGGGAGCATGCCAGTCCGGTGAGTAACGGACTGCCCCGTTTCCCACCCAAAATGCAGAAAAGCATTGCATCACCATTGCGGACTTAGCTTGTCTGCGGAGGCCCTGGAAGCGTAACGGCTGTACTTCCTGCCACTGCGCAGCCTGGGAAACTACCCGGCTGCACTGTGGCAGGAAGAGGTGTGGCCATCTCACTTCCTGGAACACTGAGGCAGCCAGTGCGGAGAGGAGTGCTCCTGTCGTACTCCCCTCCCAGCAAAGCTGATGCTGGGACCAACACTGGATGTCTCCATGACCAGCTAAGTGCAGAAAGGGCCTTAGCGTACAAAGCTCTCCCTTTCTATATTCAGTGCCCACCAGTGATGAATTTCACTGTATTATACTGAATTAGTCATTAAAAACAAAGTCTTATGATACAACCCAGATTTCTAATGAGGTCTCAAATGTCCATCAATCTGAAATAGAATCCCAAAACTCTCAGAGGATGTTTGACTCATGGAGAGATCTCAGCTTTAAAGCACCCACACATGCATTTATGTTTAGTGAAGACTTCATGGTTCTGTTTCTTAACACACTATTGGATTATTTAGGGCAACTGCAAAAGACCATAACGGAAAGGGTTAGCATACTGACTTTTTTGCATAGTCATGAATATGTAACACATATACAGCAAATGGTCATCTTTCTCCCTCTTTCCCCATAACATTCAGCAAACAGAAGTTTATCTTAAGCACGGTGGATTCCTCAAAGTATTTTTTATTCCAGAAAAAAGCCGAGAATTTGCTATGAGAAAGGTAGGATTGACTTAACTGAACCCAGATGGCATCAATCCTGAGAGAAGCCAGCAGCAAAGAGTAGATAGATGCCCTATCTGTTGACACTTCTTCTTATACCACATCCAATGGAAATGATGTGAAGATATGAACCTCTCCACTTTTCACCAGCTGCTGATGTAGTCAATTTCACAAGGAGAAAACACTGCATTCTGTCCTCCTTTTGAAAAACTAAGGCTAAGAGTTTCTCATTCAGGCAGACCTTTTGTTTAAAATCTATGTAACAGATAGGGTTGTGGTGAGGTTTTGTTTTTTCTCTTTTTATTCTGATCCACATTTTTATATTGGTTTAATCTTCTGCTTTCAAATGAACTGCTATTTAAGCCTTCTTAAGTTTTTGTATAAATAACATTTTAACAGTACCCAATTTTATTTTGCTTTTAAATGATGTTGGCCATCCTGGATCCTGGATAGGCAGAAGGGCAGGCCGTAAAACAAGCAAGCAAGCAAATAAAGAAATAAATAAAGGCTACATAGACATACTTATGTGGATTAAAGTTGCCAGGTGTCCCCTGCTGTAAGAGATCTCTCTTATTTGAAGGTCAGGAAGCTTGTCTCTTATAGACAAATGTATCTTATTATAAGAAATGTCACCCATTTGAATGTTGGAAAGTTTTTCCTTTTATATAGACTGAGTGAGATGTCAAAAAATCCCATAATTTTGGGTATAAGCCATCCATAAAGGCACGAGTGTATCTATTGTGTAATTTATGAGTGTGGACAATACATTAATTTTACAGAGAAAAACACAACTAAGTTAACTGAAATCAATACTTTCACTTGATATTTAGGTAGGATACAAATCTGTTAATAGCTACTTGCTGATTGTCAACCCTGCATGTCATGAATTTTGACTGTCCTTTATTGATATTTTGAAAACCTGGCAACACTTCCTTCCTTCTGTTGCATGTTTCCTTTTCTGATTATCTGAAAACAATTCAAGTTCTTCAAGGACATTGAGAAATATATGCAAAACAGACACTATCCAGTATGCAAACACAATGAACATCAAATGGACACGTCTATTGGAGTAAAAAGGTTACTTTTTCAATGGTCTCTGTATGTTTTTACTAAACAGTATACAGCATACTATGAAAATCTAGGAAACTGAGTATACACACTGTTTCACACAGGGTCCCAGCATGAAGGCTGTACATATGGGAAACCATGGGACAAACTTTGGTTGCGCGCATCTTCCTTCACAACACATAAGATCTAAAATGTCTGCTATGGCCTTACACATATAGAAACCTTGTATATGTAAATACCCATAGAGAAAAGCCTTATGTACACATATTTTAGGGAACAGAGATGGACTCGTACTTCAATGGCAGAACATTTATTTTATGATCAGATTCAATCTAGGCATCTCCAGCTCAAAGGATTGGGTAGCAGGTGAGCAATCAGACTTAACTTGTGCTGGGCTAGATGAACAAATGGGCTGACATGACATAAGATAACTTCTGATGATGTAACATTCCTCAGAAAGAGTAAGCTGGCACTACTGTTCATGTTTTGCAAAGTAATAAAAAATGTATTAAAAAAAAAAAAGAAAGATTAAGCTGGCATTAAGCTAGCAATCTTTCCAAACACTGAAGGATGTATAAGCTTGAATGTGCTTTTAACCAATGTTTGTTCTGTCTCAGGCCCAAAACTATGGAACTCTCCACCCATGATGACTTGCAGAAGCATATTTAAGGTCATTTCCCTGATTGTATATGTTGTTGTCCTGACCTTTGGTGTAAAGGATGTAATAAATAAATGTTGTTGTTGTTGCTGTTGTTGTTATTTCCACATGGCATTGCAGTCCCACTATGGGGACAGGATGGCAATAGTCCACAGGCATGCTTCTGCACAAAGTCATGGTCCCGCTGCCATCCCGCCCACCCATCATGATCACAAGATATTTGCTTAACGGATTAAATTAGTTAAGCACCCATAATTGTGCAATTTCCCCGTCCTTACCTGCCACGCGGAAGGGCAGGAAGCATGATAGAGATGCTTCCTTCCCCAGCACAGTAAGGGACAGAACCCAGCTGTTCTGTGGAGGGCAGGCGCATGTTTCTCACGCTCCGTTCTGCAAGGAGCCAAACAGGTGCAGAGGGAAGTGTTCCCGTCGTGATCCCTTCCTGGCAAAAGCACTACCAGGACTGTAGCAGGAGGACAACAGGATGAGGTAACAGGATGAAGTAATGTGAGTTCTTTGGGACTTTACTTTTTTGTTAGAATCTCAAGATCTGCCAGGATATAGAAGACATACACTCAGAATTAAAGAATTCAGGAACTGAAGAGGGGCCACAGCTCTTCTCACAGCTTGTAGTTATTTGTGCTAAAGTAATCTGTTCCTGTTATAGAGGTTTAAAAGTTATTTGTGCTTGCTTACTGCAAGGGCTGGTGGCCGGCTAGTGAGTAACGACAGTGTAAGTCCAACTCATTGCATCATAACCCACCTTTTTGGTAGTTAAGTTGAAATTCTGTTCCAACCATATAACAACCAACCCCTGCCTCTCAAAAAAAGCCTTTTCAATGTGGCAGCGCCTCTCTCATGGCCACTTCTATGTCAGTGTAGAATGGGGGGAACTGGATGCATTGCAACAGGCACTCTCTGCACCTTCTAGGCATCCTCAGGAAGTCCCTGAGGTTGACGTTAGTGCTGTGCGTCCAGCTAATGGACAATAGCTGGGGACATCTGTGATGTGTTCCCTGCTCCCCACCAACACAGAAATGTCCATGGCAGGGTCTGCCACACTGACAAGCGGGTTTGGTGGATGTTACACTGGGAAACATATCATAGCTATGCTCCAGAATGACCTCTCTCCCACTGCAGTGTCTCGACCAGTATTTGAAAAATAATTCATTTTGTTGCTTGCATCTTTTTCAGTACTTTTCATAAATACATTTTTTAAAAGAAAAAAAACTAGATTGACAAAGATTGCAGAATGACAGAAAAATTAAAAAAAAACTCTTCAAAATACTTCTTAAAAGCCAATTAAAATTAACATCTAAAAGTGACTGTTACTTATTGCATGCAGAAAATGACTTGATTGTTTCACTTGTGAAATGTGACCGTGAGATCCTCTTAATACAAATAAAAAGCAACAGGTAGTATCTATACACACAGACAGACCCAAACAGAGAAGACACAAATGCATTCCTGGTTACGTCACTCCTCTTGGTCTCTTTCCTTCAGATGTACACTATTTTGCTGCTGCTATGGTTGAGATTACTTCATACCACTGAGAGATATATCATTAGATCCAGATCTACTTTCTGAACACTTCTGTTTTAGAAGAGTTTGTGTAGTCAGATGGTTTGAAGAGAACAGAACAGAGTCAAGTCCACCCCACAGTTGGACTAAGGGAATGAGTGGTATTCCCTTAGTTACTTGAAAAAGGAGTTTTTTTTTCCCCCTTCCTCATTTCATCAGTTGCTATAATAATGAACCAAGGAATTCATTAATCTTCCAGCTACTGATCATAATAGGAACAGGAGAGGATAGAAGGCCCAGGAATCTAAACCAGAGGAGTTAGCCTTTCCTTTCCTTTGCTTTCCCCAAAACAAGTTAAAAAAAAACCCTCTATGCCCAAGAATGAATAAATTCTCCAAGAAGGAGGGCTTCTGGCAGGCAGAGTCAATATTAATTAGGATTGATATACAGTAGGCACATAGAGTGGAATGCAATATGGATCACACCAATACCTCCGGCTACTATCTGCAGCACTGAGGAAATGAAGAACCTTATTATTCCAGAAGGACGAAATGAAAAAAGTAATTACTCTGAAGGCAAAACTGTGTGTCGCCTCCTCTGACAGTTTTAAGGGGGTGCCAAATTCCTAAAGGCCAAATTCTAAACTTATATATGACATAGCATTTATTGTACAGTGTGTTTGAGATGCAGAGGATAACATCTCCTGGGTAAAAGCTCTTAATTACATTGGTCATATTATAAGTTTCAGGGATGGTTTGCCTTTCTAATAAAGAAAAGCAGATGGTAGTTTCAGGGCATGTCCATCACATAACTCATCCCAAGAACATACCAAATATGTCTTACTCTTTGGCCGTTTCCAATTTGGCCCTTTCCACCCTCCCAACCCACCATAGGGACGGGAGAAGAACAGGACTGCAACAATGCTTATGCATTATGCATCGTGGTTCCATCCTTCTCCCATCCTGAGGTAGCGTGACTGCACCGCAAATCATTGACAAGTTTTCCCTGTCAATGACTGGCAATCGCACCACTATTGCAGACTTACCTTATCTGCAGCGGCCCTGGAAGTGCAATGGCTGTGCTTCTTGCCCCAGCACAGTCTGGGAAACTACCCAGCAGTGCTGCAGCAGGAAGAGGCATGGCCATCATGCTTCCTGGAACATGGAGGCAGCCAGTGAGAATGGGAGCGTTCCTGTCACACTCCCCTCCCAGCAGAGCTGAAGCCAGGATCCACACCAGATGTTTCCATGACTAGGAAAGGTGAGGAAAGGGCTTCTGTTTTTCATAACAATTGCACTCATTTCAATAGAATTATTGCTTCAAACAATAATCAATTCACACACTACACTTTAGGTATATTGGGAAGTTGAACGTGACAATACAGTAGATAATACAGTCTTCATTGCAGTAGTTCATCATGACCATAGATAGAAAGGGTATCTTTGCATGACCATAGATTGAAAGGGAATCTTTGCACATTATGGGAAGACCAGAGGGAAAGGAATCATCAAGAGATGGCGCTCTCTTGTTTTTTTGTGCAACATCACAAAGTGTACAACATAAGCTATATCTGGAGCATAAGCAAACCTATCACCTACCAACACAAATACAACAGGACAGATGCATGAGTCTTCCAATCCCATGTTTACACTAAGAACACAATCCACTTGGCACCCTTTCCTCCTCCATCGCTTTCTCTCAACAGGTAAAACACACACCTTTGCTAAGGCTGCTGCAGTAGGTTGATCCAAGAAATGGTGAATACTTGTTTCTGGTGAATACTTGTTTCTTCAATCCACTTCCACTCGCAACTCACAAAAGAAACTGGGAATCAACTGGGGGGGGGGTAAGCCATATCACACAACTCCACAACACAGTTCTCTGCAACAGGTAGGTTATCCCCTGACTCCATCCTGCTGACGTAAGAAACATTTCAAAGAGAGAAGACATAGCACGTTTAATGCACACATTCTCAGAGCACTTCATGTTTTCTCAGTATTCTTTATTACTATCATAAAGAAAGAAAATATTATTATAGATTATCTACATACCAAGATAGGGAAGCAGAAGCTGAGATACCATGGCTTTCTGCAAATCAAGAGGTTGGGGTGTTACTTTTTCAACTGCAATTCCCAGAAACCCCAGCAAGCAGTCAAAAAAAAAAAACCTCTTTCATGCCTTGCTGTAGTCAAAAGGGCTTTGTAGAACTGCGCGTGGGAAATACGAAAATCTATCAAATCTGTTTACCAGAAGCAAAATCAGAGAAAATGTATGCATAAATAATTATTCCTTTTTTCACACCACATTCAGCCCTCTGGGGAAAAAAAATCTGTCATCTTCCAGCTCCATCCTAAGCAAGGCTGAGTGTTACAACACAAAAGGTTGCCAAAAATTATATCCCAAAACCAGCACATTGGAGTTCAAGTTTCACTGTGAAATTTATTCTCTGAAATTTGCAGAACTATGAACTTGAAACAGGAATGCCACCCACTAAGATTCATACTTTGTTGCCCACACCTGAACCTTGAAGGAGATACAAGTATTTTACTCCATACTTGTTTGGATTGTATGATTTCAAACTGCAAGAGGGCCTTATGTAATGTGTAATTCCAGCACTCTCATCCATCGTTCTTGCTGTTTTCCACTGATGATGAAGTATTGTTCTCACCATATTTGTCTTGTAAATCTGTCTTAAAGTATCTTCCGTGGACCAGATGAAAGTTTAATTGTCCTTTTTAAAGGGTACCTCAAGATGTTGTTAACTTAACTCTCTTGAAGTTTCTTTTTTAAAAAAAATGCATAAGGCAAACATAACTGAAAAACTCAACCAAAATAAATAACTAAAAAACCTACACACATAGAAAGAGAAAATATGTTCCAGACAGAAGGATATAATTGGTACTGGACCTGGTTATACCTTCCCCGACAAAAACCAATATGGTGGTCTGGCAGGTCCTTCAGATTTATCATTAACTATGGAAGTGAAGACAACAACAGTAATCAGGAATGTTTTTCTCAATTTTATTTAGAATGTTAGCTGCGACCCTGTCAAGATTCTGGCATCAATTCCGCATGACCTAGTTAAGTACAGACAGCATTACAGTACTGTGCTACTATACGAAGGACTATCTTTGAAGATAACCTGGATCCTTCCATTAGTACCACCAGTCCAAGTTGACACTAGACAATAGAGTCACATTGCATCAGTCCTATAACAGTCCTATCTGCCATTACATTTCTGGGTTGAGTTCAAAGTTTGACTTTTAAAGTTTTAAACAGTTTGCATCCTGTTTATCTAAACTGAGTACACTTATCTGGACCTATTTAGAGTTTAAGATTATCTGTGGAGACAATGCTCAGTTACCCACAAGTATTACACTAAGTTCAGAAAAATTTTCAGACACCAGAGATTCTCTTCACAGTGATAGTCCCAGTGCTAAGAAATTCCCTTCCAAGAGAGATATGAAAAGACCATTTGGGATTGCTTCCTTGTGGGTTTTAAATTCAATTTAATTTAATTCTTGTGGATTTTCTCCCTAACTTTTAACTGAAAATCTTTGTGGCATCCAGTGGTGAGAAATATTTTAAGATGGCATTTTATTAATATTGGTTTTATTTAAAATTGCCTACAATTATATCGCTATGTTCATACCGCTTTTATGCTATAAATTGCCTTGGGAAGATTACAATCACAAAAGGTGGCTAAGAAATTGATCAAACAAGTGTAGATCCCTAAGCATCCTATGCAACCACTCACAAAAGGAGGTACCAGAAAACTTGAGGTAAACCCAAAGTTTTGTTACCCTGTGAATTGGGGGTCCCTGGAGGGGCACCCAAACAACCAAACAAACACAACCAAGATGGGGAAATTAGCTGGAGCACTCTCTTAAGCTAGCGAGAGGCAGGGTAACTTAGCGTGAATCTTTTACCCAATGTATACAGCGTCGAGTCAGTGAGCAGTCAGGCAGTTGAGATAGCAAAAATAACATTTATTAAACAGATAGCAATTATTAAGAAAACACAACCACTCAGCTAACTAGAAATAGGAATAAGAGTTTTGGGGGAAATGGGTGATACGTCACCTATCTCGCAGTCCTGGAGAAGTCCAATGGAGGGAAGGAAACCCGGCGTGGCAGCCGAGGGGAGCTCGCAGGAGAAGCGGCAGCAAGGCAGGATGGAAGTCCAGCGAAGTCCGAGGAACTCTCAGAACTGGGGATTTTTATTAGGGAAGGTATAACCGTGGGCTAGTCTGGTCTTGGGTGAAAACAGTGAGTTTTGGGCTTGAGACAATGTCTCCAAAAGGTCAGGATTTGCATGATTGAGTTAAGGTCCAAATTGACAATAGTATGGCCAGTATGCAAATGCAGCTAGCTTGGCAGTTGAGCACCCAACTCGCCAGGGTGCCCACTTGGGGCAGAGGTCTCTTTGTTTTGACACGCATTTGTAACGAGGGTGTTCGTTTCGGGAGGTCTCCTAAAGCAGATCTGGCAGTTTCTGGCTTGCTTAGGTGTGATTCAGCATTTAATAGCCATGCCTAGCGTCGCGCTTGTTCAGTGGCCTCACAAACACTTGGCTGGTGGCAGAGCAGGGCCGAATTATGATAACAAAATGATATCTAAAGTTACCAAAGGCCAGGCCAGTTCACGGTGGTAACAGTTTGAAGAATCTTAAGTCGGGGAGGGGAAATGTAAAGGAAGAGATATCTCTTCCCTCCCACCCACCCCCAAAAGTATGGTGAGGTCTAATCAGGCACAAGCAAAGATCGAATGATGACTGACTCTGGGAAAGGGAAGACCAAAGGGGAGAGGGAAATGAATACGCAGGAAAAGGGCATGGTTGGCTGTTTGCAATCCTAAACATGATTGCACTCCACACAACAATATTTGTTTTAAAATCAGAAGAGTCAATCAATAATCCCAGTAAAATGTAAAGTGTTTAGTAAGTAACACACACAATAAGCCATTTTATAAATACAACATTCAACTGCATCTGAATTCAAGAATTTGCTATCTTTATACACAATGGGAAAAAGCAGTATGTTCACGTGGGGCCAGTAGCCTTTTAATTCTGTTTATCAGTTGCTGCAGGTATTCATTTCTATTGTCCCTGGATTACTCTTTTAAAAACAAAATAAATCTCTCCAGTGCTTCCATGTTGCTTTTTCATATTTAATGAAAACCATGCAGGTCTCTGCTTTCAACAAGTTCAGTGGAGAATTTCCATGGCTCCAATCAGCAAGCTGCAGCCCTTCAAAGCATCTTGTGAACTCACCTTAGCAACACACAAAGTGCCAGAGATCTGAGAGCACTTTTGGAGAGACATGAGCTGAATTTTGAAGAGCTGGCTGTCATTTGCCACAGTGTGGGTGTTGGGAAGAGACAGTAGAGTCCCCATCCATGATTTTCACAAGGAAAATATTATTTTAAAATAGTTTTCACAGATGCTGTATTTGCTTGGAAATGTTGGGTACTTCATACATCCCATTTCACAGATGAAAATGGGGACATATGTGGTCAAGCAACATCAGAGTGTGGTTAAGATGGCAAAAGTTCATAAGCTGGGAAAGGCTGCAGGAGTTTGCTATTGTCTGAGTCTTCAGGGAAGAACAAGACTTTGCCCCTCCTGCCTTTTCTCTCAACTGAATTAACTGATTGCCAACTACTTTTGCATTTGAACTCACTTTGCAGCAGTTGAATGAAACTGAGGACATGAGAGGAGATGGGACAGGGAGACAGAAACTGAAACATTTTTAAATGATTTGGAAAAAATGGAATGACATCAGATTAATCAGGACTATCCCTGCTGAACTAGGAGAGTTGGAGGGTATGGTACTTTGTAGCACATCATCCATGTGTAAAGCCCAGAGTTGTCTCCTGTGACTACAGTCGCTCTTGGAACTTTCAGACAGAAGCCAACATTTTGGACTGTAACTCCCAGAATCTCCTAACCCATCTGGTCATTAACCATTTTGGCTTTGGGATTTGAGGACCTCTATTCCAAAAATTCTTCTTGCAAGCTCTGAGTGGTCTTTTACATTTATCTTTTTTTTTCCTAGCTGAAGATGTGCAGGACTTTAACCACAATTAACACATGTGTTAGTTATACCCCCTTGGATTATTGTAACACACTCCACAGAACTATTGCTCCCATGTTCTGACACGTCAGCTAGTCCAAAAGCCTGTGCCCAGACTGTTGACCAAGACTGGTCATAGAGAGAACATGACTCTAGTGTTATGAAACCTATTTTGATATCACTCTAGCCTACAGTCATTTTTTTTCTTCTTCCCTTTCTCTCCTTCATTAGACCATGAGTTTGATTATGAACAAATAAACTGGAAGTAAAGCTATTTTATGCGTTTTATAAAAAAGATTAAGCTTGCTGCTTTCTCTGTTACAAGTTGCCCTGGGGAGATATGGGGCTAGTTGTTTTTCAACCTCTGCCTTACCAGACTCTGCTAGAGAGATCCCTATCTCACATTCCCAACAAATACATCACAAAATCAAAGTAATCTATGTATTTACATGTTTGTTCATTACTGTTTGTTTGTTCGTTTAGTATTTGGCTTTCCTCCCAAATGGGATTCAAAGCAGCTTACAGTATAAATTAAAACAGAGCGGTTAAAACAGTGTGAAATACAAAAGTTAAAACAATACATTAAATTAAAACACTGTTTTTTAAAACATTAATAATTAAAACATCTAAAACATTTAAAATATACCATACCTACTAAAAGAGCACATCCACACATCATTCCATCCTGCTCAGCCAAGACTGAAGCCCTATTTAAATAATAAGTTTTTTGCCTGCCATAAAAAGACAACAGAGAGGGGGCAGATCGAACCTCCTCTCAAAGGTTAGGAGCAGCCACCAAGAAGGCTCTCTCCTGTGTCACCACCAACCAAGCCTGGGAAGGTTGTGGGATAGAGTAGAAGCCCTCCCGTGAAGACTGTGGGCCTTGCCACGCTACACTGTTATAGTGCTGTTATTACACTTTCAAGCTCCTGTGGAATCCTGGGGTTTGCAGTTTAGGGAGGGGCCTTTAAAATTCTCATCCAGAGAGCTCTTTGGTCTCAATAAACTACAAACCCCAGAATTCCACAGGATGTTGGAAGTGGAATGGTAGCACTATAACTGTGTAGTGAGGAAAGGCCCTGTAAGGCAGGCTCATATGTGTAGATATAGAGGTCATTTCCACACTAACCTGTTAGAGCGCTATTATTCTACTTTCAACATCCTATGGAATCCTGGGGTTTGCAGTTTAGGGAGGGAACGTTGAAAGTGGAATAATAGCGCTCTAACAGGCTAGTGCAGAAATGGCTAGACTTTCAGATAGTCTGGACCTAAGCCATATAGGGCTTTATAGGTCAAAATCAGCACTTCAAATTGTGCCTGGAAATGGACTGCTAACCAGTGAAGCTGTTTCAGCAAGGGAGCTATATGCTCCCTACATGTTTATGGTATTTATTAATCACTTGATAATAAAAAGCTTAAGTGGTTTACATTTTAAGAACATGCAAAACACAATATGAAAAACAATATAATAGTCCAAAAGTAAAAAAATCACTATCCCAGCAAAGTACAATGCAAATGGAATAAGAAAGATAATCATAATCATTTTCAGACCGCATAAATAAATAGCCAAGAAGGTGTGAAAACAGACCTCTGCTCTTGTAGCTATGGCCCTTTTCACACGCAGTTTCTTTTGCGAGAGGGCCCCTTGAGCGTCACGTAAATGGGAGCGCCAGTCCGTATGACGCACTCTCATTTACGCGACACTCATGAGCCTAACGCGAACCGCGCACACATTTTTTTATTTTCGGCTTCAAGCTGAAAATGCTGCGCAGTCGCGCAAGGCTCCCGGGGCCCTCGCGCACTTACCTGCCCTGCGGTGCGTAGGACGAGCGGGCCAGTCGCGCTTCCTGCCTCAGCACTAGCCTGCAATTCCCAGGTTGCGCTGCGGTAGGAAGGGGCAGGGCATTCGCGTGACACTCACGCAACCGGCAAACAGCTGCAGGAGGTAGAAGGGCTGCCGTGAGCGGCTTGCGCAAACGGCTGCTCACACGAGTGCCACCCCCCACCGCCGCAACGAAGGTAAGGTGCGAAAAATCTATATGTCTGAAGATGCAACCCCCCCCCCACACACACACACACAAAAAGCCTAGCTTTGCCGCCTGGCAGCATCCTGAGGTTCTGGAAATTGAGATGCTGAGAAATGATGTTGGCAGTGCACTCCCTGTCTTGGGGTGCCCCTGTCATAACCGCTTGTCCCAGGGTGCCCCATGAGTGAGAGAGCACTGCAGACATCATTTCCAATGCCTCAATCGCCAGCGCCTCAAAAATGCTTCAGGAAGGATGCTGTCAAGTTGCAAAAAGGTAGTGGGGGGGTCACCTTCAGTTGTCCACAATCAGAAATGTGGGTCTTCAGCAGTTATAATATTGCAAGTCCCGGTTATGATCTCACAATTGCTGAACAGGGTGCCAGCCTATGTTTTTAAGAGATGTTGAAAACTCAATGCAGTGTAATCGTGCATGGGAGTGCTTCAAAGAGTGGGTGCCATTACATAAAGGGGCCCACTTTCACAGTATAAAGCAACCCCTTTCCGACCAGCCGAGCACACAGAGCAGAAGGTGGTCTGCTGGGTATTCTAGTCCTAAGGTCTCAAACAGAGAAAAGTAAGCCCACAGACTGTGATGGCTACGAGTTACTGCACAATGTGATATACTTCAAAACAACTTTTAGCAGCTTTGTCTGCTAAAACAGTATTGTCTGCAAAGAGGCACATTTAAAAATAATTCCTCTCAGCCTTGAATAAACTGTAAGGATCTCCAGGGCAGCAATGCCTGCCTGAAGTTAAATACAAATGAGGTGTAACTCTTGACAAGTACCATTCAACCTAAACAGACTGGAAAGAGAAAAGCCAGGCCTGTGCATGCGAAATCAGCAATCAACGGGGATAATGAAGGAACGTACTCAAGTGCCAAGACTCCAGGAGGATAACTCTAGGCAAATTATTTGTCAAAGATATAAGTCCACGTTCAGCTGACTGTGAGACAGTGATGCATTGTGCAATGAAGAGAATAACTGTTGTTAAGTGCAATTATGGCAAATAACTCCAGCGGGGATAAATGTCTGGTAAGCCTTGACGTATGTCATGTTTGTGAATTTATTAGATGGTACTACTGCTCTTGCATTAAAATAAACATAGATGCAGCTTTAAAATAAAATGTTTGTTCTTTCTGCTTATTAAAAAAAAAGAATTTTTAAATCACAGGTATATAAGGAAAAATAGCCTAGGGATGGGGAAGCGTGGGCACTACCAAATATTATGTGGCCCACTGGCTCTTGCATGAATTTCAAAGGTGTCTTTACATATGCAGAGAACAAAGCATCCTGTATTCAGTGTGGGGAAATGGGGAGACACATTCCCTCCACACCCACTGGCTTCCATCATGTTAGTTATATACACGGACATACATACTGAAGTGTTTGGGTCATTATAGGGGGAGGAATTCACTACCTCCTTCACACAACAACCAAAATCACTGCAGGACTCACCTTCCTCCTGTACTCCTCTGAACCACTGCCAATTAGTGGCCAGTGGAGAGCAGGGGTATTGGAGAAGCAGCTGACTATATGCCTATGACCAGAAGCCAAACAATAAAGGCATCCTAGCAGACCTTCTTGTGGTCTTCCAGCAATCCTGGAGGAGGATGTTGTTATTGGGCATCTGGGGTTATAGACTCATAGCCAGATGTTTCTGAGTCATCTCCCACTTTCCACCAGCTACTATACGGCTGTGGAGGAGAAGTTAAAGGAGGAAGGTGACTCTGGCAAGATAGGCAGAGGGAAGCCATATTGTAGTTACTTTGCAAACTTTACAATATGTCTTCCAGTGTAGGATCTCAGCCATAATATAAAATGTGTGCATTCTGTCTGGGTAGATACACATGTGCATTTCTTCCATCTCAAAAGTGTGGCTCAAATTTTTTGTTTTTGTTGTTGTACTCCTTCAAGTCATTTCTGACTCATGTCAACCCTAAGGTAAACCTGTCAAAGGGTTCACTTGACAAGATTTATTCTGGAGAAGTCTGCCATTGCCTTCTCTGAGGCTCAAAGAGAAGATGACTTGCCCAAGGTCACCCAGTGGCTTTCTATGGCTCAAATGCATACATGCTATAAGTATTATATGCTGCTCTTGCGTAGAAGGCACATTTTCCAGTTCATATTTCCACAAACACATAGAGGCTATCTGCACTAGACTGTTATAGTGCTGTTATTCCACTTTCAACATCCTATGGAATCCTGGGGCTTGCAGTTTAGGGAGAGGCCTCAAAGCCCCCTCCCTAAACTGCAAACCCCAGGATTCCATAGGATGTTGAAAGTGGAATAACAGCACTATAACAGTCTAGTGCAGAAATGGCCAGAGTTCTGTGCATATTTAAACAAGATAAGAAATTTCAGCAAGAGCGCTCCGGTATCAGGAGCCATTCTCATACTAATGTTGGGTGCCCTTAGGAAACGATGTGCTTCAATGGTACTTATTGTTTTCTGGCAATTTAGTCTGAAAAAATTGCCATAATATTATACCCTTGGGATTTGGCAGTATCTTCAAATCTAATTACGTTTACTGGGGTGGGGAAGTAGTGACAATAGTAATGTTTTTAAGCCTTAAAAAAACAGAAAAATCACTTCTTAATTGCATTTGATGAAGTAGACCTAAGTCTATGAAAGCTTACATTACCAACCTTCTTTCTCTCAGTTAGCCTCAAAGGTGCTACAAGATCCCTTCACATACAGATCTAGACTTACATGGCTATGGCCCTTTCCTCACCTTACCTTTTTCTGGTGCTGGGGTGTGGGGATCGCACAAGCAGCCTCCGGCGAGAGGCTCTTGCATCCCTGCTGATTCAGCTCCGCACGAGCTGCCTGCTCGTGCGAGAGCCCCGCCTCTTCCGCAGCGCAGCCTTGGAGTTTCCCAGGCTGCACTGGGCAGAAAGCACGACTGGCATGGCTCCAGAGGCTCTGGATGCCAAGTAAGTGCGTGCGGGGCCCGGGAGCAATGCACAATCATGCACCATTTTCGGCTTCCAGCCAAAAATGAAAAGGTGTGCGATCAGCCCCTGCCAGCCCCTAGAGCGTCACGCGATTGTGAGTGCATCATGTAGATCGCTCCTCACAATTGCACGACGCTCCAGGCTCCCTTTCGCATGGCAAATGCCATGCGGAAAGAGCCTATGTCTTTGAATTTCACTTCTTAATTGTTCCAGTCATAATTTTATCCTTCTTATGGTTGCATCTTTATACCAAACCTCTCTTTGCTTTCCTCACTCCACTCCAAGAAGGTGTTCTTCCTTTCACCTAAGAATGAGGAGCTTGGTAATCTTTAGGATAAGATGATAAAATCTATTTGTAATGTTTAATGTTTAGAGAAGATTTGTGCTGAAAACAGGATAGAAAATCTAGGACAGTTGTTACTGCATTAATTCAAAATCACACCAGGATTTTTAGCAGCAAAAAAATGTAAAGAATTTATCAAATGATTTTCCCTTATACAAGAGGGGAGCAGTTGTGCATCAGGCACTAAAAATTTACTACTCCAAAGAAAATGGCTACACATAGGTAGCTTTATACCCTGCTAAGCATCCATTACAGAAGCAAGAAATGCTAATTATTGGCTAATCCAAATACATACGTATAGGAACTATGTCATGAATACATTATTATGTCAGCATACAAGCACTACACATGCCCCTAGAGGCAGTCCCAAATTTTAATACCAGACCCCTCCTTAGGGGTGTGATTTTTAATATTAAAATGAAGCTTTATGAGGCTCTTGGTCACCAAAGTTCATCTCTTGTGGTCATTCCCCCTCCCCTTGGCCTAGTTTGGCCTATTCCAATGCTCAAACCCACCAAGTCTACCTCTCTTTCTCACCTGATGAGCCTACTCAGTTAATTACCTCTTTTTTCTAGCTACCGCTGCTCTACTTGGCTTCCTGTCATTCTAAGTTCTGCAAGCTGATTTTCCTGTCATCTGCATCCAGCTCCAAGCATAAGCATTCTTCTTGTTTTCCCTGGCCACATTGCTCTTTTTCCTAATTCAATGAGCCTGCTATTAAGCTATTGATTAATTATTTCCTAATTATTATGCCCCTACATAGTTGCCCTGTTTTGAAAATATAGCCTGAAATTCTGTTATTAATATACATACAGGTTATGCATATATATGTGTCTTGTTTTGAATATGGCAGAAAGACCTGTTCATTAGCCATTCACACCATTTCCAACGCCTCCCCCCTGCCCGCTCAGGCATTTTAAAGCCTGGGGGGCCACTGCTAAGGCTGCTCTGGCGGCAGGGAGGGGAGACAACCAGGCAGCTCCCATTCTGGGGGCAGTTGCAGCTGGGGAAGAGAAATGAGACCACACTCTTGGACCTCTGAGATAGTAATGCCATTTCTCTTCCACCGGCTGCTGCAGCCCTGACTGGTTACTTTCCCCCAATCTCTTCCCCCACCAGTAAATATTTACAGCAGTGTTCCTAGGGCTCAGCACCTACCCGTGCACAGGCTGTGAGGTTCCACAAGCTGCAATGTAGGATCTCAGCCATACTGTATAAGAACATGCAATGTTTTAAAGAGACTTTTCAAAAAAAGATGTTGAACTAGTTCTGAGAGTAGAGTAGCAGGAAAACGCTAGCTGTGACTCTAAAAATTGTACAAAGAAAATGTTTTTAAAATTCAGGGCCAATAGCTGAGTGAAAGCATTTGAAGATGTGTTCATAGGCACAGAGATCAACTGCAGAAAAGAAATGCTGCGGCTCATCTCAGAAACAAAAAATGGAATTGAAAATCAGAGTTAGGGTGAATCCAGACTGACTTGGGTTTTGCTGTATCCAACAGAAAGCGACTTGCCTGGAGGTATTTGCAGGGAACTCATCAGAGCCAAATTCCAGTGAAGCTAATCTCCCTCTTGCCAACTTTCTTTTTAGTGCATTGTGTGTAGCTTTTGTTCCTGTCAATTTAACCTAAAATGCTACAAAATGTTTACGCCTCAAGAGAGATTCCCTAAATAAATGTCACTGGATAGTAAGGGGGGAAAGGCAGTATTTTTGCAAGATCTCAGCTACATGTAAAGCATTCTTTTCAATTTCCCAGCTCTTCTGAAATTTCTTTTTAAAAAGAGCAAGTTCTATTTTGCTGAACCCCAATTTTTAATTTAAGATTCAAATAAAAAAAAATTGCTCTCTAGGAACCGAGCTGTAGAAACAATATAAACACAGGGCACTTTCCTGGTCATTGATTGAGTAGTCAAGCACAGATGCAAGGCTCTTCAGAATCACAAAGCAATGCAAAATGAGAGATAAACATACATTCCACTCAATTCCAACCCCAATTTTATCTTTTCTTTTAACAGATACTGCCACAGCACAGCTATGTGGAACGCTGCAAAAAGTTCAAAGCTCAGCCTTCCAATTTTCATAGCAAAACAGTTGACAGCAACTTAGGCCATTTCCGGACTAGACTGTTATAGTGCTATTATTCCACTCTAAACATCCAATGGAATCCTGGGGTTTGCAGTTCAGGGATAGGTGGTCCCTCCCTAAATTGCAAATCCCAGGATTCCATAGGATGTTCAAAGTGGAATAATAGCACTATAACAGTCTAGTCTGGAAACAGCCTTAGCAGCTAAGCAATGGGCTGCTCTCCTAGAGATTTTCCTCTTCCTGCCACCAGAGGACTCCTGCCACAATAGGAGCAGCTGCCCCACAGTAGCAGGAAAAAAGTGTTTTCTTTGGTGGGGTGGGGCTTGGGTGGCCGGCATTCCAGTGCTGTGATGGGAGGGATGGAGAAAAGCAGAGGAATGGGGGGAGCAGGGAAGCTGAAGAACACCATGCGGGGGCATGAAGGCACATAAAAACACCAGTGATGATAATGAGCATCTTTGTGGATTTTGCATTTCTTATTTGCTACATTTTTCAGGTCCCAGTGGTATCCTGGTCTTGTTATTCTTTCTGTCAAAAACAACTAACCTGAAAATATTCAGACAGAGGACGCTGAGAGACAAAAATCTACCTCCGTCCAAACACTAAGGAATAAACATGCTGCTTAGTAACTAAGCCACTGACTAGAATTTCTCCCCTCTCTGGGGGACTGAGCAGTGGTCCTTTTAAGATAAGCCTTCAGCCATCAGTAGACTCTTCGATTCAGAGAAAACCCTTCACATTAGAATACTTCTTTTTCTTCTCTAGGAAAAAAAATCTTTTGGAAGTAGCATCACATAGGGCTTAGTGATGACTGGCACATTGCCAGCGTAAAATCTCTGGCATGTGAGGATTAATTAGTATGGTGAAGGCACTTTGAAGATATAATGTGCAATGAGCATGCTCAAAGGCTATTACTGTGCAGTGTGTGCATGTGTGTTTATCTCTCTTAGCTAATGACTCTGGGAAATTTCAGTAGCACTCTGCAAAAATTAAACTACAGCCTGAGTTGTGGTAGATAGTACATATTTATCAGGTTCCTAGTCCTTCAAGTAGGGCTTGGAAGAGGTAGAAATTCTAGACAGAATCCAGAACTGAAATATGTGAGTCCACATAAATAATTTTAATACATACGAGGACCTATTACAAGCTTAACCCTAGACGCTGAAAAATTGTTGCAGTAGAGAAATATTGCTCCATGTTAAGAATATGCTTGACAATGAGAGTCACACTAGGGTTGTAGGTCTTTAGGTTCCAGCATGTGATCACCTCAGGCCAAGGCTCAGTGGAGGGGTTCACGGACTGTTCAGCCTCAAGCACCTTCTGCAGTGCCAGCCATGAGATTCGCAACCACAAATATGAACATGTGAAATATGCAGTATAACATAATATATCTTATAGCCTCCCAGATTTAAGATGAATAATTAAAAGGTGAGTTGTGCTACACATTTTTACATGTTCATTTAAAAGGGGTGGTGGTGGGAAAAGAGAATAAATTTTTATTTAATTGATGTTAGTCAGATTAGGATGAAATCCTTGAGCAAGAATGTTGTAATGGTTGGAGCATTGGACTATAACTCTGGAAACCAGGGTTCAAATCCCTGTTCAGCCATGGAAAGCTGCTGGGTGACCTTGGGCAGGCCAGACTCACTCAGTCTCAGAGGAAGGGAAAGGCAACGCATCCCTGAACAAATTTTGCCAAGAAAACCCCTGATAGGTTCGCCTCAAGGGTCATGATAAGTTGGAAATTACTTGAAAGCACACAACCTGAAGGTGTTCCTTTTGAGGAGATAAAGCCCGCCAGGTTTCAGAAGAACGGGTGCAGGGACATGTTACAGCATGCGGGCTTCCCACAAAAAAGGATCTGCTTATCCTGCAACCACCTATGTTTTCGCACAGTTGTTATGAAAGTGACTTATGGCATAACAGTGACTTGGCTCTTATTAAGAATCCTTCAAAATTTCAGGATAGGTGTTTTTTGTTTGTTTGTTTGTTTTGTTTTTTGCAGAAGGATAGTGTCCGAATTTGGAAGAAGAGAGTGATTGTTTCCTCATATCCTTCCCCATGTTGTTGGAGCTTGGGAGAGCGGGTTTCAGCTCTTATGAAAATGGCACTGGGGACAGAGGTATCCATAGTAAGAAAAAATGCCAGTAGAATCTATGTGGGGAGTCTGATACTTAAGGAACTTCACAGGATCCCTTCTCTTCCCTCCAGTATTTCTCTATTAAAAAGTCAACACTTCAGGAAACTGGGTAATAAAATGGAACTACCCTACAGGATAAATACTGCCCATAACAAAACGGGTGTGAGAACATTGGTCCACTCTGAAGGGCATGTATAAACCACAGTCTCACAGCCAAAGCTCCCCAGCCCTAACCCAATGTATGGGTATAATGAAGATGGATTATATATACCAAAACTAAGATCTTATTTGTAGAAATTGACATCCCATTGGATTTATATTATCATTGCACTTCTAAGGTGTCCGTTTCATGCTCAACAATGGAATAAAGAGACCAGACACAAAGCTGGGTTAACTAAGAGCAACCTTTATTTCGACCTGTTTTATCTAATTCGCATTAGCCTGAAAGATACAAGAAGCAGGGAGCAACATGATATGTGTCCAGTCGATGTCAGGGTCACAATGTGACAATCAGCTCAGAATACCCAGCGGGGGATAACACCTCAACCCCAGGGGCAATCCAAATTGCTTCGGTTGCTCCCTAGTCCAGCATCTTGGAAGGTAACCCAGAGACTCCCACCCAAGCTACAGGGCACTAAAAGAGAGAGCCTTATTCCCAGGTGAACATCAAGGGTAACCTTCTTCACTGACCCCCTGGGACACGGGGCCCTAAAGAGTTGGTTCCAGAGCCATACTGTTACTCCGATGAAGGAACTCTATCCCGGGGTCTACAATTTGATATTAAATATGATTCTGTGTGCCTGAGAGGTCGCCCAGATAAGCACGTAGGCAGTCACAGTCAAATGACCGAAAACCAGGTCAGGCCAGTAAAACCCCCAGTCATGTAGCCCCAGGAGACCTCAAGATGTGTAGACCCACAATAAACAAAGGGTCCTCCGCCCCAAGACACCGACTTGAGGGGATTAGCTTGTGTGCCCCAAGTTGAGCAAATATCCTAGCGAAGACCATTTACATGAAGTCACACCACAAACAAACACAGCCGAAGATCCTGAGACTTTGGCAATGCCTTGCACTCCCATCACGCAAAGGAAATTACCATTGTGGAGCTTCGTTATCACTCCAACACCCATTGTTCTCCCCAGGAAAGGATTAGTCCTCCAGGTACTTTTCCCCCTACAAACAGCCCTGGTCTTTGAGTGTTTCTTTGGATCACTCCCAGTCATCCCAGCAGACCGTTGCTCCGTCCGTCAAGTAACCCTCTCAGTCCTCTCTGTGCCAAGCCCCACTTCTCCGCTGCCTTCCCAGACCCAGGCCTTCAGGAAAAAATGCAGTATTACCCCAGCTGTGCCACTTCAATACTCCCCTATCCAATTTCCTCTCTTTTGTTTAATAGCTGTTGGGCGCATGTGTGCATGATTGCGTTGGTGCATGAGACTTTTATTCAATAAAATCATTTACTGGACATTTTCGTTTGGTTTTTGGTTTGGCCTGACCCTGTAAAAACTGGGTAAAAAGACCCCACTAGGTTACCCTGCCTCTCGCATTGCTATCGCTTGTGCTCTGGCTAGTTTCCATTCCCCATCATGTGGAGGACATTGAGTTGTCCCCCAAGGGACCCCAGAAATCAGGGTAACAATACCCTACACCAAAGGGGGTGCCAATAGGTGATCACCAAAGTTTTATTATCTGCCAAAGGACAACCTACTTAACTACACCACCCAGAGCCAATTTTCCTAATTCCATCAAATACAGTACAGGATAGGCCAAAAAAAAAAAAAGGCCCGGAGAAAAGGGGGGAAGTTCTTGTCTAGCCCCAGAGTGACCAGATTAACTCACACTGCACTGAGGGTGCGAGGGCGGATCAACGTCAAGCACTGAACGACACATACAGGGGGTGAACCGCTTCACTGTCTCCTTTGCCCCTATCACGTAACATAAACATAAACATAACACTCTGGTCTCACTCCACGATCAAAAGCTTACCTTCCCCTGCAGCAACATTTGTCATGCAAGTCCAGGTAAGTAATCTTTTAAAATTTGCAGAGGTAGTATGATTTGATAAGAACAAGCAGTGTTCATCTGAGTTGCATCTTGGCCCAAGGTGGCTGTTCTCCAGAACAAAGCAGAAAGACGGTATTGCCTTGGCAGCAGGATCCTCAGTGGGTGTGGTTGCTGTAAACCTCTTGCTGGCTAGCTGGACATGCATCTGTCAATACGTTTCAGATTCTAAGCAAGTGTCCCCTTTTGTCTCCTTTGATCTCTAAAGACACCCATAGGAATTGGAGAGCCCTAGTAAAATCATTCATGGAAATGAGTACTTCCATTCACAAAAATGTACCTTCCCCCACCCTTATGTTTTCCTCACATGGACTGCTTAGGGACAAAAGTATCAATCTGGGAAGGCAAATAGTCTGTGCTTCTTTGTCCTTCCCCACTAATCCAAATTGCTAGTGAATCTTCAGGAGCATTAAGTTTGGAAGAGTCTGAACTGAAGTTCAGACATTTCCCAAATCTGTCCTAATCTGCCCAGTTCAGTTCTAAATTTTAATCCAAATTTGAGACATACTCCAAATATTTTAAACTTTTTCTATGAGTCTGAAGACTAGATCAGGCATTCTTTCAGTTTCTCCCAATCATAACTGTGCATTTCTAAAGGCAACAAACAAGATTAGACATATCCTCCTGTACCTCAACGTCTTTATCTCTCATGTAGGATTAAGAGAGACAATAATGCCACAGTGTAGGAAAACAGATTAGAAAAGGACAGTAAAACCTAGATTCACCACAAGGTTAAAACTGAAATACTGACATTCCAACAAGAGAAGTAAATATTATTCTTAGATTAAAACCTGAAATGTAATCCTGCACTGGAACGGCTCAACACTAAAAGCCTTAGGATAATTATTTCTGTTTTCTGAGAAAAATATTATACAGGGATCGAAACTTGAAGCATTTAGTTAGGATACAGATGAAGACGCCAGGAAAGGTATCCCCCTGTCTGTCTTCTCTTTTGGACCTTTCTAGTAGCTGAGGTATTGTCCTGAATTTGAGATACTTTCCTCAAAATAAAATTTTCCCTATATCAGTATGTTCTGATTACCTACTTAGGGAATTGTATTGTGTGTTGTTTTATTCTGTATACAGAAAGATGCTCACATTAACTTCCACTAACAAGTTAAATGTGATTTAATGGTTTGGGTGTTGGAATAGAACTTCAGAAGACCAGGGTTTATTCCTTGCTCTGCCATGGAAACCCACGGGGTGACCTTGAGTAAGTCACATTTTCTCTGCCTAAGAGGAAGACAATGGCAAACCTGTACAAGGATAGGCCTTGCTGAGAGAATGCAGTAACAGGTTTGCCTTTGGATTGCCGTAAGTCAAAAATGACTTGAAGACACACAACATTTTCTCTGATTAATAGATAATATTTTAATATATTTATATATAACCCTATACAACATATTTCAAACACCTAAGGTATGCCGGGGGGCTCAGGGTGGGTAGTTGGGTGGTAGCATATTAACTGTATTTGCTTTCACATTCAGTACCATTGTTTAGCAGAAAGATGGGATACAAGGAAATATATAAACCTTTGAAAGGAGAACAATGGAAAGTGTATGCATTGTCTTCTGTGGAATAAAATATGAGATCTCAGGTTTCCTTAAAATCAAAGTAAAGCACTTTAAATACCCCCATTGGTTGTGAAATTAATTACTGATACACTGCAAGCAAATAATAACAAACAGAATGCCTATTTCTTTGGCTTGAGGTGAGAACCACCATGGTGTAGTTGTTTGAGCAGTGGACTGCAACCCTGGAGTTCAGAGCTGTATTCCCTGCTTGGCCATAGAAACCCACTGGGTGACCTTGGGCATGTCACACACTCTCATCTCCAAAAAACCTGTGATAGAGTCATCTTAGAGGTGCTATAAGTCAGAAACAACCTGAAGGCACACAACAACAACAACAACGCAGCAGCAGAACTACTCAATTATTTATATGTCATTAGCCTGTCATACATCTTGGTGGGTAAACAAGCAAGGTTGAAAATGCACAGGTCCTCACATCCCATCCTTGGAGTCTTCACTGGGGTTGAAATGAAAGTTATTAGGTAGGGTTTTTTTTAGAAAGCAGAAGTCTGGAGTGATTTATAATATGGATTTTTCTTAATTTTTGCCCACATTTTAACTCATTTCTTTCCATGTCACCAGAATTATTTCACCTAAGAATACATGGTAAAATTTCCCATTTGATGAAAATAAAGGCACATACCTCTAGTAAACATAGCAATGTCTGGGATATTTAATCTCTTTGTTAATGCACTGAGTTTTTAAAAAAGATTTTGCTATTTAAGAATAGGCTAGATTTGCAGAACGTTGTAGCTTCATTCCAAACTTCAAAAATGGATCCAAAAAAATACCATGATACAAACACTGCCCAAATAACAAGTGCTTCTGTCACCTGAGAAGATGTTCTACTTACTTTTTCCTCAATTATCTCAGTGAGATTTGTACCATTTTATTGTAATCAATGAGCTAATTATATTACCAGCAGATGCAAACAGGATTTACAAATTGTCTAATTTATGTATGTGTTTTGTCTGTATGTCTGCGTGTGTTTATCTAAATGTGTGTGCATGTGCCTTCAACTCACCTGTTGACTTATGGTGACCCTATGAATTTTGTGGGGTTTTCTTAGGCAAGGAATACTCAGAGGCGGTTTTGCAAGTTTCGTCCTCTGAAATACAGCCTACAGTATTTGGTATTCATTGGCAGTCTCCCATCCAATTACTAACCAAGGATGACCCTGCTTAGCTTCCAAGATCAGACAGGATCTGGTGCCTTTAGGCTATGTAGGTCCTGTCTATCATTCATAATTCACAATTCATAAATGTTAAAGCCTAAAAAACCAAAACGGTAGTTTCAACCTAAGTACAATAATACTGAGGCCCTTTCCACATCCTACCTCTTCTCGACGCTGGGGTGCGGTGCTCACGCGAGCAGCCTCTTGTGAGAGGCCCTCACAGCCAGGTTTCTTCAGCTCCGCACAAGCTTCCTACTCGCGCAAGAGCCCCCGCCTCTTCCTTTCGCAGTGCAGCCTGGGACCTTCCCAGGCTGCACTGAGGCAGGAAGCGCGACTGGCCCGGCTCCCGATGATCCGCACACCAGGTAAGTGTGCGCAGGGCCCAGGAGCAATGCGTGACCATGCACCATTCTCGGCTTAAAGCCAAAAATGCAAAGGTATACAATTGTTACCCCTGGAGCCTTCCGCGATTGCGAGGGCATCATGCAGATCGCTCCTCGCAATCGCGTGAGGCTCCAGGCCCTCTTTCGCATGGCAGATGCCGTGCAAAAAGGGCCTGAATCTTACCTCAAGAGAGCTGTAGTAAATCACTGCTGAGTGCGGAATACCTCAAAATTATAGCCAAAACTAAGCTAATGGTACAACCAGTTCTCTTCTTCTCCATTCAGTGGTAAGCAGCAAATATAGGTATCTGTCTTTCAGAAAACTTTCCCTTAATGACTTGGACATCTGTATCTTGAAGGCCTTACAGGTGATATACCTGTTTAGTGTCATCTATAGATTTATCAACAAGCTATAGAACGGTGTAGGCAACTGTTTTTGCCTGCATGCCCTCTCCCTGGTGGACCACACCTTTTTTTGATTTAGCTTATTTTTATCACTTCTAGTTTATATTTAGTTTTAATTTTGTGTTGATTTTTGCTCTCTTTTTTGGCATTTGGGGAGAATTGGAGAGGGCAAATAAGGCAAAACTGGCATATTTTGGTGTATTTTTGTAGCAGCTTGGACAATTAATTGCCTCACACAGAATTGAAATTGATGGCGCGGGGCCTTGGAAGGCCGAAAAAGGTGCCTTTAAACTGCACTTTGCCCAACTCAGCTATAAGCCATCAATAACAGAGGTAGGCAAATGCATACCCTCCAAAATTTCACGAATAAAAATCAGGGCACATTTGGCCAAACAACATCAAATTGTGATCAAGATGACAACAGTTAGTAATGAGGAAGAACACATAACAAGGAGAGGATGCAGCAGTTTGCTTTTCTCTGAGCCTACTGGGAAGGATCAAGATTTCACTTCATCCTCTCCTTTCTCCAGTACTGAGTAAATTGAGTGCAAACTGCTTTTGTGCTTTGAATTCAGCTTGCAGAAATTCAAGTAAGTTGAAGACAAAGGAGGAAAATAAGAGGGGGAGAAACAAACTGGGACATTTTAAAAGCAACTGAAAAAGTGGATCAGCAGAAAGTTAATTGGGATTGTCCCTGCCGAACCAGGACAGTTGGAATATGTAAAAATGTGGTCTTCCAGATGCTGCGCTGCAACTCCCAACACTCTTCACCATTTGCTATGCTAGCTAGGGATTATGGGACGTGCAGGTCAAAAATGGCCCTTTCCGCATGAGGCTGGTGAATCGGTTTGCAACATTTCTTACCGGATTTTCTGGGCTCGAAACAAGGCGGACTTTCCTTCATTTCCTTCCGCACAGCTACTGCATATGTTCCATTCTGATTCAGAGGAGTGTGAGTTCATGAAGCCACACTGCCTCTGCCATGGCCACTCCCGCTACTCCCCTCACACCCCGTTGGCTGTGATCGGCCCTTTTTTTTTGCATGGTTTAGTACGTCATTGCGTACATGCATACGTGTGTACGTACAAAAGTCCATACTACCCCCTGGCTCCTCCCATGAGCCCTCCTCTGACCACCAATTTGCATTGGCACGACTGTACGTGTCTCCACCACTGTGAAAGTACAAATTGGATCAATCTGGAAAATTGGAAAACCTATTTCTTCCGGTTTTCAAATAGTGCGCTTTACCACCACATGGGGGCGTATTTAGTTGGAATTACATGCGGAACGAAGGTAAATAAACTGAACCTAGTCCGCTCCAAGGTGCAGAAGATCTCCGTGGCAAGACGCATTGGCTCGCCTTAATAACCATGTGCAGAAAGGGCCAATACCTGGTGAGCCACAATCGCTCTGCCCCTGCACCCACCCCACTGCTTGGTGGAAAATTAGAATGGGAACTAGTGAATGTTCTAGGTATGTTAAAAGGTCACCTTCCTTAAGAGATTTGAAGAAATGTACACAAAAGGATTCTTCTACTTAAATTTGATTTGGGAGTCTAAGGACACCAACACACATACCTAAAACACACATTCACTTGTATTCTTGCATTTAGTTGCAGGGCAGAAAAGTGCTCAAACCACTTCCACCATATTTCAATTATATGTCAATCCTCGCTCTCTCAGCTAAGCCATTAGGTTTCCAGTTAAACTTAATGGAGGCATTAAAGAAAAAGACGCATTACAGAAGGATAAACAGCTTTTCCTTTTTTTGCTTTCTTTGACTCTGAGTCCATCTGATGCAGAGCCTTTTAGAGAGGAGCCTCCACCTAGGAAATTGCATTTACAGAATGCAAATCTCTCCCCCTCCTGATTCCAAAATACCCAAGCATAGCTTAACTATGTAGTTTATTTTCCCTGTGGTTCATAGTCACACTTCAGAAAAGAGAGAGCTATCGTCTATATGGACCTGAAGGCAGACAAAGTGTCTTTTATTTCCCTCTCCCCTACAAAAGAAAACCTCTAGAAAACAAAGGGAAAGGAAACGGATGGGAATGGTGACACACCTGTGGCCTGTCTGTAGTTCAACCTTCTCAAACCTGGCATCCTCCAGAGTAAGACTACAATTCCCATCATCCCCAGTCATCAGGGGTCACCAAGCTGGGGATTGCACTAAGTTCTGCCACAATTGACAGTAATGGTGGTTGGCATTGGTGTAGCTTAGTTCCCACAGGATTCTAGTTCTGACTAGACTCTTCAAAAAGAAGTCTTTCGAAAAGAGGCTGGACAGCTGCTACTCTGTCTCAGTCAGCAAAATGCCTTGTGCTGACCCAGCTCAATGGCCCAATCCACTTTTTTTCTTCATTGTTCGTAACAACCATTAAAGAACTATTTGCAGTGTGTTCATTATAAACAACAAAACATCATCCAAAGGACACATCACTAAGAATGGTTATAAAGCATCATTATAAGGTAACACAGAAACATGGGAGTTTTTTCATAGCGGCAGCTATGGGTAATGGGTGATGAAATGGGTTAATGTGCCCACCTTGTGGTTTAGAAAAAAAGCCTTTGAAACAGCTTTAGGTTGACAGCTGCAGAAATGGATGTACAGAGTAGATACTCTAAAAATGCTGAAGCCAGCATAGAATGTGTGACTCATAACAATCTAATTGCCTGACCCTACTCCTTTTACTGTCATGGTCATTAGCGAGGTAGTCTGTTAGTCTCAACAGAACCTCCCAAAGGTAACCTGAAGATAGGTTGGCAACCGATTAGATTTCACAATTCCACCGTTTTTTAATGTGCGTAGTATAGATGTCAAAAACGTATGGAGACACCCTTGAGAAATGCTGCAGATTTTCAGACCTCAGACTTCTCATGTGTCCCATTGACTGCAGTAAGCCTGCACTGGAATACGTTTTATAGATTATGGCCTTGGTGGGGAAGTTGGGAATGAAGATCTGATAAGTGGGTGCTTGCTGGGAGCCGGGTGTCTCTTGCCACTGCATTTCTTAGTGGAACAAAACAATGTATAAGTATTCCATGTGCCATTGTATAAGTA
Organism: Iguana delicatissima; assembly: GCA_948472985.1. Taxonomy (NCBI): domain Eukaryota; kingdom Metazoa; phylum Chordata; class Lepidosauria; order Squamata; family Iguanidae; genus Iguana; species Iguana delicatissima. The sequence continues at coordinate 1,156,190 of CAOKZL010000064.1, forward strand.
TTCCATTTAGCCTAAATACCCTAAAGGCACTAGATCTTGGAAGCTAAACAGGATCAGCTCTGGGAAATACTTGGATGGCAGACTGCCACTGAATACCAGCTGCTGTTAGGCTGTATTTCATAGAATCATAGTTGGAAGAGACCACAGAGGCCATCCAGTCCAACCCCCTTCTGCCATACAGGAACCCACTTCAAAGCACTCCCGACAGATGGCCATCCAGTCTCTGTTTAAAAACCTCCAAAGAAGGAGACTCTACCACATTCTGAGGCAGTATATTCCACTGCCGGACAGCCCTGACCGTCAGGAAGTTCTTCCTCAGGTATAGGTAGAATCTCTTTTCCTGTAGTTTGAATCCATTGCTCCTTGTCCTAGTCTCTGGAGCAGCGAAAAACAAGCCCACTCCCTCCTTGAAATGACATCCCTTCAAATATTTAAACATGGTTATCATGTCCCCTTCTCTTCTGTAGGAAGAGGAAGGAACTGGCAAAACCACATTTGAGTATTTCTTGCCTAAGAAAATCCTATGAAATTCCTGAGGTCACCATAAGTTGACAGGCAACTTGGAAGCACATTTCATGTTTCATCTCAATTTAGGTGGAAAGAAAAGAAAACAGAAGAGTCTTGCAAGTTTCTTCTTCAAACAGTGAAGAAACTTAGATTAGAAACTCCTCCATGGAAGGATCTGTTAATGGATTGTGGTTGTCCTGTCAATGCAGAACGGTTCGGACCCTTCTCAGAGCTTGAAGCAGCCAAAGTGGCCTGCTTACATGTTGTCACTTTTTTATTGGCCCAAAGGATGAGAAAAGCAACAGAAGACAAAACAAACAGAAAGAAGAGTTGCAAAGGGCCTTCAGCAGTGAGAAATCATACCTGACTTTGAATAAGAAGTCAGCTCTCTGGCAAATAAGCATCTCGTATAACCAGAGATAAAGAATCATAGAATCATAGAAATGTAGAGTTGGAAGGGACCACACGGGCCATCCAGTCCAACCTCCTGCCATGCAGGAACACCCTCAAAGCACTCCCGACAGATGGTCATCTAGCCTCTGCTTAAAAACCTCCAAAGAAGGAGACTCCACCACACTCCGAGGCAGCATGTTCCACTGCCGGACAGCCCTGACCGTCAGGAAGTTCTTCCTGAGGTTCAGGTGGAATCTCCTTTCCTGCAGCTTGAATCCATTGCTCCTTGTCCTGGCCTCTAGAGCAGCAGAAAACAAGCCCACTCCCTCCTCTACATGGCATCCCTTCAAATATTTAAACATAGCTATCATGTCCCCTCTTAACCTTCTCTTCTGCAGACTAAACATACCCAGCTCTCCAAGTCTGTCCTCATAGGGCATGGCTTCCAGGCCCCTCACCATTTTGGTCGCCCTTCTCTGGACTTGCTCCAGCTTGACCATGTCCTTCTTGAATTGGGGTGCCCAGAACTGGACACAGTATTCAAGATGCGGTCTAACCAAAGCAGAGTAGAGTGGTACCAGTACCTCCCTCGATCTAGACACCATACCCCTATTGATGCAGCCGAGAATTGCATTGGCTTTCTTGGCTGCCGCATCACACTGCTGACTCATGTTCAGCTTGTGGTCTATGAACACTCCTAGATCCCTTTCACACGTACTGCTATCCAGCCACGTGTCCCCCATCCTATATTTCTGTATTCCATTTTTTCTACATAAGTGTAGGACCTTATACTTCTCTCTGTTGAATTTCATTTTGTTAGCCTTGGCACAGCTCTCCAATCTGTCCAGGTCATTTTGAATTTTGATCCTGTCCTCTGGCATATTAGCAGCCCCTCCCAATTTGGTCATCTTGGACTTGTCTTGGACTTACACTCCCAGAAGCCCCAGTGAGCATGTCCTAATGTTAGGGATTACGGGAATTGTAGTACAAAATAGATGGAAGTACAAAACCTCCCCATATCTAATATTGAAGAAGTTCATTAAAGGACAAGATACTAGCTTCTGTGTACAGTTATTGCTGTGCCCTCTGCCCTGAATGCACAGTGAAGAGGAAATGCATCTCAAGCTAAGCACACAAAACGATGATAAAGATCAGATTTTTCTAGCCAACTTCATTTACAGTTTAAACAGACTCTAGCAGCTTGATGGGTTTATGTTAGGAATCTGGACTCTATGGTACATCAAGGAGACAGAGCAGAAATTTACTCTCATGGAGTTATGCTTTGATTGTGCTATGCTGCTTCACTACAGAATTCTGATATTTCACAACCAACTCACATTGACATTGATGTGCAATGTACCTTGATGTGAAATATGCATTGCACACCCATGCATTCAATGCTCAGTGCTCAACAATGTACAACATGCAAAGCACAATGATATATGATGGCACCCCATGCATAACCTTCAGCTGAATACAGCCATTAATAGGAATCAGCCAAAACCACCAACACAATGACACAGCTATTTTTACACAGCTTGAGTGACCTTATTAAACAATGACTCTTTTGTCGTCGTAGTATATATCACTAGCATATTTCTGACTGATTTGTGAGGTAGCAAAATACTCCACGTGAAATTAAAATTAAAATTTGAGAATATTTCCCAGTAGTTTTAAGTCCTATGGATTTTGCTAGGATAATTAAGCCAAAATTTATTTTGTCACAATGGGAGGCAGGGAGTTAAAAGTGCTTCACTTTGGCTTGAGGTGCCGATAGATTGAAATGGTGCACTTCTGAGTTTGAAGTGCTCTATGTAGTAATAGTATAGATTATTTTGTTTGGTGCAATGTATTATTTGAACCTTACTGGTTGATTTCACTATTTTTATAGCCTCCCTTGCTTGCATTGGGCCAAACACAATGAATCCTGCCATGATTGCAGCCTGGCATGCTATAATATTATGAATATTAATCAAACTTGAGCTTTCTAGGGCACAGATCGCGTATGTAGCAAAAGAGATCATTCCTCCTGTAATGTTTTTGACTAACAAATCCTCATCCATTTTACAGCAAGATGACAGAGATGCAGAAATCATTTCTTATGCAGCAACATTCAATATAATGATGATCAGCTGCATCTATATTAACGAATTGCTTTGACCAGGCTCTTATTTTTCCTCCTTCCACTTCAGTACACAGGCATTTATTTCAGCTCATGGCCTTCACCTCATTAATTCACTTGACCCCACTACAGCAGGGCTATCAAGGAGAAGAAAGGTATTTGCAGTTAGAAAGATTGGTGTTAAACCACAGTGATTTTTGACAGTGTCAACACAGAGGAACTCTGTTGACAGGACACAATGATATTCTTTAACAGACACCAAGGACTCGCTATGTTCTGTTCTATTCCAAGCTACCCTATTGCAGGTGGCAATGGAACTTGCAATCCAGCCAAAGCTAAGTCCCCTAAAATCTCACAGATTTCCTGAGGGAGAGTAAACCTATACAATGCAAGCCTAAGAATATTTACTTGAAAGTGTTGCATTGGGATCAGTAGGGCTTAATTCCAGGTAAATGTCCACAGGATTTTCTCCTGAAATATGTTTAACTTTAATCATTAATTGTAGCTATTACATTTTTTCTTTAAAAAAAAAATTGTTGTATCTAGGGTGTAAAATGTTCTTTAATATAAAATGGTACATTTGGATGAATTGATGATTTTAGAATTTTGAACTTGCATGTTACTTTTTACATTTAAATGCTTATTTTCTGTATTACCATGAGGAAGATGGTATGAAAATACTAGAATTTTAATATAGTAATTGAACTGGTGAAGGGGACTGATGAAATAAAGCTAGGGAGAAAGAAATCAGAAAGTAATAAAGGGAAAGCTGGAGAAAATTTGAGGAAGAAAAGCAGAGAGGAGAAAGGGTGGGCTAGCAGGTGAATAGACAAAGGATTCCATAGTTCTCCAGAGGAAATCTGAATCTTAGCTCATTTGGAAAGCCACTGGGTGCCATCTACCCATAGAAGAACTACAGAGAGAAAGAGAGAGAGATTCCATCTTAAGCTTGTACCACATTGCAAAATATTGTTATAGGGCCCCCTTGTTAAGTAGAATTGCTTTGGAATGTGCTTATTTACAAAACATCTTGCTAAATGTCCAACAATGAATTTTATTTTTACAAAGTTATGTTAATGCTAATGTCCCCAAGCTGCATTCTAGTTATGTAAATTTCCTTTTCTGGAATAAATCAGCTAGAAGTTTTCCTTATACAATGAATGTGGAAAGCCATAGGTCACCAAGAAGGGCTTGACCTCTGGGAGCTGGATTAGCATCATTTGTCAGTGGTTCTATCATCACACTAAAAAAACACACACACAAAACAAAAAACAAAAACTGAGCTTTCCTTAAACTGTCATTATTTTTAACAATAGGGTATAAAAGCAATTAGATTTTGATCCTTGAGGTGATTATGCAGGAAAGGGTCCAAGTCTCCTTGTATGAATGTCATTTTAAAGAAGCATATAATATACGTGAGACTACAAAATCCAAGCTAAATTTAGGAGGCATTATTAGTGTACAATAAATTCCTACTTGTAAAAAGAAAACACAAAAGTAAATTATAGTCCCCATATAAGGGACACCAGATTCTGACCAAATTTTCCTAACTCAGAACTCTGAGCAAAACAAACAGTGAACAATATTTAAGTTTTCAGCATCTAAGACAGTAGCTGGAATTAATAGGTACATTTATGTGCTGTAAAACTAATATTTCAGATAAGTAGTTGCAGGATCTATATGCATAGAGAAAGGTATAGTAAATTCAATTAAATTAAGTTTTGTATATTCTTAATGACTCTTATTCTTGCTGTATGCCTTCAAATTATTTCCAATTTATGGCATTCCTAACACAGAGTCTTCTGGAGCTGAGAGTGTGTGACACACCCGAGGTTACCCAGTGGGTTTCCATAGCTGAGCAGGGAACTGAACCCTGATCTCCAGGGTTAGAATCTAACGCTCAAATCACTACACCACTCTGGTTCTCAATGCAGCAAATTAAATGAAATTACCTTTGTATGGTCCACCAAAAAAACAAAAAACAAAAACCCAAGAAGAAAAACAACGTAAATTCAATCAATAACTTTTCTAAAAAGCAGGAACTAACCAGCTACCTGAACCCATACCATGCCTCAGCTTACAGAGTTTGCCTTGGAATATAATAATGGCACTCCAAATGAAAAGGCCCTACTCCTAGTCCACAGCTCTTGGACAAAACCATCAAGCTAGAGTGACGTAGGTGCACATGATGGCCCATATGAACGCATGAAGTATTCTAAATGTTCCACTCCCAAGTCATTTGGGCCTTTTAAGGTTCCCGTCAGTGGCCATATCTAAGATAAGAAACAAAAGTAACCAGTGCTGATCAATATGGCTGGAAATATGTATGTAATGTACCGTAGACATTGGTGGTCATAATGCCATAATCCACTTGGCAGAGAGTGCCGTTCAAACCTAGCCATGCACAGAAGAATATGGCTATCCTCTTTTCCCTTTCCATTCTGACCCCCAGTTGTACTACACTATCTGTCAGAGTCTGTGGATGCTAACTTTGGCTTTCTCCTTCAACAGAGGCCGTTTCCGCATGAGGCGAGGGAATCACTCCATGCCATTAGCTACCACTCCTTCTGGGTCCGCAGTAATGCGGACTCTCCCTTGAGCCCTTCTGCAGGGCTCCTCCGTTTGGTCCAGGGTGAATCGGAGCAGTGCGAGGTCTTAGATCCGCCCTGCTCCAGCTGACAAAATGGCAGCTTCCGGTTGTTTCCAGGTCCGGACCAACTGCTGAAGCTTGCCATGCCTACAGCTCACCCTCCGCAGATCGCAGGAACACAATGGCATGCTCCGAAAAATAAAAGACTCGTTTTCTTCCATTCTTCAAAAAGCCCGCTGGAGGACCACTTGGGGGCGTTTAGGAGCAGACTGAGGTGCGGAACTAAGGTAAATAGTCCGGACCTAGTCCGCTCCAAGGTGCAGACGACCTCCGTGATAGGACGCACTGGCACGTTCTAATTCCCTCATGCGGAAAAGGCCAGAGAGAGAGTGCAGAAAGAGTTTTCGAGATCAGGAAAAATAACTGAAAGCAAAAGAAGACACTGCTAGGAGACTACAGCACTCTCCTCACAATTTAACTGCAGAGAAGCTGGGCTGCTTGGGCAGAAGTAGCCAATATGCATAGCAAAAACAGACTCTCACCAAACAATTATCCACAAATTAATTCTGTCTCTGTGAAAACTGCGTGAAAGCCTCAAAGTTTAACAACATAGAATTAACTTGCTATATTCTATAGCCTCGTGACTACACTATCAAATTCCTGTACAGATTTGTACGTATGAAGCTTCTCACACTAAAAATTCTGTGCCAGGAAAAGTTAACATATTAACTAGAAGAGCCTGCTATGCTAATTTTCTCTCCACAGGAAATGCGTTTATATTCCTCACATTTCTAAAATGAAGATCAACCTATGCAGCATATGGTTAGATATGGCAGCTCAACATTTTTCCGTAATATTATGTTCTCACTTCCTATTTACTGAACTCTCTCCATAGGGGACCAAATGAGTTGCTACTACATTTTGAGGGGGGTAAAAAACTGGCAGCCTTCTAAGTATCTTCCAAAATTCCCAAGGTTTTATTTTTAAACAGTTCCCTCACCATTTGTTTATTTTTCTTCTTTGATAGGATTTTGGTTTAGACTAATTCAGAATGTTTGTTTTGTCTGTGACTGAGCAAGATATCTTGTCATTAAGTATGTGATGATGTATCTGGCTGTGATCATAAACCGACAGAGTTATCAGTCACAAAACAGGCTGTATTTGAACTAGACTTGAGCGAAATGCACACATCATTGAGCAAGGACTCTTAGGCGTTTCACTTTAGCAGTTTTATCATCATCAAGATTAATTGACCATTCGCTTAAGGGACGATAAAAAATTGAAAAGATATCCAGTTTCCCTTTATACTCTCACACTAGCAAAGGCTTTTTAATCTAATGGAGTATAATTGGTGACTCATATGTTTATCCCCCCCCATCCTTAATTTAATATTGTCAGAATGTGACCTACATAATGGATATAAGGATTTGTTCCATTTATCTAGGGAAGTTCCACAGTCTGTAAAAATGGTTTTCAGTACTTAGCTTTTTCTTAGAGGTCTGTGGCTTAGAATGGCATTGCTGTATGCCACTGGATACCTACAAAGAACTAGAGAAAAGTAACTTACACAGAGGGGGTGTCCTGCCTACTATGGGAGAAGCTGGATGCCCTTAGAAAGTGGCTTACTACTTTGTCGTGGTGCAAAGAGGCTACCATTAAGGGAATACATAGCTTGCTGGGACGCCTTAATTTTGCTTGCAAGGTGGTGTCTCTGAACAGGGCCTTTTGAGAATAACTGGCGAGAATCTTGTTTGAAATCAAGGCACTGCACCATCATATATAGTTCACTCAGGGTGCAAAAGGGGATTTGGAGGTGTTGTTGAGGTTTCTCAAGGATTACAGTGGGGGTTTTGTTGTGACAGGAGGTTTGGGAGGCATTTGCTGATTTGGAGGTGCATTCAGACGCATCACAGAGCATTGGGTTTGGGGTGTATTTTCAGGGACACTGGTGTGCCCAGCAGTAGCCTAAGGGTTGGTTGGACAGTGCAATAGTTCTCAACCTCACTTTCTTTAAATTCTTCCCCATACTGGTAGCAACTTCCATCTGGACTGATACCTTTAGGACTAAGAGGGTGTGTTTCTGACGCAATTAACGGTCAGTAGTTTGGGTCATCAATAGGCAGTCTTCCCAGTCAGGCAGGGTTATGAGGAGGTTGGAACTGCTACGCTTGTCTACTAATGTAATGTTCTCAGCCCATTATGTTCCAGGACTCGAAAATGGAATTGCAGATTCATTTCAGGAGGACAGGTTTTGTGTATGGGGCCAGAAGTGGACAGGCAGCCCATGGCATTCCCTGACAATGTTGGGCAACTTGAGAATGCAAAGTGATACAGGGAGCACTTAGCTTCATGGTCCCAGCTGCTTTGCAATCCTACAGCAGGGTGGTAGGGAGGTTTTTTGCCCTCAAAAGGCATAAGGGGTATGGAGAAGAATGGTCTGCCTCTGATCAGCAGGTATTACACTACTTAGCTCAACAGAAGGAGGAACTCATAGCTCCATGGACCACATCCCTTCACTTGGCAGCAATAACCTTTTTTAGTAAGCCAAGGGTTATGGAGATCCCTGCACCACATTCTTGGTAAGGAAGAAGGAAGAGGGGTGGAAACAGTTGGTACCACAGACAGCGGATGGCAAGAGGCCCACCACTTTTCAGCTGCTCAGGAAGCTGCTTGGACAACTCCAGGGGATTTGCCATTCTGAGTTTGAGGTGACATTATTCAAGGCAGCTTTTGTCACATTTTGGGGGGCTCTAAGGGTTGGAGAACTTGCAGCCAGGCCAAAAATTGACAAGTCCAGATGTGCTCTTTAGGTTGGGGACATTTCTTTCAGTGGGGACACTGTTAGGATTCGGGTTAGGTGCTCCAAGGGCAATCAGTTGGGTCATGAGGCATTCCTATGCCTACTTTATGCAGACACAATGAGAGACAGTTTCAAGTGTCCAGTTTTTCTTTTCACTCATTCAGGTAATTTCCTTCAACTGTGGCTCTAGCTTATATCAGTTTTGATGTTACTTCTTACATAGTTGAGGCTCCCAAGAGCAGAGTATGGAGGCCACTCTTTCAGGATAGAGGCAGCAACAGAGGCTGCAGATTGTGTCTTCCCTAGGGGGGCAATCAAGAGGTTGGGGAGATGGAAATCTAGGGCCCATTTGGCCAGATTTGCATACCAAAGAACATTAAGGCTTATTATATTCAGTTGCAGAATGGTGTCAAGGACAATTGTGGACTTGCAGCATCTTTTTCGTAGTTGGGCATAGGAGTGAGGGACTGGAAGAGGAGTGCACTGTGGTGAGATGCCTTTATGAATAGGCTGAGGAACTGGTCAACTGGATCCTCCAGTTGGCAGTGGCAAGGGTAGTGGAATTTTGGACTGGACTTGTGTAACAGTGAGTATGTTGCTCAAAGATGTGGAAGAGAGGTGCAGCTGAAAAGGGGGGCCCTGGACTGGAGACAGAAGACATAGTGCACTAGGAAAATATGAACTTTTGGTGGACTTGGTGGGGTTGCAAAAGCTCGGGGGGAATGGTGGCAACTCAGCAGGTCAGGAGGAATGGTTGTAGGCATAGGATATCTGTTATATTGTTTGCAGTTGCGGTTAATAGAAGGTAAGCTTTGGGGGGAGCCCCCCATTCACCTGCCTTTTTGTGGTGGTTGGTATGGGTTCGAGACATCAATTCCCGGTTCCTCAGGCATTGGTAGGAATGGGTGTCACCTTATGGGCCTTGGGGATTTAGGGCCATGCTCTGTCAGGGAGGAACACCTTTCCTGCACTCCCTGGTTGCAAGGGAAGCACAAGCGAACACCCACCAAGGTGGATCCTGTGGTCCAACCCTATTAGCGGCTATAACCAATAAGAGTTGTGGCCTACTTCTTGCATTCACATTCATTGTTAGTGTGTTACTTGAGTGGAGCAGGACTCATGCCTGAACATGCAATAGACCTGGCTACACTTTTGGCAGACAACATACATCCTACAGCAGAGGAACCCGGGCCCAGAAAAAATGGCCCAAGAGCTTCTTTCTCACTATTTAATAGGAAGAGAGGGAGCACAGATACAAGGAGGCTGCAGACAGGTGGGTTGCTTTTGTTCCCCTCCACAGATACAGTTACTGAATGCCTGAAGAGCGCTTCTTTTGCACCAGGGTCTTTTGAGTGGAGCTCAAGGTTCTAGTTTTTAAAAATTTTTAAAAAAAACCGTAGTTAAAACGTACACACACACACAAAGTCTAAAACACACATCCATACACAAGGCCCAGATGTCTAAATTCTGCCTTACAAAACAAGCAACAAAATTCAAGGAAGCAGAAGAGGGCTAACTATGCATCATTGCTTTATGTTGCTTGTAAGGTTGGTACACAGCACTGAAACATATGGCAGTAGCACATAGTAAGCAAATAAGCTACAATATTCTACATGTCTTCCCCACCACCACCTTTTAGATGGAGAAGGAGCTTTAGCTCATTCTTGTCTCTTTACCTATAGTTACTTTAGGGAAGGGGAAAAAAGCACAACATGTTATCAGTCAAAGCATGCCTCAAAGAAATTGTAGGTTTTATGCAAAATTGCAGCAATTCCCACTTCAGTGACAAGAGTATTACAGCCTGAGAAGTAGAGGGAGTGGAATACCATTGCTATAGATTGCTAACTATTCCCCCCTCCCCACCTTATTGCCTTTTCATCTCTAAAGAAATATGAACATAACTAAAATCAGGTAAGTTTCGCATACAACAGAAAACCAAATGGAGGAATGACAGCAGCTGGTGTGTGATGGGATGGGGGGTGGGACTCTAGTGAGTGACCAGAGAAGAGATTCAGCTCACAAAAGAAGGGAGAGTTAAAAAAGAAGATTGAAAGACTGATTAACAAATATCCTTCTTTTCTCCCAGTGTGCCATCCAAAGCAGCTTACAACATAGATTTATAACAAAATGCAGTAAATAAAAAAAAAACATAATAATAAAAGACACTTAAAGAGAACTAGCTAAAATAGCCTGTCAAAAGAGCACTTATTTAGTTAGCGGAAAGAAAAATTGGAGGAGTCAAACTAAGAGAGAGAGAGAGAAGTCATAAAAGAAAACAGTTAGGGAGGGTGGTCAGTTAAGCGAGTATAGGCTAGAGCCATTATTCTTATTCTTCTCAAATGACTCCTTGTTCTGCATGTTATGTTCCATGAATAAATGTATGTTAATGTTTACTCATTAATGTTTACTCATATGTTCTGGTAAATTAATAAACATTGTTGAATTAATAAAGTGATACCTGTGATCTGAGTAGTTAAATTAACATCTGGTCTGGACAGATTCCAAGAGTAACATATCGCACCCAAGGGGTTCACTTAGATAGGAAATTAAGCATACTTACTTCTCCTGCTGTTCTCTGTAGATGGCAGCAGTTTGTTTGGGTGCACCCAGTGTGTAGTCTGGACCCAGGGAGCTAGCTAAGTGGCTTACCTGGTGATTTCCAGGGGTCAAGGCTTTGTAACTCCTAAACATCACAGCATGAAGCAAAATATATATTGCAATGCACTGTTTTTCTGGTGCTGAGAAGGACTTTTTAGAATGATTGCTTCTGAAGTAGCCTAATGGCAACTAAAAGGCAGAACAGGTAGCCATGTCTCTGGAAGCACTGGTTATAGTGAGAGGGATGGGATGGGCAGAATAGATTAAGGCTGCAAAGAATGTCTACCCTCTTACCTAGAAATAAATCACATTGAATTCAGTCATCTCTCTGAGTAAACCTAATCAGAGTAGGAAAATAATCAGAAACATGGAAGGGGCAAACACTGAGGAAGGAGGAAGTCAGTAGCCAAAAGGACAGAAAGAAGAGGAAGCTAGGACATCAAGACAGGGATTGAAAAACTATAAAAGCGGTTCGCATCTTCTCAGGATACCTGCTGGTTAGAACCAAAGCTCAAAACAAGGGTGTTGCAAAGCTTTTGTGTATATGTGTCCTCAAGTTGCCTGTCAACTTACGGCAACACCATGAATTTCACAGGGTTTTCTTAGGCAAGCAAATATTCCGAGTTGTTTTTGCTGATTTCTTCCCCTCTGTAGCTCTGTAATGTTTGGTAATTACTAAATGTACCAAAGGGTGGTACAAATAACTTCTGAAGTTCTAGGGTATTGCCTCACTGGAAAAAAATGAGAACCATCATGAATTTAACAGCAAGGGCGTTGGAACTGCAAGGTTCAAGATAATTAGAGGCCAGTCACTGTGTCTCAACAGAGTCTATCATGTAATGTTAAAATGAGCAGGGGAAAAGTCATGCATGCTGTTCTGAACACCTCACAATTAATGGCAGAATGAAAATATAATTAACAAGAAATAACACACCAGATTAGGAAAGCATGTAACCAAATTATGAAGGTGAGGCACAACAATCATGTCTTTGGACATACTGGAAACTGGAAACACAAGAGAGATTTAGTGTGCCAGATCATGCACATTTAACATTCTAAGTATAAATTAAAAACTGACAGACTGATGTAGCATTTCAATCTTACAGCAATTTTCAAAAGTGAGTGGCATAACAATTATACAATGTAAGGTGTTCATTTGGCACCTGCAGTCCCAGTAGAAAAGTGTGAGGCCAAAGCTCATGCTCTCCTCATTTGCTTTAACAACAACAGCAATAACAAGTGGGGAAGAGATGGTGGTGGTGAAGATGATGGTTTTAATCCAAGTCTTGTTATAAAATTACGTATCAAGATGCAAGTTCATCTTATTATTTCACCTGCACAGCCAGTATTCCTAGTTTGACAAGCAGAAAGGAATAAGATATAATTTGTTAAGAAGTCATTTTGAGAGAGCAATAGAAAGCTTCTCAGTTAAGTGGCTGTTAGACTGAGAATTCCTTCCTTCCTTCCTTCCTTCCTTCCTTCCTTCTTTTATTCAAATAAAAGCTGGAACGTGTTCAGAGAAGGACTGGTAGCAGGTCTGGAACCCATGCCCTATGAGGAGAAGCTTAGGGAGCTGGGTATGTTTAGCCTGAAGAAAAGAAGGTTAAGAGGCAACATGATAGCTATGTTGAAGGAATGTCACATGGAGAATGGAGCAAGGCTGCTTTCTGCTGCTCCAGAGATTAGGACACAGAGCAATGGCTTCAAACTTCAGGAAAAGAAATTCCATCTAAACATTAGGAAGAACTTCCTGATGGTAAGTGCAGTTTGACAGTGGAATATACTGCCTTGGAGTGTGGTGGAGTCTCCTTCTTTGAAGGTTTTCAAACAGTGGCTGGATGGCCATCTGTTGGGAATGCTTTGATAGTGTATTCCTACATGGCAGGCGGTTGGACTCAGTGGCCCTTGTGGTCTCTTCCAACTCTATGATTCTATGATGTATATTCCACCCTGTATTGTGGGATTTTAGGGCAGTGTAGATAAAATAACAATTTTTAAAAAAATTCCAAATTAAAATAAGCAAACAGTTTAAACAGGAAAAAACATTTTAAACATGGTAAAAAGTTAAGACACTTTGAAGGGTTATAACATTTAAATACCTTGCATATGTACATTTATTTGAGTAAATTAAGCCCCAATAGTTTTAAATTAAAAAAAGCCTTGACTTGAACACTGGTCACTTGACCCAATCTGTCACGCATGAGGGACTAGCGCAGACTGAATTTGCTTGCATATGTACAACAGATCATATCACATTACAGCACACTCTGAGATTTAAAAGATTATATCTTAATATGGACCTGTCTATGACCAGTACATACCCGCTATAAAAAGGCATGTTTTACAGCTTAGTGCTAAAGGGCCAGAGCCTATATCTCTTAGCTTCCCAGAGTTAACAAAAGCTAAGCAGACTCCTCAGCATATATACATCGAAATTATTAGGCAAACCACGCATTAAAATAGCTTATAAGAGATGTATTGGGTTTTTTTTGTTATCAAATATATACTCTCACATTACTGGGAAAAATAACATATACAGCTTCCCACTACAACTCAATTTCACACCTATCTATACTTCAAAACACTTTAATATGCCAAAGTGAGGCATAATTTCAAAATCCATTTCAGAAATCACTAGGAGCTGTTCTGATGAATTATTTCCTCTGGAACAAAATTTCCCTGTCCTATTTCTCCAGATCTGTCAGCAATTACTTCAGCAAGGTAGAAAGCATTATGCTACTACAGCAGAGCTGCCTGCCTTCTAAACAAAGACTCTAACTTCTTAAAAGCAATTTTGGTTGGGAGGGGAGGAAGTTTAATAAGAGATGTCAACAAAACATGCCAAAAGCTAACCTATACTTGATGGTTTGTATTTGCATGATTTCACCCCTGATCCTTACCACAGGTTATCATTTACAAGACATGATTTGGAATTAGAAATCTGATGTAGCTGAAAACAGTGACAGATCGTTGAAAGTTAATTTCTTGAAAGGATAGACAGAACAAGTTCATGAGATACACACTGAATAACAAAATTAGATTATATGATTTTTTTTTCATTGTGATATTTTAAACACCACCACAAATTTAAGTGGTAAACGAATAAAGATACAACAATTTCCTGCATGTTTTAAAGGGCTTTTTGTGGTTTGGTGCCACAATGTGGCCACGTGACTTGCTGCAACAATTTGAGGGCCAAAAAATATGATTTTGTTAGACACAAGTGGTCTAAGAGCCAAATGTTTTCCAGCCATCATAGAAGCTGGGAGGCTTCTTCCAAAAAAACACCATTCAGCCACTTGCTCAAGGCAAACAGTAATTTCATGTAAGAGGAATTTGCCATGCAACACTTTTTAAGCCGTACTTCAAGACAAAGCAAAATGGTAAAACCTCTATGTTTTCTGCAAGTAGGGATTAAAATACTTGATACTTCGAATGAGACTCCTTTTCTTCAACTAGATAATCAAGATGGACACCAAGTTACAGCAACAGCTGTTATGATATAGTTTCTACATCTATACAGATGTTAGACATTACATTCCCTAGTTTGCATCTTTTATTATGAAACCAGCAGACTAACTTTGCCACCCAAGAAGTCTGCATAAAATAGAGAGCTACAGTATAACTGTTACTGGTGGATTACCAGTGGTGGAGCTTGGAGTATGTGGAGGGGGACGGGAGGGGGCGGGACTAGGGCATGGCCACTGTGCGCAAGGGCATGGCTGCAGTGTGTGGGGGCACAGCCAGGGCACGTGGGGGCATGGCTACGGGCTGGAACACCCCCAAAACATTGCCGCTTGGTGCAAATCGCCTCCCCGCCCCCATGTCCCTACTTGACTGTGAATTACTAGTGATTAGTGCTCAACTGGGTGAACCACTCACTCACTCTCAGCCAGTTGTTAATATAAAAAGTGAGGCAGAAGACTGCTAACTGGAATAAAGGAGGGATATAATGGTAAGTACTAATAAACAGAGAGCAGCTGTGAATAAAAAAGGAGAGGAATGACTGGTGACAGAAACAAGGAAACAGACAGCAAAGCAGGCAATGAGGTACCAGAAGCAGCCAAATGTTGCGCTAAGTTTCCACCCTCCAATTATTCCACATTTGACAAAAACAGAGTGGGTAAACAGTTCCAATTTACTTTTGCCAAGTTAAAGGCCCATTTTCAGCCTAAGGGACAGAACAATCCTGCAATAAACTGAACTCATTCAGTGAGTTCAGTTTATTTAAAATCAGCCTTATTTAAAATCATCACTTGCTATCTATAGCATTCCAACCAAAAGTTTAGATGCTATTATCAAGTGACTCTGCCTTTAAGCCAATTATGTTGTAGATAATTTATAAACATCTTGTCTATCCCTGTTCCCTAGACTCCGGAGTTCCAGCTCATCTGCAGTGATTTTAATAACGACAGTTGCTTTTTTCAACATGTGAATAGTTTTTCCATTTTTTACCCTTCCAATATACTGATTTTTAAAACTAATGGCTGACATCCTGTATTGCAGTTATAGATCTGTAATCTAGAATTAATGGATATGTAACCACTCTGTATTCAGTTATACTACATATTCACAATCATAGCCTATTGCCACAATTGTAAATGTCCCACTTTAAACTCCAGGGGGCTGCTCCGAGTGATGGAGGCCGGGTTCTGCTGATGATCAAAGCACAGCAAGACAATGTGGGTCAAAGCTAACAAAACGAATTTCAACAGAGAGCAATGTAAGGTCCTACACTTTAGTAGAAAAAATGGAATGTACAAATACAGAATGGGGGACACGTGGCTGGATAACAGTACGTGTGAAAGGGATCTAGGAGTCTTGGTGGACCACAAGTTGAACATGAGTTCAGTTCTGGACACCTCATTTCAAGAAGGATATTAACAAGCTGGAACGTGTCCAGAGGAGGGTGACCAAAATAGTGAAGGGTCTGGAAGTCATGCCCTATGAGGAACATCTTAGGGAGCTGGGTATGTTTAGTCTGTATAATAAAAGGTTAAAAGGGGACATGATAACCATGTTTAAATATTTGAAGGGATGTTATATCAAGGAGAGAGCAGGTTCCAGAGACTAGGACAAGGAGCAATGGATTCAAACTACAGGAAAAGAGATTCCACCTAAACTTCAGAAAGAACTTCCTGATGGTCAGAGCCGTTCAGCAGTGCTGCCTCAGAGTGTGGTGGAGTCTCCACTTTGGAAGTTTTTAAGCAGAAGCTGAATGGCCATTTGTCGGGAGTGCTTTGATGTGCATTGCTGCATGGCAAGGGGTTGGATTGGATAGCCCCTGTGGTCTCTTCCAACTCTATGATTCTATGTTTCAGCCCCCACATGTGATAATCAGAAGCAGGATCCCCACTGCAATTCTTCGTGACGCTGCAGATCATTGGGGGAAGGAGGTCTGAAACATTACTTCAATTGGCAAATATATGGCCAAAAAAACCCCAGGAAGTAAAAACTGGAACTGATTTCCAATCACTTCCAAGCTGTATTTTCAAGTTAAAAATACTACCATGCAGCCTGTCCCTACATTAAAGGTGGTCTCACTGCATTTGCTGACCCTTGTATTAAACAATATAGTACCTACTATATAGAAAATGCACAAGGATATTTCCCTCTTCCAGTATGACAGCATTTGTACTTTTCACATTTTTCGTTATTGTACTTTAATATTTTGCACTCTTTCTTGGTGCCAGATGACCTTATAATCTAGACCTTGCAATTTTACCTATTTCTCCTGTGAATGTGTCATAATTTAAGAAGCTTAATATATTTCAAAAGACTTTATGACTCATCTTTCAAATGCTGAAACCTGTATTTTGAAGGGAGGGAGCTACAGAATAAAACAACTCATTGAAGCAACACCCAGATGAGACAGGCAACACTTGCTTGGAGTATTTTATGACTTTCATAAAATACACATTCAATTAATTCAGTGCTTTGTAGTATGCTGCATAGCCCAAAGTTATTGCCACTTTGTATCATTCATATTTCATTTTTGTGACAAAGAAAACTCCCTGTCTATAATATTCTTTCCCTCAAGACATACTTCTCAGATCACTAGCTAACAAATTTGCTTCCATTTGAACTAAACTTCTACATTCTTTTTAAAAATACTGAATGTATATAGAAGGCACATATAACTTAGCCATATACAAACACCATACCAAGGTATTTCTCGTAGCAACAGTATAAAAGTGTACAGTGCACAATCAAGTATGTAGTAATGAACGTTCTGCAATATTCTGGGGGCTCTGGTCCTTTCTGCCGCTTACCTCTTCTTGAAGCCATTGCGTGGGTTTCCAGGGAAAGCTTCTCCCAGGAGGGGAGTGTGACAAGAAGCATTCCTCTCCGCATCGGCTGCCTGCTGGATGGGAGGAAGCACAATGGCTCTGCCCCTCCTTTCCAAAGCCCCCTGGAAGAGGAAGTGCAGCCATTGTGCTTCCTGCCATTCTGCACCACAGGTAAGTGCAGGAGGGAGGTGGGAGGACTATGCAATCTCATGTCATTGATGGGAGAAACCTATTAATGATGTAAACCACAACTGTGACGGGTGGCCATGGGATCACAACGGAATCATGACAATGTCATGCAGAACCATTGTCATTATCCCATGTCCATTGCAGGTTGGGAGCGGGGTGCAGAAAGGGCCTCTGTCATGTATCTTTTTTTAGCTTTCTACAAATTCAGAATTAAACACTGGTTGATGTTCTACCATTCTACCATTCTGAAGTTCTACTGCTATGTCAAGATATATCAAAACCACTTTTCAAAATATTTGAATGAAGACAGCAAATGCACTAGGTACATAAATCATATTTTTCCCAACTCACAGCAGTATTCCTATGAACAGAAGTTTCTCCAATATTAAAGAAATGAAGGGCTAAAGTAAGCATTTTTCTGCATTTCAGGCTCAGCAGTTTCAGATGAGGAAGGAAGAAGAGCCATTCAAAGCAAAATTAATCCAAACATCCAGTGATGGAAGGTTGAAATACACCCCCCTTCCCCCCCCAAAATAGGTATAGTGGTGCAGGTGAAAATTATAGTTAACTTTTTTCCTTCTTTCTGCAAGTAATACGGGCTGGCATCCTTTTGGAAATTTTTGACTTCATAAACTAACTTATGATTGCACAGTTTAGAATTGAGGCACTGAGAAACAGCTATATTCACAGAAGGGAAGCTTGGTAATAGCTGTACTATTAGGACCATTGCAAAAGTGAAGCAAGCAGCATGACCACTGTGCAATAGTCATGTCCACCAGCACAGCATTTTGTGTAACAGGCTGCCCTTGCACAATGGTAACATGAGGAGAGGGGGCAACACCCCTCCAACAGAGCCACAGAACAAAGGGCAAAGGAAAGTAATGGATACCCAGCACCCAGTCAGAAAAATGCTCCTACTTTTCACAGCATTTTGTTGTGTGGAGAGAGCCTCAATGCTCTGACAGGACATTTTGCATGGTTCCTCAGTTTGCATCATTGAAGTTCTCCAACATGATTGTGCACTAAGCCAGTAACAGAGCTACATCATCATAAGGTTAAGCACTGTAAGCCTGTGATGCAGGATCTTGGCCATGGTTTCTATTCTGTGTTTCCCTGCATACTGTATCAGAAAACCAAAATACCAGCAATTTCTATTGGTCAATAAGCTTCACTTTACAAGTATGTCCTGCTTGAATATTTGACCGTTTCTGTAATGCTCCACTGGTTGATGTTCCAGCGTTTGACTAGGATTCTTACCTGGCCTCATACTCCCTTTTCCCCAAGCCCTCAGGGCTTTTCTTTAGAACTGTGACATTTTTCCAGTTATATATTCTTTAGCACTTCTCCAATTCTATATTCTCTGTTTTTTCTCCTCATATTCCTGTTTCCCCTGGTTATTGATCCCAGATTCTTCTATTGTTCAGTTTACTGTCTGTGCCATACCATTCCTTCAGCTGATATAGCCCAAGGGTTACTGGTCTCCATCTTCACCGATTCCTAGGATCCATTCCCACCTACTTTCCAGATATGAATCTCTCTCCTTAAGCTCTTCCTGTGTAGGTGCACAAATCTTTTACTTCCCCAAGTACTGGAACAATATTCTGGGCATTTAGTAGGCCTCCAGATTCCAGTGTGTTTTCAAATGAGATTTATTGTGTAAGAGCTCTGCCTCATTCACAGTATTTTACTGCTTCTTCTTTTAGTGCACAGAACAATGGCTTCTTCCACCCTTTTTTTCCCCCAAAGAAAATCTGTTAAGGAAGGAAAGGCAGAATAGCTACACCCTATCTTTGACTGAGTACACCAGCAGTTCTCCATTGGGAACAACTCTTAAAATGTTTGTGAAAATTCCATGACATCACAGCAGTTGAAGTTCACTGTCATTACCCCCAAAACTGATATACTTTATATATTTCCTGTGTTCTTTCATCTTAAAATGGCAGAGCAGACAGAACTTTTAGAACAAACCTGAAATTAAGAGTTCATTTCCTTGACAGACATCCTAAATCCTATGATTATCTTTTCAAGGGCAATACCTTGTTACAATCAAGAAAACAAAACAGAAAGTGGCATTATCAACTGAATTATAACAACAAAAACACTTGCAAAAACCTTTCACTGATATATGTTACCTTACAGCTCTCTGTGCCTCTGGAGGTTTACTACTTTCAGAGCCTACAGATGACAGATTATTTAAGACTGAACAGTCTACTGAACTCTCCAATGGTAGTACCAAAAAAGGGGGGAATACAGAAGGTACAAAGTGCATTTCTAAGGAAGAGGAGCTTTGTTCCACCTTTAGTTTTCTGAGAAAGTGGCATACATTCATGTTCTTTTTGAGTGTGCATACCTTCAAGCTGTTTCCGTCTTATGGCAATCCTAAAATGAACTTATCATGAGGTTTTCTTAGCAAGATTTATTCAGAAGAGGTTTGTCATTGCCCTCCCCCGCAGCTGAGACAGTGTGACTTGCCTAAACTCACTGAGTGCATTGCCATGACTGGGGTGGGGGGTTATATGAACCCTTATCTCCTGGACTCCTAGTCCAGCATACAAACCACTACATTACCCTGTCTCTAACTATTTTCTCTGTGACAAGTCATTTTACTTTGATGGTTATAACTAGTATGTCTATAGGGGCTTTCCTTCAATTAAACACTAATGCCCTAAATTTAGGGGGACTTTCTTATCTTGGGAGTGCTCCCTTACCCTCACCAAGTCAGTGTTGCATATGTCTCTTCCCTTTATATAATTTCAATGAGGAACAAATGTACCCATGAAGCTTTAGGTCTGGCTCTTCCTCCTGGGTATATTTATGAACTGAGTAAACAGAACACGGGGCATTTGCTTCATTCTGCAGACACCAAGGACATATTCACAGAGCACTTGAGAAATAAAGAGCTCAAAAAGCTGTTCCACATCTGTAGTTTGAGCCTGTCGGCTCTCATGTAAGATTTGGCTGGCCCTACATCAAATATTTGCATTTCATGAAAGTACAGCTGTAAGTTCAAAAATAATGTACTAAGTTAAAAGGTGGTAAGAAGAAAAACACCATGCTTATCACTGAGGAAAATATGGGTAGGGAAAGGTCTTTTTTCTGTGCAGAAAACAACAGATAATTCATGCTACTTGCACAGAAGTCTGTCTCCTGCTGATATGAATGCCAGGCTACCACCACACTCAGATCCAGTTTAGTAATTACATTTAGTAGAAAATATGTTTCCTTATCAGACTTTGGAGATGTGGGATGGAGAGGGGGGAGAGGGGGGAGAGGGAGGGGGAGAGAGAGAGAGAGAGAGAGGGAGAGAGAGCGAGCTTGGTGAGTTATGTTTTGTTGACCCCAGAGCGAAACTGGTTTTTTTTAATTCAACTGACGTGAAATTCCTTTATATTCCAAGAGAACACTGCTTGCTTTAAACATTTCTCTAATACTCTGAGCTGTAAGTTGTGATACACTGGACTGTTTCTAAAACATTATTTCGTTTTTTAGAAAGGTCGTCAAATCATGGCAAAAGATCAGCATGCCACTCTGCTTGGGTATTTGAATATTATTACTTCATTCTACCAAATTTAATCATCAAATTTATTCATCTCATGAGATGTTAATTTTCTTGCAAGTGCAATTATATTTCACAGCAGGCCTGCTGATTAGGCAGACACAGAGAAATAATTCATCAGGAAATTACAAAAAGAATTAATCACCAACAACTTGTATAGCAAAAATCACTAAATGTTGGAGTTTTGCTAAATAATTTAACAACTTCATCCTCACCAAATCCTAAAGGGGAACATGCACATATTCACCAGAAAAACAGGGAGTACATAACCCATAATTAAAGTTTACATTCCTAATTGTGCTGGAAAGAAGAAGTTATTATTTAAACACTTTCAATGATTGTGTTGAAGATACCACTGGTGGTAAACATGATGTTTCATGAGTTGCAACTTTAAAATCCTAAAAAAATAAAGAAGAAAAAGTTATGTTATATAGATTATTGTTACTAGCTTTTACTATACCACAGTTATAACTGGGAGATATTTAACTGCCATACATTGAACCCTCTGTACCTAATGAAAGGAGACTGTCTTGTGATAATCCTCAAATAACTATTTTTCTTTTCTTTTTTTTAAACTTTTATCGAAGATAATATAACTACAAAATTCAACAGAACAAAATATTGTTTTAAGAACAAGACAACACGCAGTGAAATCAATGCACGAACTATGTCCTGTATTTTGATATTTAATCTTATATTACCTTTGCTGTTGTTGTATGCCTTCAACTCAATTCTTAACTAAAGGTATATCCTAGTGGACTAAATGGTGCTTATTCCCAGATAAGGATTTGTGGGATTGTAACCTAAGGCCATGATCCTGTTTCCACTTATCTGAAACTAAGGCCCTCTGAACCCAATAGCATATAACCTCTGAAATACACAGGATGGTGCTACACAACCCTATCAATATTAAAAATATCTTTCTGTGTTTTGTAAAATTTAAATTTTGTAACTTCAATCTAAGTCCTTTCTACGACGGGTCAGAGGTGGGTATGTGCAACAGAATGAACATGTATTAAACATCAAAGCATTATAATACCTTTATAACAACAGATGGTGTTCAAAATAGTCCTTTCAATCATAATCATGTGCATCAAAAAAATCATTGTCTAAAGTATTAGGCGTCTTCTGTTTCTTTGCATCTTGTTCATTTGTGTCATCTTCTTTTGCATCTAAAAATCAGGTATATGTTATTTATACATTAAAGCAAAACCTACACATTTGTACCTTAGTAAACAATATCTCTTATATGGACAGAGCTTGAAACATTAAAGAGTAACACATTAGTCACTAGTAGTTCATCCTATAATGTAATTTATTAGCTGTTACTTCTTACCTTAAAGATAATGTGTTGTTAGCATTGTTGGTCATAATTGTTATTTTCAAGCTCAGTGTCTTAACTTTACAGAACAGTTCCACTGTATGAACCTTAATTGCTTCAGTGTTGACTAAAAGCAATAGAACTCTTTATAATTCAAAGGCCCTTTCCGTAGGAGCCTCTCATCCTGGCATGGGGGCAGGAGAGAAGCGGGACCATAATGATGCTATTGCATGATGTTGTTGCAGTCATGTCCTTCTTCCATCACGAGGCAGCACAATAGCAGATTAAAGCACTGACAGGTTTTCCCTGTCAATGACACATGATCGTGCTGCCATCCCGCACTTACCTGGCCTGCGGAAGCTCCGGAAGCACAACGGAGGTGCTTCCTACCCCAGCACAGACTAGGAAAGCACCCAGCTGCACTGTGGAAGAGGTGTGTCCATCATACTTTCTTTGGCAGAGAACCAGCCAGTGTGGAGGAAAGCGTTCATGTCCCCTTCTCATCCCAGCAGAGGCACTGCCAGGATTGAGACCCGGCGATGATGGAACCAAGTAGGGTGTAGGAAGGGCTTAAATCAAATAATTTTTTTAAAAAAAGATATCCCCCAACAAAAGCATTGCTGATAAAACATGGAATTAGTTTTATGCAGTAGGAGCCAGGTTTACTACTATCCAAAAATAAGGGCCAAAATACATTGTGGCACTGCAATGCTAGTGTCAGAACTTCCTTTCCAGTTTCCGCCCTGCCTCTTGCAGCCCCCTGAGGCTGCCCAAATGCAGGTTCCCTAGCTGGAACATTTCAGGGGTACGAAAGGAAAGCTATAGCGAGAAGAGGAAGTTTTCCCCCAACTCGATTTTGCTCTTTTGCCAGCAGAAATGTAGTGTTGGATCATGCCTCACACGTTTCTATGGGATCGGCACCATACTCTGGAACTTTATTTACAACCTTTTATGACAAACAACCTTCGCTAGTGAGCTTAATTATTTCCAGTGCACAATCTTAACAGTAGAGCTATTAAAAGGAGGGAAACAAGTTCCCCACTGTGGTATCCATGGGAAAGATTTTAGAACATTTATCACACAGAAGACAATGTACGGTAACTATAGCAATATCCTTTCAACATCTACAGTCTAATCACTCAGCATTTCCAACAGTCAAGTCTACATTGCAGTAGTTTAGGCCGAAGACTTGTATTAAATTATTATGGCTTCCATTGTATACAAATTTAGCAAGATTTATTTATTCCCTTTTATTCTGCCTTTCTTCCAATAACCTTGATGATGGAATAGATGGGACTGTCCTATTTAACACTCAAGAGTGTTGTCTGGGTAACTTAGGCTGGGAGATGGTTGACAGCCCAGAGTAACAGCAAAAGCAGACCTTAACGTTCTTTGTAACAATGAGGCTGTCATCAGAAACATCAGCTTTATCTTAGGCCACTTCCGCACTACACTGTTACAGTGCTATGATTACACTTTGAGGCCAAACAGCTCTCTGGCTAAGAATTCTAAATGCTCCTCCCTAAACTGTGAACCCCACGATTCTGTAGGAAGTTGAAAGGGGAATAATAGCACTATAACAGTGTAGTGCAGAAATAGCCTTAGATTGCTCTTTCTCCGCTGAAGCTGCATATCCAGCTTATCCCCACCTCCCATGTCCTGATACTGTTGATTTTCCTACCCCTACATCATTTGGTGGTAGAGCAAGGAAAGAGTAGTGCAAATATATCAAGAATGGAGCAAAACGCTACATGCCATGGCAAGAGAGAATTCAACATAGGGCTGTCATTTTCAGCCCTAGGGAGAGACAAAACAATATTCCACCAGGAAATACATGAATGACTAGAAATATAAACCTGGATCTCTGTAGTGCAACACTGAGTTCACTATGTCAGACTGATTCTCAATTGATTCTATGGAGTGGAGATTTTAATAAAGTTCTCCATGATTTCATTCCTATCTCTAAACTATAAACAGGAGCAAATCTTGTTTTTTACAAGTCTCTTATTTCATTTTCCACAAGCCTTCCAGCTTGTGGCAAATGAAATAAATGATACAGAATCCCACAACTGACAGCTCATTCATTACCCAACACTAATTCATTCCCAGGTTATTGTCCACATTTTTCCTTAATATTTTCATGTCCCCACACTTAAAGACATCATCACATAGTACTTGTTTTTTTTAAGGGCAAAGACATTGTTTCCTCCCTCCTTTTTATACCTACAAATTAGTTTTTTGTTTTCTGGGGGTTTTTTTGCATTTTGGTCCCTATGTATATTTACTTTGTAGTGAAGTCTAGTATGTTTCAATGAGACATACTCTGCAATAAGTATGCACAGGATTGTAACCATGGGGTATACTGTCCTAAGACTCCAGACAAAAAGAAAAAAAAATTGAAAAAGTTTTATTTTAAAAATTGCATTGTGCCCCAGGGATTGTACAAGCTAGAGAGCTGAAAGAAATAATATTTCCGATCCAATATGTGGAAGAACTCAGTGAAAGAAAGCAAACGTCCATCCGGAGGAACTGGATTGTACACATAATCATATTCTGAGAAATGGCATAACCATTATTGCTGAAGTTCTCAGCCTGAGGCAGACCTGAAAATGTTCCTACAACATGGCAATGGAAATGAAAACAGACTTTTCTAATGGAAAGCATTAAGCAGTTCTACAGGCATAGTGGTACTGATACATCTACAATATAAACAGAATAATAATACATAGGATGTACCTTTTATGTCCTATAATTGCACCTCTTCCCTACGAAAAGTAATTGAAAGCACAATGCATTTTTTCTCATTACGTTCATGATACTCAGTTATCTACCTAAAGTTAATCAACCAAGAAATGAAAACTATATGTGAGAGAAAGAATAAATAGCCTGTTGTCGTTATTACATGAATTCTAACACAGCAGTGGAGGTTTGGGTATTATAAAATTAACTTTTGAGTATTTTAGCATTTTTGCCTAAGCAACAATCCAAATGCACTGATTAACAGCAGCAGAGAAATTTCAAGAAATGCAATTTAAAAAACTGTGCCAGAAGGCTTCTACACGGAATACATATGTTAATATGTATATAAATACACAAAGAGGTTGACAGATTGAGAGAGAGGGACAGGGAGGGAGGGAGGGAGAGAGAGAGAGGGAGAATGAGAGAGAGAGAGAGATCAGTACACTCGTTTTCTAGAATAATGCACTGAGATCCATCAGCTGGCAACAACATCTTGGATTTATTCAGCTGCTGTGAACAGAAGCTGGGAAGACTGGGAAGATATAAGCAAAAGTAAAATAGATGGAGCGTTTGAACAAAGGCAAGGCTCTATTTAAGGTTCTATTTAATAAAAAAATACCTGGATCCAGAGACATAACACTTGTGTTTAAAATCTCTGAAGTATCATCTCATTTCTCATTGGAAAGTGAACATACTAGGTTGGAAGTACTGCAAGAATTGGCCTTGAAAATATCACTTCCCAAGGTACTGATGAAAAGCCAAGGTTCAAACCAAAACCAATACATGTGACAACCCCAGCCTGTGCTAGGAATTATGGGAATCTGCAATATCACAACAAATACTTGATACGGCTCACTAGCTGCCTCGTAACCATTGCTTTATTAAATCATTAGACTAGATTAATTTATGAATCAGCAACACATTTTATCATTAGCAACAAGTGTGAGAGCAAACAATAAAACAATTATGTCTCAAAGACAATTAGCTAATAGGCTATGAGCGAGCACCATTTAAGTGAGTAGTGATGTTCCATGAAGAACATACTCATACAACCGAAGATTAAAGGTGTGCTTCAATTCACCCACCACATAGCACATGAGATACAGCTGCTGGTGTCTATCCAACAGAAACTTCAAGAGATCACTACACAAGGCGGAAAGAAACAATGAAAATGACTGTCACAATTCAGAGGCACCAAGGAGCAGTCTGACACAGGAATACAGATCCATGGAAAAATACACACACATTACAAGCAGGACGAAGCATAGTATAGTACTGAAAAGAAGAGAGGTTATCTTCCATTTCTGAGTGAACTAACCGTGAAAGCAAAGACACCTAAACAACAGGGCATTTTTGCCTCAAATAAATTTAAATAATGTGAAAAACTGGACCCAAACCTGCAAAACAATGCCAATTTACCCTCTAACAATATCACAAACCACAAATGATTAGATCCAATAATGTCTATAGATTTCCTTTTCACATCTCCCATCATAGGCTTTAGAACATACCAAAAGCCTAGTTCTGTTAGGCTGGTATGAACCATAAATGCAAACAAAGTTTACTACATAAGGGAACAGTTGGGAGAAGAGAGACAGGCAGGGACAATATTGGCCAAAAGGGACTAAAAGCATGAGGTTTTAATGGGGTAAAAGTTATCTGGTTGGTTAGGGAGTGATGCAATAGGCCCAACCTGACATCACTGCCATTATTGGTATACCCTGCTACTCATGGGGTGGAGTTGCTGGCCCAAAGCATGGGGAATAGATGGGCTTAAAGCATGGGAGAGTTACACTCTTCCACATTATTGTCTCACTAGTTCTTGACTCACCCACATATGGAACCTAATATTGCACATGATCACATGTATATGTGTAATAACTCCCTGCAGCAGATCATCACCAGGAAAGAATTTTGCCTTTACCACAGAGATATTATCTACTGCATGGCACAGATACATAACTGTTTCTAAACGTTCCACAAAATCCACAGCATCCCTAATCTCTCCACAGTAGTCAAGGACAGTGTGTCAGTAGATAGTGCCAGCCCATGTGCACTGTAGCAAACAACACAGAATAACATCCTGAGCATGCTAACAGAAGGAAATTGACCCTCATGAATGACAAATTCTATGTCTCTAACTCTATTCTGTATCAATAGCACTTCTAGCAAGTTGACAAGAGTCCACATTATCCTCTGGCTGATCACTATCTCTTCTTCCCAGC
Organism: Iguana delicatissima; assembly: GCA_948472985.1. Taxonomy (NCBI): domain Eukaryota; kingdom Metazoa; phylum Chordata; class Lepidosauria; order Squamata; family Iguanidae; genus Iguana; species Iguana delicatissima. The sequence continues at coordinate 1,183,520 of CAOKZL010000064.1, forward strand.
TAGACAGTATGAGTGTTCCATCCTTTTCTTCTAGGGAAGCAATGCCATCCAAATCTCTCTCAATGCCTTTATCATCAATTCTTATAAAAAAAGTCTGGGGCACTTCAGCTACAAGGGACAGAGGTGGAGTAGCATTATTGACACTGCCTGTGCTGCTCTCAGTCTTTGCTAGGGATCCAACTATGCCAATTTCTATCTCTTGCTCATCCATGGAACAAAAAAAATGCAAGTGTGTACATGAAATGGTGTCCAAATGGTTTTGACAACTAAAAGGCACAGTGATGTATGTCAGTGGTATACTCATCAGCTCATGATCAAGGATTGGCATTACTCAACAGCCCTTCAGTGGTTCCCAGAGGCAAGTCAGTAGAAGGTATTATCTTTTCCAGATAAATCTAAGCATGCTTTGTGGAACCAACTCCATTTATCCCTATATGAATGACTATCCAGTAGAGCAGTGGTTCTATGGTCAATGCTCAGGGCTTCTGGGAGCTGAAGTCCACAAACATCTGGGGACCCACAGGTTGAGAACCACTGCAGTAGAGCCAAGCCTTATTCAGAAAGGGTATGAAAAATGACAAACACACAGCTAGTAGTCAGTCTGGCACCACTGCTCTTCAACACTGCGACCCTTGTACTCACTAGATTTCTCTCAGCAGCACAAGACAGAGGAGCTCCGGATAGTTAGTACCTGAACTATACAATATTCCTTCTCTACCAATTAATGAGAACACACACTCTGTAACTGTGAATATTATAACTTAAAAGCTACATTCACACACCAAAAGTGACATTGTCTCTCATTAAAAATTGCAATGTAATGGAGTTAATACTTGGTTGGGAGGAAGAATTAATTATAACTAACTAGTTATTTCTAAGCTCTGAAACTATACAGCATTGTACCCACTTTGGCTACTACATAATATATCCTTGACTGATGCAATTTGGATCAAATGACTGATTAACATTATCGGGAGCACAGGGTGAATAGTCATGCTGTTTTATAATTGTCAAGGGAAACCATACATCTAGTTTGATCTTCTCTCATATTCACTAATAGTGATTTGAATCTGGGTATAAGGCCTCACTTATGAGTCACTTCCTGCTGATATCTCTGACTCATCCAGTGTATTCCTGGACTGTAAAGAACTATAGCTCTCTTTACAGAGAGTTTACCACTGTCCAATTTCTTGCAAGCATTTCAACATTCATCTCCTGTGCTTGCTTCATTCAGATATGATGTACTGCCTCACTGCAAAGTAGAGGATGCAGTGGACACAATGTTCTTTCAATGTTAAAAAAAAACAGCAATTAGGAACTGGTAATATATAGCAATATTTCAGAGAGAGGGCATATGATCAGTGAACCTGTTTCATAGCTTGCACAGCAATGGTACTTACAGTATTGTATTGCCCCTGCAGTGTGCTTCTGCTGCAACGCTGCTACCATTGATTATCTCCCCTACACTTGTGTTATGGGGGCCAGAAGTTAATTCACATACAAACCAGAAGTTAATTAGTGTTAAGGTGAATATGCACCTTCTGCTTTTGAACTATATATAGTAATTACATTTAATACTTATATTGAATTTCTGCTATATCCACAGCAGTTGACAGCTAACAAAATTGTCCTACTCTCCCAATTCTATTAAAAGGAGACTTCACTTACCAAATACATATTGATTCATGGTCATCGTCCCAAGGACATTTACACAGCACTTCTTCTACTGTCTTTTAATCTTTTTCACTGAGTTTTTCATTCATGATCTGTTGCTATTTTTACTTTTAGTATTTTTATAGCTGTTTCATTACTGTTGTCTTTTTTCCCCTCTTGTTATTTTATTAGGAGTTATTGTTTGATTTTGCATTTTTAAATGTTTTAATGAATGATTGTATTTTTTACTGTTTCTAGATGTCGTTTTTTATGCTTGGAGTCAAAATGTAAATATTTTAAATACACTAACTTTTGTTATTGTACGATCACTGGAATGTTCATGCTAAGAAGCAGTACAAAACAGAAAGGAATAAACCACTGAAGACTTAAGCAGTAGTATATAGATTGGACACCTCTGCTCGTTATTAAGTCCTAGCCTGAGGAAAAATAACAGCCAAACAGCTTCAGATAAAAAGGCAGAGGGATGTTCAAAAAATGCAAGTACAAGGCAATCAAAAGGAGAAGGGCAACTTTAGAGAGCAAGCTGAGACCACATGGCTGGGGGAGTAGAAGCGTCCATTGTTGTTTTAGGAAAACGCTAGACAGCAATGATGTCTTTTGTGGCAATACAAAAAAGCTTACTTCACTTTCTTCGCTCACCATTTTTCCTGGTTTTTAAATCCAAATTTGTTGAGCTACTGATTGAAATTCAGCCAGCCCACTCTGTGGCAGAACACAGGTGGACCAAACTGAACCTTCTTCTAAGTTCTCTAATGTCATCAAAACCTTGGCTTGGACAGAGCATTGTAGGCAAAGCAAAACACCACAGAAGCAGCTGCAAAGTTCCTGACTTATAAAAGCAGCATTCTGAAAACAGATATAGCCTCCCCTGTAAGAGGACATTTCACGTAACACATGGTTTCTGAGAGCGTAAATGGAAGGCATCAACCCGTCTAATAATGATATATGCTTATTATAGGATAGTCTCATCCACAGATTTAGTAGTAGATCTTTGTTACTTGCTTTCAGTTATGAACAGTGGCTTCCAGGCAAAAGCATTTTCTTTCAGTCTTTATCATTATGCAGGTACATAGAGTTTTTTCACTAGAAAGTGTACCAAGAATGTCAGGCACCCAAAATAGGCAGAGAGGGGAATCTGATATTAGATCATATACTTAAATGAAATTCATTTGTTGAAGACACACATTTCCCCAATTAATTTCTCAAGCTTTTGCTCTCAGAAAACTGCAGCAGCTTTTCCATCTGCTGCTTCATGAACACATGCCATGACTGTTATACATTTCTTTCTCCTTGGAAATGAGTGTTATCTAGCCTCTGAGCTGACAAAATGGGTTTTAATAGCCATGACAGGAACAAAGATAATAATTTTCAAGAATGTAATGAAATAGTTGGTACAAGACTTATGTTGAATAGGTCACTGGATTTTAATACATAACTGGAAAAGATTTTAGAAGAAATAACAAACATTTAGCACTGTCTGAAACAATGTGGATTCTTTCACAGGACATGTCCATTCAAAAGAATACTTTTTAAAAGGAACTGCTGTAGGCTGCTTTTTAAAATCAGGATGCTACAAGTATTCTTCTTCTTTCACTGTTGCAGAAAAGACAAAAATGTGCCGTAGCTCATTTTTATTACACTGTTTATATCCTTTTTAGTACTAGAACCATATTTTAGAAATAAGATTGTTTTAGTATCAGTATTAGTAAACTTTTATGTTGGTTATGTCTCCTGGTATATATTGTATTTGAGATAACTGTAATGGCCACTGTCTTGACGCAAATTAAATTTGACTTGACATAACTTTTAACAGGTTTACTCGAGAGCAAGTACAGTGTAGTCCTTAGACTACTGGATTAGGACTTGGGCAAATTCATTTTCCAGTTGTCAGTGAGAGACCTTGGGTCAAACAAAATCTCTTCCACCAAGTTTGACCTTCCTCACAGAGTTGTTATGAGGATAAAGGAGGAGGAGAGGAGCCTCGTAGTCTTGAATTCAATAGTAGGATATAAAACTAATAAATAAATAAAATGACAACAAAACCCTGTATTTGTCTATTCACATGTTACGCAATTAAATTTTGTTTTAGTTATTCTTTTTTAAGAACTTTTCCTTTATCAAGTCTGTGGTAGGAATGAAAGGAGGCTATTTAATGGAACTATGCATTTAAATCTTCTGTTTTTAAAACATTTCAGGAGTTTTCTCTTTGTTGGGATTATGAAAGTTTCTACACATTTTCCAATAACTTTTCACATTCCAAAACCTTTTTAGAGACAATTTCACAAGGGGGGAGGGAGGTTGTGCAAAATCCTTTTTTTAACATAATATATGTTCTTAATGCAAAACCCCCACTGCATTTTGTTCAAAAACACTGGATTTTGAGCAAAACATATTATTTTTTTTCTATTGCTGTTTTTGATCTTAAAAAGTTCTGACATTTTCATTTTCACGTGGGGTGAAAAACCTCACAGTGGTTGACCATTTTTCAAAGGGTATCCCCAGGTGTTAAGCCACCTTTTCTCCTCAAGAATGAGAAAAATGCAAATATTCTATACCATTCTTACTGGAACCTATTACAAGGCAGCAAACCTGGAGTATGTGCTGTATGAAAAGCCTCTAAATATATGGGTGGACTGTTTCCTACTATACCAAACTTCCAAGAAGTCACACACATGCTTTAATATTACTACCTCTATTTTGTAGCTTCAGGTTATTGTGTACAAACATGGTGAAGATGATACTTAAACTGTCCAGGACTAAAACAACTTGCCTCAAATAATATGAGGTCAAAAGGTTTTCAGGTAAAGTTGGAGTGTTATAATCACTCTTCTCCACAACAGGCACCTGAAAATATGGAAGCAGTAATTTCAATGTTACAATGTTACTAATATTACTGACCTTAAGCACAACAAAACCTATCTCCTGCAGGATTTATTCAGGCACGCTATTTCACTGTAAGTGAATACTGCAAGTAATTATAGTAGAAGCTGGGTTCCAGAACTGTGTCATTCCCAACTAGGCCCAAAACAAAATAATGCCATGTTGGGTGCACAGCTTCACATTCACACCAGCTAGCCTCAACTTCTTCCAGGGCATGCTATTCTATCCTCACTCCAGTTTTTTCCCTCCCCTTCAAAAGTCAATCAAGTTTCTCTGTCTGCTCACTTTACAGAGCCACTTTACAGAGAGGGGAGGGTTGCATCCTTTCTTTGTACTTTTACAAACCTTAGGATTCCTCTGTTAGGTGCTTGAATTGTGCTATTCTGCATATGTAAAGACCCACTCTTGTGGAATGAATGTGCTGTAGTATATTGAACATCATATATGGTATGAGTCTAAGGAAAATACAAATTGTATAGCACATAGCACACAGCATTTCATCACCCTTTGAAACGTCTAACCTATGGATAGGAAGAAAAGAATAAAAGAGGAAAGAAAACATCAGCGCATGTTCTAGATACAAACCCTTTCTCTTCTCCCTCTACCAACCCAACTCATACCTTTTGCCCTGTGAGAGGAAGCCTAGTGAATTCCCTGTTGTTATTATTGTTACTGTTATTGACATTATTTTATTGTCTTCCTGGAATTTCAATACTGGCATTTTGATTTTAATTGCAAGGCACCTTGAAAAGCTTTGTATACTGAAATATGAGGTATAAATAATTTAAAGAAATAAGAAACCTTATGGTCCAATTCAGCTGTAAGCGTTATTGCTTTTTCCCCTCCAATTTCCTACTCAGACAAGCATTTCCATTCTTTATTCTGTCATTTGTCAAAGGAGCCTGCTGCCACCACACTGTCCTCTCTCTTTTCCAGCCTAAACGATCACATCCTTTGCCTGAATTCCTGTGTTGGCAGTTGACCCAGAAAAAGGAGCTTTCAAGTAAGCCTGTTTGGGTTACTTAAATTTCTAAGGTCTGATGTCATGGAGAAGCCAAGCACCCTCTGGATTATCATTCCAAAACATGAAAATGATTCCATCGCTGTTCCGTTTCCTTGGCTGTTATAGATTATGGAAGAAAAATGAATCCAGAAGATGTAGTTAAATGTTACCAGTGGGTCAAATTAAGTACTCAACTACATTTCCAAATAAGTCAGTAAAACCTGACCTAGAATGAGAAGCACAAAGGTCAGCAAAGGGTTTTAAAACACTTTGTAGACAATGGTTCTCACCTTTATGTCTGGTGCTGAGTTAGCATCACAGAATAAACATGTTCATTTCTGATTCAAATACAACGGTGCAGATAAAACTTAATTTTTAAAAAGTTCAATAAAATAAATAAAAATTTCAATAAAATTCAAATAGAAGTTGAATAGATACATATCATAATAAATATCTGTATCATCACTATAGGTATGCTGATTTTACACCCAATGAATGAAAACCATTTCGCTGCTTTCAAGATTTTTGATGCCATCCTCTACACAGTATCCAAAACTGGATGAAATCGCTGACTGCACAGTGAAAGAGCACATTTGTACCATATTCTATACCGCTTAAATTCATGTTCTTGGTAATGGTACTACTTTTAAAAGCCCTAGTGCAAAGAACCTCCTCTGCAATGACGTCATGATGTGGGGGGATTAACTGATGACTCTGTGCATATGCACTTGTATACACATACAAATGCAGAGTGCAAGGTATGATGTAACCTAACACCCAATCACAGCTCAACACTACCAGAATACAAATCCCTCAAAAGGAGACCATAAGGCAAATAGCCTGACTCCATGTTATACACAATTAGTGCTCATAAGATAGTAGGCGCAATGATGGGAACTACGTGAAAAAAGATGTTTGCATAGAAGAAGACTGGTACATTCTGGACACTCTTCAATTAAAGCTATGACGGTTCCCTATGTATTGCTGTGGTTTTTTTTGGTTTGGGAGTGGTTGACAGGGATTCAGTTCCCACAGCTTAGCAGGATCTGGCTTCATCTCACTTCAAGATGGAATTCCACAGGTGACAGGTAGCTAGATATTCTCACAAACAGTGGCCCTACTCCCTCTGACAGCTAGGATCTTGAGAAGACATGCACGAGAAGTGCTGCTGCCAAGATGTAAGAAACAGACATTTGGTGGAAAGGGATGATGAGGGAGGAGGGAAATGAAAGAGAAATGAGGAAGCAGAAGGACAATTAAGTCTGCTAGCCAGCAGAGTTGACCTATTACACAGATTGCTTCCAAAATCGTGGGCCCAAATGGCTGCTTCAGACCCACACATCCTGTTTCCTGATGGGGCCCACTATAAGTAGGTCTGGGGGGATCCCTCCCTTCTTTCATGGTGTAGAGTTGTATCCTGGATTCAAACCAAGGATTGAAAAGATATTAAAGTGAAATGTTCCACTAGACCAGGGCTCCTCTTCCTGTAGCACTTGTGTTCCTGCCATCTTAGTATAGGGCAGGAGAAATGTTCAACACTGCGTCCACTACTTGTCTCCTGCTGTGGCTGAGTGCCTAGGGAATTGTACTCTGGTATTTACAGTGCAGGTTCAAGTTCCAATTAAGAGTTTCTTCACTTTTGCCCACCACTTGAATTTAGCTGGTGTGACAAAACATGTTAGAAAGGTGACTGAGGCATTCCCTCATTTCTTCCCAGTTAGTGTCCAACTACTCTTACCCACTTCCCAGTCCTCTGGCCTATCCAGTAAGCCATCAATGATTTCTGTTGCCTGTGCTTGCCCTCACTGTGAGTCCTGGCCTCTCCCTTGGCTGCCAGACAAAAAGTAATCCCTCACTTGCCCTATGATGGTTGTATGTGAAAGCTGCCCAGGGAGATAGATGTGCATGCTATGTTGTGTGAGCAATTTCCTCCCCTTTGTATTGGAGGGGTGCTTGGCAATTTTCAGTAGCTGTTCATGCCATTACGGTTGACAGAATGGGGGTGCCATGGCACTGATTTGTTTCTTGTGGGTGTGTGGTGATAAAGAAGCCACGCTGGGGTTAACGTTAATGTAGACCACTTGGGCCCAACTTCTTGTTAACGTGAGTTCTTCTGTGCCTATTATGCATGGGTGGTATATGAGTATTATCCCCAGGACAGTCCCTAATGATATCATTGGCACTATTATCAGGGATCCCGTGGCTATACCTATTGTTTTTGCACTAACTGTGCATTTACTGATGAAATACTTATCTCCTTCCCTCCCAACATGAGCACATACAGGATGTGGCAGCCATTCCACCAGCACAGAAGTGGTATGTTGGCTCTGCTCACAGCCTCTTGGAAAAATTAAGAAGATTTAAACATGAGATTAGTTATGTGATATGATTTTCATACTGGAAAAAATGTTGAATGGAACTCATTACATTAATCAAGTATTGCTGGATATTATTACCGGATACCTGTTGTACACAAATATAATTACATATCTAAATTGTTGTTTCTTGAATGGTAATCACCATAACTGACTAATTCAGTTCTTAATTTGTACCATATACAAAGACGGTAATACTAAATATGTTGAACAAGCTGATGGAAAAATAATTAGGTGAATTTGAAAATCAGATGGACAAAAAAAAAGATGAATTTGAAAATTAGTTCATTGCATTTTCATTGATATTCTTAAACATGAATGCCAGCAAGTCAAACTAGATACCAGTGACAAAGCTGACAGCTATGAAACAATAAAACTAAGTAAAGCCCTGTATTCTATTATTGTAAGAAATATAGTTGGCTCTCCACATTCACTAGCCTTAGGGGTGCAGGACCCTCACAAAAAATAGAAAAATCATAAATATCAAAATGTGTGTGCATCTATGGGAAAATGGCCAAGGCATGGTGGTGAGAAGGGGCATCCAGAATCCAAACTGGTCAGGGAAAGGAGAGGAAAAGGGGGTGGTTCAGCATGGTGGCCCTATACTTCCTCTCTCTCACCCATCTCCTTCTTTGGGTGTGGGGAGGCATGAAGAGAGGGTTTATGTTGCTAAGAAATCAGGCTGCGAGCCATAGGTGGCCAGGTATCTGCTGGTGAAGATAAAGGAGGACTAGAGGCAGGTTTTTAAAGAGCTGCACAGTCTGATCGGAGCTGCTGAGAGGGAAGGTTCACCTGGAAAAGAGATGCTTAGGAAGGGGGCAGGAGTTGGAGAAACTGGCAAATAATCAAATCCTTGAAAGTCAAACCTGAAAATGTGGAAGGCTGACTGTATTTACATATCCAACCATCACTGATGAATATTACTGGGTTAGGATGGTATTTAAAGTTGTGGCTTTTTCTTTTTTCTTTTCTTTTTTTCTTTCTTTTTTTTTTTTGCCACAATGGACTACTGATATTTTAAAACTTCATACTTAACTTCCACATAATAGAAAAAAATATATATTTTCAAAATTAGATAATACAAAGTAAATCATCCAAAAATCAAAGCACTTTATCTAACAAAAACAAAGCAATACACATGCCTAACTAGAAGATGACCTTAATGGAAGGCAACCAAGTGACCTATATGTACAAAGAACACTAAAGAAACCTACCAACAAAAGAAAATTGGCCAACAGAAGTTTCCAGCTTCAGATGGAAAACAAAATCCCATATGTTCTAGAGGCACAGGACACAAATACTTTGGCACAGTAGAAAGGAAAGCCTCACTGCATTAGTACCATTTAGCCATTTGTTCTTTGTTGCTAACCAGAGACTAATTTTTTTAAACCCACTCTATTTTTTTTATGCAGCAAGAAGATGACATTTCAGCTTCTAATATACTCTCTTCCAGAAAACACAGTAATATATCGTATTTGCTGGCATAAAAGACACACTGGCATATAAGATGCACCCCATTTATAGACCAGAAAATATTATTTGCTGGCTTATAAGACACACCAGTGTATAAGATGCATCCCATTTTCAAACAGTATTTTTTGAGAAAAAAAGTGAATCTTATATGCCAGCAAATACAGCATTTTGTTCTAGAAAACAAGAAGAAGGGCCTAAATACCATGAAGTTGTCAGATCCTGTATGATCTTGGAAGCTAAGCAGATCAACCCTCGTTAGTATTTGAATGGATGACTACCAAAAAATACCAGGTGCTGTAGGCTACATTTCAAAGGAAGGCAATGGCAAACCACCTGTGAGTGTTTCTTGCCTAAGAAAACCCCATGAAATTCATGGAATCAACATAAATTGGCAGGCAACTTGAAAGCACGCGCACACACACACACACACAAAGCATCTGAAGTTCACCAACAACTGTGGGCTCAGGGTTCTTACTGGAAACTGAGGATTGACAGTTCTCCCAGAAAGAATATTCCACAATTGTGATTCCAGTACCGCTAAAAACCTGCGTACCACTGGATCACATTTCTTGAAAAGAGGGGATTGAGAATATGGACCTCTTGATGTTGAGGGCTAAAGACATTCATATGGGAGAACAGGCTCCCTCATGGCTAGTCCTGACAAGGAAGCTAGACTTTCTAGGTGCTGTTTCTACACCATCTCTGTTCATTTCAACCATGCTTGCAGAGGCTGCCTGTGCAAGTACTGTCCAAATAATCAAAGGCTGTACACTATCAGTGCTTGACTCACTACACCCTTTTTCAATAAGGATCAAACCAAAGCTGAAATGGCATAAAATGCTGACTTAATACCTTGAGGGCATTAGATTCTGTCTGATCTTGTAAACTAAGCCAAGGAATACCAGGTACTGTTAGCTATATTGCAGAGGAAAGCAATGACAAACCATAAATGAGTATTCCTTTACTAAGGAAACCCTATGAAATGTATGAAGTTACCATAAATCAACAAGTGACTTGAATGTACATATGCATATAATGAATTCAGCACTCAAGAAAACATGTCCACTATGGCAGACACAAATACTGTCTAAAGACAGTAGCTGTACATGGAAATTCAGTATAAAGTTCAGACTAAAATTTAAATATGCTGATTAATGAAAATGAGAGTGTTGCTTTCCAGATATGTTCCTCAGCATCTGAACACTCTTGAGACCTACTTAATAATGCAGACCATTGGAGTCTTTTTGCTCCGAAACATGATTCACAGCCATAACACACAAGTTATCACATAGCTAAAATACATTAAAATGTACACATTACTACTAAAATTGTGAATACAACAAATGTGTATTACGCATATATAGTTATCATTTAACCATCACTGGCTATACAGCCAGTGCACTCACTGGCAAATCTGAGTTTAACTTTGTGTTGGGGTGGGGAATGTGTGGCCTTGAAGTCTTAGGATTATGACTCCCATCAACCATTGATGAAGGATGAGAACTGCAGTTTCGGAGGAGCATTTTCCCCCCATCTCTGTTCTATATAGACTCTGAAACTACCTGAAGGAAGATATGATAGAGATTTATAGTAAGTTACAAAGAGTAAACTGGATTTATAGTAAGTTACAAAGAGTAAACTGGAGAAACGGGAAACATAAAATGATGAAACTGGATTTGGGATAAACCAAGGCATGTAACACTTACAGACGGACCTATACAACTTAATACCAAAGAATGTTGTGATGATCAATATTACAAAGTACTTATTCTGAGAATTAACAGCATAATTTCCATATTAGGAAATTGTAAACTTCTGTCTACCAGATGCTGGAAATTAAACTAATAAGGATGATTACTGGCACTGTGCCCTGCTTGTGAAATTCATCCTTAGCATTTCCCTGGTTACCCACTGTTGGTGGAAAGAATGCTAAGCCAGACAGATACTGATCTGATCAAGCATGGTCATTTTTATGTTCTTCAAAAAATAAAAGAAAATCTTTCATAACTATAAATTAATGACAGAACTGATCAACTGTATATCATCTATCCTCTCCCATGTTTATCGTGTACATTTTTATGGCGCTAAAACAGAAAAGATGACATACCTTTCTTCTTTGATTTATTGAAAAAGAATCCAAACATTTTTTTGAAAATGCCTTTTTTCTCCTGAAATAGAAATCACCATTAGAGAGGTTTTCAAAATTATTTTGGTTCATAGAGAACGAGTATTGCTACAGAACTACAAAGTTTGTCAAACACTATGGACTGGATCTTAGCTTCTTTGAGCAGACTTTGTTCACAGGATGGGGTTTTCTCTCCTTCCCTTGCCTGCTGAAGGCCTTACTGCCCTTAAGAACATGTTTCTGAATGGGGCTTGAAGATGTTTCAGAAGCATATGGCATATGGTGATATGGCTGCATACGAGAATAGTGGACTGGCAAAAACTGGTGACCTGATATGAGCCCTTTTGGTCAAAAAAGGGCAAAAGATGGACCTAAAGCTTTAATGCTATTGAACAACTGTAGAAACAAAAAATGCCAATAAATTATAAAGAAAAATTGCAAATATTCTGAAATTTTGGGTGACACTTTCCTGCACTTCAACTGAAGCCAAAGGGGTACAATTTATATTTTCAAAACACAAAATAATCCAATCCAGATTCTTAATTACTTACTGATAAACACTACAATTTGGCTGGAAGAGATCCACCATTCATGCTACGTCTGTTCCAGAACAATGCATAAGCCAAATTAAGATGCTCACCATAGTGCCATTATCTGAGGATGGTTTGGTAGAGGAGGGACAGCCTAGTATGAGCTCTGTGTTGACTTTGTTTACAATTTCCCATGGCTCAGGTCAAGATAACTCACACAAAGGTGGAAAGGGAAAGCAGGGAAATACATCACAGGTTGAAGAGATTGTTAAAATATGGAAGCCGGTGCAGCAAGAGAATAAGCCAAATGGCTGTCCTCCCTCCACCTCCATAGCATATAGCAGGTGAGTGATGAGCTGGACAGTGGGAAAGCAGGTGTCTTATTTGAAAGAGAAAGGATATAGGAAAGAACCTAGTATACACACCAAATGTGAATTAGAGGGCCAGGGATCCAAGAATGAGGTCAAAATGCATTTTAAAAAATTGAGTGAAATAGCAGTAATCCATAAGATATAGATTTTATGTCTAATTTTCTAAATAGGATAAAAGGTGACAGGCAGTACCACAGGCTAGAAAAATCTAGCAATCTAAATCCCAGTGAAATTTCAGTATATTTCACAGCTGTCAGCATAGTAATTGCTATAATAAATCTGCTTTCATAATGTGTTAAACAAAGTGCAGCTGCAGTTAAAACTTATAAGATTTATAACAGCGCTGGATTTACTGAAGCGTTCTCTCTCAGAAGACAACAAACTGCTAATGTATGTTTATTATGTAATAGCTAGTCTCGGTTCTTCAGAGCCCAATGGACTAATGCAAAGCGAAGTACCATGAATAGGGGACACAGAAGATTGATAGTACTGTGATTGACTGAGAATAACAACTCAGTTTAAAGGGATAATTATTTAAAAGACTGTGTGATGCAGCTTTCACTCCAAGGGGTTAAGGTAAGCTATAAACTTTGTTTCAACAATTAAATTTTGACAGATCTGTTTTTGAACTAACAGAACGAACACAACAGGCATACTATCCAACACTTTCTGAAACATGCATATAAATACTTGCACTCTGCAATGCATAGGAAGTATTATATATGGGTACACTCTATATAAGAATAAATAATGTTTGTAAAACTTACATCATCCTTCCATTTATGTAAAACTGTCATGTCAACATAACTGTAATCATTTTCCTTAACTATTAGGTAAAGTATTGAGATACAAGTCCATTGTAGCTATCTGACATACAGCTGGCTTAAATCCCATTTTCTTCTGAATATAACAAGTCAATTTAAGGTTGTAATTCTATCACTTGTACTCCTGAATACACCCCACTGAATAAGGCTTCCTTCTGAGAAGACATCCATAGCACTGTAAATCCCACTACATGCACACAGTTGGAGTCAAAGATCATAGACGTTATCACTGCAGATTCTCCCAAAACATTCTTCCCTGACAGTAGCTGATGCTTAATAGCTCTGTCCCGATCAATATCAATCCCATCTACAAGGGAAGTTCTAAGATACTTAACTGTAGCCATAGAACACTATCATGAAAGTAAGCAGAGATACTAGTTTAAATACATTCTGTAAGCAAAGCAAAAGTAAACCAATAAGAAAATCAATACAGATTGGCTTTTTTAAAAAATTACAAAATTTCAGTGAGAAAGAAAATACTTCATCAAGCAATATGCACTGCACTGACAGTTTTGGCATTATTAATTAAAGAGACTCCTTTACTAATAATAGATTGTTAAAGTAAAGAATGGTAATAAATTATTCCTATAGATCTTGGCAAATAATTTAATCCCACAGCTAATGCTTTGTAATATTTTCAGAATCGATATCTAGCATGCTCTACAAATATTATTTACCAAACAGAAAAGTGTTATTTTTCATCATTGCCTTTCAGCAAATCTTTCAGCAAAGGTTTCATGGTTTTGTTTTGTTTTTTTTTTACTTCTCTCAGAACTGGCTTAGTGTCTTTTAGGTTTAATATGGTTTAATTCTTTTCATGCAATGATGTGTGGAGTCCACCATTACTCCTAGGCATGGCATACAGGTAAATCACCAAAATGAGACTGGCCCCATCTCTGTGTGGTTTCAGTATTCATACAAATATCATAACCACATGCCAGTTGGAAGGAACGGGGGATTTATATTTGATTACATGTTACGAAAATACTTGCTCCTAGTGCAGGAGTGGGAATCACACAGCCCTCCAGACATTCTTGGACTGCGGTTTCCAACATTCCTCACCTTTGGCTATGCTGGTTGGAGTTACTAGAAATTGCAATCCAACAACATCTGAAGGCCGGTATGATTCCTATCTCTGCTCTGTTCAGAGCAACAAGTGGGTTATCATTGTTCATGACTTCTGACATTACAAGACAATAACAACTTCAAGAAATTAAAAACATTTAGGAGAACCATACACTAGTTGTGACAAAAGAAGTCTGGCAATAAGGACATAGCGTCAACATGGAGTGTCATCACCTTTCCTGCTGGTGGAAGGGAAGAAGAAAGCTCCTGCCAAATCTCTCCTGCTCCTGCATCCTCCCCAACCCTGTGCCCTAAATACATTGTTCCTGACTGTCCCACACGTGTTTTCAGAGGATTGCTGACAGAATGCGCCCCCCACCGCCCACGTGACAACGGGTGAAGGGGGGCGCTCTTTGCCGTCCTCCCGCGAGAGGAGAGCACCGGTGGGAGGAGGCGGGGCTTTAAGGCACTATTTAGGGCTGCCCTGCCTCCCCCTCAGCCTCTTTTATCCGGATCGTTGCAAGCAGGAGGGAGGACGCTGCCCTGCGGATCTAGGTCGACCGTGTGGTCGGCCTGGAGGCCATGGTTCGGCAGCCGGGGAGGCGGCTGGTCACGAGTTGGCTGCACGCCTCCTGCTCCTCTGCCTCCGTTCCTTCTTCCTGCTCGCCTTTCCCTCCGGCGGCGATGTCGGCGGGCGCTGTGGCTGGCCTCGCAGGTTGGCCACGTGGCACGGTCGGGAGGCCTTTGTTTGTGGGTAGCTGCTGACGGCCGCCTCAGCAGCCACCCAGCTCCATTCCTCCCGCCCGCCGGCCTTCTTCGATGCAGATGACCCCGTAGGCCAGCCATGTGGCACGGCCGTGAGGCCTTTTTTCACAGCGGTTAGCGGCCGCCTCAGCGGCCGCCCAGGTAGGAGGATCGTCTTTTGGCTCATCGGGGGCAGGAGGTCCGCGCAAGGCCGGGGCGGCCGATGGGGTCTAGCCTCAGGGTTGCGAGTTGGGCCACGCCCCGGGTGAGTTTCAGTTGGGGCGCTGCTCCACTGCTCTGCCGCTCTGGGCCGATCTTGTGGTTGGCCTGGGGATCCTTGGTGCAAGGGGACGTCCGGGGAGCTAGTGGGGGACAGTTACTGTGGCCATACCACCCTGAACCCTGATCTCGGCTGTCTTTGGATGCTAAGCAGGGTCGGGCCTGGTTAGAACTTGGGTGGGAGGCCGCCGGGGAATACAGGGTGCTCTAGGCTTCCAACTATTACTTGGGATATATTAGACTGGTGAAAGTGTGTCGTTTCCTTCACTTTCTCCTATCTTTAGCAGCCAGTGGGCTTTGGTGTAGCCAGACAGTAGGCTACCCATGTGGCCTAGGAGCCATTTCTTCCCCACCTCGATGTCAGGTGCAAGAGGATGTGACTGGCTGGGAGCGTGATTTTAAAACTGCAGTGGGAGTGGAGTTAAACCAGAAGTAATTCAAGGCTGCAAAGGCCCTCTAGTCAATTTAAGTTGGCTTGGAGAAGCTGATATATTCTCCATGGTGTTGAAGTTCAGGGAGCTGGACTCTAGTCCTTCAAGTTGCTGGCATTTCCACAACATCCTACATCCATAGATTGTTGTGATTGTGTGCCTTTGGGTTGTTTTGGCTTGCAGCGACCCTGGAGTGAGTGAACCTTGGTGGTGGAAGCCCTGGTCTTCCATGGTCCCAGTCCCGTGCTCACAGAGGTTGTAGCGTTGGGCTGTGGGTGTGGAGACCGGGGCTTGACTTCCCATTAAGCCATGGAGGCCCATTGGGTGACCATGGCCGACCATCTCTCTTGGCCCTTATAGGGCAGGGGCAAATCCCCCCTAAAAATCTTAAAATCCTAAAAATCCTTGCCGTAACATAACAAGCCCATGGAGGGCTCGCCTCTGGGTCACCATGGGTTGGGGGCGGTTTGAAGACACGCAGGAGCAACCTGCAGATATGAAAATGGGTGGTTCATAAATACAGCAAAAGAACCAAGATTTCTTTATGATTTTCTTTCGTCGTAACCTCCTCATACAGAGCATTACGGTTCCAGTTCTGTGAGAGGCTGTACTATTCCAAGTACTATTCCAAGTGTATTCCAAGCTGCAGAACAATTTGTTACTAGTACTTCGGCTTTGGTCAACTTAACTAGTCAAGCGTAGTTTTG